>CM075006.1:13695445-13773199 GCA_037576675.1 Pangasius sanitwongsei | reverse complement strand
GGCGCTTTTGGCCGTAGACAGGGGTGAGCATGGGTACTCTGACCAGTCTGCGGCTACGCAGCCCCATACACAGCAAGCTGTGGTGCACAGTGTGTTCTGACACCTTTAAATCATAGCCATCATTAACGTTTTCAGCAATTTGTGCTATACTAGCTCTTTTGTGGCATCGAAGCAGACAGGCTAACCATCGCTCCCCACACGGATCCTTGTGCACGCGTGACCCTGTTGCCGGTTCACCGCTTGTCCTTCCTTGGACCACTTTTGGTCGGTACTAACCACTGCATACCGGGAACACCCCACAAGACCTGCCGTTTTGGAGATGCTCTGACCCGGTCGTCTAGCCATCACAATTTGGCTCTTGTAAAGTTGCTCAGATCATTATGCTTGCCCATTTTTTCTGCTTCCAATACATCAACTTCAATATATATTGTGTGTGTGTGTGTCATAATATACAAAGTTTTCTTCTAGTTTTGTACATCCAAGTGTAAAAATTGTTGTGCAGAAGAGAACATTTATTCTCTGTTTTGTGCTCTCAGCCAATACCAGCAAAATTCTCTATTATAATCATCATCATCATCAGCATCAGCATCATTGATCTGATTGAAATCTGAGACTTAGAACACTACTTCCAACTGTTTCCAGTTTCTTTTGCCAAAGGCTTCCTGTCAATGCTTGGCCCCTTGAGGTCATTATTGCTCCCCCAGGCCCACCTACTTTTTGACTACTTATACTACTTATAATAGTCATACTTTAACTACACAGGAGATCAATCTGTTGTATCATTTATCAGGTCTCGACTTTATTCAGCTAACATGTGGTTTAGCTTATGTACTCTAGCACTCCATCATTATCCAGTAAAGTTTAATAAAGTAATAAAGGAATTATATTAATCAGTAAATAATATTGATTCATATAATCTATAAGAAATCCTAATATCACCATTTCCGCTCACATATGACTGCATTTGTATAATGTTTTCATAACTAAGTAGCCTATAAATTGTGGCTGTGTGGGTGTTTTTCCAAACATGTCTGTGTACCAACTCTGATGCGAACGTGCCAGTCGACACATCTTGCTTCTATTGGATTTGGCTGTTGTGTGCTGAACTGTGCTCTGTAGCTGTTCCCTGCACCGCTCCACTTGAAAGGGAGAGGAAGTCAGTGTTTGTGTATGTGCCTGCAGTGACGATTAAACAGATCATTATGGAGGAAATGTGATGTCATTTGACTGTAGACAGTCTATATGCTGAAAAATGTACCTTCATGTGCATGAATGACCCTGGTTCATCAATATGACACAGCATGAAAGGATGCAATGCAATATAATTAATCACTTCTTTCTTTGTCAGAAAACAAGCATTAACTGAAGGCAAGGTTTCACCGCAGATCATCAAAAGAGTGTTCTGTGGTCTCCGCTTAATGTGGGACAATGACAAATAACTGTGGTTGACAACTGAACTGTGTTTAATCATAATCAAAAACTTGTGTTGCATGCAGAAAAAAAAAATCCCAGGGAACCTCATTCTTTGGTTGATGCAGCAGATTTGTTGTTTTCTAAATATGTTACATATTTGTGTTAAAAAAAATCCATTTTAACCAGCATTAGTTACATTTTTTTTTTCCTCATTCATCTTCAGTACCCACTTTATCCTGATCAAGATTACAGTGAATCCGGAGTTTAGCCAGGATGGAACACCAGTCTTTTACGGGGCACCATGCACAGCCACATTCACAGCATGTTTTTGGAGGTAGGAGGAAACCCAAATGGACACACAGAGAGAGCATGCATAACTCCACATAGACAGTAACCCAAACCGAGCTTAGAACTGAACCAGAACTCAGAACCCTGAAGCTATGAAGCGGCAACACTACTCGCTATTCCGCTGTGCCACCCGATAGTTACAACAGCAAATAAAAGTCACATGTAGTGGCTTTTCACATTATAGTTTATTACAGGGGTTTATAAAATTGCCAAGTACATTTAAGAACCATTGTAACAAAAAAAGAAAAGGGAGATAAAACATTCATATTTAAACTAAGTGAAATGTGGATTTGTAAAAAGAAAATAAAATATTATGTACAGACAAACTCAATAATCAACATGTAGTCGCATGGCACTCAATATAAACATAACCCCAAGTGCTTCTGTGTTTATTAATATTAACTAAATGCAATGATGGTAATAATGATAATAGAATAATTACAGTAACATAAAACCATATTAACATTTAAACACTGTTTACAATATAACTGCCATTCATGTCATTCTAAATATAACAATATTTACCAACAAACTTTATTTATACTAGAACTCTATTCTGAAATATAACAAAAATAACACTTAAAATAATATTTAATACAATAATATTAATAGTAATAATATTACAATATTAGACAATGCAATGATTTCCCAATCGCTATTTACTACACAATCATCATTTGCATGTAGAACAGGCAAAGTTCACTTGCATACTACCGAAGCTATCTACTTCCTGTTAGAAAGCGGTACATTTGAAGCAGCAGATTTTATTTCATTTCATTCAATTATTAATAATAGAAAGATCAGTGGCATGTTTTATCAACAAAAAAAAAAAATCCTTCGCATGATGTGTGAAATAAGTGAAGTTCTTCCATAGGGTTTTTTTTTTTAATTCCACCAAAGGTCCTAGTGCTCTTTCAATCTCACTGCAAGTCACTCACATAAATAGTTCGTGTGAAGTGGCATTGAAGGTTCCATTTAACAAAAAAAAAAACACACTGATGATCGGCAAATCTGTTTTCTTCATCAAATGACCTTTTTTCCATTTGCATCATTGTGTTGCAAGGTGGAGCAGCAGGAAAAAGAACAGTCCATATCAGCAGAGGCCAAACAGTGCCCTGCTCTGACACGTGAATAACATCCTGACTCTCAAGCAGCAAATATGGTGGCCTGCAAAGTCTGTGTTCTGTAGTGATCTTTCTGAATATACACTTTGCAGTATGAGCTTTCTCCATCCCCAAAATATAGCTTGTTTTGAGAGTCTCATGTCTATTCAGACACACACATACACCTGATGCAACCTGACATCACGGAGACAACACAGAGAATTCAACGTGACATCAATGAAAAAAAAAAAACACACACAAAACAATTATAATAGCACACAGGTTGAGTGTTTTTTTTACGTTCTCTCTCTTTCTCTCTCTCTCATTCTCTAAGACACGCACAAACACGCACACACTGTTAAAAGTAATAATATGATAATAAATTGTCACTTATGTGCAGGTACAGAAACAACATAGTATTGGGTTAGTCTAGACAGTCCTCCTATTCTACTTACACACCTGAGTAATTACACCCTCCTCTTATTCTTTCTAGCTTACACTGTTTTCTACATTCCTAAATGCCTGAAGCCAACCCACCCCTCCAAATAGGTATACACACATATGACCAAACCTAATGTACATGTAGATAAGTATTTGTTTTACAGACATACAAAAAATGAGAATAACACACACACACACACACACACACAAACCCTGAAAGATACCCCTGTACTAGACCTCAGGCTATAATAAGAATGATTCTTCATGTCCTCACTTCACTGTGAGCACACACTTGCCCATACCCTGTGATATCTACTTAGCTGGACACACATAACATCCCTCTTTCTTTTTGAAACTTACAGTCCTCCTTTTAAAAATTTTTCATCTTGTGCCCTCCTTCTCACAGCATCACTTAATGGTCTTAGCATCGCTTAATGGTCTTTGCATTACATTTATGTTTTTTTACTTATGCCTTTTTTTACATTTTTATAGAAAAAGATAGACTGTACATTTTTGGCAAACAAAAGTGACATCTTGAAACTGACAAAGAAGAGTGTCTCTCTCAACTCACTAGATTTTTGCTGCTTGACAAAACAACATTAAACATAAGTGTCAAAAATAACTCTCGCATCTACTTCCTCCACTTTTCCCCCTCTCACACGGTGGCACCCAGCATCTCGTCTGTTTTGGACATGATCTGGTTCTGGTTGGAGTCCAGACCAAAGAACTTGACTCGGAGGCCATCAGTGGGGTGGACCACAGGGACGGAGACCAGACGTGGGAACGTTCGCGTGGCCAGCTCGAAGCGGCTCCCCCCTGCCAGCTCTATAGCCAGCAGCTTGAGGAAGAGCGTGGCCAGCTGTTTCCCCAGGCATGAGCGCACACCACCTCCGAAGGGCAGGTAGTGGAAGCGGCCCTCGCGATCCTCGCTGCGCTCTGCACTGAAGCGATCAGGGTCGAAGGCCGCCACGTCCTTAAAAACAGCTGATGTGTCGTGAGTGTCTCGAATGCTGTACATAACACTCCAACCCTTAGGAATTTGCACACCCTGTGTACGAGAGGTGGAGAAACAGTAAAAGAAAACACAGTGAGCTTATAAATTAAATATATTCTAAAATGTACACTAAGCTGTGGTTATAGACAGTCCTGGTACTTTTAATGTAATCTAGTAGTATTATTAGCTAGCTAAATTGATAGTTCATTTTTCAATAACTGTAAACTACAAGCAACAGTTATTCTGTGGCATTGATGCTCAAAAGACAGCTCACTGCTGTTCAATCAATGCTGCTCTGTTCTTGGTGCATTTTTTTTCTCTGAAACTAGAGACATCAAGTGAATGAGCAAATGTCAGTTTGTCTGCATAGACAGTATCTTTCTTTCAAAAACTGCCATACATATAAAACAGATGGTCTTGCTGCCTGGTGCATTAATCACACTGCCATGTGGTATAAAGATCAGTTTTTGTCTGCCATCTTTGTTAGTGATGTAACTTGTGAATTTTTTGGCTCTGGGAGGTTGCACTAAAGCCAGTCAGAGGGTCTTATTTAGAAGTGTGAAAACTGCAGCCATTTTTTTTTTCAGCCCTGGAATGGGAAAACAGGGAATTGGCCTAGTTTATGACTGACAGGGGAAAATTAGTATGGTTCTGTGATTATATAGTCTGTCTGCAATGGACATACAAAGTACAAAGACATAATCACTGAATTAAGGGGCTAACCAGTGTAACTGAGCTCTTGTTTTCTCTCGGCTCACACATCCAAGGTTTGCAAATTTGTGGGAATAAAATTCCCCTAAATTAGCTAGAAATTAATGAACCACTATGGGAAGCAAATTCTTCATCCATATCCTTCCTCCTTTTCCATTCAAGTGAATTCACATTTTTACCAGGAGAATCTAATTCTTGTTTGGTTTGACCACTTCTTCCAATTTTTTGCACTACAAGCAAATATTGGATCTGTCCTAGCGTGATCTGTCCTAAATGCTGACCAGTGTATCTCAGATGTCTATTTTACTGTATAATTTGCACATTTCTTAAATAAATGTTATACTGCAGAAGCTAGTGTTGAAGTGTCTTGCATAATAACAATACTCATGTACTCTGTTTCAAATGCTATCACTGAATCCTCTATGTATAGATAGGTGATTTAAATTAAAGGAAAAAACAATGGAAATTGTCTTAGCAAAATGTTGGGCCACTAGAACAGCTTCAGTGCATAATTT
Source organism: Pangasius sanitwongsei (assembly GCA_037576675.1). Lineage (NCBI taxonomy): Eukaryota > Metazoa > Chordata > Actinopteri > Siluriformes > Pangasiidae > Pangasius > Pangasius sanitwongsei. Next base: position 13,767,674 of record CM075006.1, on the reverse strand, counting down.
CTTGCCATAGGTTCTACAAGGCTGTCAAATTGTACTGGAGGGATGAACATTCTTCCAAATGATATTCCTACAACCTATTCCTATAACCACTTTTTCCCTTTAATTTGTCACTCATTTTGAGCAATTCACAGCATAGCTTCTCTGTAACTTACGTCAAGCTCGAAGGTCTGAATGGCGGTGCGGTAGCCCCCTGACACTGGTGCATAGAGACGCAACACCTCCTTGATGACACAGTCCAGGTACTTGAGGCTGAAGATGCTGTCAAGCCGCAGTTCACCCTGGCACAAACAGCCATCATGCAGAAGGCCGCAGTTGCGCAGCTCCTCACGCAGCTTTTCCAACACCGCTGGGTGCCGCAATAACTGCATGACCAGAGAGGTGCTGGCACTGGCCGTGGTGGCAAAGGCAGCAAAGATCAACTCGATGGTGGACTCCTAGAGACCAGATAAAGAGAGATGAGAGGTAATGACCACACAGACCTACAGGCAACATGTTGAACCATTAATATTAGCACAGTAATTGGAATCTTGACATCTCCTCAGAGAAAGACATGGCCTAGAATGCAGCAATCCCTGTGACTACAACTTTGGTGTCTTTTCATGCTTTTTTGTGCTTTGTGTAGGAGAGTGGGAACACACTCCCCTCTTTGGCTTGGCAGCCATACTGCACAGGTCAGGTTTTTGCTTTCATTTGTTTAAATGGTATGCCAGTGAGCCAGTGTTGACAGGCCTGAGGGACCCACCAGTCTGCTCCTGTTTGAAAAAGGAGCAGCGTGCGTCTCTAACACAGAGCCGTAACAAAGTCTAAAGAGCAAGGAAATCAGCTGTTGGCTATCATTTGTGTCAGAGCAGGGGAGTCAAGGATTGGGAGTGTATATTTGACCTCTCTCATTTTGGCTTCTCTAAACTCCCCCAAAGAAGGAACCACAAAAAAGCAGTGCAGGTGTGGGTTTTGGTGAAACAGAGAGACAAAATGATGGAAAGACACTGATGACAGTAGAAACCTTGTAAGGGAAGTATACTTGTACGTGTAAAGAATATTATGCTTAAAATTACAAAGGGGTAGTTCCACAAAGAGGTGTCTTTTCTTGAAAGTTTCCAAATGAACTGATGTAACATCAATTCCTGTTTTTTGAAGTACAATCTTATTTTAACTGACTGTGAGAAGAAGAATTTGCAGCAAAAAAAAAAAAACTGAAAGATCTGAAAGCAGTGGATGGCTTGTCTTTTTCAGGCTTGAAATCAGTTATTCTTAAAATCTGGCCATTTCTGTTCAAAGGGATTAGTCTTCATTTCTAATCCCATGTTCTTCATGCGTAGTCACACAGTGCCTACCAAGAAGAAGATAACTAAACATCCCACTTTAAACAAAGAGTATAGATATTGTGTGCTCCGTCTAAAATTGAGGATTAATAAAGAATGGTACGAACCTTAAGCTCCTGCATGCTGAGCTCTGTCCCATTCTCTTTGGCACTCTCCAGAAGCACGTCCAAGGCATCGGTATAGTCCTTCCCCTGTGTACACAGTGGCTTCTCCCTGATGGCTTTCTCTATGGCCTTCTGAAGGGTGTCCCTTGCACGAATGCCCTACACAAAGACGTTGACACATACCAAACTGTAATTATGATGGACTGCCAAGTTAGTATAATGTCTCAAAGGATTTTTTTTTTTTTTGGAGGATTGGATGCAGTGATGTGATGCTGCTGCCTCTTACCTTTCTGTAGCCACTGAAGGGCAAGTCAATGGGCAATGAAAAAACATTATCCACAAACTCCTGGAAGGTGTGGAAAAGGAAGTGCATCTCTTCATCGGAAATGCGGAAACCAAGGAGCACACGGACGGCCATCTGAAAGGAGAGGTGCTGAGACTCACGGTACACATTGATGGGCTTTGGGTTGGAGCTCCACACACGTAGCGTCTCCTGGATCACCTGCTGGATCTTAGGCAAGTAGCTCTCTAGCGCCTCATGGCTGAAGACTTTAGCAAATATCTGGCCAGAGATGAAAAGTTTATTTGGTTACTTCTGTTAATTCAGTTAGTATATTACAGACATATAATTATGCACACTCCTTAAATTGAATAAAGAGACAAGTCTGTATGCCTCAGTAATGCTCATCAGTACACAATTGCCAGACTAAGGAGCTCAGTTTGGTCTGTCAGTGGGACCTGGCACTGAGGAGCATGTGGTTGCGTTCTCCCACCTTGACTGACTCTTCTTTAAATTATGAACAACCTCCACAAAAATGCTTAACTGCCAGCATTTCAGCTCAGTCCTGCGCTAAATACACTCTTGAAGTCTAAAATAAATACAAAAGCATGTATTAAGGATTCTGGAAGCAAGAAACAGGTGTGTGGATTCTCTTTTCATAACTTCATGTCCCACAATTCCACAATTCCCCCAAGCCCAAAACAGGGAGACCAAGCTCAAAAGAAATAAGGGTAGAAATGTCATCTAAATATTATCCTGAAACCACACAACAGCAACTGTAGCAATGGTTTATTTTCCTTTCATCACGGGACATGGAACATTCTCATTAACTCACAAGTCCCCACTATTTTTGACCTTTTCGCTTTTAATTGCCTCCCTCTCCCCATCCCTCCGTTATAGTGGACCTGGACAGAGAGAGTTTCCTTCTCCATCAGCAAAGAGAGAGTGAACAGGGAAGGTAAGATTTTCCTGGCTGCAGCAGTGCATTTCAAATGTGCCTCATTCGAGCGGGTTTGTTTGGTGAAATAACATCTATGTTCCCCCTTAAAAACTCCAGCTCTGCCAACTAACAATAGTACTTTTTATATGCCATCTCACTCCAAATACCTTGGCTCTGCCCCACTTTTCCAGAGTTGTAAAGATGACGGGTTGGAGCCGGTGACAAAACTCTCAGGTCCTCCCTCCTTTTCTCACTTTCTCTCACTGTCTCTATGCAGCATGGCATTTTGCTCTGCCTCCTCTCTTTACTCTCTTAAATCCAGCCCTTATGTGCTGGTTTAATTTCAGATCTAAATGTGTCTCTTTCTTTCTTACTCTGAATGAATGAACAATGCCCATCAAGATTTAGAGATCACAGTAGATGTAACAGTGGTGAGATCACAGCCTGTGAAGTTAGGTACTTAGTATGTCCCCTAATTGCCCTGCTTACCTCGATTACTTCTGTCCCTCCTTCCCCCACACTCAGCCACTGTGCATTCAATCACTGTCCAAACTGTCACTGTCACTTTCTTTCAAGGAAAAAGTGTGTGCGCGAGTGTACATGGGCAAGTACATGGTAAACATAGCCAAACCTCTATTAGCTCCTGTTTAGCTAAGGCCTGTACACTAAAGAGCACACATATGTAATTCATTGGTATTCTATAGTACATTCCATGTTTATTTGTGTGCTTGAGAGCTTTGCTTTTCCCTAGAGGAGAGCACTGTGTCTGCCGTCTACAATACAGTTGTAAGTAATATACACCTAATGCCAGCCCACATGACTTTGGGGCACTCCATATTTTGCTGGAGAAAAGTCAAGCCACTCCTCTGTCTTCCTTACAAAAAGAGAGGCTTCTTGTGTTATACACAGACACACACCCCTTTTGAAACTTCCCCACCTTAATCATTTCCATATGTCTTAAATTATATGAAACAGCTCGAAGCTGCTGGTTTGAGCAGAATGTAAAGGCTTCTTTCTTCTTTTTTTCTTTTCTTACCCTTCTCCGCGTCTCTCTGACTCTTACTACGCTATGCTCCACGCTCCTCCCCCTCTAACTCTCAGACCTAAAACACAAACCCTTATTCAGTAGGGGAAATCTGCTGAAAAGCCAGGAAATTGTAGGCTTAAAGGACTCTGACCTCTACTGGCCAATGCAGTGGATGCAACAGTTTCACTTTTTTCTTTGTCTTAATGAATGATTGACTGACACTTCATGTCACCTCATCATCTTCCCAGCATGAGAACTAAACTCAGCAACTCCTCCATCTCTGTCCCTCTCTCTACCTGCTTTTACTTGGAAAACATGCTGAAAATGTGGCAAAAGAACAATGAAAACAGGTGAAGAAGATGGTACTCCAGACAGCACAGCTAAGACACAGCAGAACAAAGCAAAACACTGAAGGTGAAAATACATCAGAAAATAAATAAGATTTGCATTTAATGACATTTGGTTTTGTTTAAATCTTTAAACCATTTAAAAGAGTGCACCTTATGGAATTGACCAATTACTCCAACCCCTCAACAGCTATTTATAACTAAATTCTACATGGGATTTCCAGGAGCACATTTGCTTCTAGGGCATGCCTGGGGCCAGCAATCCCAAAGGTCTTAGAGAAGCAGGAAGAATTAGGGTTTTGCCCTGGCCTGTGTTTGTGTTATTGTTGTGAGTGTTGTTTTAGTGTTAGAAGCCCCAGGCCAGCACAAGGCTCTCCTCATGTAGCTTTAGTGATGGATTAGTTCAAGAGCTGAGTCTTATTGGCATAAATCCTATAACAGCTTCCAAGTGTGCTGAGAGGGAAATTTCCATCACAGATATAATGGAGACATAAGCAAGGAATTCATCAATGACATGTTTGTCCAGAAAGGTGATGGAATATGTCTGCCAGCATTCAATTGCTTTTCAACTTTTCAGTTGTATGTATAAGTACATAAATAGTGAATTATTAAACTTTGCTCCATATTTGAACATGAATGTGTATACATACGACACTGCAGTCTGTGTAATGTGGCTAGCACGGCTCCAGCCTGCCACAGGCCTCAGAGTAGATAAGGCCGTCTTTGTGCATCTGAGGCGGGCTGACTAATTAGTGATCATTAGTGGGACTTGCATGAGGCCCCAGGCCTGCAGGATTAAGCAGACTGATTACACTTCCCTGACCCCTTAATGGGACAGGTGTGTGAGGGGAAACCCGAGCCCATGTCAGCCTGGATGGGAGCAGACGTAGCAAAAGAGCCATTTTGGCCCTGAACAATAGGTCAGACTGGAGGGCATAGGATTTATAATATCCTGCTAGTGAGATGATATCTTGGGCCAAAGAGAGATGGGACAAGACAGAGAGAGTGAAATTTACTTCTCTGTCTCCATCTGGCCTAATATCTCTCTCTCTTTTTTTTTTTTCAGACTTTGTCCCAGAGATCCTACTCTGTTCTCTGGCCTTCTGTATTGCTATCTCTCAGTCATTATTAAGAAACAGAACTCAAGTACACCAAGTTTGGCTTTTATAACCATGAAGCCAACAGGGGCTCTGTGTAATTGAGAGAATGTAGAAATTGTAGAGAGAATGTAGAAATTTGTATGTATCTGTACAGTCTGTTTGTTTGAGTCAAAGATTTTCTAACTGTTCCTGCTCAACTGGAAAGTTGATAACTGGACTGTATTTTTAATCCTGTTTGTGCAGTTATTATTTATGGTTGAACCTGCCCTCATATTTTCTGATACATCTATTTGGATCCAAAATATAAACAAACTAGCAGCTTAATTTAAACCATCGCAACTCTGACCAGGCAGTTACTAAGGATGATCACTAAATACAACAGATTAAATCCATCACACAGCAACTCTCGTTAATGTACGTAGTTTTTATTTGTCCCACCTGCTTCATTTCTGGCCATTCACTTTTGCCCACAAGCTTCATATCTGACCGCTTGCCTGCTTGAAAGTATTTTAAAAAAAAAATTTTTAAAAAACGCTCTCACGTAACTTTTTTGTTGTGTGCCTAGTCCATTGTTGCACACCTCTATTGTCAACTGAATACCCTGCCAAGCTTTACATATTTGAATCTGTTTAGAACCTAATAATAGTGTATTTATGCTCGGTTACATCCGTTTTGTGTGTGTGTGTGTATGTGTGTGTGTATTAGAGGGAACCTAACCTACACTTGTTAATGTGACTTGCATATCTTTTGTGTGAGCATGTGTTCATATGTATGCATGCGAGTGGTTTCATGAAAGTGATCTCACCTTCCTCTTTTTACGGTGGATGTCTCCGATGGAGTTGGCAAGGCTGTTGGGTCCTAGAAGAGTGCTGGTGCTCTGGGGCCAGTCCACACTCACCAGAGTGTGTTCCCCCATAAGCACCTTCCGCACATTCTCTGCTCCTGTCACCCGGATCACTGGACGGCCCAGCAAGTGAGTTTTAAACACGTTACCATACTTCTGCCTCCTCGAAGAATGGAACCCCGCACCCTTCATTGAAAGAGGAGAAAAATGTTGGTTAGAAATAATTCTGTTTGATGGATTGACTGTAAATAATATGAAGCATTCAATTCAATAAAGTCATTAGTTATGGTGGGAGCTAGAAAGAGTCAATGTAATTCCCATTTCAACAGCATGGAAAACCTGATACAGGACAGCTGTCTACTTTTTTATTGTACCTGCAAGTATTTGCTAAATAGGCTCAGTAAGGTCTCTTAATACGGACAGGGTTCATAGGCCCCGTCCTCCTCCTCTTAATATAAGCTGGAGGGCTTTTGGAGTTGTTAGCAGGATATTACAGCACAGATGAGGTGTTAGCACTAATACCTATTTAGAGCAAAGTAGTGTTAGCCCCAAAGGATTACGCCATGCATTTGTTTCTGTTTTGCAAGGTTGCAAAGGTCCAGTTCGTGGCAGACATTCTGTAAGTGGATTAGTTGTAGCGATTAGCAGTGAGGGGCTCTAGTTTAGCCCCTGAGATCACAGGGGAGAAGTGATCTAATGTGCACTTGTGTCAGTGAGTGAGTTGATCCAATACATCCTGTGAACTTTCTGCTCAGGTCGAGGATTTCAGCACAGAAACCCTGGTTACCTAAATGATGGCAGTCAGTGTTCAGACCTGTAATTACCTAAACATATCAAAACCAAAATACAGGCTGACTTTTGGGGTCGCATGGCTTGTCTTTGTTTCTTTATCATTACACGTATAATCCAGTTCAAAACTTCCCTCTGAAGCACTCTTCACTTTAGCACAGCCCAGTTTCACATTAGACCAGACCACTCCAATTCACTGTTAGTGCAATCTTAATGCATACTCAGTGCTGGGTAGATTAGGCTACTGAGGAAATTTAATCCAGTACCAATTACAAATTACATCAATAACTACGTATTCATTAATGTAATAGTTTACTTCAGTCACTTTAAAAGTGTTATGTAATCTGGCTCCGGGATTACTTTTAGAATTGTTCAGAACTAACTTTCATATACAACTGAGTTGCCAGTTTATTAGATATACCATCTAGGATCATGCTGCACTTTGTTTGGACTTCAGAATGGCATCAGTTCACCTGAGGAAGGATTGCCAAGATGCTGGATGCATTGTGCAGGAATGCTGTATCATATAGAAATGCACTGCACAGTTGCTGCAAATTGGATGGCTGAGTAATCTTGCTTGCTACACCATCACACTGCAAGCCCCAAACCTGAACTGTTCACATTAAACATAATGATAATACACAGAATCAGCAAACCTGATAGATTTTGCTTTTTGTACCATTTTTGGTGAACCCTTGAACCCTTAATTTTAGGGCAACAGCTGTTTGGGAGATCCTAGAACCCAGCACCAAATATCATGTTATGTTCAAAGTTAATGTAGTCACTTGTCTTTGCTGTTATAAGTTGAACATTATCTGATGTTTAAATGGCTGGTCTTCTTGATACATGTCACAAACTGGCAACTCAGTGTACATCCATGTAGTTGTAGTTATTAGGTATTAGGCAGTTGACCACTAGTCTAGGGGGATCCCAAATAGAGAGATTAGAATATGGCACTAAAAGGAGGCAAAACAGAGAAGAGCTTCATGGCTATAGGCCAACTTGGCTTGAATGGCAGTCCTAATCAGAGTAATAGCTAACGCTCAGTGCAGGGTGCGGCCGGAGGGGAATAATCGCGGTGCAATTAAGGCTTTCTCAGACAGCCACAATGATGTGAAGCAGAACAGTCCTGCACACAGTCAAGCACAAGCCCTATTTGAACTGGGTTAGTTTTAGATTGGAAGTTTGGGTAATACTGTTATTACCATGTATCTCTGGGATTTTTGTCCCATCCTAATCTGTCATGTTACCAGATTTTACAGACTGGGCATTTGTGTGCCTAGAAAGGTTACACTGTCTTTTACCTGTCCAAGTTGAGTACTGTCCCACATACAATTTATGGGCATGCAACCTACTAACTTTAATGACTGAAACCCTATAACAAATAGTTATAATAAAGGTCAAAACAATCAGTTTGCATTACTATGAAGTGTGTAGCATGCATCAAACGACTATGTGTGAAGACACTCCCATCTCTGTGATTTATATAGAGATTGCTTATCCTGTGCAAATAATTATTTTTGCATATAATTACAGATATCCTCTGGCAACATTACTTAACAAATATATATCCTTGAATAGAATAGATTTACTAGTGAAAATCGAGACAACACAAACAAATAAAATTCCCTCTTAATCCTACATTGGCAGCATGTAGTATGATGTACAGTTATGCATGCTAGGCAAACTTTTTATCTGAAGCACTGAAGTAAGGAGCTATGACACAGATCTTAGTAGCTAAGCCTCTTGCTCTTTATAATACACAGTAATTGACTGCAGCCCTTGGGACTTCTGCGATGCACATAAAGACCCACTGTAACCTCACAATCTCGTACACACACATGCGCACTCACATACTGGTCCAACAGCAGGGAGCTTAGTTGGAGCTGTTTGCTAACCTTGCCCCCTCCTCCATCCCTGATGCAAGATTTGTGACCTGTTTCTCATAGCATGCAGCACACAGACGCTTCTTTTGGAGGGATAATTTTAGCTGCATGGAGGGCTTTTTCCTGCTTGTTTGGCTGATAGAGAGGGTTGGCCTGAATACACTTCACCTCAGTACACTGGCACTGGAGTGCCAACTTGAGCATGTGTTTATGTGGGTATTATAGCCCGATTATACTAAAAAGCAAAACTGTGGTGAGGACATGAAAAATATTTATTAAAAGAATGTTTGGCAGCATTAACATACAATTATGCATTTATCATATTCTAGGACAAGTGAACGGTTGTTTGCATGATTCCAGTGTAAACTTCCTTTTGGACATTCTATTTATTTATGTGATGGGGAGATTAACAGAAAGATGTGATCAATCTGTTTCAGTAATTGCTACAGCTGAAGCATTTTGGAATGTTGCACATATTTTTTTACGTGTTTTGATGTTTAAGATGCAAGCTGCATTTCTCAATCAATCAAGGTCATATCCTGTGGCAAAATTTAAGTTACTGTTTCCTGGTTTTCAGTGGAATATTTAAAATGTTCTTATATGCCATGATGTAAATATCTATTAAAGTCTATTCTGGTCCATTAAACTGTTATGAGGGTGATTGACAGCTTTTGAATAGACATTTATTGTAATTATTAAAGAAGGTTTGGTTAGCCACAGCATCAGAGTTGTCATTCCAGAAAAGTCCAGATCCAGAATTCGTGAAGATGTTCCATATACACTCTAATGTGAGCAAAAGCTGTAACATTGGCAGATAAGATGATGCTGGAAATTGGTTGGATTCATCTAATGTGCTGAGGGAGAAATTAACCAACAAATTATATTGTAAATTAATAGTATTTCTTAGAATATCATCACTCAGTGTCAACTTGATTTTGTCCATGAGTTTGTTTAAAACATAGTGTCTTCCATTGCATATTGGTCATGTCCTGACTTTCTGGGATTTTTTTTTTTTTTTTTTTATTATGTATGAACATGTTGGACCCAACAATGTTACAGCAATGGGCAAATCAACATTGCTGGAAAGGTTAATCCATTTATATTCTAGATTGTATCCCAGAAAGGGGATTAATGTTGTTCTAAATGCAGAGGTGTACAAATTATGCTCCTTCCATTCACCTCTGGTTCACCTCTGTAATGACTTTACGATACATAAATGAATAAGTGCTTTGTGGCTAAAGATGCCTCAACTTAAACTAATCCCTTTAACTTTTTAAATATGTTGTTTTTCACCTCAGACGCTTTCTGTATTCAGTTCTTTCCTAATGTAATCAATATCATTACTCATTTAAAGGAAAATGAAAAATCAGTGCAACAGCAGATTCAGTGATTTTGGGCTCAGCAAGTTAAAGTCATCAAGCAGTAAATTCAGCCTAACAGGACTGAATTCTAGGATTCAAAACATAACTAGCTGAACTGTGGTTGATGTCTCAGTAGACAGCAGTGGACACTGAAGAGAATAAACGGCATATGGCATATATATATATATATATATATATAGACAACTGCTCTATCTTTAAACAGCAAGACCGATATTTGGCCAGTGTGTAACACTAGCCCTCTACTATATGTAGTGCGGGATTGAGACTATGTGTCAGTGTCAGAGTGCAGGTACACACATACAGGAGTATGTGTCTGTGGGTGTGTGCACTGAGGGTTAGATGGTCACCAAATCCAGTGTTACGATAATGTGATCAAGACGTGAACATATCAAGTGAGTGTGAGGACAGGAGGTAACACTAGCACACTCACATACATGCAAAGATGCATGAGTCCAAATTCATCCAAAAAGCATTACAAGGAGAAACAAATGTTGCATCTTTCACCACTTTGTGAAAGCTGAGTGTTTGGGTGTACATTAATTTTTCCCCTCCAATGCCATTTAGCCTCTTGCTGACACCTAAATCTCGTCATCTCCTCCAAGAGTGTGTGTGTGTGTTCATGTCTACACTCCTGTCAGCTTCTGGACTGTGCACTGTGAGAGAAAGGAGCCATTTTCAGAGCAGCACTATAGGGTACGGACAAGGCCGTCTTTCACACACGCAGCATGAGAGCTCTCTCACACACCTACATACATACACAAATACAGAAACCTCCTAATGTGCGTTCACAGTAATTTAATTAACCCTGCAATCCAACAGTAATGTATAAGTGGAAATCGCAGACTGACAAGCACAAACTTATAAACATTTGAAACACAGCAAATCAAAGTTTAACAGCATTACATATCACACATAAAAATATAGTAGCAAAGAAAAGAGAGAATTGAAAGCGGCAGTTAGAAATCAGGAGCACTGGGGACAATAATGGAGTGACTGAGATAGTGTGAGAACAATATGATGAATGATAGCAAGGGATGGTGCAAAATGGGCTGCACAATGATTGCAGCTTAAAAGCCGGATGAGTCGTTCCTCTGGAAATAGCAAAGCAGGCTGAGAGACAAAACGTCAAGGGAAAGCGAATGGGGTGTGGCAGCCCAGATGACATTTGGCTAGAAGGTGAGAAATGTCCGCCCCCTTCTCACGAAGCCACCGAAGCACAGACGTGCAGAGAAAGAAAAAGAAAAAAGAGAAGGAAAACCCCAAAAGGGCGACTGACGCACGAAAGTGCCACACACCCTGGAAAAGCAATGAGGTAATAATCTGCAGTTTACTCTCTCTCTCTCTCTTGCTCTCGCTCACTCAGATACACACACACACTCTGTTGTACACTAGCTCTCTCATGTGCGCACACACACACACTCTGTTGTACACTAGCTCTCTCATGTGCGCACACACACACATGGCAGTGTTCATGTGTAGTGTATGTCATTTGCATATATATATGAAGAAGGCTTATTTTATGTATATCACCCATGAACTGTCTAAGTAGTTGTTGCAACAAGCCAACTTGAATATACTGCACAAGTGCTGCATCAGTACAAGAGCCTGTTCTTCAATTACAAAGAGAAAAGATTAAGTGAATGATGTTAGTAGGCTCATGGGGAAAAGAAAAATTTCATCGCTGAGTTTAGGTTTTGTTCTTTTGTTTCCTCCTCTTAACCCACATGTATTTAGACTGTCAAGCTTATTTATGTGGAAAGCCTAAACCCTGCTTCACTCAAAGGAATGAAGGGTTAGTAGTGGTGGTAAAGAGGAGGAATGAGGAAATGACCAGATTGAGAATGTGTTTGGAAAGAGAGATGAGTAAAGAGGATAGATGGAAGAACAAACAGAGATGGATTCTGCCGCATTGGATATTGAAATAATAGTAGGTACCAGGTGGGTGTGTGTGTGTGTGCGTGTGTGTGTGCGCACTAAAACACACAGGATAGGTCTGTTCTGGTTTAGCCTGGGTTGGTCATGAAGAGGTTAACCCGCCATTCTCAATAGTTTCTTTTACGTTTGAAAAGAAATTTATCAGATATTTTACAAGGGGTGCAATAAAGGGACTACTTTTTTCCACTGGCCCTTTTCACACACTGTGCAGCCTAAAATACAAACTAAAAATACAAATTTCTGTGTAAATTGGACACCGGTCGAGTCTCCCGCTCCATAAATGTACCCTTTGTGTGGCTATGGAAATGTTATACAAATGACCCCTTTATTACAACCACAAAAACTCTTTTAATTATATTTATTCAGATCAGCAAGGGGGTGACCCAAACGCTGGGCTGCTTAGCGGTCGTGGGGGTTTGAGGAAGAGAGGAGAAGTAATTTTTTTTATATGCTATTTGAAGCACATCAGAAAGACATGGAAAGGGTCACACAAGAAAAGGAGAATGACAGACAAAGCAAAGGGATTTGAAAAACGTAATCCCTGTTTAGATTGGCGCTCACGTAGGCTCCATCTATCTCCACCTCCCTGGCTTTCCCTTCATTTTTTGGCGTCCATTCTCTCTCTCCCCATCTCCATCTCAGTCCCCTAGGAGGTGATTACGTGTTTCAGTGGCTAGAAGCTGCCATATTTATTGATTTAGTGTTGCATGTAACAACATTGCGTGGGATGGCGGGTCCTCCATGCTAATCTGCACCTTCACTATAAATACACATAATATATCCATGTAATGAAATAGCCAGCTGGAATGTCTCTGTGCATTGGATAGCCTCCATTGAGGTAATAATGCAAGAGTAAGACAGATAGACAGAGAGAAAGAGAGCATGAGATTAGAGGAAGTAGATAAAGGAGGGAGAAGTGGAGGACCTGTTATTCTTCGATTCATCATCCCAAAAGAGCCCCTGCACCCGACTGCCAAAGCGGGTGATGGGGTGGGCCAAGGGCTAAAAGAAAGCGTCGGGTCTTACTGTAATGGAAATGCGATATGGGGAGTCTTGCATGCGGAGCTGAAGGCAGGCTGGTGCGTAACAGGTAGGAATCGCCAAAAAAAAAAAAGAGCTCTGAACAGGTGCCAGAATTCGCCCGAAAAGACTCTAAAGCTGGCTGAACAAGGCTGGGCCAGGAGAATGGGCTCCCCTTTGACCTGGAAACAGTATGTGGAGAGAGATTACGGTTGTTCAGTGCAGTGTGAGTGTTCACCCCGGGACCTCTTTTATTCTCACTTTCACCCCCACCCCCACCCCCACCCCCATTGCCACCTCCTGCTGGCGCTGCCAAGCCCCTCGCCACCAGCTTCTTTCTTTCTCTCTCCCCCCACCCCAACCCACCCCAAAGACAAGAGGCTGTTTGAAGGGTTGGTGGTGCGTTCCAGGGGTGAAAGAGGGGCCATGCTGCGGTGCTGCCACTCACTCCCGTTTCATGCCCAGTAATCCCGGATGAGCTGGGAGAGAGAGCAGGGGAGTGAAGGAGGGAACGGTTGACTGAGTGAGTATCACTCTTTCTATGGCAAGAGTGAGAGTGAATGAGCGAGTGAGTGAACGAGAGGCAGAAAGAGTATGAGTTTATGTATGTCTCAGGAATGCTGATCAGGTCCCAGGCCTTGTGCCCTTTATTCCAGCAGGGGGGCTGAGAGCAGTGTGACCCCCTCATGGAAGGCTTTGTGGCCCCTTCCACAACCCAAAGTGAGCTGGATCAGGGTGTAAGAGGGGTTCTGTGCTGGGCGAGTGGCATAAAGGGCTGCTTCCCCGTGCCCGCTGGGTGACCTGTGCATTATGGAATTTTATAAATATATTAAATTTTATAAATGTTTCATTTAAAATATTCAATTTTAAATGTTATATATTCAATTTTATAAATGTTTGTGTACTAAGGATATGTCACAGCTATGTTTGAATATCAGCAACAGCATTTGGACAACAATTCTGTGATGGTCACAATGTAGAAAGCAATTCATATTCCAAAACAAAAATACAAGGCAAGAGGAAACACACATATTAAGGCTCAGTTACGCATTGTATAATTATTCAATGTATGTGCGCATTATATATTATGCATGTAAAGTGAAGAGTGTAATGTGTAACGTGCTCATGAGAGAGAGCAAAACTAAACAACAGGTGTGTGTGTGTGTGTGTGCGCGCGCGTCTTTTAACCAGTAAACATTCACCAGACTGTAACACCAAAGGTCACTGCATGGCTCTAGCGGGCTAAAATACCAGTAAAGTAAAACTATATCATAAATTGTGTAAAAGTGCAAAACCCGGTCACGTGCACCCACAGTATATGAATACGTCAGTCCAGGGCTACATCCGAAGCCTCGTACTGCTATATAGTATGTCCTAATAGGGCCTTTAATCGTAGCCCTAGCGTTGAGCCAAACTCGAGGAAGTGGCCAAGAATGCGCGTTTTGCGTGGAGAACCTGAATATGAACATGTCTGCAGCGCCGTGTGGAAACATTACACTTTAAATAACAAACCAGAACGTGTCGAGCTTCATGTGCTCGCGGTGGATCGCTTGTTCTGAACAAAATGCATCGTTCTAAAAAATAAAGAAAGAAAGAAATAAAGAACGTGACAAAAGTTTGGCATGTGTGCCGGGATTTAAATCTGGTTGACTGAATAAACCGCTCACAGACAGAGTCAGGTTTTTTTTTTTTTTTTTTTTTTTTGGCACAGATGCTGCCAAGTTTTGGAGAGTTTTACGCGCAGACAAGCTCATCTGTTCTGATCAGGGTTTGGAGGTACCCACTGGGACTGGGATTGTACTACAAAGCAGCAAACATGTACAACTTAATAGGAGGTTGAATTGCAAATAGCTAAGTGTATGTTCATGAGTACGCACTTTTCAGGGGAATTGTTTCATTGAGTTTTGCATGGGAGCGAACACCGCATGTACCGCGAGAATTAGCCTTTCCTTTGGCAGAAACAAATGTTTCATAACATTCGATTTCTCTTTTTTCGGTAGCAAACAATAGGACTAAACCTGTATGCTCTAATGGGTGCTTATTTTGCAGCGGTCTCGGGCAGTTGGCCATCCCTGGAAAACACCCAGCTGAACGCAGAAACGTGGCACTCAGCTGCTTTGCTCGGATTCCCCCTTCTACAGCAGCGTAGACTACTTCAGTGGTGCTGAACGGCATCACGGTACTCCTTTACACAAGACAACGTCGACTCTGGCTCATTAAAGCTTTCCTGTTCTGCTGGGATGTAAAGTACGCGTACCGGGAGCGCAATTACGCAGGAGCAAATCCCAGCGGTGGCAAAATCTGGTGAGTTTGGTGATTTCCCTGCTCAAAGTCGACGACTCAACTCATTTGATTTACGGGATTAGAGCAGTAAAATCACCAAACAGTGCCAGAACTCACCTCTGCTTTACGCTTCGCTGAGTCATCGCTACGGAGCTCTGGCGCGCGTCGGAAGCCGGTAATTAGATACCACATTGTCGGAATAGCATGCTTCCCTCCTGACAGCGGAAAATAGCGTATTCCACGTGGACTGACCACTAACCGAATGGCAGGGGAGGCTTTTCCAGGACAAACTCTGCAGCGATAATCCTGAAACACGAGCGGGAAACGAGCGCACCTCCATGAGCACTGCTGGAGCGCTTGTGACACGGTGCGCACGTGCAGGGATTTTATTGGGGCATCCTCATCGCGTCTCTGCGCCGATTTGCAAAACAAATGACGCACAGCGAGAGAAGGAAATCAGGCTTTACAGTGATAACTATAGCCTGGCACTCAGTTATAGACATAATTATAGGCATGATTATAAAACGCCTAATTTTGTAATATATTCAGTATATTCACCTTAAATCATCCCTATTGACTGACTGATAAAAATACACATATTTAATATAAATTGATTCAAATGCATCGGCAATACAGTAATTTGATATGAACTGTCAGTAAACCTGAGCTGAGCAGAAATAAAGGGAGGGAGAGAAGTGAGTTGTGGTGGCGCGATGGACCAGGCGAGCGTGGAGCGCCTGTTGCGCTCGGACATGTGAGGAAGAGGACACAGCAGAAGAGAGTTGCGCTTACCTGGACCAGCCAGTGGCACGTCTCGCCGATGATAGGGAAGCCCATGGAGCCCTTCGGCATGGGCAACTTGCAGTTCTTGTCCCGCGTGGCGGTCCAGCGGAGCTGCCACAGCTGCTGAGACACGGCGATCAGGAGCGCCACTGAGGCCAAGCATGCGGCCAGCGTGGCCAGCGCAGACACCAGGTCCAAACTCCCGAAGAGCATTGCGACGAGCGTCCGGGAAAGCTCGAGACGATTTCAGCCTTTCTTTAGAGCGGAACGTGCGCTGCACCGACTTTTTTCTAATCTGCAGGTATTTCACTAAATGACAGGCTAAATGATGGACCGAACAGCAGCTGTACTTTTCCGAACTTTATCTCTCACATAAACTAAACTATAAAAGTTCAATAAAGGTATGAAAAGTTGGTATTTTAATTAATTGTATCCAAATAGAAATAAGTCGAAGTAAGACTTTGGCACATCATTTTTAAACCAAAGCCCTCTGTGGATGTTGGAATTTTTTGGAGGAATGACAAATTGCCGTGAACTTGTCAGACTAGTATAACCACGTGGGAAAGCTGATGACAATTTCAAACTCGACTTAAAAGTATCTAAGTGAGAAAAATGTGAAAAACAAAAGTCCTCAAAACTTCTCTCACCCCCCCAAAAAAATCTTTTTTATACCTATAAACTATTTTTGATACACTCAAATTCAGGTACTGGTCATAAGGTTAAATAAAGGAATAAAAGAAAAAGGAATAATCCTCTGCGGCTTGTGCACGGATGCTGATGTCTACAGAGCGCTAGAAAATCTTCAAATGACTGTAGTGCGTCTGTCTACCTTCTTTTCTGATGCTCTCTCTCTCTCTCTCTCTCTCTCTCTCTCTCTCACTCTCTCTCTTTTCACATAGTTTCTCAATGTGAGTTCGAGTCGCTAAGCGAGCTCCCAATGTGTGTTTATATAGCGGAGGCAGCGAGGCGGTGGGCCAGGGCGCGCGCGGCCTTTAGCCCCCCCCACCGGAGCGAGGCGGAGCGCGCTGGAGCGTGCGGGGTCTGGACACATGCCCAAAGCGCGCGAGTGAGAGAGAGAGAGAGAGAGAAAGAGAGAGAGAGAGAGAGAAAGGTTAAAAGTTTTCTAAGTCTTTAATTTCATGTCCCCCACTAGTATGAACTTTCCACCTGCGAGCCGGTAATGTGCGCGCGCTGTGCGCAGAGGTCAGCACGTTTTGCACTGCTATCACGACACGAAGCCTGAAGCGCTACTGCTGATGCACAGCTCAAGATTTTACACAGATAACTTCATCTGGCGCTGGTAATGAATAAAACCTGTAGGGACTAGTGTGTTAAATTCTGGGCATTGGCAACGTTCAGTCGTTTTCATCTACAGGATCATGTTTACTGCTGTGTCATGTTAGAAATGGTGTCATTAAGAATGATTTGTTATGGTCATGAATTAACACCATAAAGCCTTAAAGGTTCAGGCAAACGGGCAGCAGGTTGAGGGTTGAGTCGGGTCAGCACGGGGCTGAGGGAGACACAAATGATGAATCATATGTGAAATGATTCACATAAATGAATCAGTCCACAAATCATAGAGCACCGCGCGTCGAAAAGAATACGCAGAACAGCAGGAAGACTTTGTAACAAATAAAGCAGCAAAAAAAAAAAAGTATTTCACGTCATTGTATGATTATATTCATCCGTCGTTCTCTTTTAAGAGCAAAAGTACTGCAGAAAGCCAGTCAGGTTCCAGTGTCGCCTGTGTGAGTGGAGATATGGTTTCAATTAGAGTGAGCTCAGGAGCATCATTACGCCGCGCGGTCAGTTATGTAATAACTCAGAGAGAGAGAGAGAGAGAGAGAGAGAGAGAGAGAGAGAGAGAGAGAGAGAGAGATTGATTTAGTTAACTAGTGAAACCATTAAGAAATCGTGTTAAATTAATGTAAACCTTTGTGTTTCTATCATTGCTCGTGCGCAGTATCAGGCGCGTTAGGTGAGAGAGAGAGAGAGAGAAAGCGCAGGTACAGGGACATAACTTTCACGCTGGCTTTTAAACGGCAGGACGAGATCTCTCTCCCTCTCTTCCTCCCATTTTTAAAAAAAAAAAAAAATCTTCTCTAATCCAGCGCTAGAGTCACCTTTACGCGCTGCTTGTGAACGGTATGGTTCCGCGGCGGTGTGTTTGCGCTGGTCAGTGCGCCGCTGTCTGAGCGCGTCCTGTAGCGCCGCAGCGCCGCCTAGCGGCCACTTCCTGAGAAAAGTTCCCACACGAGGAAGTTCAAACAGAAAACCGCCGACACTCCTGGAACTCTGTGCACCTTATTTACAGACAAGATAGTGTTTAATACTGAGATTTAATATATGGGAATAATCTTGAAATAATAATAATAATAATAATAATAATAATAATAATAATAATAATAATAATAAAGAAAAAGAAAAAACCCTCAGCACTAGTATTGTACCTCACTTAACACACCAGATTCAATACATCTGGTCCTCATGCTGAATTTGGTGTGTTAGAAGAAGAAAAACCATCTATGTAGGGCATGCATTTTTTTATTACTTACCTAACTACATACCAATTTAGGTTATTTCACTTGTTAGTTTTTTAAATTTAAGATTGGTTTGTTTATGCAAATAAACAACTGTTTATATAGTTGTTTTGATATCGATCCTAATCTTTATGTACTTATCTATGTGTCATATTGTGTTCATGAATATCAAATGTCTTTTCCAGGAGCTGAGTTTGACTCTCCTATTTGTGGATCAATATCAGATGCATCATATCTAAGGGTCATTACTTATGTTGATTTGTCTTCTTGGAAAAGTATCAATAATATGCTTGTTAAGGTATTTTACTTGTATTTCTGGAAAATGAGTTAAATTAGTTAAACATTGTGGTTAGACCACATAGGCCTTAATGTGAACACCAGGGGAAGTAAGTGAGGTCTATATGACATAAAGGGATGGTAGGTGTGATTGAAAGGTGGTGGGTGCAAGTGTAGGCTAATTGTTTATAAGTCTATATATATATTTTTTTAGACTATATAAAATTGTCTTAGATCAGTTTCAAAGTTTACTGTAAATAACTAAATAGACCATGTGGTCCATTCTGTTGCCATTGTCTGCATAGGTCTAGAATAACACAATGTTCAGCTCTTAAGCAAAGGTGTTAGTCACCAAAGCACCATTTTCACCTTTTTCCTGGGACAATCCAGAGGAATTTAACGGCTGTAATATGGGAAAAACCCCAGCAGCACACATGCAGTTACATGCAAGGCTTTACACAAGCTGTCATTCCCTGTGTCACCCCACAGGCAAGCTACCCTCACTTCCTCCATCTGGTTTAAGGTAATGCAGCTGAAGAGCTTTATTGGTTTGGTGTGACTCCATAAGACATCTGTAGTTACCACACAGCTGACTCTAGTAATCCAAAACGATGGATTTTGGGTGGATGTTCGTATCACACATTAATGTATAAACAGCAAAAGTGTCTTTGGCAGAAACAACCTCACTAAGAAGCATGAAATAGTGATGAATGAAAGAAGACAGAAAGCCGAATGGCCTTAAACCAATCGTCAGCAATCGCACTAGCAATACCGAGGAATTATGTACATCTCTTCTCAGCACCACTTCCCATTTTCCATTAGTGTTGCTCATCTATATACATCCATGAAAACACCACAAAAATGCTTGTTGGTATTGGATTGGTACATCTTCACCCACATAGTCATCACAAGTGAATTCCTTTGAACACAAGAGTCATTATCAGCTTCTCTGATTAGTTTAATATGTCACAGATGTTTATCATTCTTCTATAAAGGCTATGGCGGACATGGTCATTACTGTTCATTACTGGGAACAGTGGCTGAGTCACACTGATTTTCTCATGTAAATAAAACTTGGACATTTCCTGAGTCATTAAAATTTAGAAATCCCTAAGGATGGGAAAATGTTACCAAACCAAACTGCAGGACTGCAAGTCAGTTGAACATGTTCAGTAGTGTCCCGGTGCATACATAAAACATGAGGGATCAGGAGCAGTCCATTACACAGTATCAAAATTTAATGTAATTTTAATGGATTAAGCTTTTATGAAATATCAAAATGATTGAATTTCTTGGTCATTAAATCTCAATAAACAAACAAATCTCCTTCCTTAGATGCCATCCAGTGAAGAACAATCTGGTCCAGTCAGCAGTAATTCACAACACTATCTTTTATTGTCATAAGTAAAAGAAAAATTCAGAGGAAAAAAAACTGAGTGTCGATTGGTTCAGAGTTGAGCTACAGGTTGTACTAGAAAAGTCTGAGTCAAGCACAGACGTGATCAGAGTGACATTCACCTGTTCACCGGCACTGTGCCAGGTGTGAAGGGTGTGAAACATTTTGGGCGTTTGTTTTTCCAAGAGGTCATTACACAAATATCAGAACTTGGCTTCCCACTTCTTTTAACAGCACTCTGCAAATTTAAACACTCCTTCCGTGTCTTGGTGTGTGTTCACCCTAAAGCACCACTGGCTTCTAATGAGGATTATAGTAGATATTCACAGTCTTCTGGTACACCCATTTATAGAAAACAAGAAGGTATAGAGAATGAGAGAAATAGAAACTGACACCTATAGTCTAGTACCTCGGCTCGTATGTCTAATGCCAGATCCCAGAATTCCTGTCCCTTTCACCAGCTCAACTACTGCAGCCTACACAGCTGGCACCTATGAAAGGTCATGCACCTCTAGCCAAGCCATTTACTGGCAAATGGATGAAGCCTCACTGTAAAATATTAAAGCACGTAAAGATGTTATGTCCTCCTAATACTCAGCGACCGCCCAATTAATGAACTTGGAAAAAATCATTTTAGTTTTGTGTATTAGACTGAAATAATTTTTATGGTATTTAATTTGGCTCCTTTGGGAGAACCATTGATTAATGTTAGCAAGTCACTTTGTTCTCACAAACTAACCATATCCCTGGTGAGATGCATAGCTGTAACTCAACTGGATATCCGATATACCACTGTATACCTGGGTGGATGGGAAACTAATAAGCCCCATCAACGTTAAACAATATTACTCAGGCAGTGATGCCCAGAATCAAACCACTCCATGAGCTTGCACTAGATCCAAATGTCCATACTGAAATTATTAATTATCAGGTAGACAGTTAGAATAATAACATAGTTCATATATCTTCCACATTTTACTGACATTAAATGTCTCTGTTAAGTTTTTCAGAAGGTAGCACTTGTCCTAGAACCGTTAAGAAAGACAGAAAAAGAATGTTAGATTTTCCCTAGACACTTTATGAAATTCACAAACTAATCAGAATTTTTTTCCTACATACAAACTGTTGCCAGATTGCTCACCTGCCAATACCACAAATAGCCTTCTGTTTTTGTTCATAAATTAGCCAAGTGTAAATTAGCCACAAATTGTCCAGATTATCCAAGGCAAAATTACCCAAATTAGCCATTCAGAATTCTATCTGTAAGATTTGTTACTAACTTTAACACTAGTATTATTGTGGATTTATTATTTGAGGAGCACACATCAAACCTTTTTCTTTCTTAAAGCCTCTTGCCATAACTATTAATGCCTCATTTTGTTATCATTAAAAGCACAGACAGTGACAACACAGTTTATTTTTCCAACTTAGCCTCTTGTTCGCATTTGTGTGACTATGCTTGTGAAGAGGCTCAGGGAGATGGGAATTGTCTTATATTGCCCACACCTAGTAGTGAAATAGTTCACAAATTAAAAATTAAAGGAGCAATAACTTGGAAATATATTTGGATAAAGATATGTACATTACAGTATTATTACACTGTACAATTTGGCTTTAAAGGAAAATAATACGAATCTGTGACTACACTCTATGATAATATTGAATTAATAGTATCCATGTATGTCTATGTCATATGAAGTATTACAATATGAAGCAGTGTGAGTATACTAAAACAAAATGAACAAGAGAAAAAGAACTAGATTAGAGATTTAGATGAATGAGTGTGAAGCATCATACTGTGTGTCAGCTCTTTTAAGAGGCCGTCACTACTACCGAAAAATCTTAATTCATTCTATTTTGTCCTCTGAATAATTGCCATTACAATATAATAAATACATAATAACAGCTTAATAATGAATGTAGGCATTTTCATACAAAATTACAGGACACAACACAATCTGATCATCTGTCCCCCTCCATAATAGCTTTCTTCTCTCGTTTCATTTTCATTTGTACTTCTGGAAAAAGTATTTGAAACCCCTGTCTGAAATATCTTTACACTTGTTATAACCTTGACTGTGGTAGATTTTAAAAAGGTGAGACATGCTTCAGAGCAGAATCAGTGTGTCACCTCTGTTCTTCTGCTATGACTGCAACCTCTATGAACAGTAGCCCAGACACTGGTTCCACCTATCTCTCTCTCTCTCTCTCTCTCTCTCTCGTACTCAGAGCACAGAGCAAACCCAAATTCTGACCCATATGGAACCCTTCTACTTCACTCGATCAAAAACCCATGTACATAGCAATTACTCTAATATCATCAGACACTTTAATTCCACTTGGAAATGAGATCAGAAAATCAAAGTCAAACCTTTTTCCCCTTATAAAAACCATTATCATTTTATTTTGTTTTAGTCTCCTTTACACACTTGGGTGTTCTCCAAAACAGAGGGAAGGTTTACTGGAAGGAGACAGAGGGAGAAACATGTGGAGTTACTTTGGAGATAAACTGGTTCTTCCAGGGGGAAAAAAAAAACGAAACTATTAATAGTGCATTTTGCAATATTTGTAAAATGTGTCATGAACATCTATTACCCCTGGAATTTTGACTGTTTGCACTTTAAACTTTAGCAACGGGGACCAAAATCAGAGTTGTTAATCAAAGCTGTTACTAGAACTATAAAAAACAGACTGGTGGTTTTAATTTCAGGCCAAATGACTATAATACAGATATTGGCACTTTAAGAGTAATAGGATCCAAAAGAATCTGAAAACCGAGCAAGTTCAAATCTAATCTAACAGAATTCCGAGCAACTACATTCCAGTACAGTAATTCAATATACTGTATGTTATACTGTGGCTGGTACAGACGTGGATAAAAAGTCTAAACTTTCAACTGTACTACTTTCTCCATATCTCCATACAGAATATGAAATTCTTAATTGTACCAAGCTGCTGTCAGCACAATGCCTACTAGTCATTACTCCAACAGCATTTTTAATCTCCAAAAACCATGGAACTGTGTAAGTCGTCTGCAATGATAAATGACTGCTGCACCTGCTTCTGTTGAGAGATATAATCAGTCAGTGACAATTAAAAGTTGGTAACTAGCATGCATCTAAGAAGGCAAGAGGACAATATTCCCCTAAGACAATCAGAGAAGAGTTTGCTGCACCAAATGAGGTAGATAAGTGTGCGAGAGGAATTTGGGAATTGTGTAATATCTTTATTTTAAAAAAGCTGGTAATATTTCAGGCAGCATTCCACGTGATTGATAGTAATCGACTCTGCAGACTGTTCCAGTCAAAGCAGAACACTAGGAGACCAGTAAATCTGAGAGTAATTGAATGGCTCGTTGGGCTGAAGGATGGAGATGGATGGCTCAATGATAACCCCCACTGACTACTGACTTTGTGTGGGGCCTATTAGCATAACCAAGGATTTGGACAGAGACACAGACACACACACACACGCAGCCTCAGATGCACACCCATGCGCTAGTGAGCAACATATGAGTATGTACACACAGCTCATGTCAAACTGGCCCTGTATCATACGGAAGGATTGAAGTGTGTATATGTGTGTTGAGGCAAAGCCTCAACAACCACCACCACCTCTCCCATCTTCCCTTTCTTCAGTACCTCCCAAGCACCTTGACTTGGGGGGGACACACATATAAAGCACTCAGAGGAAACCAGGGTTTTTTTTTTCTGTACCCTTTGACCCCTGGAGTCCATCAATAACCTGGGAGGAGCAGCAGGAGAGGGAGGGTGGCCTTACTCATCTATCTTCATTTGAAGAGAGGAGAACGTGCGTTCGCTGTCTTTCCTCTCTTCCCCTATCACTCCATCTTCTCCCTTGCTGCACTTTCACCCTTCTTCTCCCTCCCTCTCATCCGTCTCACCTGTCATGTCTACCTCCAGAGCTCTAGCTCCCAGTGTCTCTTTATATTCTTGGCTTATGCCAATCAGATATCTATACAACTAGAACTTGTAAAGTAGATACATATATACAAATACTCTGTTGCTTGAGCAAATCCTTCAGGAAAAGTACCCTAGAACTTAATTTCTTTTTTTTAAATACTTATGTCTGTCTGAATCTGGTGTATAAATTGGTACCAGGTCAGATATTTGGACAAAGTGCAGAAGAGAAGATTTAAAACAGAGACCTTTTAATTCTTATGTTTAAAAAAATAAGTTGGGAGTCACAGAACAGGCTCAACAGCTTCAGACAGATTTCTGGACAGTTACGGCTACTCAACAAGGCAAGACACTACAGGTAGAAACAACAATTTTGGTCATGTCAATCATTTTTCAGATTTTTGGATAAATTGCATCTTCTCAAGCTGTAGTAATAAAATGATCAATAAGAAATTCAATTTTGTTTGTAAAGGTTCTGAAAAGTCTCTCTCTCGAGAGAGAGAGCATTTTCACAGTGAAATAAATTCTAAAATAATCTGAATACTAGATTTTTGGTTTTATTATGTATTAAAAAAAAAAAAAAAGATTGATTGTGATATGTTTTTTTTTTTAAATCTATAACCTATTCACCTGTGGTGTCCTGCCTTAAAAAATTACTGAACATATGATACTGTAAATGGAAACTTGGATCCTAAAATCCAACTCTTATTTACCTGTTAGTTGACTAGCTTGTTATGACTAACTGTTATGGCAGGAGGACATGGATCTGTTTAAAAAATTATGAATATTCATAGATCCTTTCTAGGGTTAAGCTGTAGAGATTTCTTGGGTATTAAAACCAATGAATGATTCTACATTGATTATTTTTAATGGTTTAAAACTCCATGTTCATGGGTATTTGGACAGTGGTTCTCAAATTGGGGTCTGTGAAGCATAGCCAGGGGGTCTGCATTTTTTTTTGTTTGTTTGTTTTTGGTTACAGTGGTGAAAATCACCACCAATGATTATAAAAAAAAATGATAATTATTATTGAGCGTATTTGACTGGTCACTTGAATGGATTCAATCCAATCTCAATAACCCAAAAAACAAGTTGACCAATGAATAATGAACAGAAATGTCTGTAAATAGAAGTTTCAGGAATAAAAAAGTTCTATGGTTAAAATAATTAGCCAAATTATCACTGTACAAATTTAAATAATGAGCCTAATATATAAATACTTGGACTATGTTCTGAAGGTGTCCATGAAAATTATTTCACAGTGAAAAGGGTCCTTGACTGCAAAAAGGTTGAGAACCCGTGCATTATGAGACACTTGTCAGCACATAAAATTGGCCCGCTACAAATCTAGTTCTGTACTACTCAACCTTATTTCAAAACATACTACTAAACAGAACACCTTCACTTCATTGCACTGTTTGTAGAACAAGGTCAGACAAGATTCAAATCACATTCTGTTACTCGGAGTTGAAGCCGTCACATCACTCATTATAAGCCACTGGGCCATTAGTAGGTACATAAACTGCATGCAGCTGAACCTTTGAGGCTTATCTGTGTTATCTCTTGCAGCAGGCAGTATGCAAAAACAGTGTCTAAACCACTACTGTCTGGTCTTTCATCTGACCCACACGCACACACACCTACAGCAGGTACTTCCGTCCCCAGCTTATGCGCACACACACACACCTGTGGTTATTTTTAACCCTCTTCCTTTTGAGACCAGGATTTGCGAGAGAACACACTATCAGCTCTTGCCATCTCTGAAAAAAGTGTGTTCGTATCTACATCTGTTTGAGGATTTGTGCCAATAGGTAAGTGTGTGTTCAGCATTTTTCTGCACGCAATGTTATTTGTGATGTACTTTTCCTTCTGTCAAGGACACTAATGCAGTTGTCACTGACGATGACCTCTTCTGACCTTTGAGAGCTTTGCTACTGTGATGGAAACTCATCTGTTCAACCCACGTTGCCAGAACCCAGAGTATAACACAAGTCCAGAAATAAATATACAGAGCTGCTAACATGAACAAAATTCAACAGTTTACCATTTCTGTTTTTAGGGACTGTCCGATTCACCTCCGGAATGGAAAAAGACACGTCACTGTTACAGTGTCATCCCTTTTCTCTAACTGTGCTAAGTCGGAAGTTCCTCTCTCTGTCCTGCTCATCTTAATCAGCCTTGGCAATGCCAGCATCCTCATATGACATCTAGAAGTGCATTTGTAAACAGTGCCTCTGAGTCAGAGAGGGGTCACATGCTGAGAAAGGTCCAGCACAGGAACATGTGTGAGTTAATACAGAGGAAAAAAGGCAGAAGGCAGTATTCCTCTCAAACAATGAAGGACGCGTGTTTGTAAACAGTGCCTCTGAGTCAGAGAGAGGTCATATAATGAGAAAAGAGTGTTAGCTCAGGAACATGTGTGAGTTCTTTCAAGAGTATCACTCAGCCAGGAAGGACAGAATAAACAGTAATATACCTTGAAATTAAGTGCATGGGGAAATTTCTGTGAGCTCACAAGCCAAATCATTTCTCAGAAATAGAGCTTAATAAATGTTATAATGAAACTGTAAGAAAAAGAAGCATAGTATTTACTGATTTTTTCCACTTTAAGCAATTGAGCTAAAGCGTGACATTTTCATGCCTTAACATGTCATTGGGAACTCCAACAAATGTTAGGGGTAATTTGTATGTGATATTAAAAGTACTGTAAAGAATGAATATGAAGCTTATTCATTTCACATTTTAATATAAAAGACAATTTCACTACTCTGAAGAACGTGATGCGATATGAATTTGTTTTATGGGAATTGTTTCTTGCAATGCCATGTTTTGCTTCAAGCATCAAGTAAAATAGTATTAACAAAAACTTAGCAAAATTCAAGAGGAAATTAGTCATCATTTGCAGGAACATGGAGGAAGCAATATGACCCTATATTGGACATGAATGATTCAAATGAAAATAAATGCTGAATGACTGAATGATTTTCAGTTTCAGCGAAATCTATGATATGCCTCACTTTCATCATCTCAACATGTTTCTATTTGCTAAACATAAAGGATCTTTAAGGCAGGCATGCACCTGTAATTTCTCTGAGGATGATGAAACAGTGGAGGTAAACCTGAGGACATAAACTCAGACACAGTCTCTGTGCTGTACTAAAAACAACATGCAAATGCAGGGCTCAGAGACACTGATAGAGATGATCAAATCAGTTATCAGTCAATGCACAACGTGAGAAGCCTCTTCATAACAGAGGAGCTAACCTTGACACTAGGTGCTTTGTCACTGTGGTGGACGTTAGCTGTGGGAAGGTTATAAATGTGAGGGGAGTAGTAACAATTCTCACTGTGATTCATGGAAAATTCTTATTTGAGCAGCATAATATTTAAGGAAAAATGGGCATGCTGTTAGCAACAACAATGAACAAAAATCAAGAAAGTTGATTATTTTCTAATAATGGCACATCTCAAAGTAGTTTATTCCTCTCATACCACAACAAATTAGCAGTGATGTTCATGAAAAACAATTGTTTATTTATTAAAGAATGGCACATCATTCTTTTTTCAGTCACATTTACTTTTGTAGAACGTCTATGAAACAAGGTGTCATTCCCTCATCAGCCTCTTTTTCTCTCCCCTGAAGTTAATAAGACAAAAAATACAGCTTGTCATGTTAGCTGCAAAGCCCAACATCCTGAAGCTTAAGTTACAGCTTTAAATCTGTTGCGAAGTGCTGATACTGGAGATTCTTCCATAAATGCTAAATTAACATCACCTTACAGAAAACTTCACCATATCAATGATTACACCCATTTTTTTAAAACCTGTTTATGGTGAGCACCTGCCATACAAGTCTTTGAAAAAGTCAAGTCATTGAAAAAACAATTAGAAATATATTGGAATGAACACATTAATATAAACCTTGCAGCCAAACTGCTGTCAGAGCTGCTGTTTAATAAGGAGTAAAACATAACAGGGCATGCTGTTATAGTAAAATATTAGCACAGTAATATAAACCTATCATTTATGTTACAGCCCAAACTATTGTCAGAGCTGCTGTTATAGAAAATGAATCCACACATTTTCTGTACACAGCACAGCACTACTGTGGCATAAAGAATATTAATCCATGCCATCTGACCAATCAGAATTGTGTGTGATGTGTTGTAAGACAACAACAACAACAACAACAACAACAATAATAATAATAATAATAATAATAATAATAATAATAATTTAGGAGACATGGCTGCACAGCAGGTAGTTTTGGTGCCTCACATATCACATGGCTTGCCTTCTTCCCGTAGTGCATCCTGGTGCCATCTCTTCCCCAGGTAAGCGACGCACACGCACCCGGCTGTCCACATGATGTAAAAGAAAACATGGCTCATCAGACCAGGCCACCTTCTTCCATTGCTCCATGGTCCAGTTCTGATGTTCACCTGCCCATTGTAGGTGCTCTCGGTGGTGGACAGGGGTCAGCATGGGCACTGTGACCGGCCTGTGATTACGCAGCCCCATACGGAGCAAGCTGTGATGCACTGTGTGTTCTGATACCTTTCATTCATAGCAAGCATTAACTTTTTCAGCAATTTGTGCCACAGTAGATCTTCTGTGGGATCAGACCAGACGGGCTAGCCCTCTCTCCCCAGGCTCATCAATGAGTCTTGGGGGCCCATGACCCTGTCGTCAGTTCACTGGTTGTCCTTCCTTGGACCACTTTTGGTAGATACTAACCACTGCATACCGGGAACACCCCACAAGACCTGCCGTTTTGGAGATGCTCTGACCCGATTATCTAGCCATCACAATTTGGTCATTGTCAAAGTCACTCAGATCCTTACGCTTACCCAATTTTCCTGCATCCAACACAC
This sequence comes from Pangasius sanitwongsei, assembly GCA_037576675.1. NCBI lineage: Eukaryota > Metazoa > Chordata > Actinopteri > Siluriformes > Pangasiidae > Pangasius > Pangasius sanitwongsei. The sequence continues at coordinate 13,738,623 of CM075006.1, read as the reverse complement.
CAACTACAAGAACTGAATGTTCAATTTTTGGAATTTGGCTCTGTACACCACCACAGTGGATATGAAATGAAGCAAGATGTGATTGAAATATAGACATTCAGATTTAATTCAAGGGGTTTAACAAAAATAATGCATTAACCTTTTAGGAATTACAGCCATTTTTTACAGTGTCCCTCCATTTTCACAGGCCCAAAAGTAATCGGACAAACTAACAACCATAAATATAAGGATTGTTTTTAATACTTTTAATCCTTTCCAGTCAAAGACTGCCTGAAGTCTGGAACCTATGGACATCATTAAATGGTGAGTTTCCTCCCATGAGATGCTTTGCCAGGCCTTCACTGCAGCCGCCTTTAGTTACTGCTTGTTTGTTGAGCTAAAAATATTTTATACAGACTGCACTTCCTTCCTGAATATAAATATTTTCACAATATATCTTTCCTCAGTAGTCATATATGGGATTTTCACCTCAAACAGGCCAGATCTTCTAAGACAATATTAAATTGAAGAGAGATTCATTTCCACCTATATATATTCAAAAGTAGAAAATAGAAAAACATTTTTTTAAAGTTTAAAAAAAGAAATTTAATGCAACACCAGTTGTTTTCAAATGCAATAAATCCTCAAGCAGTGAATACAATTACATTCACCTAGTGTATGAATTAAATGTTGGCTGTCTCAAAAAATTCTAACTATCCAACTTCCATCACAGAACTGGAAGAAGAGTGTTTAGAGTAGAAAGCCAGAAAGAGCATAAAGTTTATCATCCACTACTCTGCTGGCTCTGTTCACTCACTGATCTCTCACAAAAAGGATGATGTGCTCAAATGAGTCCCAAAAGAATAGTTTTGCCTGACTCATCCACAATATGCAATTCCTCCACCACTGTTTTGGACTGCGCTACTGCTTCTACATAACAAGACAAGTGTAAGAGACAATGGTTTGTTTGTGTCCTAGCTACAGCTCAGTGATGCTCACCATATACAAACAAAACCAAAGCAGAGCAGAATGCGATGTGCATGATAAACCACTCAGCTATCTTAAATACGGAAAATAAACCATAAAAGTGTTGAAGCCGAGGGGTGAGAGCGGGGACTCATTTCTAAGTTCCGTGAAACTGTGGACATGATCCAAGTTCATTTTATTCCATTGAGTTTCAATAACTGCATCTTACCATTATATCATGTGTGTGGTCTTTACAGTTTGTAATGAGTCCCAGTCCTAAGAGATTTTTTTTTAACTCAATCAAGCACAGTAGGAATCACTTCTATACCAGTGCATTCACTGAAATCTTCAACTGAACGATAACTCAAAGTTGTAACATGAAATAAATATTATTTCCATTCTATGCGCTCTATGTGTAGCGTGGCAGTGTATAAGTAGCTAGCCACTAACAAAAATCCACTGTTTAGCATAATATCCACATGAATATATCCACATGGACCTAAAATGACAGCAAAAATACAGTAACCACACAGCTACTATAAAAACACAGTGTAAGTAGTTAACAGAGAATCAGGATGGTTGTGGTACCATTTTTTGTTTCAAAGAGAAACAGATTGTTGCCTGCTCTAACACATGAGCCAAACTACTATTCAATTTCCCTTTATCAGTTCAGCCAGTGTGATAGAAGTAGAGAACACTTTTAACTATGTGGAGGAGCTAAATATTTGGACAAAACATTATATCTACTGTACAAATAAATGTCATAAACTGTATTATATTCTGAATTTCATTCCTCACATTCACTGTTCTTCATTCTTCAGTATATCCAGTGTCACACAGAAAAGAACAGGTTCTCTTTTTGAGTCTGGTTCCTCTCAAGGTTTCTTCCTCATGTCATCTCAGGGAGTTTCTTTTCTGGCCACTGTCACCTCTACCTTGCACATTATGAATCCAAATTTAAATCTACATCCCAGATTTCTGTAAAGCTACTTTGTGGGAGTGTCTATTTCTAAAAGTGCTACATAAAAAATTTAACTGAACTGAACTATTCTCAATCAGGAGCTTCACACTACAAATGGTGGAGAATTCAGATTCAGAACTCTTTTTAGGAGTAAACATGCCCACACGCCACTGTACTCCACAGTAATTCACTAGAAATTTAGACATCTAAATTTATCACAGCTCCAGGGTACCGGGTTTGATCCTGAGCTTGGATTGCTATCTGTGCGTCTTTCCTCGGAAGACTTCAGATTCCTACCACTGTACAAAAACATGCTGGTAGGTGGATTGGTTATGCTAAATTGCCCCTAGGTGTGAATGAGTGTGTGAATGGGTTCGCATGGTGCTCTGCGATGTACTGGCTTCCCATTAGGGGTGAATTCTTCCACCTTGTGCCCAGTGTGGCAGGGATCCACCACAAGCCTGAACAGGATAAAAAGTTTACTGAAGATGAATGAATGGATTCATCTTTACATTTAAACACATTTCTTCAAACATATACTACCAGAAGCAATCAAACTTTAAAATTTACCTAAATCCTTTAAACTACCAGTTGTCAAAGCCCTGATTAAAAAAACCCAACCCCTGTCAGCTGTCCGAATATAGGCCAATATGAAACCTCCTTTATATCTCAAAGATCCTAGGCACGGTTGTAACACAGCAGTAATGCTGACACTTGCATAGGAGTAAAATGTATGAAATCTTTCATTCAGGATTTAGGCCTCATCGGAGTACTGAGACAGCACTGCTTAAAGTTCTAAATGACTTACTACTGGCCTCTGACAGGGTTGTGTCGCTTAACCTTAGTGCAGTTTTTGACACCACAGATCATAACATTCTTCTAGATAGAAAATGTTTGACTTCTCCTGTCTCAAGTCTTATTTGACTGATCGTTAGCAGTTTGTAGATGTAAATGGTGAGCTCTCTATGCACACTGAAGTAAAGTTTGGTGTTCCACAAGGCTCTGTTCTAGGCCCACTGCTCTTTTCTCTATATACAGTACCTCTGGGTACAATTATTGGTGACATTGGTATTAGCTTCTACTGTTATGCTAATAACACATGGAAATATGTTTCCAGCTTAATAAAGTTGAGGAATGTGTAAAGGACATTAGAGACTGGATGCCGAGGAACTTCCTCCTACTTAATTCTGACAAGTCAGTAGTACTTCTGCTGGGACCACAGGCAGCTAGAAGCAAGCTTTCTGATTACATACTATCTCTGGATGGCTGCATCATGTGCAGAAGTAAAAGACCTTGGTATGATTGACTCCAGTCTCTCAGTTGAAGCTCATGTAGATAATATTACAAGGATAGCCTTCATTCATCTCAGAAATATTACAGATGTCACTACATGATGCAGAAAAATTTGTTCATGCTTTTGTTACCGCTGGGTTAGATTATTGTAATGCCTTGCTGTCTGGATGTTCCAGTAGGCATAAAAACCAGCTCCAGATAGTCCAGAATGCACCAGCCAGAGTCCTTACTAGAATCAAAAAATATGACCACATCACCCCTATCTTATCCACACTGCATTGGCTCTCCTGTTTCCACAAGCCTTTCCCACTGCACAGAGTACTGAAACCAGAACTACTCTTTTTCTACTGGGTTCCAGTTCTATGTTTTTTAGTACCTGTTTAAAATTATCACCAACAGGAACTTACTTGGATGTGGGGCTAGAAGCTTTTTTTCATCTTAATTTATCTTGGTTTTTTTTTGTTTTTTTGTTTTTTTTTTTTACCTACTGCAGTATAACACTCCATGCAGTCCATCCTGATAGTGAAAATGCATATTCAAAATGGCTTATGCTCTCACAGGTATATTGTGTTTTTATTTACTGTTAATAGTTTTACTATTATAGATACACATTACTGTTTGGCACAAGGACGACAAACTGGAGGGTTTTGTTCACAAAACTACATGGGTATCAAAGAAAAAAGTAGTAGGCTCTTTCCACCTACCTTGGTACTTATGTACATATCAGATCCTTTAAAAGAAACTTACTTCTGTTTTCAAGTTGCATGTTGCAACAACACTATAAAGCAAGTAACATAATTCAAGTGAAAAACAAGTGGCAATGTTGTAGGAAAAAAGGAAAAAACTTACAATAACCTGGTTGCACAAGTGTGCACACCCTTTAATAATGGGGCATATGACAGTGCTCAAAATTAACCAATCACATTCAATCTCATGTCCAAAAAAGTATTTATCATACACCTGTTATCAATGAAGTGATTCTGATTAACCCAAAATAAAAAAAGAGCTTTTCTGTAGGATTTTCTTGCCACCTCTTGGTGTCATCTGACTGCTGAAGCCATAGTCTGCAAAGAGCTTACAAAGCATTTAGAAGATTCCATTGTTGAAGGGTATCAATCAGGAATATGGTCCAAAAGATTTTCCAAAATATTAGATGTACCATAGAACACCATGAAGGCTATCATCAACAAGTGGAGAAAATGGGGCACCATAGTGACATTACCAAGAACAGGACGTCCCTCCTAAACAGACGAAAGGACAAAAACTTATCAGGGAGGCTGCCAGGAAACCTACAGCAACATTAACAGAAGAATTAACAGAAGCAAGTAATAGTCACTCCCTGCATGTGACAATCTCTCATATTATACACATATCCAGGCTATGGGTAGCCCTCCTAATTCACCCCAAACCACATGGCAAAATGTATTATTGTCTGATGAGCCCAAGGCAAAACTATCTGAGCATAATTCTAAGAGATATGTTTGGTGCAAAAACAAGTCAGCTTATCACCCAAATAACACCATACCCAAAGTGAAGCATGGTGGTGGCAGCATCATGCTATGGACCTGCTTCTCTTCAGCTGGGACTGGTGCTCTAGTCAAGATAGAGGGAATCATGGATAGCTCCAAACAGCAATCTGTTTTGGCACAAAAATTGCATGCCTCTTTTATGCAGCTGAAGATGAAGGGAAAAAAATTCACCTTCCAGCACAATAACGACTCAAAGCACAAATCCAAGTTGACAAAGGAATGGCTTCAGAAGTAGATCAACATTTTGGAATGGCTCAGTCAGAGTCCAATCTAAGTCCTGTCAAAAACATGTGGAATGACTTGAAGGCTATGCACAGAGATCCTCTCACTATTTGGTAGCGCTGAAGCATTTTTGAAAGGAAGAGTGGAATTAAAATTGGCAAATCAAGACGTGATAAGTTGGTAGACTCTTACCAAAAGTGCTGTAAAAAGTGCTATTAGTTAAGGGGTATACACACTTGTGCAATCAGTTTATTGTAAGTTTTTCTTTCTTTTTTCCCCCCAAAAATGTTTGTTTTTCACCTGAATTTTGTTGGTTGTTATAGCACATTAAAGATGGAAAAAGATCTGACTTTATTTATCATAGCTTCTTTTTTTTTTTTTTTTTTTTTTACACAAAAACCTGCAATTTTAACAAGGGTGTGTAGACTTTTTGTATCCACGACCAACAAAATTCATGAATCCAAAACAACACACAATGGTTCTAAGTAGAAAGCTACTCTATTATATAAATTAATAGCTGTATACTAAATTGTGATGTGGGACTGTATATATAGCTCTCTATTCAATAATAGTATATACAAACTCAAAATGATTGAGTGAAATTAAAAAGGCTGGAGAAATAAACAATTCCTGCTGCAAAGGGTTTAATGAATTTGCTTCTCAAAACTCACCACAACTTATGGATAAAGTTTGTTAACTATGATACTTCTCTCCTAGCTTATACAGAAAAGACACCTTTTTGAAAAAATGTCAGTAGAGCTGCATGCTCCTAATTTCATGACTTTAAAAGAATCAGCATTTTTCTGCTTGGGTTTGAAACCGCAACAGGTTAAAAAAAAAATCAAAGTCAAAAAAAGACTGCTTTTAAAGATGTAGTGCAAAAGTTTATAAGCAAGAATTCAGGCTGTAAGGAGGAGAACAGTTTATTAAAAAGTTGTGAGTCATTTTCCAGTTATTTTTACGTGAGCATGATTTTATACACTTATAATCATGATGCACTCTTCACTTTGACCATTTTAGTCATCTCTCTCAGCTGAACCACAAGTGCCACTAGTTCTTGTTTTTGAATTGACAATTAAAAAAGGCCCATGTGTATTAAATACATGCATAAACACATCCTATTGAACTACCATTGAAAAACTGATATAATAAGATATAATAATAAGAGTCTTTACTCAAAACTGATTGTTTTTTATTGTTTATTTGATATTGGTTGGCATTTGTTTTAGACTTTATTAGTACTGGAAGGTCATTCATTAGTGGTTTAACATTACATTCTGTACAGTGCATCTGTCTCCATCAACAACAAAATGAATACATTTTTCCTATAAATCCACACACTTCTGCTCATATGTAATAATGCACACACAATCGCATGGCTCGGTCACAAAGCCAATCTCAGGTACAGAGGACTCAAATTCACCAAAAAAAAAAAAAAAAGGCCAACACAAAGAGCACAACCACAAAATGCTATTCGCACACACGCACGCACACACACACACTCCCCAAACTGAATAGTTTGGGAAGAATTATTCCCTTTAGGTTTTGATTATTTTCTATCCCTTCACAATGGGCCAGGGTTTATGCACGCACACACAAATAAACAATAGGGTAGTGACGATGCTCACACACACAATGCACATAAAGTGATCTACAGCCATTAAAACCAAAACCATGACCTCGTGTTGACAATAAAAAAAAATATATACCTACATTCCTAAGATTTTATGATTTCTTCCCTCTTTGAAAATAATAGCAATATTGCACCCACTTGATGAGAAAATTCCATCAATTAAATAAAGACCCAGAATGACCCAAAGCACAAAAGTAGGTGCACTCACACAAACACACACGTTATACAGGCAACAACGCTGTGAGCTATTCCTTGCTGGAGCTCTATCTAGATTTGATAATTAGGCTCTACAGAATAACAGTAGCTGATAGAGTTCCTGTGGTAGGTTAAGGCCATAACAGAACTCATTTGTGACTTGTTTCTGCCTTACTATCTATTTAAAGGGAATTACAGAATCATCAGTGTTGTCAGAAATGAGAACTGTGCAGTGGCTTAAGGCTACAATATACAGGATGTTTCAATACATCATTCTACTTCTCTCTATTGAAGATGGTTTAAAATAGACTAGGGACTTTCAGCATTGAGTACTGAGAAATGGCTACAGCGACAAGAAATAAAGCTGAAATAGCACTGTGGAAATCATTTACTAAGCATCTCAATCAATTTCTGTTGACTATCAAACATTTAAAAAAAAAAATTAAAAAAAAAACGAGAAAAACTGCTTTATGTATTAAAAGTAAACTGATCTCAGAAGATTTTTGCATTTGGTATTGGTAACATTATTGATCGCATTAAAATAAAATGAAAGAAATCTATTAAATTAGTCAGTGTCTGTAAAAAAAAAAAAAAAAAAAAAAAAAAAAATCTGATTTTACCAAAAATGATAGCGTCATTATTCTGTGCAAGCAACATTTCAACTGAACTTATGGTAAAAAGGTTAAGTTAACTCCTAAATAACCCAAATCAGTAGACACTGGTAAGCTGAGAGTTTTGCTGTAGTTAACAGAAAGGTTACCGTGGCATGACGCAAGCAGACTCAAAAATGCACAGGCTTTTTTTCTGGGCACTGTAGCGTCGCTGTAGCTATTAATGCTTAAAGTCCCTATTGTCAAACGTGCAGTTGCTAGATATGTGAAGCTAATAACCAAAGTCTCATAGAGACAGGCTTAAAAAGGGCTGCACAAGTGGTAACCCTATGCTGTGCTTACATGGTCATGCAGGAAGACGGGAGAGCACTTTCAAGGTTCACTGATACTGAGGCCAGTGAGATGCTGTTGGGAAGACATTAAAAGGCTAAGAACGAGGACTGCAAAACTGGCATAGATGGTACCCTTTGGGTAAGACAAATAATTATTTTGAAAGACCCATGGCACCCATTTGTCAAATCTTGCCTATTCCATTTGTCTTGCAAGTCTATTCTTTGTGCTCTTTTACAAAGCAAAAGCCCCAACAGTCACCAGTGTGGTGTAGGTGCTGTTACTGGTAGTGACCATTCAAGAAGTTCACGGGGGAGAGTCAGCTGATATACAACCATCAGTGGACTCAGGACTGGTGGCTGGCAATAAGGTTCCGCAGCTGCTTGACGACAGTGTCAATGAGCTTCTGCTTGTCACGCTCATTCTTACGGAATTGAGCGAACATGTTGTTTTTCCGACTAGTGTCCTTCATCCTACAGAGAATGAGACAGGAAAAGAGAGAACAGAAAGAGAGAGAGAGAGAGAGAGAGATTATATAAACAGACAAAATAGAATAAAGGAAAAGATTATGGTAGCAACCCACATATCTCTGTCAGATCTTTACAAGAAGCTACATCAGATAACAATCCAGCCTGACATTAAATGAAATATCAGAACTTTTGAGTAAACTATTCTAATTTTCCAAGGAAAATCTGTGTCAAAGATCAAATTTTTTAATCATTTTTTTTCTTCCCTATCAGACACCTGCCTGAAAAAGACCAAACCTTTGGGGAGTATATTTTGAGAAACCCCAAGTCCTTGTACGAGGTACATGCCTGGGTGGTAAGGATGCATTCCAATTAAGGTTCGAGTCTCCATAAAGACCTCAAAGGAGAGGAGCAGATTGGAGCATCATGGAGAGTGAAGGCAGAAACTGGACCACCAGCATGCGCCGGCACAAACTGTTCTGCCTGGTGCTTCCACAAATGGCTCAAAACTCACTTCTTCATGGATCAATGAACTCACAGTGAGGTTCCAGTCAGCCAACCAGAGCCAGAATTAAAATTTTTGTATCGTTCCACATTTCTTTAAATTTAAGACAATTTCATGGTAAATACAGCATGACAGTTGATTAATACTTGGCTTTACTTACATATTATCAAAGTATATATTACTTTAATTCACCATATTCTTTGGCCTCCAGCAAACAGTTCATAACAACCGACACAATAGCCATTCAAGCAGTGTTATGTTTAGTATCATAAAGCCTTATCAGTTCTGCTCAATTGTCCTGATCTTATTCACACATCACTTATCTTTTACCTCACTGTGGGATATTAGATGAGATGGACATCAACTCAGGCATACAATAGTGTTTCTGTGGTCACAGGACAGTTACAATTATCTGCCTCTTATCTCTGCAACTATAGCTACCATCACCTAGCAAGGTATGTTTGCTTTTGGGAGTGTGTGAAAATGTGGATAGCAATCGTGTTTCCAAATATGGATGACAAGGAAGCCAGATGTGTATCATAGGTTGCTGAAAGCAGTGTGAAAAAGGACAGGTGTGTTGAGAGTCTTGATTTGTGTCATCATTAAAACAGTCACACACAATCACAGCCAAAGAATCAGTTATCTATAAATATCTATTTTCATCTTTTTAGGTGTTTCATCCCTCACTTTAGTCAAACCCTCCAACAGAGGGATTGGCTTTAACTTTTTGACAGGTGCCACACCATCCTTAAAGGAAAAATCACTTTTCACTCTGGTTAATGGTTTCCTACATTACCCGCAATGCTGTTCGACTACCTGCGGAAAATGGTGTAGTGGGCTGAAGAGAAGCCTGCAGCAGCTTTTTAGTTCTTAGTCTGTCAAGTTCACTCACCTCCTCATCTGCACACTCTGCTCATACAGATCAAGCTCCAAAGCTCAACTTTCATGTTAATACCACCATCATGGTTATCATCTTGTAGATCAGTAACTATCTGAGCCAAGCCTCTGCTATAACTCAGCATTGTACAGCTGCACTGATTTCTGGAACTTTCATCCAACCCTTATTATCTCCATTACTTCTACATTGGATTTGTAATAAGCTGAATGTCACTGGAAAATGGTGAGTGAGAAAAGAAGCTTTTTTTTTTGTTTATAGGAGGTAACAGAGTCTTCAGCTGTCCAATTTTGGGGAGCCTGTGCCCACTGCAGTCTCAGCTTTCTGTTCTTGGCGGGCAGAAGTGGAACCCAACATGGTCTTCTGCTGTTGTAGCTCGTCCGCCTCAAGCTTTGATGTGTTGTGCATTCTGAGATGCTTTTCTGCTCACCACAAATGTACAGAGTGGTTATCTGAGTTACTGTAGCCTTTCGGTGAGCTCAAACCAGTCTGGCCATTCTCCGTTGACCTCACGCATCAACAAGGCATTTCCGTCCACAGAACTGCTGGATGTTTCTTCTTTATTGCACAATTCTGAATAAACTCTAGAGACTGTTGTGCTTGAAAACCCCAGGAGATCAACAGTTATAGAAATACTCAAACCAGCCTGTCTGGCACCAACAATCATACCACAGTCAAAATCACAGAGATCACATTTTTTTTTCCCCATTCTGATGGTTGATGTGAACATTACCTGAAGCTGCTGGCCTGTATATCCATGATTTTATGTATTGCACTGCTGCCACATGATTGGCTGATTAGATAATTGCACAAAAGAGTAGGTGTACAGGTGTTCAGTGAGTGTATATATTAGTATAGAAGTACTTCTAGTATAGTCGTATAGTATATATAAACTAGTATAGTAGTATATAGTACATAGAAGTGCAATAGGAAGCCCAGTGAGGGCACAGTAGAGAGTACAGTACATTGCCTCAGAGCCTCAGACATACCAGATGGGTCACTTATTATTCACTTAGTGCTGGCACTAATAAAGGTGTTGTACAGCTTTAAAAGAAGATGCCATGGGAAATGGAACAGACTTAAACACCATCTGATTCACTGCAGCATGTCTTCCTTTTATACAGCAGCATTCTTAATTGAATGATTGATCTTATTTGTCTTAGTTTTGGACTTATGTTTGCTTGTTCTTTATTTTTGCATATTTAATATTTATTTAATTAATGCCTTTAATATGAAACAACTGGGTTTCACAAAATAGTCATTAAATTGAAATACTGAAATACTACTTGAATTTGACAGCATAATCCATATATAAAAGTGCAGTAACTCATCGTGATTTATACAATTTGAAGCTAATCAATCACGATTTTCATTAGTCTTCTTATGCATAAATTTATACACAGGAGCACAAGCAGGATACGAAAGTTTTTCCAAAAATACAGGATTTTCATGAATACCAAATTCCATGTGTAAATGCTCCTATGAACTTTTTTACAAATAAGGCTTGATAAATGAGGCCCACTGTTTCTGCCTGGTTAGTGGCCAGCTCGGGGTTTAGTAATACAGATCACTTTCACTGAGCTTTAGGGTCGAGAGGGTATGGCCAGGCTAAGTGCAGCTCAAATGGGATCAAGACTGGTGTGTGTACTGCTGTAACCAGAGAATTTATGATCTTCCCAGAAAAGGAAGGGGTGAAAAAGAGACAAAGGGGAGTAGGCATGATTATGAGAAGGTCTAGAGAGATTTTTTAAAAAAAAGTTAAACTTACAAAGTTACAAGGAAATCACACATCAACAACCTGTTCTATAAACATGCAAAAACAAATGTTGACTCACCATTGTGCGTAATAAACACTACAGCCAAAAGCATGCATACACACACATACACAAATATTTTAGAATCAACATTTCTAAATAGCACACCACAGTCACACACACACACACTGTGCAGAAAGCAGAGTACTCACGCTCGAGAAATTCTGCACATATGCAGAAGATCAGTGAGTGATGTGATATGAGAGGGGGAAAGATGTTGTCAGACAGTGCAGATGTCAAAGAAATGAAGGGTTTCTCAGAAATAAGAAAATGATAAAGCATAGACGATACGTACATACAATTGTTTCAACAAAAAGTACTCAGTGATGGCAACATTACTCTATGTGTGACTTACTTCTCCAGGAGGGCCAGAGCGGTATGCGGGCTGACCCTCAGGTACTTGCAGGTCGGACGTCCATAGTCAGCAAGGTATGTAGACCAATCCCACTGAGTAAAGAGATCCAACAGCTAGAAAAAGAAGCAGGGAAATAGACAGTAAGTTAGACCAAGTGAATAAGATCACATAGAACAACATTATTAGACATTATTTATTTTTACTCCATTTTGTTTTTATTTACTTTTTATTACTCCCAAAAGCATGTTAAAGTATGATATCAATAGATAAAACAAAAATTGGTATGTTTTGGCACTATTACAGTGCAATAAAGTTATCTTGATTGGACTTGAGAGTGAAAAAAAATGTAAAAATTATTGGAGTGCATCAAAAGCAGATCAAGTTCAGTCTGACTCCATCAGTCTCCCTGACTGAAGCAAGCAGTTCAGTTTTCCCAGTGTTACATAAGTGAGTAGGGCCTCTTAAATGAGATTACTGAGGAGGCACAAGGGAGACAAACATGACAAAGCAGGGAATTAGTAAAGAATGGAGAGAGGTTAAAGAGAGAAAAGCCATTTACACTTCTTCACCTTGTGAGTAGAGATGTTTTGGTCAGCCTGTGACCCAGGCCTGACCCAAATAATGACCCACGATTGCCCTGAAATCTACGGTCCATTACAAACCCAGTGACATTCAGCATACTACCAATACCAATACCAACAACCCAGCCCACTCCACACACAGACACTGATCAGATGTACATACATGCAGACAATTAAAGACATATTTATTCCTCCACAGATGGAAAAAGTCCATGTCCTGAACCGAAAACATTCTTGTTTACACGTGTGTGACAGGCAGAGATAAATCACCAAAAATCTGTCTGATCGAGTACACAACATAAAAAAGGCAATCTCCAAACATCTCCGTCTGTTCCCTTACTCACACGGCATCACCTCAATCACACAGACATGAAAACACACAAAATACACCAGCATGTCCTAGTGTGGTGGCAGATAAGCACCTGAGTGTGAGAAGTCAGATTTACATGCACATGTCTCAGATTACTTTTTCTGGCTCCTCCTACATGCATGTGCTGCAAATCTACCAGAAAATAATATTCATATTTCAGAAAATGAGACTGAGGGGCAGAAGAAAAAGGAGCAGGAGGGGAAGAAGGCTTTGCCATCATCTGTAACCCTGCATATACACAAACACAAATGTGTGCATTCCATACAGTGCTGACTGGTTCATCACACACGTTCATGACCTGGGTTTCACCTCTCCCCTGAGCTCCCTCCCTCCGCCTTCACCTCCTTATGAACTTCCATTTGGTATCTCTACACATCTCTCTCTCTCTCTCTCTCTCTAACCTCAGCATGACCCCGTGGCGGTGTTATCGGCCCCACTTTCCTCGCTCACTGAACAAACAGTGAGCTGGGTTGGGGGGGGGGGGGGCAGGGGGGGTATGGTGGTGGATGGGACAGGCACTGGATTATCACTTCCTCTCATTCTTTCCAAAGAAAGAATGATGGAGAAAAAAAGACAAAATAAAACATGTCGCGGCACACCAAAATGTTGACCTTGTTTCCCTCATGCCCTCATGCTCACCCCAAGCTCATACACACTCTCCCTCTCACTCACTGTGAACTGGGCATTTGGATAAGGGCTCTTAATGGTTATTTTGACTGCTGTATTTATTTGTTTGGAACGCTAGGGGAATTACCAATCTCATTAATAGTCTAGAGGGGCTGGTGAACTGACCTTCTGTTTTTATTCTCCCAGATTTGTTGCTCTTTGGACAGTGCTTTGAAAACACAAGGTCTGATTTGCAGCACAACGTGTGTTATAAATCACAGAACACATTTTGGAATGAACAGAAAATGTTGAGTAATAACTACATATGCACTAGGAACTATATCCCTCATACATGGGGTCATGAATGATCAACAAATTGTATTTGATTATGCAGCATTTATTCCATCATCTGTGATAAAGGTAGGTTAAGATACTTCTGTCATACTTTCTTATTCTTAACAATATTGCTGCATCTTGCAGCTAAACACACTTACACATTCTTGTTCTCAACTTCTCCTCTGATCATCCCTGTCCTCCCTAGAATCACACTTTCTTTCCATTAATTCTGCAGTTATCTCTGCCTTCATCTCCAGCTCTTTGTCTCTCACCTCTGGCTGGCCTCTGGCTTTCAGCATTGTTTGGTGCATTCTCTGGCACCAGGCCAGCAGCCTGAGGGCTTTCACAGGCCAAGTTCAGCTGAACCTAAGCCTGAACAATAATAATAAATGTCATAGAATAGAATGATTGGCCCATATAAGCAAACAATAACAAACCCCTGTCCACCATAATCTCTAAATTATCATAAAGTCTTTGAGGAAGAGCTCAAGAAAAAGAATAGATTTGAGAATAATCAAACAGGTGTTATAAAGCCATTTTGTCCTGGTAATGCTAGAAATCTAAACAAAACAAAGCTCTAAACAAAGCTCATACAATCTACTTAACATGTCTTTTAAATAACTTCGATGAATCATGAGTAGTGTGATCTGAATTTGGTTCTCAGTGCAAAGCTAAGTCGGAACAATAATCAAATCCAGATACAGGTACAGAATACCTCTACCATGAGGTACCAATACTTCCAGTTAAAAAGATCCAACACTCTTAAAAGAGACTGAGACAAGAAAAACACAGCAGCAGTAAGGGAGAGATATTGGGAATAATATACAAAAGCATAAGCATGCTATCAGCATCCACAGTGAAATGCTATTTTTATTGATACATCTTCTTCAGTGTGTTGTTTCAGACCTAACAACCACATTCATCATTGGAGTATGTCGATTTATCACTCAAAAATATGCCAAAAGTGTAGCAGATGACACCCCTGGAAGTCACGCCCCCTTTTCTCATCTCACAATGTCTTGAGTTCATTAATGTGAAATAAAACCCATCAGTGTATCTTTGACTTAGATAACATTAGACATGTACATAGTTAACATCAGTTGACTAAATTTGAAACTCTTCGGCCTAAAATGGTCAAAAACTGCACTCACAAAAAGAGGAAAAAAGACTGAAAATTTTGACATGAAAAAAAGGATTAAATAGGCCTACAAGGAAGAATCAAATCTAACACTTTACAAATAATTTGAATAGTAATGATGATTAAAAAGTGATTTAAAACCCTGTGTGCTCTCCTGTGCAGGTCATCACAGATGTGCACTCAAACCGCAGTAGAAAGTGGAGCTTGCCTATGTACAGGGCTTTACAAAACCACCAGGCATTTGGGGGGAAAAAAGGTTTAGTTAAGATGTAGACTCTAGAAAAGTTTACATGCACACTTTCTTATTCATTGCTGCACCAAACATTTTACCTAGAATAGGAAGTAGGAAAGTGTGCACATAGCTTTTCTAGTGTCCACATCTTAAGTAAAACAGACAAGTGGCAGCTTTTTGTCCCCTTAAGTGCCTGGTGTTTACTGTAAAACCATGCATATATACTTTTTTCTTTTTCTTTTTAAACTTGGACTAGTGATTTGTGAAAAAAAATATATTGAAAATGTAGCATGTGACTTCACATTTTTCCATTTTCATCAGGGTGGGCAGGTCTGTTGATGGTACCTTAGGTATCCTGTTTGTAAATCAAAGCCTTCAAAAATAGGCTGAACATATTCCCTCACTAGGACAAAAAAGTAACTGTGACTGTGTTCACATAAATAAGAGACACATGCACGAATGTGTGTGAGGTTTATCTGAGGCTAAAAACATATGTTTTGACAGTCTGTGCCCTATAAGCCTGATTTAGACAGCATATAGTCTATGGAATAAATGGTGTTCCTTTTTGCTTTGTCAGCTTAAGTAATGAGAGTCAGTGACTGACACCAGATGATCTCATCACCATTTCAGTCAACAAGGTCATCTCCAAGTCAAACCCCTTTCCTGCTGCCTAAATAACACTGACGTCTTATCTGAACACTGACCTGGATTGACAGTTTCAGCGTCTGCTTTGTGGTTAACCAAAAAAAAAGTCTATGCTAAGTGGAAGCACTCGTGTGTGTGTGCCTATATGTGTGTGGGCATTGCCAGTACAGGGAGAAGGAATGAGGGAAAAAAAGGGAAAGGTGGGAGGGCAAAAGCAAAAATACAGAAGCATCACTCAACATGGCTAAGTAAGATAGAGATAAGAAGAATTATCAGGGTTTGAAGCAGAGGGAAAGTGGCTCCCAATGTTTCTGGCCATATTTCAGCTTGAATAGCAGCACTCCAAAATGGTCAAAGGTTATCTTATGAGGTTATCAAGACTGACATAGTTTAAGCTCCTGTCTTCTGGTGGTATGTTCAAAGCACTCACAAACACAGTAAGGTGGAGAACGATCTCTTCTGCAGTCTAAGTGCTGAGGAGTGGTGGTGCTGTCAGTCAACAGATATTATCCATTGTCAGAAATGTGTTTGTCCCGGTTTGTCAGGTTGACATGAGATAAAGACTTGAAAGAGTCAATGTAGGGAGACAGAATCTGTGGCTCAAAGAGGAAAAGAGAGAATGTTGAGACAAAGAAAGAAAGAAAGAAAGAAGGAAAGAAAGAGGTGAATATGAAGAGCTGACATAGACTGGATACTCTAAGAGACCAAAAAAAAATTTAACAGTAAGAAGAAGAATAGAATTAGACTAAATAGCATTAACTCTGTAGAATCTCTTGGGTGCATCCAGGTCACCCACTAGTCAGGACAACAATCAAACAAATTACAAACAAAGATGAAGAGGAAAAACAAAAAGGGAAAATTGAGAAAAAGAGGTTTCACAAGTAAGTTTTAGGGTGACTGCAGTCAGGACAGTAGAAGATCTGACCCACATTATATTACATATTTATACAACAGTTAGTTCTGGTCCACTAATCTGATTGGACGAGCAGCGTTCCAAGAATGCTTATATTTAGTATAAATGAACTGGGACTTTTAAATGTAGGTATCACTGCGTTTGTATGTGTGTTCACCATGTAAAATCTCAATTTCAAACTTGTCAGATGAAGTTGAAAAAGGAAGAAGGGAAGCCAATTTCACTGGATGCACCTTTACCGGGAGTGTACAAATCAAATTGTGAGCTAGCTAGCCAGCTAGCCGACTGATAGCTATCAGTGAGCATAGCTCTTCGGGATTTACACTCACTGAGGACTTTAATAGGAACACTATACTAATACTGGGTAGGGCCACCCTTTGCTCTCAGAACAGCCTCAATTCTTCATGGATTCCACAAGTTGCTGGAAACATTCCTTTGAGATTCTGGGCCATGTTGACATGATTGTGTCACACAATTCCTGCAGATTCTTCAGGTGCACTTTCATGCTGCGAATCTCTTGTACTACCAAATCCCAAAGATGTTCTACTGGATTCAGATCCATTGACTGGGAAGGGCACTGAAAAACTCATCGCAATGTTCATTAAACCAGTTTGAGATGACTTTTGCTTCAAGACATGGTGCATTATCATGCTGGAAGTAGCCATTAGAAGATCGGTAAATTGTGGCCATGAAGCGATGCACATGGTCGGCAACAATAATCAAATAGACAGTGGCATTCAAGTGATTGCTATTAACAGGCTTAAAGTGTGCCCAGAAAACATTCCCCACACTACTACACCACCTCCACCAGCCTAGACTGCTGACACAAGGCAGTTTGGGTCCATGCATTCATGCTGTTGGCACCAAATTCTCACCTTGAAATCATGCGCCCCAGCAGGACTCAGCTTTCTCTTCTTGGCTGACAGAAGTGCTTAATCACAATTGTACAGAGTGGTCATGTCAGCTCGAACCAGTCTGGCCATTCTCAGTTGACCTCTCTCATCAACAAGGCATTTCTGTCCACCGAATTTGCCACTCACTGGATGTTTTTTTGTTTATTGCACCATTCTGAGTAAACTCTAGAGACTGTTGTGCATGAAAATCCCAGGAGATCAGCAGTTATAGAAATACTCAAACCAGTCCACCTGGCACCAACGATCATACCAGTCAAAATCACAGAGATACCATTTTTAACCCCATTCTGGTGGTTGATGTGATCATTACCCGAATAACTGCATGAATGCACAGGTGTTCCTAATAAAGTGCTCAGTGAATGTTTTTTCCCCTCACAGAGAAAAAATAAACAAATTTGGCCATATTATGTCCAAAATGTCAGTTACTCGATATTAATTTCTTATTTATAAAACTGTTGTATAAAAGCAACACTGCACTCTCAATCATGCTGTTATACTGAATATCAGTACAGCTGTGATTTTTTACAGAACACTACTCTAATTCTAAAATCCCAGTCAATGACACCAATGACTGACACAGAGAATCCTTTCTCAGATGATTTTCAAGCAATAAAAGTGTTGAAACAACTAACAACCCATATGCATGCTACACTTTCCATTTTATCACCTGCTACAAAGCAGCAAACCAAGCCAAGCACAAAAAGTGCACTCTGGTTAGTTTATCTGGATGTAATCACTGCGCAGTGCCTCTGCACTCAACCCCAACTTGGGTCACACTACTGTATTATCAGCCCTCATAGCTAGTAGGCTACATCAGGATCGAGTGAAAACAGAAATCGTCCTGGGGCCACTCTGTCTGAGAAGCTATAGACTCAGCCTGGGGAAGGAGCAGCCACAAATTCAGCTTCCTGTGCTCTCCAGAGAAGCATAAGTTATCAGTGGGGCAATGGGGTGGTGAAACGGTCACGCAGACCACAAAAGCACATATACACTGAGAAAGAATAAAGCCCTTTGGAATACACACAAAACACTCAGTAACAGATACAGGTTAAAGAATAAATAAAAACTTCATGAACACCATCATAATGGCGTTATCTAAAGGTTTGCTCAAAATTGCAAAGACAACAGGAACAAAGAAGCATTCTGTATAAGCCTTTCTTCCAGTTATTTCTAGGCCTCTGTGGAATTATTAAAGGCATATTTCAGCATAAACCTAGCACTGACTATATCAGCCATGTTTATATAGTATTTCGTGACACACTCTTGCTCGGCCTCAGCATCTTGTCCAAATTCCTGATTTTGTACCGTTGTCACATTTACTTCCTTTAGTGTTTGGTCACTACAATATGTAACATTCATTCATTCAATGTATTCAGACACAAATATGAATTGTGTACATTGTGTACATCTTAATGTTTTGAATACAAATATGAATTGTGCTATTTTACTCAACTTAATTTGAGAAGACTGGCTTTTTATTAAGTGCTCTCCTGCTTTTTTTTTTTTTTTTTTTTTTTTAAAGCAAGGTCTGGTTTTGAGCTCTGCTTGCTGCATTTCACTTTTTGCCAGAGTTCTACTTTCAAACATTCCTCAAAGAGTAGTAGCCATTTACTGTAATGCTGAAATGACCAAAAACAACACTTTGAGACATTTCACTCAAGTTTCTGTTCATCATCAATCCCTCCTCTAAACTTAATACTATTCTATTTCTGATACTCTATATATCTACTACTTTTCAGACCTCTGTGTTGCTATAAATAGCATTGATCATATTTCTATTCACTTCCCTCATCTACAAACTCTCTTGGGTGCATCTTAGATCGCACTAGTCCTGTTCAGATCCTACCTCCTAGAAACAATTATTTGTTTTATATAAATTTAGAAACCTCTATAAATCTGACACAGTCAGATTTTAAAAAATGGCTCCATATTTTGCCTTTTTTTTTTTCCTTCACATTCTCTCACAGGCAGTATCATCTGCCAGGGTGAACTTTGGTTCAATTTTTACACAGATGACACACAATATTTTAGTCCCAAATCTCTTGCTCCTCACCGACCCATATCAAAGTGCTTGCTGGCATACAGTGGCTTCCCATTTTACCCACATGAAACTATTCCTAATCCCTCATGAAGCACTCCTATAGAGCTGCCCTTTAACATTCATTCACACCCACTCTTAGTCTTCTAACACTGGGATGCTCAGCATACCTCATGTCTATGAGTGGCAGCTTGCAAAAGCGTAAAAACTTTGAAACTCACTAGCTCAATACAACCTTGCCTGCAACTATTGCACGAGCTAAGCACACAGATCAACACACACCTCTTTACAAAATACTAACACTCTTATCCCAAACTAGCCTCCACCCAGCCTTTGTTTCATCCATTTATCATGTTAATTCCAGATAGCATAAATTCTGTATTTTTGTCTGAAAGTTTTGTCTTTATAATTTATATGACTATTATAAGTGCCCTTGGCTGGGAAAGACACGCTATACAAATAAAAGTATTGTTATGATTATTACTAACAAAACCAACACAACAGGTGATGCAAATCACGTACTGTATGATGTATAATGGTTTTCAGGGTCACAAGGGTGTCCTTCTCTGTGATTTTGTTTTGACACTTGTTTAGTAGAGTTGCAGACAGTAATTCATAGATGTTTGACAGAAGGAGTATGAATTAGCCTAAGGAAGACGTGGCCTCCCTCTCACCTTCCTGCCTATTCAGACAAGGCAGAGTTATCACTGGGGCAAAATCTGACTCCCTTTCTCGTGCACGTGCTCTACAGAGTAGACATTAATATGCATCATTTCATATTAATGAACTCAAAACATGAGGGTGCAACAAGAGCATGTGAGGGGAAAAGGGGGCGGGGCTTCCAGGTGGTGTCAGTTCATATCGGAGGGTTCAAAACACCTGTGCAAATCATTCCAGATGAATATAGTGATTAACTCATTTTATTCTGGGAGAAAAGACTGCTGTTGTCTTATTTTTGAGTGGTAGACTCATGTTGGCATACTAGCTAGAGAGGTAAAGGTTGGTAGGTCTGGTTATATAACTAGCAAGCATGACTGGATATGATGGTACTATAATATCATGTGAGACTATTGAATTGTTATATCGCTCAAGTCTAATGCAGAAAGATATCCAGTTCAACCACACATGAAGAACGGGACTTCTCTCCATCTCCATCAACACAGTGAGAGGAACGGCTGAGAGGAAGTAAAGAAATGCATCAGTAATTGCAGCAATTGGTCAGCTGATATATAGCAGTACTCTTTGCATGTACCAACTTGGCCATTCAGAACCACCCGACCTGTGAAGCATGAGAAAAGCTGCAGTGCTCCTGTTTTTTTTAGGCATGTTTTGAGTTGCTGGCAATTAATAAGTGCTTGACAAAGAAGAGTATGAATTAGCTTGGTGGAAAACGTGGCCTCCTTCTCACCTTCCTGTCCATTCAGACAAGGCAGAGTTATCACTAGGGCAAGAGTGCGCTGGAACGGTCAAAGTTGTGTGGTGGTCACAAACATCTAAACTGAGAGTGAAGCAAAAAAGCAAAGACAATAGATAGGAAAGTCTCTTGGTCAGGCATAATGGGAGAAAATGCCAGGGAGATGCATGGGGTATTCTTCAGAACAAGTCCTCTAACGCACATATTTATGAGGGCGCAGTAGCTCATATTTCAATGACATGGTCTGAAAAGACAAACCGGTTTTGCAATATTGTGAAAATGCTGACATTAAGAAGTAAAAAGCACAGTTATTTTTTACTGTGAATAAGAAAGAAAACCTTGTGTTGATGACTCCAAAACCCAAAATTTATCAAAAATGGTCTGCATTGACATTTATTTTCTTTAAAAAAAATGCATCCTTTAAAGACTTACTGGAATGGGATTAAAGGAACTTGGCAAAGTGCTTTTACAATGGAGGCTAAACAGTGAAGATTGTGTGCATGCAC
Organism: Pangasius sanitwongsei; assembly: GCA_037576675.1. Lineage (NCBI taxonomy): Eukaryota > Metazoa > Chordata > Actinopteri > Siluriformes > Pangasiidae > Pangasius > Pangasius sanitwongsei. The sequence continues at coordinate 13,717,175 of CM075006.1, read as the reverse complement.
AGGAGCAAATATCAAAAGTTATTTTTTTTTAAATTAGACTGCTTTGAAAACACTTTGATAGACATATAATCAGATAAGCTGAACTTTTTTGTGTGACCATACAACATGTACTCTGACAACCCTAGCGATGAGGGTCAGAGAAAGGCTACTAACCAAAGTCCACTTACTTACAGTCACAACACCATTAAGATAAATAGATAAATAGATTCCAAAAAAAATAATACGAGTGAGTGAGAGTTGGCCATTTAAGACAAGTCATGTCAGTGCTTTTTCTTCCACTGGAATTCACCAAAAACCTATTTACAGATCTGAGTGGCAATGAAACTGGCATTAGTGATTGACCTACCACATGTCAGGCTTTCCAGTAAGAGGCAGTGAGGGTTGAAATTGAGGTCATAAGGAAACAAAAACTATTTTCCATCAACTGTCAGATAGAGAGAATATTTTCAGATGGAGACAAGGAAATAAACAGCAAAAAGAAAAAAAGGCAAGGAAATGACAAAGAGGAAAAGATCGTATAATTTTTAAAGGAAGAAAGCCTGGATGTCTTGAGACAGTTTATACCAAACATTCATGGTCAGCACAAAATAAATGTTTGGGAGAAGACAATTTGGAGCAGACAGAGAGCAATATGAGGAGGTAAGAAAATGGAAAAATATCCATTTCTGTCCCCCAGCAACCCAGGCTGTTCTGTCAGGACACAGCTCCACGTGCTGATCTAAGCCGACGGTGAGCTGGAGTGTTAAAGATAGAAGAGCTCAGACTCTAGATCCTGAGAGACTCCCTTGCTGGACAGCAGCCAAGGTTACTTGAGGGTCAGCACTCGGTCTTCTTGTATGTGTTCTATGTGTGTATGTGTATGTATTACACACAAAGCTTTACGGCTTTAACACACAACTCTCTCCCAACACTGCCAATTTTCACAGAAAGAAGGAGAGAAATAGAGGGAAAGAACAAGAAAAAGGGAGACAGACAGATAGCACGTCAGGCTTATCGTCCACTGGCTCCAGGGAAACGCAAGCAGGGTCGGCCGGAGGCCACTTGACTGGCCCTCCCCTTCTCCCTCGCATATTCTCTCTCCGTCTTCACTCCAAGACGGAAAGACAGGAAGAAGGCTGGAGAAAGTGATTACACCTGGTCTGGTTCTGGCGGTTAAGTACAGGAAGGTCAGCCAGCGTGCACTGGGGGCAGGATGAGTTCACAGAACCACACTGCACACACACTTGCCTTTCTCTTTTGCTGCCTCCTCCCTCTTTTGCCCTCCATCCTTTTCGATTCCCTTCTGCTGTCTTGACAGCAAAAGAGAATAAGTAAAGACTACCATTTCAGCAATTAATTCATATAATTTCATTTGCACTTATTTTTACATTTGTTTCACCTACTAAGTGACCTCACTATTAAATAGTGCTCATTGTTCACTAATGAACAATGAACACTTGATATGAAGGTTCACCCTGTAATTTTGACTAAAACTAATTCAGTTATTAACTATCTGTACTCCGATGCATCTCCACCCAAGGCATCAGAAGCCCCTAAATATTTGAACCACATATCCATGACTCAAACATCTGATGGCACTCTCAGCTGGTGTCTGTTTATAGCCTATTCTTAATCTGATGATGGAGAAATAAAAAATAAATGAGTTGGGGAGCATGGTTGTGGGGTTGGTAAGCTACAAGTCCCTCGTCCTTTATACTGTGTTGGCTTGTTATTCAAACTCATCAAGGTGCATGATGCCCACAAAGAGGTTATAACTCTGCAACTCCAAAATACCAAAACCACCAACCCGAAACTCTAGAACTCTATGCACTGTGAGGTTTCAGTCTGATGGAAATCAACATCTCAAATAAGTAACTGGTTGTTACCATATAAGTTTTTAAAGTCTAAACCAGCTGAGATTCAAACAATGAAACATTACTTTGCTAAAGAAAGATAATGGTCTGTCAACTGACATGGGTCATCTGGGAAAGACTATATCTGCAAAACCTATCAATATTTATTGCAGAAACAGCATCACAATGCTAGCACGTATGGTCTGACATGAATTATGAGCTTCAGTGTGTGTCTTCATGGAAACTCTACCCCGGGCCTGGGATCACAACCAATCATCCTGTCATCTTTGTACAAAAGCACAACATCCCCAACTATCCACTCCTGATATGTGGCTGTTTTGAAAGAGATGTTCTGCTGAAAGAGACATTTTGGAGGGATTCATTGCCCTGGTGTGTCATGATGTCTTCACTGCATGGTAGAGAGAGAGAGAGAAAAAGGACACTGTTCAGTACTCTAGGGTGAGCCAAACTAAAAAAGAATCAGTTGAGACTTCAGCATCCATCTTCACCACAAGAACACACACAGTGTGTCATCCTCATGGGGGTGAAGAGTACTCTGATGTAAAGAGAGATGTCAACCCCCTGCATGGTAGAATCTTTGCTCCCTCAGCGACTCCATACAAGCAGGGCAGCTCATCAGTCTGACCCCTGGAGACCTGTGACAGGACCTTAAACAGGCCTTTCACTGCCACACACTGGCAGGCCATTGAGAAAGAGCAGGGGCAACAGAGTTAAGCATGACACACTCTGGCCACTGAGAGGAAGCAAGACAGAACAATTACACTGTGACACCTGTCAGTGGCTTGTTTAGCTATCTATGGAGAAGTGGCAAGAGGACTGGAATTGCCCCACTTCCTTTTCTTACTCTACTTATCCTTTCTACTTTCAGCTGTAATTCTTTTATCACATCCCAACTTGATTTTTTTTTGTGTATGCCAGCGAAAGTACAATAAAACCTGTACTGCTTCATAAACTCTGGAGCTCTACATAGATATAGTTTCTGATTCTTATCCTTACACTTTGTGAATGTTTCTTGACGGCACCACATAGCGTTGACATACAGAAGGTTCGGGTCTAGAGTATAATGAGAATAGCACAGGCCAGATGGTTTCATCCTCCATTATTCCTAAACTACACTTCTCTACTTTCCTCCGGTTTGTCTGACCCCAGCTACTGAACCCTACAGGTTCTGGGTTCAACAAAATCTGTGCTTGACCTACTTGTGACTCATATTCCATTAGAAACACAAACACATGCTCAACCCAAGATCCAGTCCATCCTGCTGACATCACTGCCAGAGAGGTAGTCATGCTGCCCCTTTCTCACTTACTCTGTTTATCTTTTCCCCACTCCTTCTTCTTCTACCCAGCTCCTCAAGTTCAGGCAGACTTGTGCTGCTATATGCAGGGAAAAAATATTTTCATGCAGCTTACTTACTGAGCACAGAGACTCAAACTAAGATCACTTACTGCTGTTACATGGCAAGTGTACAGTGTGCCATCACTATGATATACGATGGTACAAATTAGTTAGTGGAGGTTTCGGTCATCTGTGAAGCCTAAACACACATGTGACAAATATACATTTCACAAGCAAAACAAGAATCAAATATTCCAACCTAGATGCAAAACATACGAACAGCTAACATGTTAGGTAAATACTGATGAATAAAAAGTGAAAATGTGTGGGTGTAAGAGTTAGGTAATGACTGCAAAAGACAGACATGCACACAGCAATGCTTGGTTCAAGCAGACTGGCATTGCACTTGCTCTACTGGGAGATGTCTAATCCCAACTTGGGAAACTCCCACATTGTTGACCTTGCAGAAACACAGAACTCTGTGTTTATAAATCTAATTATAAGTATTCCCAGAACTCAGTTTGGCTTTGATGCTTTCATTTTCTTTTAATAAAGTTCAATTCTGGTCAAACACTTTTTTTTTTAAAGCAAGAATTATTGAGAGAGAGGGAACAAAACCACAATATGGAGAGGTAAATTTTTGTAATTTCAAGTTACAATGCAAAATATACTGCTAAAAATTCAGATACCCTGGCAATAAGTCCCATTCCATGCTTTCGGAAGCAACTAAGTCATGCAAGCAACTGTAAGCCATGATGAATACTAGCAGTCAAACACATTCTGGTATGCTGCCGCATATCAGCAATAAGTGAACCTGCCTGCAATAGTTAAGAGTAAATCAGCACTTACTGAAGCACAGCACTACACAAGCACCCAGTATGCTCCCACATGCCCTTTTTTGTCTCGTAAGCTTCATATCTGACCACTTGCTCCCCTGCATAAAAGTAAAAATTGCCCACTCCCACCACTTATATAATAGGTCATGCAGGAACCCAGTCCTGATGCATAACTCAACTCTGTGTGCAGGAGTGTGGAGAACAGAACAAAGCAGGTCATTTTCCCCCATTTTTCACACCTTCTGTTGCACTGAAGAAAAATTCTACAGTGCTGGTGGCAAATTATGGTTTTAGGTCAGCTTCCAAGCTGGTGGCACATCATTAAGGATTCAAAAAGTTTAATAGCAGGTCTGCCTTGTTTACTGAGGAAAAAACATTCTTCAGATTCCCTTACATTCCTTGGCTGAAATTTGGAACCAGAAATCTGTGGAGAAAGTCAAAAGCTCCAAGCTGCTTGGTGTGCACATCATGGACAAGCTCATCTGGATCCTCAACACTTTAGCTAAGAAAGGCCAACAGTATCTTCACTCCCCCATTCCATCCTAACCACTCTCTAAAAGGGAATAATAGAGAGTGTCCTGATCAGGTGTCTCACTGTCTGGTATGGGAACTGTACCGTCTCAGACAGCAAGAACCTACAATGGATTGTGAGAACAGCTGACATGATCATCAGGGTTTTGTATGCACCATCAATACCTCTTACCAAAAGTACTGCATCGTCAAGGCCACCAGCTTGGTGGAAGAAACCCTCACCCATCTCATGGATTCTTCACCCTCCTGCCATCTGGAGGAAGGTAACGGAGTATGTGTGCCACCATTACCAAACTCTGCAATAGCTTCTTCCCTGAGGCAGTCAGACTACACACTGTTGCCCCCCCAATTCCCACCTGGACTAATCAAAACAAATTCCAACATGCACCATCATAAGACCTTCATTGCACACCTTCACTTTAAACATTAAAGAGCATCACATGGTCTGTATTATGCTGCTATGGTACGATTATACTCCCATCTTGCTGCTATTGGGACAGTTTTCCTAGTGTATCACTCCTACCCAGAAATGGTTCTCCAGCTAAATTGCTGGATAGTGCACAGTGTAAACAACATTTTCTGCACCGGTTTTTATTCATATGGTGCTGTGACTATACAACTGCACAGCTATGTTCACCACCTTCTCAGCTATGCCATATAATCCATCCAAATATTGTTCTGCGGTCCTGTCTAGTTAGCATGCACTGTCCTTTGTATTTGCCCTTCTCTTAAACAGGTGACTAAATTTTGCACCTCCCATCCCTCAACCTGTCCCTGCCTTGTACTGCATTGGTGAACTCAAGTAATCCTTTCACAGTGTCAAAATGTTATACAAAATCTCATTTTTTTTATTTTGCACAAACCTTTGAAAAAAAGGGTTTAAATCTCCAACAAGGTGTTGCTGAAAAACTATCGAATCCAGTTCAGGAAACTTACACGTTACTCTGAAAATTACTGGTAACAGTCTTGTTTTTGACTATATGCTCTTACATTACTGACTAATCATAGCTGAATCATAGCTGGAGTTTAATAATAATAGCGTACAAGAGAACAGAGAGAAATGTGATCAGTGTCAGGAATAGTTTCTGGAATTGCAACAAAGTAAACAAAAATGCTCGGAAGTCATGCAAGACACTGAGAAAAAAGTGAAAAAAATTACTGACTGGTTAGTTACAACTGATCATGCTAACAAAGTGCATATATGTAATATAAATAATCTGGGTGATGTCACAAGTAACCAAAAGTGACACCAGTAATGGCACAAGATTAGGTTGCAAATATTGGTTTCTTGTAAGACCTGAGAAATCCTGAGCAGAACCAATAAGAAAAGAAAAGCATTTTCCATTGGACATTTTAAACACATTCCAAGAATTCAAGGATAATGCCTGCGGACAGGCCACAAAAATGCACAGCAGCCTTCTGGCTCCAAAACTTAGGGTAAGAGGAACCGAATTTCCAACCCCCCATCTCCCTGTAAAACTGGCACATGAGGTGAGAGGGAGAAGATCCTAAGGTACACTCAAACCTAGTCTCTTTGGTTTGGCCATTTTCCCTCCCTCTAGCCTATACTAGAGAATTGTTAGCCAAAGATATTATTAGTCTGACTAGGATATACCTGCCCAAGCACAGTGAACCAATACATAGCTTTACTGAGGGCCTCCGGGTGCTATAAATGTACACCAAAGGGTCCGAAACAGTTCATTGGCTCTAGACAGGTCTAGCCAACAAATTTCATATTACACAGCCATTTTAGCCAAGGTGCAATCATTTTATAAGTCATCCAAAACAAATGTTTGCCTCCAGTTTGCCTACAGTATACTTTTAAAAAGTCTTATGTAATAGACTCTCATATCATCAAAAGCCCCTGCTGAATCTACACTCTACTGTAAGTCTCGGAAGGAATTTGGGCAGGGAGAAGATTGAGGGCAAATTATTATGATAGGCTTTGACCAAGGGTGTGCACAACGCCTGGGGGTAGGGGTGGTGATTTGTGCTGCCATGCCACAGAGTCCAGCAGGCCTCCCACACGCCAAGGCCGGCCAAGGGTTCCCACCACCACAAGACTCTCTGCCGCTAAATATAGCTGCACAACACTGAGCCGCAGCCAGCAGCACTGTTTACACTGCCCACTTCTGCTTTCTCACTCTCTCTGTCGGAAAAGACTGACTCTCATTATAGCAGTCACAGCTGTTTATTTCTACATCACTTCTGCAGACAAAATGCAGCGGTCCAAGAATGCTAGGAAGGCTATGAGACAACTGAGGGCAACGACTGTCCTCTCCTAGTCTGAGATATTTTGTCCTTACAATGTGAAGTCCCGTTAAGAATGTAGATCAATGCAAGAATACACATAAAATTTACTTTTTGAAGATCTTTTCTCATCTTTGTTCTACCTACTTTCTATCAGTCATCTTCAGTCCCATCAACATGTCAATATTTCTTCAATTGTCCTACTTATACCTCAATGTCTCCTGAAGTCTGGATGCTTCACTCTCTTTTCATATTTGTTTCTCTTCAGATTGAAGTATAAAGCAACGCTCAAGATTCTCACCAAACCCCTCCCAGAGCTTCCGGACCTTTCTGTTGTCTGTCTCCAGAAAGATTGACCCACAGCCCCATCCCAGGACCCAGGAGTCTGTACACAAACGGGCCCTTCAGGTTGATTTATCGAGCATATTCATTGCCAGCCACACTGGGGGATGCCTGGGTCAACACACTGGTTCTGACACCCCTGATCTCTACAACAGCTACAAAAAATGGAGGGGGAACGGGAGGAACCAAAGGGGGTGTATAATCTGATGCCATCTCACTTTGAAATTATGATGAGAACACTGATAACCAGTGGCCCATCCAGAGAGCTGACTCATTAGAAGTGACCAAAATTCAACCAGGCATTTATATAAAATACAGTAATTTCACCTTACGTTCTTTTTCTCAGCATACAATTTTGTCCCATGTAGAAAAAAAACAACAACGCAAAACCACACACGCTTGTTCATGGTGAAGTCATGGTTTTAGGAGAAAAAAAACTAAATGGAAAACAAGTGGCACTGCATCATGATGGCAGGCGGGACAAAACGGGATTGTTTTAGTGGAAGAAAGAGCTATCCGTCACTGTCTGTCAGCTCATTCATCCACTGCTCCATGAGCATCCAGCCCATCTGTCATCCCCTCTCAGCCTCTGACAGGTTGCTCAGGTTGGCTACTTTGGCTGCAAGGGAGGGGGTCCCGAATATGGAACCTCATACCCCCAGTGTTATTCTTTCCCATCCCCTCTAGACCCCTTAATTTGCCACCCACCACCACAACACATGCACAGACTATACACTCTTCTTCTTTTCCAGAGAAATGCCTTGCATAAACTTCAAGAGTAAATAAAAAGATTTAGCATGAATAATGCACAGAAGGGCAAAGGGACTACGCTTTTGGGTGAGACGTCATTTTAGCATTGCGAAATACTGGGTTCTGAATGTACAGGGATGGTCTGATGTGCAATTCAGTGTTCAAGTGTTAAAAGAGGCAACTGGGATAAGATGACCTGTGAAAAGCTGTCTTACAGATACTCACCTTAAATTAAGCAAAAGAAAAGACATTAATGCACTTCTTATCCAAATAGGACATATAAAAAGTTCTGTATGTATCAAAAGCCTTGGGATCGCAGATATGAATGTTAAAAAAAAATAATTAAAAAAAAAAAAGACAGACACACATTGAGGGCAACTTAAGCAAAGAAACCTTCAAACAAAACCAGGACTGAGGTAGAGGTTTAGGGGGTTGGAACTGCTGGATAGGGAAAAGAATAAGTGAAAGGAGGGGATGCTTAGGGGTAAACAGGAGAAAACAGAAGAAAGGGGGAAGGAAGAATGAAAGAAAAGAAAAAGGGGTGGAAAAAAAACAAAGACCTACTTGTCTCAAGTCGATGAAGGCGAGCAGCAGAGTGTCCCCCTGGAAGCCAGGCACCGGGCCGGCCCTGGCAAACCCTGTGGGAAAGAGAGAAGGATAAAGAGAGCAGGGAATTCGCCATGGAGTTGGAGATTGGCAGACGGATGACAGCCAGGACAAGGGGAGGACAGGGGGAGGTTCAGTGGGGGCAGGGGAGGTGGATTGGGGGGGGGGGGCTTTGGTGGTTCTGCGGGTGTTGATGGGGAGTGAGTGCTGGGTGGTTCGGGGCAGCCCCTGCCACAGAGACATGTCTCTGGGTCTGCCACTGGCTTTGTGCGATCCCTAAAAAAACCCTCATCATCAAACTCTCATTAATTCTCCCCCAGTGTTGATCTGACAAGTCAGAGAGTGGGGTGGAGTATGAGTGACAACGGGTCTGCCTTTACCTCAGCAGCCTGAAACCCATGAGGCCGTTCTGCTGAACATGTGGTGCAGCACAGGGCAAAGGTGGGGACAAAACCTTGTGAAAAGGCAAGGGGGATTGTCGAAAGGTTTCAGAGGGTTGGATGTGAGGCCACCAGAGCGTTCTCTGGCTTTGGCGGGAAACCCGTAAACAAGCAGCTTCGCCATTCTAGAAAACGGAATGTTTGACACACAGAGACAAAACAAGCTGAGCCTGGGAGAAAACCCTTTCTCCTCGCAACGCTGAGGGCTTTTTTCCCCTCTCACGCGGATTACATGCCTGCCATCTTTATTTCTGACCCCTGCACTATACATAAGGAACTTTGGGCAAATGGCAGCAAAGTAAATGTGATGCATGTCAGGTTACATCAAATCAAAAATACAAACACAAGACAAAAACAAACAAACAAACAAACAACTTCAAAGCTTTATTATTAATACCACAATACAAACTGGGCAAGCAAAGAGAAATGTATGGGCTTTCTCAAGGGCACATAAAAACACAAATGTCCCACTGAGGACTCTAGCAACAGTGGAAGTTCCACTGTTGCATCATTTCCTCTATAGGCTTTTTATTTTGCATTTGATGCACTAACAAGTAAACTGTGACCAGAACAGAATAAAGGCAGGAACAAGCCATTTTGCAGCATTGTTAATGAGCTTAATATTAAATTAGACCAAAACTGCATCAATGATCAATCCAGATCTCTAGATAATCACAACACTTGATTCAGAAAGAGGCACAGCACCCCTAGTGGGTCGCGGCAAGCCTTGCAACAAGACCTTAGCATCACTCTACTACAAACGGCCTTACCACAGCCTCTAAAATTCCTGCTACTCTCAAAACCCCAAGTAACCCATTTGCCTCACCTTTTCTCACACCCCTCTTTACAGCCATCACAGATAAGTGTCATTGATGAGGGATTCCTCCAGAAATATCCTCTGACTATTCCAGTGGTTACGTTATAGTAGTTATTTTTGTGCCTAGTTCCGCCTTATTTCCTCAAACCCTCTATTACCTCCAACCAACCTATCTCACATGTGCTCATCCACACAGACAGAAATTAAAAGTTGAGGTTAAGACACTTTCCACTCAAGTGGCATCTAGATTATAGCCCAAATGTGTGGTTCTGTAAAATGAAAGCAACAGTATTGCAAATTTTAAGGGGCTTTTAAAAAGTGACTGACATTGAGACAGTACTCATCAGTATGGTGGTAAAACAAAAAACTAAAATGCCTACAGATGGTGCAACTATGGCAGTTGATGTGGCAGTCTCATGGAGGAAGGTCATTTTGTCTCTCTGCCTGTGATCTCTGGGTGATGGCATGCACGAGGCAGGATCATGGGAAATCCATTAACCAGACTGGTTCAGACGCTCAGAAGCGGTTTCAGCTGTGGTCACAAAGAAAGCTGCTCGAAAAGATGGGCCAAGCTACACAACTCTATCATGAGCCAAAAATGCATTCTTGATTTTTTTTTTCCTCTCAATTTACCCTAATTTGCCTTTGGGGAGTGTGGGATCAGTTTCTACCGTATACAAGACTGCCTGAAATATAAAGACAGGAAGGTCATACTCACTCTCACACTCTTTGACATCCACGTTGAACTGCTGGAGTGCCCCCATAGATACCTGCCTGACATCAGCTTCAAGTAGCAGCTGCAGCAAGGAGGTGGACAGATGTTTACACGCAGACATACATGCTGTCTGAGCAACCTTTCCCTACACATACAGAGACACAAAAACAAAGAAAGTTCAGTGACAGGAAGATACTATGACTGGTACAAAATGAACAAATGAAGGGAAACTCCAAAAAAAAAAAAAAAAAATGATGGAAAGAATCATAAGTCCTGCAGAATTAAACTAATTAGAATTGCAGAAGAACAAAAGGCTGAAATGTATATGCCTGGATTTTTCAATTTCTATCTCCCTCACAATCCCACCCAATGGGAGGACATCACCACACAACATCTGCTAGAAGCCAAATGCAGGATACGCATACCCATGCACACACTCAAATACAATAGTACAGAATTGATTTTAGTAGAATATACAATACTAAAACACACCAAAACAAACAAAATACAGAGATATTAGCATAATAGTGATAACTGTAGGAAAAAAAAAATATTTAGCAAAATAAATACTCAATTTCAAATACAGTAAACCATTTGTGTGCCTCTCTCTTACAAAGACATATAAAAACCTCAAATATGCCCTTGCTGCTGTCCAATTCTTTTCTGAAGGAATCTGATATGTTCAGGATAGATCCAAAGCTTTTAATTTGATACTAAAGCTAAAGGAAAACACAAGAGTGGAGAACCTGGAATCTGTGGGATTTCTGACTAATAGGGTCAAAAATGAGAAACAAAACACTACTATACTAACTACCAGCAAAGCACATAAAAATAATTCCAAAGAGGTTCACTTCAGAGTAAATCTACAAAGAAGACCCAAACAGAATGAGACCGAGAAGGAAAGAGAGAAAATCAAAATACAAGGCTGTAAACAGAACTGCCCAAATTATCTAGAATTCCCATCCTGAGATGGCCATTGCTAAATTTTTAAAGTTTTAAAATAACTACTCTACTGAGACTCCAAGCTAGTATGGCATCCTATGTTTACAAAATAACTTGAGTGCAGTTATTTGTTATTAATTAGGCTGGTTTTAATCACCATATATTTCACCATATGCCTTTTGTATAAAATGGGCCCCAACTAAAATGTACTGTTCAGTGGGGGAAAAAAATCAAATGAAACCAGATAACCAAATTGACAAAGGAGAAATAGAGAAAAATGAGCCCGAGAGAGCAAAAATAGCCCTGTGCTCTGGGTCAGAGGAATGGCATTATTCTCCCCTCTCAAACAGAACAACACAACCAAACGTTGGTGACAGTAAGCTCATGTATTCAGGAGAGAACAGTTAGATGGATGTGTTCAGTTAAAAAAAATAAAATAAATTAAAAAATGCAGTGTTCCAGTTGCCACCCAAAATCCTCTCCTGCTCTCCCCCTACCTAATGCTGGTTGGAGCTAAAATTGGAAGCATTGACTTTAACCAAATTACTGATTTGGCTGGCCTGCTGATTGCAGTAATTGATCTAACAGTGGGAGTAATGGGAGCTTAGAGATACAGCTGGACCAAAGCCTAAAGCTCGGGTGAGGAGACAGGAGTATGTCTGCTAAATGGGAACTCTTAGGGGGATGCGAAAGAGGGAAGCAAGACTTGGTTTTGGTAAGATGCCTTTAACTGGGAGTCATTGGGTTAGTGTAAATAGTAATGAGATGAACCGCAAACTATTAACGACCTATAAACTGAAACCTGTGTATAAAGGCTGAATTTAAGTGTGGACTAACGAAAAATCAATACAAATACAACCAATGTTAATGCACAGTAAATTCTTCATGTAGGAAGAGGTATTAATATGTACAATTTTGAATCAAACAATCTGTATCTAACAATATTTGGTTGTGCAGCTGGCATCCCTGCAACACTTTTACTAGCAGCTGATCAGCCTCTTGCCATCATGTTAGACTTCTTGCCCACTTTGATTTCATGTACTTTGGCTTCTGACTAGGAACTGCTCATTTCTGCTCCTACCATGGCATCTCACTATTTGTTCCCGGGTACTAAATCAAATCAACCTAAAACTTTGGTTTGGTGTTAGCTGTAATGTCAAAGTACTTCCAGTTTAATAATCATGTAATTTTCAAAGATTTTAAAATTAAAAAAAAAAAAAAAAGTTCTAAAACTGTAAACTTTTAAACATAGACTATTTTCTTTAGACTATTTTATTTGTTCCAGGCTTTTTGCTTCTGGCCTTGAAATTAGCTTCACCACCAGCCAGAAGAAAACTGCTCAGTTTTGCCACTTTTCAATAAAAGGCTCAAGACATACACAGTTTCAATAAAGAGAATGGGGTCTGGTGTATTATTGCTGCAGTTATAACTGCAGTTCATCCCACAGGAAATAAAAATGAGAAATTAAAAACTGCTTCTTTAAGTACCAGTCTTACGCTGGCTTGCATGTATTAATGCTTTTGCAGGTAGATGCCAGTGAATCCAGTTGATCAATGTTAAGTGATCGGTTACATTTAGCAACCTTTTCAACTCAACATCAGTAGTTTGTTTACAGGTAAAACGGTTGTAGTCAATCACTCATAATTAATCAAACACCCCACTGATCTTCAGTTTGTTACATACCTCTTTTTCAGACACATACTCAGTCATGATGTGGTCTAACCCAGTCAGCCTTTAATCAGGTTAAAGCACTTTCAAGCCTAACTAGGCGATTACAGATGATTAGGGTGCCCGTGCGGCACTACAGTGATTAAAAAATAAACACGCTTGTTTTCCGGCCGATCGTCTCTGCATTCTTAATAGCTATAATAAATCATGTAAGCCAAAGGAAGAGTGGCTGTTTGTTGTTTCTTTTCCTCATTGCGAAATGAAAACCCCACGATTACCTGTCTCCTGCTGAGGCCATTACAATCACTCACAAGTGCGGCTCATCCGGTCTGATTGGAGCAAAAGGCTTTATTGATTTTGTATGGTTAACATTTGTGTATAGATTTTGCATGAGAGAGAGTAATAATGGAACCCTAATGTGGAAATATCATGCCCACCTAGTTTTGAAGGAAAGTGGGTTAAACGATAAAGAACAGGAGAAAAGAAGTCAGCACCATTAGTGTGACAATGTGTACCATATTAGCGTGGTGATGTGTACTGTGGAGTAGGATTTAACAAATGTGTTCCTACAGCTGGCCAAATCTGTTTACTTCTTAAGTCTGATTACAAAGTACAAGCGACCAAATCTGATTTGTTTATTTGGACTGTAGTTACATTCGCCCTGCATAGCTACATTACACAGGCATGCAGACAATGATTAGTGTGAGGCAGGGGAAAATTCATGAGTTAGTTTGCTACCAACAGGGAAATCTTACAGTAGATGTGTCTTATACGTAAGGGCAGCATCCAGTAATATTTGTCAATGCATCGGGCACAGACAACAGCAAACAAAACTGAAGAGTTTTAAACAAAGATAGAAGACAAGCCACGTGTTCGCTGCTCCAAGCCCAGGTACTCTGCTCCCCAACCTACCATTATGATGATTTGTGTCTATGTTACAGCAGATCCTTTAAGTCCTGCAAGTCGCGAGGTGGGGCCGCCATGGACTTGTCTGTCCAGCACATCCCACAGATGCTCGATCAGCTTGGAGGCCAAGTCAACCAACTCTCTGTCACATTCCTCAAACCATTCCTGAACAATTTTTGCAGTGTTGCATGGTGCATTATCCTGCAGAAAGGGGCCATAAAGGGGTGTACTTGGTCTGCATCAATGTTTAGGTAGATGGTTCGTTTCAAAGTAAAATCCACGTGAATGCCAGGATCCAAAGTTTCCCAGAAGAACATAGCGCAGAGCATCACACTACCTCCGCCGGCTTGCCGTTTTCCCATAGTGTATCCCATGGTGCCATCTCTTCCCCAGGTAAGCAACTGTCATTCAGGTAATGTCATTCATCGGACCAGGCCACCTTCTTCCATTGTCCATGGTCCAATGCTCACACGCCCATTGTAGGTGCTTTCAGTGGTGGACAGGGGTCTGCATGGGCACAGAGTGCAGCTACACAGCCCCATACGCAGCAAGCTGCGATGCACTGTGTGTTCTGACAACTTTCTTTCATAGCCAGAATTAACTTTTTCAGCAATTTGTGCTAAAGTAGCTGTTCTGTAGGATCGGACCAGACGGATTGGCCTTTGCTACACATGCACAGCAATGAAAGTGAAAGTGAAGTGACGTGTGGCCAAGTATGGTGACCCATACTCGGAATTTGTGCTCTACGTTTAACTCATCCAAGTGCACACACAGTAGTAAACACACACCGTGAACACACACACGGAGCAGTGGGCAGCCCTTTTTTTGCTGCGGTGCCCGGGGAGCAGTTGGGGGTCCGGGTGGAAGAGAGCGCTGGTCATTCACTCCCCCCACCTACAATCCCTGCCGGACCTGAGGCTCGACATTCATGTTCACCTTCGGGTTACAAGTTAGACTCTCTAACCATTAGGCCACGACTGCCCATGAGCCTTGGGTGCCCATGATGCTGTCGCCAGTTCACCGGATGTCCTTCCTTGGACCACTTTCGGTAGGTACTAGCCACTGCACACCGGGAACACCCCCACAAGACCTGCCGTTTTGGGGATATTCTGACCCAGTCATCTAGTCATCACAAATTGGTCCTAGTCAAAGTTGCTCAGATCCTTACACTTACATCAGCTTCAAAAACTGACTGTTTACTTGCTGCCCAAAATATCCTACCCTTTTCTATCTCATGTTCATTAGAAAATAAGAATATAAGGATGCAGGGTAATCTCTCAGTTCCTAGGCTCCTTCTTCACCTGTACACCATATACATAAACGCTTCACAGTCTGGATAACCCTGAATCACAAACAGATATTTTAAATTACACAATGCAAATGACTGATGAGGAGAATTGTGTGTACCTGTACCAAATATGATATGTGTACCTTCGGTCACAGTGTGTGAGAACTATGGAGCACGCGTCCTTGATGCACACATATGTCGGAATATTTTACATGTTCTCACACACGCAGAGCTAACCAGATGTCCTGAGACCTGACCTGTTCATAGAACTGTTTTTGTGCATGCATGCGTGTGTGCATGCGTGTATGTATATACATCTCTTCTGTTCTGTTTTGTTTTGGGCTCTGTTTCACAGGGTCAAGCTTAAAAAGGTACACCCCTCTCACAGTAGCACACTTGTTTTACAGTTCAGGGCAGAGGCATGTTAAAAATTAGCTTAGGACATTGACAGGGAGAGAGAATGAAGGAGAAAGGAGAGGGTGAGCAAGAGGTAGCCAGATTGCTTAATTAAAGAAGGACTCATCAAAGCCCTCATTAAAAAGCACTTAGCAGCACACGGCTGTGAAAATAAACACACCACAGAGAACATATTAGTGGAGTACAGTACTAGAGACAAGAGAGACACACAGAAATAATAAAGGACATAAAACAGGAAGGGGCCTGAATTTAAGGAAAGTAAAAGAAAAAGATAAAGATGTTTAAAGATTTTAACATGAGAGTAGAATTACAGAGGTGCTGGCTAAGGATGTACTGAAATTTCAATTCGATTCAATTCAGTTTTTTTTTTTTTTTTTTTTAAATTTGTATAGCACGTTTAACAATGGACATTGTCACAAAGCAGCTTTTCAGAAATAAATACATTTAAAATAAATCAAAATAAATTGTAAGTGTGTGAATTTATCCTAGTGAGCAAGCTAGAGGCGAGGGTGGCAAGGAAAAACTCCCTGAGATGAAAGGAGGAAGAAACCTTGAGAGGGACCAGGCTCAAAAGGGAACCCATCCTCATCTAGGTGATAATGGATAGTACAATTTCCACCAATATTTTTTCACCTAAAAAGCCAAAAAGGGTACTTTTTTTTTTTTTAAATAGCCAATCATTTATATGTTTTTGTCTTATAATTAAATAGAACATCATATCAAACAATGATAATATGCATCAGATCATGAAAAATTAATTCAGAATAATAGAAATAGTAAAAGTGCTCTCCTGAATCATTCATCACCAGAACCTTGTTCAGTGCTACAAGATCCATGTGACTGATATACAATCAGCTTGAGCCAAAAAACAAAAGGGCTGGTAGTTGGCATTCGTCAAAGGTACATGGAATTGTTATTTGCATCACTACTGATGTCAATTAATTGTCAAATACAACTTTTACAACACATTCATATTTCAAATGTTCCTGACTCTCATAAATGACCGTTTACAAAAAGGAAAAACTATGAATTGATTCCATCCCAGCATTCATTACACTCCCCATAGTGCATAACGTTCCAACAGTGTTCCAACACTTTTCTTTCTGTGAATACTTTCAGTTTACACGACAAAAAAAAAAAAAAAAACCCACACACTGCTCTGGTGGTCTCCCACATTACACATACACACACTAACACTTCTGCAGTGACATTATCACCATCGTAACCCCAACCAACCTTTACTGGCAGCTTGTGCCCCACTGTGTACGCACATGTGGACATATTCATTTGTACACCTGAATCTCAGTGTATATTTGTACACACCCTCAAATGGACATTAAAAAGCAACTATTTTTAAATAACAGCAATACCAGTGTTTTAGGAGTAACCACTAGAAAAAAATCAAATAGTGCCTCCATTACTTGCCATTAGAATACAGACTGCTGTGCTGAGGGAATTTTCTTCATAAATGAGACTGGAGACACTGAACGGTAAGCTGCGGTGGTTTCATGCTTCAGAAACCCTGGAGAAGCATGCACCACATGTTCTACAAAATCCTGTATCATGTAATCGGGGCATCATGGGATACAGAAGCAGAACACCGCAGCAGAGCAGGACTTCACTTGTGCGTAATGCACGTTTCAGGACAGCCTGCCAAAGCAGAGAGATTTAATCCACAGTTTCGAGCTGCTCTGACTCTGAAGGTATTCTAGACTGTTTGTGAAACAGTCAGCCTTGAGGCCATGCAGGCACTGGGGCAGGGAGCTTTCAGCTGCACCGAGCGTGCTTCCTTCAGTAAACTTTTTTTTTTTTAACCTCATGAGGAATACTTTGGCTAGAACCATTTTTTGTGTCCCTTTGTCTAGACATGTCATGCCAGAACAATTCTTTTGGTTATGGCATAAAGGGAAAAATATCTTTTTGTGGCTATTCCTTTATGCCAGTCACTTTTTTGTTCTACTTTCCTTGTTGCCTCCATGCTTAAGAACATAAGGCTTGTGCATGATGTTATGCATTAAGTCTCCTTTAAAGTGTTCCCCACCATGTTTGGCTGTACGCGTCATTCTTATGTATGCAATAATCAGACCGAACCTTCAAATCAAAGAAGGATTACATGGTATAATACAACAAAATACAATGCAATTCAAGGTTAGGAATGGTCGTGTTAGCAGTGCGGGTCAGGGGCTAAATGAGCTTTGCTATTCTGTTCAATTTTATTTCATTTCTATAGCACTTTTAACAGCAGAACAGAAGATTTACATAAATATGGATTTAGATCCCTAATGAGAAAACCATTGGTAACAGTGACAAGGAACCAGAGAAGAGCCAGAATCAAAAGGGTGACCAGATAGTGAGATCACAAAACATTACAGTATACAGGTGTAGAAGAGAAAAGTCAAACAGTAGTCAGAGTTTTGAAATAACCTTTAGTCTGAGGATAGTGTGAATAAGCTTCCTGGGATGAGCACAGGACAGTCTTTGTGATTAGAGCAGTAGTTTGCTGAAGGTACATATCTACTGAGTCCAGGCGAGATTTTTAATCTTTAATTTTTAATCTTTTAATTTTTAATAATTTTAATTTACCGAAGCCTTTTCAGAAATGTTTTTGGAGGTCTCTAAACAGTGAGTGTCCATTTTGCTTCAAACATTTTCAAAGTATTAAAAAGGAAAAGTAAGTACAGGAATGCTCAAGTGAATGTCAGCAAGTGCTTCAATTCAAAATGGGTCTCAATGCCATGACCAAATGCCTCAGAAGGCCAAGGTTAATAATGCCTGACAAATGGTGCACTCTACATTTGATCCCAAAATCAGCCTATTAAGGGCCCCCAAAATAAATCCAACCACTGTTTCATTACAACATACAATAAGTCATTGAATCAAAACTAGCCGTCAGAAGAACAACATGCGGTAGTGCTACACTGCAATCATGACTCATGGTTAAGGTTATGCCGGCATTTAAGCACACACGGCAGCCATACTCACCGGCAGTCTGGCGTGCTCTATGGGACTGCCCTAAAAAGGAGAGAGAGGAGGAGGAAAGGGACTGTTTTTAGGTCATAGGTCATATTTATGACTGTGCCTTAGGGATTATGACCTGTGATTTAGGGATTATACATAAGATTGATGACCATGCTGTATTCCAATTCTTGCATGGAAACCAAAATCTCTCTTGGTGTCACTGCTGGGTGTGTAGGGGGTGGGCAAGGACAAGGGTGTTCACATGACAGATGAAGCTGTGGCTTCAGATACCTGTTTTCCACTACTCAGATGCTGGTACTGGTTCTGGAGCAGGTTAAGGAAATGAGCAAACCTTTTCAAGAACCTGAAAGCAAACCATTGCGTAAACACAGGTGGAGGTTTACTAATAAATGACCTAAAAATGATATCAAAGTAAGTACTTAACTTGAGTTGAATAGCATATCTTTACACATAACCAAAAATATCATCTATGATTACACACAAAATAATAGATGCAGGTTTTTGTTTTTCTCTTTTTAATTTTTTGCATAGCTACTATAAGGAAATACTAGCATTAGTGCAAAGTTCCTGTTTAGTTTGCTGTCATTTCTTCAAAATCTTTAGAAATCTTTTTTTTTTTTTTTTTTTTTAAATCAACAACAAAACTCTTTTTTTTTTTTTTTTTTAAATCGCGATAATGAAAATAACTTGGTTGCTGGAATTATCCTGGTGATTAAACGACAGCGGTCCTTGATCCCAGAACAAGAGCGTTTTTGTGCTGGATCGTTAGGTTAAGCAGCAATTCCAGAACCAGCACCGACACTTTTTCTGTGAAAAAAGGCGGACAGCCACCCGCACACCTCCACGGACATGAAATCCACATCCAAGTGCCATTGCTAACTCGCACACACACACACAATTGCTGCATTTTCATGGACGTGGAATGGTCAAGCTAGAGCAGGATGAATAGAACGTTCTAAGAAGAGGATTCAGATGCAAAAACAAGAAAATGCAAAAACAAGGACTGAGTATGAGTATGACTAAAACTATATGTGTATGTGAAAATAAGAAACCACTGGCAAATGCTGCCCCTTCAGCTGGACTCTACCCAAAAATGTGCAGGTTGTTATTTTTGTGAAAAGGGGCACACCCCCCCTCAACCAATGCTGGGTCAGAGGGCATTGTGAGATTTAGGAGATTACAGGAGGGAAAAGGGGGGCTCCTGGAAGCAGCTTTCAGCGCCTCTGTCAGGGGACAGAGGCCACTGTGTAACCCCGGGGGCCAGCTCTGGCACTGGGACTCTTAACTCTGCTAATCCAGCAAGGGAAGGATGTTTAGCAGAGGCCCATGGAAGGGAATGTTAAGGAAAGCTTTTGTCTGGTTTAAATCCGCTTCAGGTCATGGGTCAAGGCCAGGCTGTACCAAGGGCATGAAGTTCCTCAATATGAGCTACATCTAGGTCATGCCATCAGCTCTCTTTAGCTCAATGGCAGCTGGGAGGGGAACTTGGAGGCCCTGCCCGATGGTTCCCAATCCTCTTATTGCACTGATCTCACTTAACCTCAACTCCAAGTTCAAGTGCAGTGTGCTCATAATCCCCTTTAAAGCAACAGGCTTGATAGACAAGAGCTCCTTGGAACATTAAAGTCATTAAGTAACCTTTCTAACAACTTTACGTTCCAAGATTTGTCAGATGTGTGAACATGTAAATGTAAAACAACAAAGGATTTTACGAATTTATATAATAGCATGGCCAGAATAAGTTCATCTGAAGAATGACTGATAAGCATGCTGTAAGCTAAGTGTGCGTGTGCTTTCACAGACAGAACATGTTTTGTATTCATAAAAATTGAAAAACACTGCTGTACTTTAAAATAAATGAAAATAGAAGCAACCTCCATACTGAATGAGACTGTGTGCGAACGCATGTATGTGCATGAGTAAGAGGCTACTCACAGGCAGATGTGTGAATACAGCAAAGGTGCTGCAGAGGAAGGCAATGAGGTCACTCAGGTAGTCACTCGCCTGACCCCCACCTTGAGCTGCCATCCAATCATAATCTGCCAGCTGCAGGAACTGATCAATCTTTAGATTCAGGTTAGTGTAGATCTCCTCTTCTGCTGCATGCCTTGCATCCTACATACATCCATAGCCACATGTGTACACATTCTCATACTTATACAGACCACAATGGAGCAATAGTAATGGTTATGTCATCAAAACAATCCTGTACTATATATGAACTTGGCAGCAGAGAGTAAAAGTAAAAAACAGACAAAGACATCAATGCAGGAAGTATAAATTCAACTTGTATTTAATATTACACTAATACACTAATTAATATTAATCACTGTTATGTTAACATCAATTCATGCAATGCCAAAGTATAAAAGTAGGTTTCTAAATTTTGGTGAGCTCTCTCCTACCTTAAAGGTGGAGGTGCCATACAGTTTGGTGGTGTTAACTGTGTCTGGAGGCACGTTGGTGATGTTGGAGATGAACTCTTCCAAGTAGTGACAGGACAACTCGAGGTGTGTCGTGTTTACGATGATTTGAACCAACTAGATGAATCAGATTCAGTTCCATGTAATTCAAGGTGATTGTATCCAGGTGTGTGTTTTATTTCATTACAGTGACAGAATGAGCAAGTTCAGTGTCTATAAGCTTACAGCAGAGAACTCTGTGCCACTGGTTAACGCACAGTTTTGCTAAATGCTGCATAGAAAACAAAGCAATTTGACACCCTGCAAATCTCAGCCTACCGAGTTACAGGTGGTTCCTAAACTGCTTCTCCTGCAGTGCTGTGCATTGTGTGGGGTTTCTTAGAAACAGAGAACAGGCTGGTCTAAGCTCAGTCAGTGAGCCAGGGTTCAAGGGTGCAAAGGCAGGCCATGGCTGTCAGCAACCATGCAAGACGCAATGGACTAATTTAGGCCAGACCTCAATATGGAGGCTCACTGAGCCTGGGTCAAGCATCCAAACCTCCACACAACCGGTGAACCACAGAAGCTGGAGGTTTTCGATATCTGATCTGGCATTAAACACAGAGGTGGATGGGTGTGTGTGTGTGTGT
>CM075006.1:13666017-13679544 GCA_037576675.1 Pangasius sanitwongsei | reverse complement strand
ACCCCTCCATGATTTCTAAGTAAGAGAACTTGCAAAATCACAGGGTGATCAAATACTTATTGACCTCACTGTATATACATATATATACACACATACATATATACATACATACACATACATACATGCATACACACACACACACACACACACACGTGCAAATAGTGACTACAAATAGTCAACTTGCTAGGTCATCAACTAGCAAACCACAGTCCGGATGCAGACCCAGCAAAGTATTCAATGGACTGAACTGAGCTGATGACAAAACTGGTCAGTAACTCTAGTTTTCTTAACATGAACGGCTTCTGTAGTGGACCATTTGTTGCGGCTGATCCAGTCACACGCATTTATGTTAATTATTGAACCAAAAGCAGCTCATCAAACCAGATACTAGCTTCAGAGTTAGACACAGTAGGTCAGAAAAGGAAGTTTTCAAAAATAAAATCTATTTTCATAGATTGTTTTATTTAAATTTTTTCCATTTTGGTCTGCTTAGCGAAATGACAACATGGCACATTTAAAAAAAAATGGACCAAGAAGTATCCATATATTTTTCGCTTCAAGTTCAAAACGAATGCATCTCGTCTGTTCAGATTACTGATTAATAGTGAAGCACTGAAAAGTAGTAGTAGCAAGTTCGTTATCTGGAATTTTGTCAGCAAGGGACTTTAAGTAACTGGACTTTTGGTTGAATACTACTGCTCTACAAATTTGCCATTAATGATCAGTGATGGTATAAATTGTGTTTCACATTCACACATCTAGTTAAAATATTCCCCAATTTGTAATTTCCAAACATCCTTGAAATACTTAAGAGTAGTGATTTAATTACAAACTCTGCTCTACGTATTTGAAGAGTTTTACAATCAGCCTATTATCGTGATCAACAACTGACTTAAGCAAAATCATGCTCATATGCCACCCTCTCTGTCCCAGTCTATGCATAAATGCCTCCAACTCCAAAGTTTACTAAACCAATAGCAGCTAAACAATGCTAGCTTTCATCTGGTGCCCACAGAAAGGCAAGCAGGAACTCAGAGTCAGCTGGGTCACAGCTCTAGAGAGGAAGAACAACGCTAAACAATAACCCCGAGCAAACAAGAAGAAAACAATTAAACACAGGCACCCGTGCCAACTCAGTGGCAGGAGCGGGTTTGGACAGTGTGTACGAATGATTTTCCCCAGGACACTCATTGAGAACAGGGGTGAGGAGGTAACATGCAGTTGAAGGACTCGTTGGTAACCTTGGGCACGACTGTCGGGAAACCCCACCACAGCTGACAGGCGGGTAGATTAAAGCCTGGCACACACACTGCCCCTTGCCCCACCTCAGAGCAGCTTCAGGAAAGAGTGATGTGCACGCATAGTGGAGCAGAGAAAGAAGGGAAAGGCTAAGAAGTTCAACAGGAGGGCAACGGAGTCAACACACACACACTGTTGCAGGTCAGCAACAGTTCTGGACATCCCATGGGCCTTGGTGGAATGAGTGAGCTACACTCCATGACACACCATGGTAGCGTGCTTACTGAGGTTTCTGCACTGTATTGCAAAACACCATGCAAGACTAAATATAAAAACACAGCAAAAACCATGTGGCATACTAGGCACAAACAACATGTTTACAGACATCACTTTAATCTTGTGTTGCCAGGCTACGTGTGGGGACGATCTGATAAACAACAGCGCTTCTCCACCCATGTGTTTGCGTCAGCGTATTACTCTGTCTGCTACTCCAGAAACTTAAAGCTCATCGGGTTTTCATTAGCATCTGCATCTGAAAAGCACATCCCACGTGCTCCACACATCTTTTTCAAAGATGTGACGATAGAGCCAATACTGAGTATCCAGAATCTCCAGAAACTTCTTCACAGGAGGATAAAGGACTCGGCTGAATTCTCAAACCTGACTGATCAGATGGTATTGATACATTATATATAAGAGCACCTCTGAAAATAGTGGCAGCTGTAATTCAAACCACAGGTTTATGTTAATATGCGTGTTCTAATACATTAGTGTTTCTATAGCGACAGCTCGTTCACAGGGACTTGTACGGTGGACGCTTCGCATAATCTAAGGCTGATAATAAACAGATTAAGAAAATATGTTCTTTAACAAAGAAGTACTATCATAGATAAAGTGAAGCTTCCTTTAAGGAGATGTTTGTTTAACATTTAATCTCATCAGGTTATCCTCCACAGCCGAGTCTTCAGGACAGAGGCATTTTCTCTCTGTAACAAAAAGCAGCGTTTTTTTCGTCTTATCATCTTCAAGAAAGGGGGGAAAAAAGCGAGGCTGGTGAGGAAATGACTGCTATAATGAAATAGCTGCTATAACGTAAGTGATAAAAGAAACTAACTTGTCTCAAGGATGTTCCACAACAGTAAATGTGTCTATAAACTGTTAAAAAGCACACAGTGTGTGCTTGTTTATTAACAAACTAAAAAAAAAATGAATCATTGGCAAATCACTTTTGTATAAGAGGAATGATACACTTCAGAATCGGTTGTTGGAAAATAATGGGCACCACTCTGTCGTTGATTATTGCCCTGCAACATCACACCTCATCATGTTTAATTCCTTAGTTAAAGCTCTTTACTAGCTAACTAACTCGCTATACATTATTACATTTTGTCAGATACTGTTTTAATCCTAGTAGATATGTAGGCAACCAAAATATGGGACTGGGCAAGCATACTGAAGCTTTTACTTGCCCTGTGGACTAGCTAATAAAATTTATGATTTCTCCTCCCCTGCATCTGAACATTAACTGTCTGAAAGCCTTTATCTGAATTTTAAAATGCTGTTTTTTGTGATGTATTTCTACCTGTAATGTAGAATAGATTTAGATGGCTTAGCAGTTAAAAAAAAAAAAAAAAAATGTTCAGTATTAGTACTCACTGATACACAAAGTTTCAAAAGTGGTATCAGAAAAGAAAAAGCGATAACATGCCATCTCTAATATCTAAAGTAATCTTGAGAATCTCAAGACGTCACCTTATATCATGGTCACTTACCTCATCGTCATCCTCATCCTCTACATCTAGTATCCCAGAATCCTCTTCTGAGAGAGGGCTGCCACCTGACCGGTCCACCTCTGTACCTGACCCCGCCTCCTTCCGCAATCTCCACCCACTGCCTGCCCGCTGCTGCCATGTGAACGCACTGCTGCGAGAGCTTCTCACCTGTGCCTGGAAAACAAACACACACTTCTAGCTACAAATATTTACTCAAACTTACTTTTTTGGAATAGAGACATTACACAAAATTCCTTCAACATCACGCCAAAGTTCCATTACCACCATAGTTAGAATATGCAAATCCTCAAACCATTTGTTCATTCATTGGCAGCTGTATGGGAAAATTCCACTCTACAGAGAGTAGTAATTATTGAGCTCTGAATGAACTCAAAAGAACACAGACAAAGTCAGCCACAAGGTTTCTTTAATTGTCAACTTTTCCCAGGATGGTTCCAAACCAGTAGAGACATTGTGCAACAAAAATGTCTAACCAGATTTAAAAGAAATACATATAGCTGTATAACACACAAAGGACAAAGTACCAGGTGCTAGCTAGGTATAAAATGTGAAAGGAACAACTGTCCTAATTCATGACCAACCTAATTCATGACCAATGCCTACATCAGCCATTTATAAACACACAACACAACACTATATGATTATGGACTGGATGGGGAAGGAGCTTCCAGAACGGAGGGCTCTCCAATCATTGTCAGCGGGCAAACAAAACACACTCCCTATGTCCAAGGAGTGAATCAGATTTTATCCCATAAGGAGGACATGGAGCATACCTCAAATTAAATTTGACAAACCAGTCACAGGCTCAATGACTATAAACAATGATTATAAAAATGTTGGGTTTGGAGGGTCTGTTGCACAAAGGGAAGCAGAACATTAACAAGCCAGGAATGTCGGTTTCTGGAAGTAATACTATTAAATTTCCACAAATGTAAAGTTGTGCACATAAGCAACACTAAGAAAAGAAGACGGCAGGAATTCCATACTGTGAAAGAATCAATGTAGCAGCAGCATAAAGAGGTTTTGGATGGGGTCAAGAGGTATGTGAGGTGTCAGAGAAAAGGCTCATAAATCAGATGCCACTAAAATGCAAGTTTAAAAAAAAACAAAAAAAAAACACAGCAAACCAGAGATGGGGGACATTACAGAAATATCATATGATATTTGAAGACATGAGCCTAACCTTAAAATACACAGTTTCCTATCAAACTGTCAGCATTTACAGTTGCATTTAAATATAAATCTTTAAAATTTTGTTTGACGATACTATTATTTAATGTGTACAAAAATAAATGAACACTGAAAAGAAGGGAGGGATATTAACATTTTATCATTTTAAAGTTCAACACAGTAGAAAACTATCAAATCTGTCTCCATAGAATGCAATTTATAAATTCATAAAATATGTAATACACTTTTTTGAGATGATATGGGTATCATGATATAATTTATTACAAAATCAATATTATATCATATTCCATGCTTAATGCAAACTGATGTTGATGTACACTATATGGGCAAAAGTATGTGGACAACTGACAATCACACCCAAACTGTTACTTCCCCAAATTGTTACTATAAACTTAGAAGCAAACAAGTGTTTTCCTTCACTGGAATTAACAGGCCCAAATATTTTCCAGCATGACAGTGCCCCTGTGCACAAAGCGAGCTCCATGAAGACATGGTTTGCCGAGGTTGGAGTGGAAGAATTCGAGTGTTCTGCACAGAGCCCTGACCTTAACCCCACTGAACACCTTTGGGATGAACTGGAACACTGACTGCACCCCAGCTCTCCTCACCCGACATCAGCCTGACCTCACTAATGCTCTTGTGGCTGAATGAGCACAAATTCCCACATCCATGTTCCAAAAAACAGCATAAAGTGTGGACTTTAGTTACAGTGTTACAGCAGCAGAAGGGAAGACATGCTCTGGAATGGGATGTTCAACAAGCGCACACGATTGTGATGGTTAGGTGTCCACATACTTTAGGCCATATGGAGTTCATTTGAATACAAAATTTTGCATTCCCCTAGAGCAAAATGAAGAGCAAGTAAATGTGTAACAAGATATTAAATGGTCACAACCTCTTTTCTTTTAAAGCAGCTTTGACTCTTCTAATTGTAATATTCTCTCCTCATGGTTTGGATAGCTTTCTTACTGCAAGATACACCCATATTTCACAATTCAAAAACCATGGGGATGCAAACATTTGCAATATGCACTGGTCAGAGAGCCTTTAAACAAAAATAAAGGTATTTACAGAACATAGAGGGAAAAGAACAGAACTCGTTTCCAAAAATATGAAATTTGAACAACAGTGAAATGGCTGTAATTTGATAAGCACAAAGAATAAAAGGTCACTGTAGTTACAGTCAGGATTAAACGGCACGCCATTCAGTGCACGGTCATGACTGGGTCAAATACGCTACTCAGACAGAAACCCTGACTTGTAGTTACCTCATATATACAGTGGTTTGAGTGGAACAGTAGTTCTGTTACAGTAGACCCGTGACTATGATGAGAGAGCATGACATCACCATAATGTCCTCATATGTGCGGTCTGCATGCATGTGCGCTTGGTAACTAGAGAAAGGTAATCAATCTCCTTCACCAGTGCCTCACACACACAACACAGCATGGTTCTCATTATTGTGTGGGTACAAGCAGAGCTCAAACAGCACTGAGGAGATCCTGAACACTGCCACCGAATATTCTCTAATGCAACCACCCAAATTCTACAAACAGCATAAACCCAGACAGAAAATTAGAAAAAAAGACAGAAAGAGATTGTGAAGAATAGAATGAATAGGAATGGACATTTAATGATAATGCAGAAGAATAACAGATTTTTTTAAAAATGCAAACTACGCAAAAAAAGGTAAACTATGCTAAGAGGAAATCTAGCAAAAATCAGTAAACCCAAGTATTCCATGTACAGTGAGGGGAAATAAGTATTCAGATTAAATTTATATACATACCTGGCCTCATTATCAAGCTGGATATGAACGGATTTGTGTGTAAATCTTTAGTACGAGTGTTCGCACAAAACATTTGGTACTCATGAAAATCTCGTGAGTTCGGAAAAACGTTCGTATCCTACTCCTGCCCATGACTGCATGTAGATTTACAGATAAGACGACTAATTAATGTAAAACTCGACTTTATTGACTTCAGATCATATAATTTGCGTGATTTAATGCACGTTTATACATGGAATAAACTGGCACGTTTAAATGACTTAGTTTTATTACATTTACAGCATTTAGCAGAGGCTCTTATCCAGAGCAACTTCGAGAAGAGCTTTGGAGTCTCTATTAGAAACACATCCTCATGCTAGTTCACTAGGAATACCAAATGAGAACATTTTGTGAAAACCAGTCATTTTATATTATTGCCAATAATAAAGGAATATAAAAAATATAGAAAGAGAGCCAACAGAAACCTATAAATTAAGACAAATAAAACTAAACTTTTAATTATGACAAAGAAATGTCGCTATATAAACAGGCCGGTCCGGTCTCTCTGCACATAGCCATAACTTGTAAACAAACGCCTCAGCTTAAGAAACATTTAGCACTCACTTATTATTATTACATATTATTAAATATATAATATTAATAATACATAATATTAGCCTGATCATTCATTTCGAGGAAAAAAAAAAAAAAAAAACAACAACTACCACTTCTGTTTTTCAAGCTTTACCCTGATCAGTGATTTTGTGCACTTGTACTTTTATGGAGTTTTGTGGGCATATGAGCTGTGCCATACAAGCGCTTGGTAATTTCTGGGTGATTGGCATTCATTAACATACACAAACAAGTATGAATCAAATCAGCGTTTCCGAAACTTTTCTAAGTTGTAACAGAAATTTTAAGCTCGGTTTGGCTTACACAAACCCGTACACACAACTTTTTAAGATTTATAAATGAGGCCCAATGTCTTTTGACTGTGTACTTAAGCAAACAAAAAAGTATGTATTCATAAGCACAAAAAGATATTTTCCAAAAATTTTAATAGGAAAAAAGCATTTGGAAATTTATACTTAAAAAATATATACAGTGTCCTCTGAAAGTAATGGAACAGCAAGGCGAATTCGACTCTTTCTGGTCTGCACCGAAGGCATTTGGGTTTGAGATCAAAAGACGAATCTAGATGGCACAACTTCACTGACAGGCCACCCAATTTTTGGGTGAGCAAAAGTATTGGAACAGATAGTCTTAAAGTAAATAACACTTCATAGTTGGTTGCATATCCCTTGCTCACAATAACTGCATAAAGCTGGTGATCCACTGACATCATCAAACTGTTGCATTCTTCTTTTGTGATGCTTTTCTAGGCTTGTACAGCAGATTCTTTCAGTTGCTGTTGGTTTTAGGGGATTTCTCCCTGCCACTCCGTGCTTCACAGCTGGGAAGGTGTTCTTCAGATTAAAAGCCTCAGCCTTTTTCCTCCATACATAGCACTGATCATTATGACCACACAGTTCAATTTTTGTTTCATCAGACCAGAGAACACTCCCCCAAAAAGCTTGTGCTCACCTGCAATCATCAGTCTGGATTTTTTATACCAGTCTTAAATTAGGGGCTTCCAAAATTTAAATCAGGGTGGATGCACATATTTTAGTATCTGATGCTTCCAACTCCTTTACCAGTTCCTTTGTTTGTGCCTCCTTCCTGAACAATGTGGTGTCCGTGTGGTCCAAAGATTTTTATATTTGCATACATTTGGTTGTACAAACGCTTGTGGTACCTTTTGATCCTAAGGAAGAACTGGACTTCTGGAGGTCCACAATGTTTTTTCTGAGATCTTGGCCAAGATGCTTGGATTTTCTCATGTTATCAAGGGCAAACAGGCACTGGCTATAAAGGTAGGCCCTTTAACAGCCACGGATGCACCTTCATTAACCCCTAAGTTTGACAACTGCCCAATCAGTCATTATCTCAATTTCCAGAATTTTCCAGACTGTTTAAAAAGACAGTCAACTTGGTACATGTAGAATTCAGATATAGTGTATTACAGCTGAAATAAATCTCTCTAATCGATTGTTTTAAAATGACCTCTTATGTCAACAAAGATGTTGCCATAATTGACTTGCCAAAAAATATATGGTAACATGAAATGTGTGGAGTTGTGAAAAACAAGACTGAATATCTTTAGCCTGGGTGTGCGTACATTTTTGGCCTCAACTGTAGATATAAATGCTGCAAATAAAATGTTCTCATGCAAATTGCAACTGGTATCATTATAAAAGCCACTAATGGGGAAAATGTTACGCAACAAGTAGAAATGTTTGAGGGTGAAGGTGAAGGAGCTCCCTCAAGATCTCAGGGATAATATTAAGTGAAAGTGAAGTGACGTGTAGCCAAGTGTGGTGGCCCATACTCGGAATTTGTGCTCTGCATTTAACCCATCCAAGTTTGAATGGATACAGCTACATAGTCATAGCAAAGACTGTAAACATCCCTGTCAGTACAACTGGTTCAATTCTATGCAGGTGAAAAGTTAAAAGTTAACGGAACCACAAATAATTGTCCGGACGGGTGTGCCATGCAAAATTTCACAACGCGCTCTCAGACTAATGATAAGGAAGGTAAGAGAGAAGTCATCAGTCACTCGGAAAGCGTCGCAGGACAACCTGAAAGCATCAGGAACAACAGTGACAGAGAACAACAAGCACAAAAAAAGATGCACGTGTAAAAGCATTTAGACAAATCCGCACCCTTTTGGAACAATATACTCTGGTCAGACAAAACAAAAATAGAACACTATTAAGCTTGTTGCTGGAAGCATCATGATACGGGGCTGCTTCTCTGCAAACAGTGCTGGAGCATTACACGTTATTGAAGGAAATGTGAACGGAGCAAAGTACTGGGACATATTAGAGGAGAATTTAATCTCATCAGCCAAGAAACTGAATCTGGGGAGAAGATGGATGTTTCAACAAGACAATGACCCCAAACATACAGCCAAACTAACCCAAGAAGGCCTTGCATAGTCTAGCCAATCTCCGGACTTGAATCCCATTGAAAATTTATGGAGGATTTTGAAATTGCAAGCCCATCAGTGGGACCCTCATAACCTTAGGGAATTGGAGACAATCTGCCAAGAGGAATGGGCCAAAATTGAACCGCAAATCCAGCAAAAGCCTAATTAATTGTTACCATAGATGTCTCGATGCTGTAATTGCCAACAACAGCTTTGAAACCAAGTACTAATTTGTGGTGTCGGAGTACTTTGTTCCCTATCAATTTCATTTTTTTTAAACATATCTTTTTTTATGCTTATGAACACATACTCTTTGCTCATATTTATAAGTATAAAGCCAAAAGACATTGTGCGTAATTTTGAAGTGCACACTAAATTAAAAAAGAAAAATCTAACGTTGACAACCCAAAACCAAGGCCCAAGTCTCAATTATTTGGGCTTCAACTCTCACTCTTTTCCACCACATTAAAGATAGGATATTTCTCGTTTGGCAACGATGTACTAAGTAAAACATCACAGATGAAAGAATACAGAAAATTGCCATTTTCTAAACTGTTGGCTCTGCATTGCAATACTCTTAATGACAAAGAATGACTAGACAAAGTGACTGAACAAAGTTAGCTAGGTAACTGGGGTAACTGACTACAGATGTCAAAACTTTAAAACATTTGCTCTGCACAGGAAAGAACAAAACTATCGGCTAGCTACAAATTACTCCAGTCGAGTAATGCTAAGTTCACAGCTATCTGGCAACCTTTCTGCTTGTTGCTTGCAGAGGTGCTCAAAAGTTTGATGCTATTACAGAAGCCTACATGGTGGCACATTTTCATTTTGATCTGTTTGCTCAGTGCCTCCACCTCTCATTATTACCAACGTTAACCTTATCAACATGCCACTGATCATGTTTCTCACTTAGAATTAGCTACAATGAATGAAATAAATGTAATGAACAAATTAAAATTAAAACATATTATAAAATGACTCAACAGCACAGTGGAGCAGAGGGTAACGTTGCCGTCTCACGGCTCCTAGATCTCTTGTTCGATCCTGAGCTTCCTGTGTCTGTGTGGGTTTTCCTCCAGGCTCTCCAGTTTCTTCCAACCTCTGAAAAAACCATGCCGGTAGGCAGCGTGTCTACTCCAAATTGCCCCTAGGTGTGAATGAGTGTGTGCACGGTGCCTTGTGATGGACTGCTGTCCCATTCAGGGGATATTCTGGGATAGGCTCCAAAGTTGCTGCAATCGCGACCAGGACAAAGTGGTTACTGACTAAAGTCCTAACGAGTCAGCCATGAGAAATTTGAGTGAAGTCACAAGTTTTTCTGATGTCCAACTTCAGCAGACAATTCCAAATCGTTCAACTCCCCACCTCTGACACAGATAGAATGAGGGTATTGGCAATGAAAAGCAAAACGGAGCACACTCGACCAAACACTCCATAACACTAGACCCTCTTCCATCACACACACACACACACATACACACTATGCCCGACAGCATACAATGGAGCCATTATTAAAGCACTGAATCCTTCAATTTATTTTCAGATCATTTGTTAGTAGAATTAAAACAATCACAGGCGCAGGGACTGGGCCTAATTTCCAACGGGAACCAGTCCATGATCCTGGATCACAGAGTCCCTAGACAAACAGCCTCCTGTTATTAGCGGTCTGCTCACCCCTCTGGAGACGAGGATATAAGATGGAAAGTAGGGGAGAGGTTTCAGAGAGCCTATCTCCCTTGACTCAACATCTACGTTAGTGCTGCGTTACCACACTCCGATATAAATCTGTTAAAGCTTAGAAGCAGTGTCTGTCTTATGGTCTTGGACTGAGACGACTAGCATGAGTGCGAGGCATTTCATCACAGAAAACAGTAAACTGTAAAAGATTGACAGAATGACAGCAAAGAAAACACCAGAGAACGTAAAACCACAAGCAAAAAAGAAGGGGAGATCCCACTCTATCCAACATGCTAAGGAGCTACAGTTAGTTGCACCATTTAAAAAGTATGTCTGGTTGAGTGGATCCAAAAAAAATTTAAATAAAAAAAAAAGACTGAACAGAATGAACAGGCCAATGTGTGGAGTAGAGATTTACAGGGTGATTTCTGGGAGAATTCGGGGAGAATTTAAGAACTTATGTAAGCAGAAGCAATATCTGAACTTGATTTACCTTGCCCTTAGTTTGCTTATGAAGAACAATGCCATATTGCTTTGTCATCAGCAAGGTTTGAATTACAACCAAACCGCATACACACCAAGTTGACAAACCATACAAGACTCAAAGACACGCAAAAAAAAAACAAACTTCAGCTGGAGGAATGCGGCCCCTTGGCAAGACGGAGTTGGACAGCCACTTTGTTACGAGATCACCAGGGTTCAAACCGTGGTTAAACCCACTGCCAACATTCCACCTCTGTAGGAGACATCAGTGCGCACTGCAGGAGCGGAGGACACACTGTCCATTGCTCGCTGCTGCCCCCTACAGGATATGAGTGGAAATTCACAAAGAAAAATATTTAAGGTGCAAAAGTGCAAAAAAAAAAAAAAAAAGTTGTTTTTTTTTTGTTTGTTTTTTTATTTCTTACTAGTCCAAATAACCTGGAAAATATCTAGAACATGATAAAAAATATTTGCTTAAAAAGTAATTGTTTAATTATTGTTTAATTAATTGCTTAAAAGTAATTGTTTAATTGCCTCTGCACAATTGTAGCTGAGAAAACCCTCACGAGGGCAGCGGTAGCTCAGTGGTTAAGACATTGGACTACTGATCGGAAGGTCATGAGTTCAATCTCCAGCACCGCCAAGCTGCCACTGCTGGGCCCATAAGCAAAGCCCTTAACCCTCGACTGCTCAGTTGCATAAATGAGATAAATGTAAGTCGCTCTGGATAAGGGCGTCTGCCAAATGCCATAAATGTCTGCCAAATGCCATAAATGAAACCCTGTTTGAAAAACTGCTGCCCATGACTGAATGACTGCCTGTCTGGGTTTACATGGACCTCCTGTCAGTCATTTTACACTCACTGACCACTTTATCAGGAACACTTGTACAGATGCTCATCCATGCGTCAGCATCAGGTAAAGAGCTTCAGTTAATGTTCACATCAAACATTAGAATGGGGGGAAAAAAATTGATCTAAGTGACTTGGACCATGGCATGTTTGTTAGTACCAGGCAGGCTGGTAGAAGTATTTCAGTAACTGCCGATTTCCTCAGATTTCATTGGAATCACGCACCACAGTTTACAGTGTTTACACAGAATGGTCCAAAAAAAACAAACAAAACAAAAAAAAACAAAAAAAACAACCAGTAAGTGACAGTTCTGTGGGCGGAAACGCCTCGCTGAGGAGAAAGATCAGAGGAGAAGGCTGGGTTGGTTTGAGCCGACAGGAAGGCTACAGTAACACAAATAACCACTCTGAGCAGATAAGAACAGGGATCTGAGGCTACCTGGACAGGCGACCCATCTGCATTTAACCCATCCAAGTGTGCACACACACACACACACACACACACACAGAGCAGTGGGCAGCTGTGGTGCCCGGGGAGCAGTTGGGGGTTTGGTGCCTTGCTCAAGGGTCTCACCTCAGTTGTGTTTTTTTTTTTTTTTTTTTTTCCCCCCAGGAGGGAGGGAACGCTGGTCGTTCACTCCCCCCACCTACAATCCCTGCCGGACCTGAGACTCGAACTCACAACCTTCATGTTCACCTTCGGGTTACAAGTCTGACGTGCTAACCATTAGGCCACGACTGCCCCCGTTAGAAAGCACAAAAGACAGAAGATAGAAGCACAAAAACCTCCAAGCATAAAGGCCATGAAAAGGCTCCGAAAAAAATCCTATTAAAACAAATACACAGGAACGACCATAATGGAGTCTGTATGCACAAGCTCAGAACGCTTTCCTTTACATTTTAGTATGAATGGATAGTCAGTGAAATCAGGCTACAGTGTTCCATTTATGTATATAGTAGTGCCATCCAGAAAGATGTGCCTTCCCCAAATAAATGTTTGACTCCAGAGTTACTCTTGTGCCAAGTCTTGACCTTGATCTGATCCTCAACTCTGAAAGTGGAAAAGTAGCTAAAGCCATGCAGGTTAAAAAGCCATCATGACAGATGGAAGATGAGAGAAGGGTATAGTTTACTATTTTACGAGCTCTATTAAGATGTGTGCTTGATCAAATGCTAATTAAATTCTTGTATTAATGTCTTAGTGTATACATATGCCTGAAAATGTGAGCTGAAGTTACACGAATCCTGATACTGTGGTAGCTAGTCTTTGTTAGTGAAAGATTAGGACGGGGGGGGGGAGTGACTGAATAAGTCTGAAAAAGTGTTTCATTATTTCACTGGCTTACAGCCTATCCAGCTTAAAGAGATGCAGCTTGTAGCAGCCCAAAAAAAAAAAAAAAAAAAAAAAAAAAAAAACCGGCCCGTTCCCAATGTTACAAAAAACTTTAAAGCCCGTAACATGCTGATGAAACCACCGTGCAATGGGGGGATG
>CM075006.1:13635984-13655094 GCA_037576675.1 Pangasius sanitwongsei | reverse complement strand
GTGGTGGTGTATAGAGCCAAAAATGTTAGAATTGTGTCTATGTCCCAATATTTATGGACCTGACTGTATATATATATTATATATATATACACACACACACACACACACACACACACATATATAAATATAAAATGTATGTATACATACAAAAATTGTTCTGGGCTGGGCTTGAATTGAGCTACGCACTTTGCTTTAGCCCTTAGAGCATTGGTTCTTGCCTTTGGTTAGCTGCCAGGCTAGAACACCTTCTGTTCTTGTTCAGCACTAGTGCACCATTTAAAAGACTGCTGTTCACTTCATAATGTCTCAAAAGTATATTCCTTCATTACAGCAAAGCAGTCCTGGCACATTAAAAAGACACGCTTCTGTCTGCATTTAGTTAAAACACATTTGTGTGACCAGTGTGCCCAAAATCATCCCGCATTCACTTTCTTTTTTTTTTTGTTTCTTTGGAGACACAATGACCAGGCAAAAGTTTGGTAATATTAAGGTGGACTTTTAAAGTCAATGTCGTTAACATTTTGTGGTGGGGGGCCTATTGCATATAGCCCGTGGGTCATCATTTGGTCACGTCTACCTCATGCTGTTCCTGTATTCTGCCCTGTTCTGAAGCCTGAGTGAAATTATTTCAACTGTTCAGCTAAGTTAATACTACTCTCTCTATGATTTTACTTAAAAACATCAGCTCAATAATCAGGATGTAGCTTTCGGTAATCTGTACATCCTGAAAGTAATACAAAGTAAGAAAAATCATGTACCATTATAAAAAGAGCACCGATATCAAAGCTGAATGGCGGGAGAGATAGGTTTGTGGGTTTTAAACACAGCAGAGGACCAAGAAGAGCCTCATTTCCATTCATGCTGAGTATGTGGTGCTCTAATGACCACAGCTGCAGAGCCCAGCTGAATCTGGCCTTTCAATAACAAACAGTCATCTGGAGCAACCCGCTGGCAAATCCATGGCAGTGCAGAAGAATATGCAATAAGCATAGGACATCATGTTCCCAGCTCTTGTTCATGTCTGTTAACCCTTCCATAGAAATATTCCTACATATAAACTACAGAGCAATTATTAAGCCTCAAGCTACAGTTCTGAATATTGCTAATCACTCATTACTGAAGTACAACTTTTCAGATGACTGAAGTTTTACAAAAAATACATTCTACTCAACTATAAGCCAAAACATTACGTTGATACATTCCACTCTTTTCAGCTCAATTTGTTATTTAGTGTTTCATTTACTCGCAGCTGTGTCTGCAAATTTTAGGAGTGCATGCTGTGATTTAGCACAGGGACTGTCTCTTTAGCACATGGAGTGTCACCACTGAAATCCCTCATTGTGGCTTTAAGCAATAGGTTGCGTCCCAAATAATGATAGTTTTTGATTGTCAGCATTGTGCCCTGGCCACAAAACTGCTGCTTTTGATTAGCAAAACTTTCCTATATGCCAGAGCTGAGTGTGTTTTGGAGAGCAGAGTCATTTTCAAAGCTGAAATATGAGATATGAACAAGGCTGGACTCCAATCCCTCAATGTCTTAACCCCCCCACCCCCAAAAAAAAAAAAAAAAAAAAAAAACCATGGAGCATAAGCTCAACATGGTGAAAGTAGAGAAAAAGGGTGAGGACTCTCATTCGATTATTAATTTAAATTAATTTTTTTTAAATGCAAGAAGAAAAAGGAATATACTAATCAAAATATTTCTTTTTATTAAGGCGATGAAGTCTTGCAAATGTCTTTAATTTACTTTAAAAAAAAATACATGCTATAGCCATCAAGGACGAGGAAATCACTGATGGATGGAGCATGGATTTTAAAATGCTAACAGGACAGATCTGCCATTATCTGAGGTCTTACTTAACACGTCTTTCACATAAATTAGATTTGAAACACACTAATGAAATATGCGTAGTTTGCTTTTGGGGTTTGAAAAATGGCAAGCAATAAATCACTTGTGTTCTCACAAATGTTACTTTTTAGCTTTTACACTTCCTAGCCCAATATGTATAGTCTACAGCTGTTTGTATTTTAATATCATAATAAAGCCCAGGAAAGGGTGAGACCCCACTTCCAACAGTTTTCTTCCATTTTTGCACGGCAAACTCCATTCAACCAGAACTTAACTTATGTACAAACAGAAGTTGTGAGAGTAGAGAATCAAGAGCTATTAGACAACCTACACTGTTGAGTTTGTCTGAGAGATTAACCGGAGTAAATTTAATTTAAAATTATTTGCATAAAAAAATTTTTTAAAAAACGCATGACTTTCAGTCTCATCATGCTGCATTAAATGCACACAACACTGTGGTCGATGTTGCTTTTCTGCTGCTGCAGTTTCTTTCAGAAGAATCTACATTTTCACCTTGCATTGGATTGGAATTAGCTCTTCCTCCCCAGTTTGATCACTTCCCACCCGCCAGTGAGCTCTCCCCTTTCATATGACAGCTACCAACCAGGGATGGTGAACGCGAACACGTGCGTGCACTGAGACATGTGGAGTCATTCAACGCATCTTTTCAACCCCCTGCTCGTGCAGTGTCACAGGGAAGCATAACAGACTGGGAGGAAAATCTGCCCTCCAATGCATACACGAGCTCCCACTATTAGTTAGTGCTGCTGTGATTGACGGCGGCGAGAGTATGCCAGTATCTCCAGTTCATCCTTTCATCTCCCAAAAACATGCTGGTAGGTGAAATTAACACCCTGAAATTAATGAGAGTGTCCAACAATGCATTTTACCCTCAGACGCAAAAATCTACAAGAGACATTTAACTTGTGTAACAGTATGTTGCCACTGCAAAACACTTAAAATGTATTTCTGTGTCAGTGATACATCAAACTAAATACACTGTGCAAGTGTTTATTCATTACTACAACCAAAATGGGTCCTGTGTATGTGCTTGCAGTTACACAACACTCCTATTCAGCCCACTTCCTACACTGTCATCACTTCTGCACTACTGTACAGCGGTCTGTGCTAATGCCACTTCCTTTGGGCCCACTGTACAGAAAATCAATCAGTGGCTAAAACAGAATGGGAGAGAAATATCACAGGAGGCCTAAATGTAGTAGGGGTGTGAAACAAACCAAAACAGACTTAGCTACTTAGTCGGTCATGTGTGACAGTAAACATCTAAAGCCCTGAATTTCAAGTAGTACTACCTGCATACAGAGAACCACATGTTTGTAATAATTTTGGGCATGCATATATACGTGTGTGTGTGTGTGTGTGTGTGTGTATAAAACCAATATTATGGGTAGAGCCTCCCTTTGCTCTCAAAACAGCCTCCTTTCTTCATGGCATGGATGCCACAAGATCTTGGAAACATTCCTTTGAGACTCTGGTCCAGGCTGCCATCACTACGTCATCATGACATCAACCAAAGGTGTTCTATTGCATTCAGATCCGGTGACTGGGAAAGCCACTGAAGAACACTGAACTCATTGTCATGTTCATGAATCCAGTTTGAGACGACTTTTGCTTTGTGACATGGTGTATTATCGTGCTAGAAGTAGCCATTAGAAGATGGGTGCCTGAAGGGATGCACAT
The DNA here is from genome assembly GCA_037576675.1 of Pangasius sanitwongsei. Taxonomy (NCBI): domain Eukaryota; kingdom Metazoa; phylum Chordata; class Actinopteri; order Siluriformes; family Pangasiidae; genus Pangasius; species Pangasius sanitwongsei. Next base: position 13,651,544 of record CM075006.1, on the reverse strand, counting down.
GGTCAGCAACAATACTCAGATAGGCTGTGGCATTCAGGCAATGATTGGTATTAACGGGTCCAAAGTGTGCCAAGAAAACATTTCCCACACCATTACACCACCTCCACCAGCCTGGACTGCTGACACAAGGCAGCTTGGGCCCATGGATTCATGCTGTTGTTGACCTTACCAGCTGTGTGCCTCAGCAGAAATCGAGATTCATCAGACCAGGCTAGATTTTTCCAGTCTTCAGCTATCCAGTTTTGGGGAACTTGTGCCCACTGCAGCCTCAGCTTTCTGTTCTTAGCTGACGGAAGTGGAATCTCACATGGTCTTCTGCTGTTGTAGCCCATACGCCTCAAGGTTCTGCCGCTCACTGCATATTTTTTTCTTTATTGCACCATTCTGAGTAAACTGAAAATCCCAGGAGATCAGCAGTTATAGAAATACTCAAACCATCCTGTCTGGCACCAACAATCATGCCACGGTCAAAATCACTGAGATACCATTTTTTTGCCATTTTATGCATTGCCCTGCAGCCACACTATTTGCTGATTATATAATTGCATGAATGGGTAGGTGTGCAGATGTTCCTGATAAAGTGTTCACTAAGTGTATATAGCAAAACAGTAACACAATCAAAGCATGGATTAAAAAGACATGATTGAGACTAGAATGTGTGAGGGCACTGACCATGAATGGGACCGTGAGGTAGAAAACTATGGCAATGTGAGTTTGAGTACAGCTTCTGAAGGCTCAACTTGAATGCTAAGTTGTTGAGTATACACATGTTGAAAAGGCACTACAGAAAGGTGTCTGCGTGAAGTGGCCTTGAGGATCACCAAGGAGAAAAGAGGAAATGTGTAGTGTTACTATCTTTATTTCAGTTGTCTGTTAAGCAGGCTGTTTTTGTGCTAACTGCAGTCTCTGGAAGGATGGACGTAACAGTAGAAGGCCTAAAAGAGGAAATTGCCTTAGTGCACAAGGCACTGACCAAACAGTGAAATCTGATCAATCTCACAGCGCTCAGTCAGCCAGGACAGAGTCCCGAGCTCACTGGAGAAGGAGGAAAGTCCACAGAAAAGAGCTGCATAATATACAGCTGCATGAATAAACTAACAATACAAATGTAGAAAATGTGAAAATATAGAGGTCAGTAAAGTCCCCAGGCTGTAAGTAAATATGCTGATTGATGCACTCTGATGGTAACTGAATGTACTAGAGCCAATATTTGTCTGCATATTCATTTACGTCAGTGTCAACTAGCATAAGGAGAACTATAATTTCAAGGCACTGCTTTATTTTCAAGGCACTGCTTATGACAAAGAGAGAGATGTCGAAGTGATTTTTGCTCAGTGATCATTTTACTATGATGCTTTTCTAAAATCACTCATATGGCTCCAGCTATTGATAACTGATTTACTACATTTAAATAATTTGATTTCTGTTTGATTTAGCAATAGTAGTAATAGTAATAAAAGTAATAGTAATACTACTAATAGTAGAAGTGTAATAGTAATAGTAGTACTGGTAATAATAATAATAGTAGCAGTAGTGGTGGTTGTTTTTGTAGTTGTCATCATAGCAGTAGCTGTCAATGTACTAGTAGTTATCATCATAGTTGTCACTGGAGTTGTAGCAATAGTTGTCATTAGAGTTATTAATACCCATTTATGAAGTAGATTAGGAATAGCAAAAAATAAGAAACTGCACTGCTGAATATACAGTGCTGATTGTATAATAGCTGTGTATAATGCAGTATTTTATGTATCACTCATTTTAATAAAGTGCACTTCCCAACAAAAAGTAAACAGTTTCAAACTATAAACATTGCTTTCCACAATGAAAACAATCCAGCATGGAAAAATCTATACAAAAAAATCAAGTATTTTTAGAAATCACTTGAAGCCCTTGTTTCTGAACATTTTGATCGGTGTTATGTCCTTGGCCAGGTACAATGTCACAGCATCAGCCTTTGTTATTATTGTTTGCTTCAGAGCTCTTTCTGGCTGCAGTGCTGGTACACTCACATGTGCACCATGCGTCATCTCGCTTTTAGCATACTTATTGTGGTGCTTTCTTTTGATGTGGATAAATAAATTCGTCATGTTCCCCCACCCTTTGCACATTTTTACATATTAACATTGTTTGCAGGGTGTCCATTGCGTAAAATCCATCAGCTCCATGTAAGTGATGTTGAATTTTTTTTTAACGGCACCAACTCCTCCGTGTTGCCAAACAAAACGGGGAGGAAACGTAAGCTAAGGCACTGCCTACTCTTAGTTATTATTGGTTTGTTCATGCATCGTATCAGAGACAACAAAAAGCTGTAAGTCAATTAAAAAAAAAAAAAAAAAAGTCCAATTTAAATAAAAAAGAGGCACTTTAAATAGTGTCAACTTTAAATAGAGCTCATTTTAAAGAAAAAAAAAAGAAAAAAAAAAAGTCATCTTTAAATAAAAGATGCTGCCAAACAAAATGAGGAGGAAACGTAAGCTAAGGCACTGCCTACTCTTAGTTATTATTGGTTTGTTTGTGGATTAGCAAACGGAGTAACATCTAGCTCATAATAACTTGGGCTGCCGTGTCGGTGCATTTTCAGTGCAACTGACAAAACGTTTACTATCCCGGTACTTGCAAGCTCTCTGTAAAAACATCGTGGAGACATTTGAATTGTTCATACTGCTCACCCCTAACCTCAAGTGGTAAATGTCAAGTTTTATGACCAGTAAACTTAAAACAGATACTACTCACTCCACAGCCAATCAGCAAGGCTAAACTAGATGAGCAATACCTGTCAGAGAAGAGCAGATAAGCAAAGTAAAATCCACACCACACAGTAGAAGAGACAGTACCAGGCATTGCTTAACACAGTCTTCACTTAACACTGGCAGGCCTGAGGAGGGATAAAGGGGAGCGAGCTAGGACGAGTGTTCTCTCTCCAAGTGATTAGAAACTCTTCTTTTGCACAAGAAACTCCTGCAAAGCCAAGTCTGTTGCATGAGAATAGCTGAAAGAAAGAAACAAATACCTCAGCTCAAAGTTGGCTAGATGTGTATGTACTGTACATGTATTATACAAAAGGCAGAAATCAGTGAACTGAACACTGAACTGTTTTTAGTGCATTTAGTCTTTGGAAAACAAGCTGAACAGTCTGCTAACAGCGGTTTACATCAATATAAACAAGAGAAATAACCTTCACTAAATCTTCTGCACAAAAAACTCCAGGCCCTAAGACAGTTTTCCAAAAGAAATTTGTCAACTGTGTGTCCGTCATCACGCACTCGTGTTATTTCCATGCAGGAACTCTACGACCAAAACAAAAGCATGCTGCTGCAAAAGAACTAAGAGCTAAAGGAAGTGATTAAGTCTATCACTGTCCTCATCTGGTAAACCACAACAGTCAGTGATGACTGATGATGATGAGATGGAAAGAAAAACATTGAAAACCAGTGCAAGTCCAAATTGAACTCTGGAATAAGGAAATGAAGCTAAAAGGCAACATGCCCAACCATTGCTACACTGGTACAAGGCATCACAGAGTGGCCATGAGGAAATTTAACATCAAGCTCAGTCCATGAGTCACAAGGGTGCGACTGTGACTGCAGTTTATGGAGTCACTCAATATGTACCTTACTGTACAGCCACAAGCAAAAAAAAAACTCTAGGGTTTCCTCAATCCAGCACATATTACAGCTTTGTCTTTGTTTATCTGGCAACATTTCCCTTCTCTTGCACTGAAATCTGATCTAGCAGCTTTCTCTGCCGAGTTATAAACCCAAATACACCAGAGACATACTACTGGATTCAGCCAACTCAAAGAAACATCACAGTCATGGTGCTCTGCAATACACAGCTAGTAGACTGAACCTTGCCTCCTGTGGTCAGCGGTCTCAGTAACATTCTTTCTGACCCGTGTCTCAACACGGCCTTGGCAAAAGCGACATCTGGGAGACTTCCTGCCTCAGAGATCGTATTGTTTCCAGGCTAACAGCGTGACTGCAGCGCTGTTGTGACGTTAACAAAAAGAAAGACAAAGCTCTTTAATAGAGACATCCTCTGTTGCTGACCCAGTGCACTTTGCGCAACGCTAAAACTGCACTCACTACAGCAGTGACACAATGCGATAAGGAGGCCGGAAGTCATTTTCAGTGTGACCTGGTGATCTACAACAACAGCAGGCAAAGCAACTGTTAGAGATGCAAAGTGAGCAGGCAAAGCAATGCGAAAACGTTGAACGGCATTTAACTTGCAAATTATAGGCAAACAGACATACCAACTACCAAATTAGGCCTGGCAACAATTAGTCAAAAGAATCAGTAATGTTGATTCTTAAAAATGATCGATGTGGATTTTTATATTTTGTTGATTCATTTACTTAAACAATAACAGAAACGTAAGAGCACACAGGCCTGTATTACTGGGTAAAGGTGAAGTCGCTGGGGCCAGCCGCAGCACTGCTACTATTACACCACACAGAGCTGTGCACAAAGCTGTTTTCAGGCCCAACACGAATAAAGCAATTTTAAAGAGCACAAAAATAGATGATCAGCTTTCACTTGCAAACAAATAGAGAAAAAGAAGAAAACGGAGGCAAGCGGAGCAGTCAGACTGAAAAAGGAAAATGTTGTTTTGCACGGTGTTCACATGAACGTGATTGATAAAAACCACAAGTGCGAGCCACACTCTCTCTCTCTCTCAGATAGAAGTTTGAATGATGGCAGCAACGAGAGTTTAAAAAAAAAAAAGCAGCACCTAAAACACTGGTATTTTGACTCAAAAAAAGCATAAGTTGTGTACAGTGCAGTCTGCACAAAGCAGCACATCAATGACATGCACAAGTATTAAAAAACGAAAGCAGGCGAAATCTGCTTGGTGAGTGAAATATACTAAATGTTTGAGGAGCTAACAAAGCTATTATTGGAAGATCACGGGTTTGGATCCCAATGATTCTGCAGCTATCGATGGCCGGGAGCCAAGAGAGCCAAACTGGCCATGCTCTCTGAGTAGGAGGGCCGGTAGATAGCGCTTTTTCTCTTAGTTCCACTGCTCTGTGATGCTGCATGAGCAACAGTTTGAAAACACGCAGTTGGCTGGCGTCACATGACTTGGAAGAAGCGCGTGTTTGCCCACACCTCCCTCAGTCACTGTTGTGTAATTGGGGAGAGCTGACTCGTGGGTGGGAATTAGCTAAATTGGGAAGAGAAAAAAAACTAAACTAAATAAACTTACCATTATAGACTCATATTACATTTCTTTCATGGGGCTTGATGTATTTTTGATGTAGTAATAAAATATCTGTAGCAATTTCATCGTTTGATGAGGTTGGTTCATTTTGGATCGTTAGTATTAATGATGATAAACATCTGTGTGACGTAGTACAGCGTAGATAAAGAGGTAGGCAGAAAGATCCATTTAAATCCACAAATTTCAAGTATGATGTGCTTTTATTTAAAATAAATTCAGTATCACATTCCTTAATTGTACTTTACATTGGTCATTGTTATTGTTGCAGGGAATAATCATTAGATTATAAGAGGAGAAAGTCAGTACAGTAACAAGATGTCAAACTGTTCCTCGGATTTGTCTTTCATTATATTACTGTTATATTATAAATGATTTGCTTCAGCCATTCTCATTTATAAGCCACCTTTAGCCACATTTATTAATTGATTTGTTGATTAATTCATGTGAATAATCAACTATTAAAATATGTTTTTTTTCAGCCCTAGACCAAACACTACTGAATCTCTGGTGGTTCATTTCTTTTTCCCCACACTGTAAAACAGTGGTATTTTTGGTTTCAGTTGTTGGTTCCTACTCACAGCTCCTGAGTCAGTTGAAGCTGCTCACTGTGCTGCTATGGGCTTGAGGGGTTTGTCAGTATTTTTGTAGCTCCCTTTGGGTGCATCATACACTTTAAACCTGTTTCTTAGCCTGCAGAAATGGTGAAGCACAAAACATTGTTTAGGCTCCTTCTGACAGTTATGCACTGCACAAATGCAATTTATACACAAGCATTTCCCAGCAGCATTTTCATTTTTACCATGTGATATGTGGTCATAGGTGTGGTTTTTGTGTATATTCTGTAGGTAGCTTGTGAGGATATTGCACCACCACTACACTTAAGAAAGAAACACCCACTTGTAACTGGCGTGGGGTGATCTGAGCAACGCAAAATGGAAAAATCACTCCTGGTATGCGTGCAGCATAATACAGATCGGATTACAAGATCATATCAGTTACATTTACTTATTAAATCGATCACACAGATGATCACGTTTAAGCTCCTTGTTGATTATTTCTCCTGGAAAAGAAAAGAAGAAACAAGTCTTCCAACTCATGTTTCAACCACTTCCAAATAAATCTCTTTATCCATCCGATCTCAGTTCCTCTCCATGCTCCACCTCTGTGCTAAAGATGTTGCTTTTGTAAGGATCTTGGCAAGCTTTTTAAAATGTTTGTTCTAAATTCCTAAGGGGCACACAGGAGAGGGAGAGAGAGGGAGAGAGAGGGAGAGAGAGGGAGAGAGGGGGGGGGGCGCATTTCCCTATCCGCTTCCACTGATTCCAACATCTGCATGGTGTCTTTTCCACTGTTGGAATAAAATGTTCCAGAGTTGTTGTTGTCTCTTTTCCTCCTGATATTGTCAGATTTTGATAACTTATTAAATGAACTTAATCAACTTATAATGAACTGACAGTGAGCTTAGATAAAAGGAACTAGCTGGCTAACAGATATTGATTTTTATTATTGTCTCTGGTGCTTTAAATCCCCACCTACCAAGTTATGCTTTAACTGTCTATACTGTGCTGTCTTTTAGCTATTCAGTTTAAAATAACGACTAAAGCACAGTGCTGATTTAGTTTAAAGATTTACACATGTGAAGGAATTCGACTTGTTATGCTGACATGATTTATGCCAAGTCACAGTCCATGATATTACGGTTACCTCATCAAATACCAATGCATTTCTATAATGTCTACTATACCCTGTTCAGGCGTCAGTGTCAAGTGGACAGTCAAGACAGACAGCTGTTCACACTTGATATTTTCAAGTCTCAAAGGCGTCTTCAGTGTGGTATTCACATTTTAATCTAGATATTTAATTAATATGAGAGATGCAAAATCAGCAAGCCCTGAACAAAAAGAAAAAAATCAACCCATTATGTGCACTAACAACATGGATGGACAGTTTAAAAGACTCTGTGTGCTTCCATCTGAGAGATGGGATAACAAGAAGCATCTGTCTCCACTCACATCTGTACTTAGTGCTGATCATTTGTGATTCAATCACCTGTACAGACTAAAGGGCAGTGGTTCCTCAACAGTTAAGGCTCTGGGTTACTGATAAGAACATCAGGGGTTCAAGGCCCAGCACCGCCAAGCTGCCACTGCTGGGCTCTTGAGCAAGGCCCTTAACCCTCTCTGCTCCAGGGGCACCGTATCATGTCTGACTCTGTGCTCTGAGACTCTGTGCTCTGAGACTCTGTGCTCTGAGACTCTGTGCTCTGAGACTCTGTGCTCTGAGACTCTGTCACAAATAATCACAATAAAAACTGACAGTAAAAACCATGATTTCAATGTCGAACAAATGAAACAGGATTATATCTCACAGGAATGTGCAAAACTTTAGCAACAGCATTTGGTCATAAAGGCTGAGTCAATGTACGACTGCTCTCGTCTCCTGTGGAATGAGGCTGACAGCTGAGATTCACTCCATTACTGCCACAGGATTAGCTCTCCATGCCTAAATGTGGAACCCATACTTTGGGAGGAAAACCACATAACAGAAATCTGCAAAAAGACAGCAACAATCAACTATCAAGCATTTGTAAGATTGAGATGTGGTACTTTTGTCCCAGAGTCTGACCCGTCTCTGCTACACTAATGTGTTTCACCACCTGGCCATAACAGTATGTGCACACACGCATTCATGCACATAATTCACAAAGGCAAATGGTAGTTTTGGAATAAGCGCGTCAGAGCTTGTCGTGGCATTCCTATGTCTTAGAGACACAGTGTGGGATAAATCAATCAGACCTTCTCTGGGATATGCTCTCTAAGGCCTGTGCGTGCAGATACAAGCACAGTCTGACACAAGCTTCTAGTGAGCAGGGAAACGCTGTGCCCTAAAGGGAGTGGTGTGGTGACTCAATCCCTATTAACGCGCCGTGTTTACTTAAGTAAAGTACGGTCGAATGGAACGGCATAGATAGCTGGAGAAAACAGCCCTAAGCAAACGCTGGTCAAATGCTGCAGGTTCACTGGAAGCCATATGAAATTACAATCAGGGCAGTGCAGGGCAGCCATAGAAACAGAAATGCCATCACATCAAAGTTGTGACACAACTTCACAAGTGACCTGCCCAAAAAATAAATTTTGCTGCTTGCAAAGAAGCTCAAAGGCTCTCATGCCTGTGTGTAACTGGACAAATTCACATCTCTGGACTACCTTTGGAAATACCAGACAGAGTGCAGAACGGGAGAACTGACTCACTGACAGCAGCAAGAACCACACTGGCTTAAAGCTCTTTCTCCAACACACACACACACACACACGCCTTGAACTTTGCAGGCTTCTTCACTGAGGTAGATGAAAATAGCCTAACACACCCATATGCACACTGAGTCAGCTGATGTCACTTGCCGCATTTTTGTGTGGCGGCCTGGGAAACCCCATGCCTTTACATTTATAACCTAGCCTGCTTAAGAAACACAACATTAGTGCAGAATTTTAAAGGATGATACGTTTAAATGGAGTTCTCACTTTGATTATCTGCATCATCCACAGCAGTCTCATCACCTGAGGTAAAAGTTCACTTTTGGCTAGGCTTGTGCTATATGGACTTTTCCCTGCTGGTGGCTTTTTTTTTTTTTTTTTTTTTTTTTAATTGGAAATTCAATTAAAAAATAAAAACGACATAATTGTCCAGAACCAACAGACTGAAAAAAAAAAAAAAAAAGACAGAAACACAAGCATTACCACCATTTCAGGTTTAAGGAGAGCAGAGGAGGGGAATTAAAATTATCAGCTGTGCAGCAAGAATAGCAAAAACTCTTTCAGGAAAAGTTTTTTTCAGGATTTTTTCGGTGACTCTGCAGTAATGCGCTGCAAAAAATAAATAAATAAAAAAATTCATAGTATTAGTACATTTTCAATATAATCCTTTTTAGGTCAGAATTTCCATCTTTTTTCCTCTTTCAACTAAAAATGATTATAAATAGCACTTTAGGTTTTCAGCTAAAAAAAAAGGAAAAAAGATGGAAATTCTGACCTGAAAAGATCAAATAGGCATACAGCAAATCCTTGCAAAAGGATTATATATGTTATTATTATTATAATAAAATAAAATATAATTAATTAATTATGTTGTTGTTGTTGTTGTTATGTGGCATCCCTAATAAATATAGTTAACTGATGTTGCCTATACGCACTCACTGGTCATTTGAATAGAAACACCTGTACACCTGCTCATTTACGCAGTTATCTAATCAGCCGATCATGTGACAGCAGCACAATCCATAAAATCCATGCAGATGCAAGAGCTTTACTTAATGTTCACAACAAACATCAATTTCAGAAACTGATGATCTCCTGGGATTTTCACGCACAACAGTCTCTAGAGTTTACACAGAATGGTGCGAAAAACACCACTGTAGGCTGAAACACCCTACTGATGAGAGAGATCAGAGGAGAATGACCAGACTGGTCTGAGCTGACAGGAAGTATATAGTAACTCAAGTCCTTATAACTGTGATGAGCAGCAAAGTATCTCAGAATGCATATCAAACCTTGAGACAGATGAGCTACAAAACCTGAAGACGACATCGGGTTCCACTCCTGTCACACAGACTCACTGAAACTAGACAGCTGAAGACCAGAAAAAGACCAAGTGATTTTTTTTCCTAATCTTCAACTGTCCAGTTTCTGTGAGTCTGTGCCCACGATAGCCTCGGATTCTTGTTCATGGCTGACAGGAGTGGAACCCGATGAGGTCTTCTGCTGTTGTAGCTCATCCACCTCAAGGTTCGATGCTTTGTGCATGCTGAGATGCTTTTCTACTCACCACGGTGGCAGAGAGTGATTCTTTGAGTTACGAGAAACCCTGTGTTAGGCTATAAGTGACAGAGTCGTTTTGTGCTGTGTGTTTGTGTGTGCATGACTCCGCAGGCCAAGCATTTGCTATGGGAGAAGGGAAACAAAGCACAGGACGTCATATACCATGAGGACAATGGCTGCATGAGGCAAACAAATGAGGTCAAGCACTGACTGCATTGTACGACGTCAGTATAAACAAACACACGACACTGAGCAATCCGATGCAGAGCAACAGTGCTGTAGAGCAACTGTGAGAACTGGGAAAAAGGCGTTCATATACAGTACACAAGAAACACTAGGAGAGTTTTAATAGGAGAGCTGCTCCTCCATGGCACCTGCATTGGCAGTTTGTAGACACGGCATCACTCAGATCCACTTTTCTACTGACAGGGTGCTGATGTGTGTGTTCAGGAGACCAGAGGATATTTATAATAACTAGTATTGCACAGAAATGAACATTCGTGGCTGAAACTGAAATTCAGGACAGCAGTGCACTGAAAATTAAAACTGAAAAAGTGTTACTCCACTTATTACATACACTATGCAACAAAATAATTGTATAAACAACTCTATATGAACTAAACCAGCATCGGTGCTCTATTAACCTGTGAAACATCCTCAACAGAGAACAGTTCTTCATCCAAGGCAAGAAATTCTTTTTTTTTTTTCTGCATTACTTTTTTAGTCATGCTCTTTGGCACTGTCTTCATGAATTTTTCAACTTGCTGTGTCAGTGTGCTCGCAGGAACTTTCCTTTTTGCTTCCGTTTTTGTTCAAAACATTCAACATGCAGAATACAAGTGGTGTATCGAACTTATAGTTGACCCCCTTTTGGCATGAACAGTGATTAGAAATCGATTGTCTAACATCACTTATAGAAACCGTGAAATGCTTCCACACGGCTGATTTTTCACATTTTCACTGTCGATCTGTTGCTCCGACGCAGCAGAGCAAAGGAAGCAAAACAGCATTGTTAATCACTTTCTAATTTCTTTTTTTTTTTTTTCCCCTTGGTCAAAATGTTGGGCCCTTTTCCTCTTTTTGAGCATTCGGACTGAAATTTTGGCACGCCACTCATAATACCTGACCTGTGTTTCCACCTGTTTGAGAGCGGAACCATTATGTAATTGGAGCTTCCTAACACACAGCATAAAAATCATTTCAACTGCCAAGATTTTAAATTTGTCCCTTCAGCTGGGAGAACATATTTCACTATCTAAAGCCAAATCCTTCATTGTCTGTATACAACAAGCATGCATATCTTCAGCGACTTTAATCTGAGCGCAGCTGATCAGAGAAAGTTTTGTCGTCGATAGCATTAGCAGAGAATTGTCTCTTCTGCAGGAAGATGGAAAGCACAGAGCAGTTTGAGATGAAACACCTGATCCAGCACCACCTTCATCTCGTCAAATGCAAAGCAAGTCTCAGAGTGAACCTGTTACTGAAAACAGGAGTAAACCTGCTGATCTCATATAGCCTTCAGCAGCCTGAGCTCAAGCTCGTTCAGGCACAAAAACACCTATACTTAAAATACAGAAGACTTGACAGGGAGAGAATGACAGAATAACAAAGACATAGAAAAAGCAGGGTTGTGCAAGCTAAGCGAGCTCTGCATCATATGTTAATATATATAATATATGTTAAAATATATAAATATGTTGCTCATTTAAGCGTGATAATTCTGATTTGACTTATATAATGTACTTACAGACATATATTTTAAAGTACAAATCCACAATCAGCTCTCATAGGGGACACAAATAGCAAAACCAGTCTGTAGTTATATTGTGTTCATGTTAGAATTATGCTAATTACAGGTTTCTCATTTGAGAAAAAAAAAAAAAAAAAAAAATGTTCACACCTTAGTTAAACTCATACCAGCTAAAATCCCTGACCTGATAGTTCTTATATCATTACACACAAACAAAAATAATGGATTCCACAGTTAAAGGTATTTAAGAGTGTAAAAGTCAGGATTACTGATTGCTCAAATCTGATTGGTCAGAAGGTGCTGAATAGTTTTCTATAACAACAGTTCTGACAGCAGTTACAGCTGCAAGGTTTATATTAACGCACTTGGTATTGTATCTGTAGTAACAGCTTACATAAGGACTTGTATAGCAGACACTCCACATACAAACGGATTAAAGAACATGTCATCTTTGATATCTTTTTTTTTTTTTTTGGAGGAGACGTTCATTTAGCATTTTCGGATGGAAGCTCCTCTGTCAAGTCGTTGTAATAGTCAGAGATAAAGCTGCAGTATTACATTTTCAACATGGGAAAATCTTGTGGTTGTAACCGGACAAGCTGCTTTTTATCTTATTATCTTTAAGAGAGAGGGGAAAAAAAAAGGTAGGCTGATGAGGAAACGATTCTGTTTATAGCTGTTATAAAATAAGTGATAAGAGGAACGAACTCATTTTGCGGACATTGCATAACATTAAACGTAACTGTAAATGGATAAGGTGTCAATCATTGATTAATTAAAAAAAAGAAATTGGAATCACCGGTGAATTGCCGTGGTATAGAGAAGTAAAACACTGGTTTGTGCTGTTATTGGAAAATACTACAGCATCCTGTCATTGTTTATGGTTCTATGACAGCATGTCCCTTCATGCTTTATTCCTTACTTATTCATCAGAAGGTGCTGATTCATTTTCTATAATGACAGTTCTGTCATTTTCCTGCTAATAACCTCATAATACCCACTACACTGTAGTTACACTTTTTAGCATGAAGAAGTTAGCTGTAGCAAACCAGTGAAAGGGCTTACAATATGACTCCGCTGTATCCATTTTGTTGCTGGGTGTGCCACCACAGAAATGACTAATGTCTCAGTATGAGATAATGACCAGCTCTGAGTAGGATCTAGCAATTACAGTAATTCTGACATGAGGTGAACGCTATTAATAATGTACTCTGGGAAATGAGATAATATGAGCCAGTGTATAGAATGATTTGCTTTGTCACTGACAAAAATAATCCAGTTCAGAGAGCTCTCATGTTACAAAGGCAGAGCAGAGAGGCACAAGACGGTCCAGGCCCCCCACCACCCTGGCTATCACGCAAGTCACTCCAACGAGGAAGTGAAAATATGAAGCCTTTATCAGTGTACAACACACACATAAACTAAAATTAGCAATGGCTTCTCACCAGTGTATGAATACTACATTGTGCCAGTGCTTGCATGATTCACATTAAGCTGCTCAGCAACGTATTTGCACAGCGGAGTGAAAACACATTATGCCAGCCTTAACAACTGCTAAGTAGAAAGAACTGATAAACAGGTATGTTATATATATATATATATATATATACGGTTAAAGACCAGCAGGCTACAGAAGAAATTAGATTAAAGTATGGTGTGTTTGTAAGCAAAAGTGACCGATTTGGGTTGTGGTGCGTTACATCTGTTACTCAGTTGTATAGACCAGGGCTGTTACGGTGTCAGTTATTCGTGAAGCATTATTGGCTGGTTACCTGCTGACTTTTCCAAACAGATTTGGATTAAAATGCATTTATGACTGGTACTGTTTACCTTTTCAGTTTTTTTCCCCCCAATCAAGTTTCTTACTCCATGGCCTATTTTGTTTCCCGCTGTGAGGTCACTAAACACTGACTTCACTGCAACCTCCTCCCTCTGGACTCAACCTAAAATCATATTATAGCAACCATTGTTTCTCCGCACAGCGACGCAACTGCACTGAAAACTCTTTGGCTGTGTAATACGCTACTCGTGTAAACACATTACGATGCTACCTCTGCTGCTACTCCTAGCATGTTCTTAACTTTATCATACATGACAGCTATCATACACCAGGGAGAACTTTGCTGCCCGTAACTAAACAAAACAACTAGACTTCGGCTAAGCTGTGTCATACAAGCTTATACAGCTTACAAAGACAACATGATAAATACTGATAATATGAGATTTTATGGAAAAGGCATTCTCAAAAATATCATTCTAAGAATGAAGAACAACTGGGGGGATTTGAGATTTTTATTATTTACACTATATGACCAAAAGTATGTGGACATCTGACCATCACACCCATACGTGGCTCTTCCTCAAACTGTTGCCATAAAGTTGGAAGCACAGAATTGTGTAGAATGTCTTTGTATGTTGAGCATTACAATTTCTCTTCACTGGAACTAAGGAGCCCAAACCTGTTCCAGCATGACGATGCCTCTGTGCACACCTCCATGAAGACAGGGTTTGCCAAGGCTGGAGTGGAAGAACTCGAGTGGCCTGTACAGACTCACTGACCTCAACCCTAACCAACACCTTTGGGATGAACTGGGATGCAGACTGCACACCAGGCCTCCTCACCAAACATCACTAATGCTCCTGTAGTTGAATGAGCACAAATCCTCACAGACACACTTAAAAAGTCTAGTGGAAAGCTTTCACAGAAGAGTGGAGATTATTATAAGAGTAAAAGGGGACTAAATCAGGAATGAGATGTTCAGTAAGCACATATGCATGTGATGATCAGGTGTCCACATACTTTTGTCCATATAGTGTAATAACTGATCTGCATTATGCATTTTGTTCATTCATATCAAAATAAAGACACGTTAACAGACCCTTATTTCGTCTTGTACCTTACCTTTGAACAACCTGTAAGACAGCCTGAGAGAGGACATTTATAAAGTTAACCGCTTCATGAGTAGTGTGTATGGACAAATCACTGAGATCGGTCTAGAGCAAGTGATATTTCTGATGCATGATATACATATACACGTGTTTGTAGTCAGACAGTGCTGACACTGCTTAAATAAATAAGTGCAGGAATGACAAGCACCTCTGATGGCGCGAGGCAACACATGAGCTAACATTAATTAGGAAGTTGGGAAACTCAGCGCTTTCTTCAGTCACATTCCGATGATTACAGCGGTTAGAAAGAGTGCTCTCCTGTGTGTGTGTGTGTGTGTGTGTGTGTGTTTAACGCTACCACCGGCGTGCTTTAAGAGAGCAGCCTGCACATGCATGTGACATGAATACTAAGTCTGCTCTCTTTGCTCTGTGTTAATTGTTAGCAGTGAGAGAGCTGCTTAGCCAGCTGCTAGCTGCATGACAAGTTAAGGGAAGAATCTTTGGAAGTCTGAAGAGTTACCGAGAGAAGAAGAAGAAGAAGAACAAGACAACATTTTCATACACTCCTCTCCACCCTGTAACTTAGCCAACACACCACACTGCGTGCTAGCCGCTTACCGCCGACTTACCGGAGTGTGGGACCGATACAGTTTGTGTCGGTGCTTTCAATCTCCCGGAGAATCCGCTCATGTTCCGCTGCGGTCTCTGCGCTCGCCATCTTCAGCTCCAGCCGTAACGCCGCGCGCTGACGTCACGCCAGAAAAGGGCAAAAAAAAAAAAAAAAAAAAAAAAAAAAAAAAAAAAAAAAAAAAACAGCGGGGGGGGGGGGGGGGGTTGTAATTGCGGGGTAAAGTTTTTCCAATTTATTTAAGTAGGTTTTA
>CM075006.1:13607274-13635527 GCA_037576675.1 Pangasius sanitwongsei | reverse complement strand
TATAAATATATATATATATATATATATATATATATATATATATATATATATATATATATATATATATATATATATGAATATGTATATAAACGAAGTTTAATTTTTCAGTACACCAATCAGGACGACTGAGAAATCAGTGCAAACAGTTGCATTTGTATACCTATCTTAATTTTCATTTAGGTTTTTTTTTTTTTTTTTGGTGAATAAGGTTTATATATTGTAAAGATATACACTATATGGCCAAAAGTATGTGGACACCTGATCCTCACGCTTATAGGTGGGCCTTCCCCAAATTGGTGCCACAAAGCTGAAAGCACACAATTGTCTAGAATGTCTTTGTATGCTGTAGCATTACAGTTCCCCTTGGCTGGAACTAAGGGGTTCGAGCCCAAAACGTTTCTCAGTATGACAATGCTCATGTGCACAAAGCAACGGCCACGTCAAGGTTGGAGCGTAAGAGCTCAAGTGGCCTGCACAGAGCCCTGATCTCAGCCCCACTGAACACTTCTGGGATGAACTGGAACCCTGACTGAGCCCCAGCTCTCCTCACCCAACATCAGTGCCTGACCTCACTAATGCTCTTGTAGCTGAATGAGCACAAATGCCCAACGTCCATGTTCCAAAATCTAATGGAAAGCCTTTCCAGAAGAGTGAAGACTAAATCTGGAATGGGATGTTCAACAATCACATATAAGTGTAATGGTCAGGTGTCCACATTTTTGGCTATATTCTGTATTTTGTTTGTAAATTGTGAATACTTCATACCAAAATGTAACAGTGGCATATCCAAGGGTTGTCCGAGAATGGTCAAGAGCACTGCAGCAGCACCTAATACTGTATAAGACAGTGTGCATGTGCAGAGCATGTGTTAATGGCAAATGAATGGCCACATAATGCTATTACTGTGTGGGCTTAATAGTAGCTCTATATGTGTATAGCAGTTATGGGATTTGGTCAGAATACCTACAAGACAAATATATTTCAATCAATATAACATAGATATCATTCATTAACTTTGGATGAACTGCATATCAGTAATAAAGCTCAGTTGTGAGTGTGATATACTGAACAGTAGTGACATCTAGTGTGTGGAAACCTGTTATTACATCCTGAAATTAAATCCTTTAATTAAATGTATAGGTCATATATAATATTAGTTACATCATTTTATGTTTTTTGATATAAACAAAGACTGATATAGGATAAAATTCACATTTAACACGAAAATGGATCTGCTACTTTACTTAAAACATGGACGTATAACTATTTATAGGACACAACTAGTTATCAGGAAGTAAATAAAATAAAATAAAACAAAGTAAAATAAAATAATGAAATGGAATATGTGTGTGCTTGGCTGTTCAGCAGTTGTGTTGTTGATGGCACTGCGACTGCTCCACAACACTGGTCTTTAGAGTTGCCAGGTTCTCTTTTTTTCCCGAGCTACACTTTTTTTTACATTATATGCAGTATAGTATATTTTTTATAAAATATAAAGCATGCAGGAACGGTTACATTTCAATCCATTTCATAATCTTTATATTTGTGCGGTATTGATACATTACGTTGAGAGTGAGTGAATTGTTTTACTCAGGCTAATAGCTATTCTTTATTTTTATGTAAATAAATAAATAAAAATAATAAATTGGTTTTTAACAATGTTTTACAAAAAATAAAATTATTGTACAACGTCACTGCAGTGCACTGTAGTACATTTGATGTTGGTAGTTAGGAAGGAGAATACGTTTATCTGTTAACAATGAGCTGGTTTTTGCGGTGATAGAAAAGATGAGTTGTGCTACAGATCTGGCAACCCTGCTCAGCGCCAAACACACTCTTCAGGTTAGCTGGTAACGAGGGAGGTTTTCTGCTGTGCAGCCGGCGACTGGCGCCAAAATCCGGTAAGAAACACTGTACTTACAGTAAGAGTATGCTAGAAAAGTCTGCCAAATCATTTACTCAATATAAACATGGAAGAGAGACCGAGAACTAACAAGTTAGCTAACTTAGCTAAGTGTGCTGGTGTTCACCCTCCAGCGAGTAAACTTGCAGTTAACCATTTACGTGTGCGCTTATTTGCTTTCATAACACTGGCTAGTTAACCAGAATGCATCTTTTGTGTCAATGAATTTGTGTGTACTTAAAAAAAAAAAATAAATAATAAAAAAAAAAACTGAACAGTGAAAGTAGTTTAGGTTAGCTACCATATTTATAAGGCGGAAGTAGTTGAAGTTAGTAAAGTATAGTAATAACATGACAGTACAGCTAACGAACTAGCACACTGACTGACCTAATCAACCTAGTCAGGTTAATGAACTTCACAAGTTTAAACCGAATCACGTTCACAGACGGGTGAGTTTACGGTGCGGTAACCGAGTGTGTGTGTGTGTCTGTGTGTGAAGAAAAACAGACGCCGAGTGACAATACAGTGGTGTGTGTGGTGGAAGAAGGGAAAATATGCTGACAGCTGCAGTGTTTCCTGCTATTATATACAACTATCTTAGTTACAAACAGACTCTTTTTTTTTTTAATAAACAGCCTTTTCATTTAGGTTTAGTGGGAGTTACTATACAGGATATTGCTACACAGGAAATTACTCCACAGGAACAGGTTTCAAAATAGAGAGAGGATTCTGAGGTCTTCATATTTTACTGGTATAGTTACAACTCTCAACTTTATTCTCTGTTTATCTGTATCTATTTCTCCATTAATATGAAGTATTTTCTGTAAACACCCTTGGGACAACATAGGAGTAAGACCAGAATGATGTAATATTTATTCATTCACTATTTATTCACCGTCAGTAAGGACTTGTCGGGGTTGATTTGGATCCTGAGCTTATCCCAGGAACACTGGATGTGAGGCAGGAATACACATCAGTCCATCACAGGGCACAATGTATTTTAATTTTGCTTTTAGACACACAAAAATATAATTAATTGTAGAGAAACAAAGCCTCTTGGATGGAAGTCCTTCATCAGCTGTGCAAGCAGTTCAAATTCCTGGGATAAAACTCATAACATTCATTCCTTACACACTGTCAGTCATGTCTATTTCTGAC
Organism: Pangasius sanitwongsei; assembly: GCA_037576675.1. Classification (NCBI taxonomy): domain Eukaryota; kingdom Metazoa; phylum Chordata; class Actinopteri; order Siluriformes; family Pangasiidae; genus Pangasius; species Pangasius sanitwongsei. Next base: position 13,632,466 of record CM075006.1, on the reverse strand, counting down.
TGTAGAACAACTGTTAAAGTAGTCAAATCTTAAATTAGCCTTGAGCATATTAGACAGTTACTTTTTGTCCTGTTACCATTTGGACCATGTATTATATTAGGCTCCTATACCTTAATTAGGCTCCAACACTAATTTGTACCTTTTTGTTACTAGGGTTGAAATTCTGACGCTGTCTGCTTTCACTGTTGTTCTAGTTCTCACAATGGCTAAAATATGCACGATATCCGATGAGTCTGACACATCAGGTGATCAAGAAGACACAGAGCACCTACAGGCCAAGCAGGGAGGTGAGGCGTCTCACTCTGAGCACGACCTAGCTGTTACACAGACATCCCGAGGTGAGTCTGTCTCTAGGCTTGGGCCTGTGGGAAATGTACAGATGCATTCACCTGTGCCATATACTCCGTATCCAGGAGGCACAAACACAAAGCACAGTGATCCCTAGTTGAAAACATGTCATCTAGTTTTGTGAGTAAAGAAAGTAAAGAGTTAGAGATGAAGAATTTCCACACACTAACATTAGGACTTATAACGTTCATGGAACATGCCACATTGTCTCTGTTATTACTGATTGTAGGAGAGGCAATGGCAAGGTGCAGAAATTTCTCTATAAATGAAGAGGACTTCCAGGAGGCTAGTGATGGGAAATCCGGAGCTGGAGATGGAGATCCTTTCCGACCTCGGTCCCGCTCAGCACCTCCAGTTTTATGGGCCGCCATGAAATACGGCAGAGAGCTGAGGAAGATGAGCGATGAGTTTGACACCTTACTTGACAAAGGGGTAAAAATAAAAAATTTATAGCTCAAATAGAAGAGCAGAAAAAGTGATTGAGGGTTTGAAGCTGCTGGCAGATTTAAGGAATATTTCACATGTTTGGTGTTTACTTCTGTAGTCTGGTGCAGGAGCTGAAGGTGTGGCTAACAAGTCAGGAAAGCTTCTAGCCACCAGTTTAGCATTGTGCAAACTACCAGCTTGAATCATCCCACACATGCCTCAAAAACAATGCTTGGCTCATAAAATACCATGTGTACATGAACAGTTTAATAAAATAGCAGAATAAGTCTGCATCAATATAAAGTTACAAATGAAACTACAACATAGTATTGGCATCCGAATAACTTGTAAATTTGGACACCAAACATGTCTTCAGTACCTTTCAACTTCTACATCGTGAAACGACTAGTTTTTAAGATTTAAGAAAAATCAGCCTGACAGATGCCTACATGTCTAAGTAAAATGTCTTGCTTTTTACCTGAAATGTAACTAAGCAGGAAAACTACATACAGTTAATGTGTATTATGTGTAATATTAAATTACACATAAATATTAAAGTGTAATGTGAATATTAAATTCCTCCTGTGACAGATGAAGAGGGTGAGGAGTGCAGGTACAGCCCGTCAGATGCACACCTCCCCCAGCTGGTTCAACTTCCTCTGGAGCCACCAAGAGTCAGACACTGAGACCGTAAGCAGTCTGACAGCTCAGAACACTCGTCCTGCAGAGTGACACATCAGTGGAGCACACAACGAGAGAGAGAGCGCTGGTTATGCCGTATATCAGGGATGAAGAGGAAGCTTTCAGACCCCAGAAGTGAAGGACTGATGCTCTGTCTTCATGGACTATTATAAAACTTTTCTCAGAAGTTGTTGGATACTGGGACTCTGGACCAGTCAGTCTCCAACGTCGCCTGAGTGACGTTTACTACTACAGAAAAAAACAGATGGAGATTCTTTCCTGGGTCTGTGCTCCATTACTGTGGGCAAACTACGCAAGCTGTTTTGTGAGAATGACCGGTTAGTTCAGTGTGTGTGAGATTCAGTCAGAACTACTGGAGCATGAAGACGAATGTTACACTGTCATTCACTGCCATCTTTCAGGGCTGTAGGGAAATGTTTCTTGGTTGTAGGGAAATGTTTCTTGGCTATGGTATGAGCTAATGAAATCTGTACAAACACAATAACAAACATATCTTTCAGGTGCAAATTTTATAACTTTTACCACCCCTTTCCATTGATACAGCCTTAACTGAAAGACTTAGATGAATGATTTTCAGCAAATAAACATACTAAATCAACAGATGATTAATTTTACAAATAAAACATAAGTAATAGCTGATCTATCCTGTTGCTCTATGTAGGGGTATGAAGGGTGGGTGAAAAGGACTTTGAACAGTTTTTGTGTATGATTCACATATTCTGCTATCTCTGTCTTTATGGAACATTCTACAAGCAGAGAGCAATAAAGACCAGAAGAGATAGCAGCAGGGCCTTAGTTTCATTGATATTACTCGTAACATCAATAAATATAAATAGAAAATAAAATAGAAATAGAAAATATAAAAATGTCTTGTAATGCCTTTATGATTTTTAGATTATTGAATAATCTACCATTACCTTTTATAACCACTACAATGTGAAAAATAAATAAGAATTTATTAAAGAAAGCACTGCAAGAGTGTGGTTTTGTATTGTTCTTAAACAGTATTTAGCTGCAGTGAATCAGTCTGAGAGTTTTGGGGAGAGTGCAGTTTTACAACATAACTTTTACATAGAATTTAAATAATATGAATATATTAATAATTAGTATATATGGATTAGGGTAAAGAATTCAGATAAAACACTAATCTACATTCAAGTAGTGATGCATGCACAGTTTGCAGCACTTTCAGTATTAAAAAAATTACATTGCTATCATTTACATGCAGTCACAAGACACTTCTTAAACATCTAGCACTGAAATTCGAAACAGTATTATCTTAGTAATATCTTACTGAAGACACCATAAATATGTCCGTAATAACATTTTATTCATTTTTATTCTGCTGATGATGAACTTTCATCCCTCGTTGCAAGAAGACAGATTCTGTTTGATCCAATATCATTTTAATTACCAGTCAAATTCAAATTTAATGCCTTCCAGATTACTCTTCAGAACCTCAGTGGTTGATCTTTATAAGTTAGTTATGGCACTGACTACAATATCATAATTATTTATAATACTGTATTATAATTACATATACAATACAGTACATATAAAAGTCACACACATTATATATATATATAATGTCTGGTTTTTAGGGAGACCTGTAGTTATACTTTCCTGATTTTCATTCAATCATGAATCTCCTTGTTCATTGTTATATAAAGAAAACTACGAATTGTTAACATTTCTTTTTCTGTATGTTTCTGATGTTCAACTATGAGAGCCCTGACATCGCCATCATGTTCAATTTCACCAATAACAAACTCATGAAGTAATATATTAATCAACAACCAGTTGAATAAACCTAAACCAGCATCTGGAAGTCTGACAAAACTGATAATGTACTAGATTTGACACTGGAGGTAGTCTAGAGTACCAATGAGGGGTCCCAGCAGAACTTCTCTCTGCAGTCCAGAGCAGAAAGCCTTGCCATGTCACTGTCACTGAGCTCAAAGTCAAACAGGCACCCGTTCTCCTGCACCCGGTCGGGCTGGCATGATTTCGGCAACACAGGTATGTTTTGCTGCACAGCCCACCTCAGAAGCACCTGAGCCGGAGTTTTTCCACAGCTTTCTGCCATCTCCTGAACCAAAGGATCAGAGAGGAGTACGCCTGTCCCCAGGGAGGAGTACGCTTGGAAACACACTCCACTTTCCTCACATAATGCCCTTAGCTCCCTCTGAGCCAACCTGGGGTGGAATTCCACCTGGAGAATGGCTGGAACGACTCTGCAGCTCTTCAGCAGCTCCTGCATGTGCTTCACCGTGTAGTTCGACACTCCAATGGCACGGAACTTTCCCTCTGCATGGAACTCCTCCAAAGTTGCCCAACTTTGAGCTCGATTGTCAGGGTTTCGCTTATCCTTTACATCCAGCCCCTGTGTACCAGGCCAGTGGATGAGAAACAGGTCAATATAATCTAAGCCTAGTTGCTCCAGGCTTCTCAAACAGCCATCCCTGGCTTTGGAACCCTGGTCCCTGGGACTTAGTTTAGACGTTATGAACACATCAGCTCTGGAAAGCCCATGTTTGGGCAACAAGGTGCAAAGGGCCTGGCCAATGTCTGCCTCATTGCGGTACACTGCTGCTGTATCGAAAGCTCGGTAGCCTGCTGTTAAGGCAGCATCCACAGTCCGATAAGTTTCCTCAGGGCCTCGCAAACGGAACGTGCCCAAACCCAACAGTGGCATCTGAGCTCCGGTGTTCAGCTGGACACAAGGCCTGTGGTCAGTCATTGGGAACTATTAAGCACCGAACAAGACCCAGATCTAATCTGAGAAACACAAGGTTACAGAGAAATTAGCTCTCAGTCACATCAGCTGTGAACTATAATACCTGTACATGAAAGTTATAATTCACTATAATAGCAACAGCTGTAAATGAAAGCTGTGTAATAGCTGTACATGAAAGTCTCCATTATACTGATACTGTCTTTCAAAATGCTGCATGTATTTAGCAACTATAAACCAAGAGCTTTGCAGGGAGAGAGACAGATTAGGCTTTGGTATAGACAGAAATTAGAAATAAATTAACCTGTAGCATTACTTGAAAGAGAGAAGAGAAGCAAATGGCAAGCTGAGTATATTGTCTGCAAATGAAATTCATTCGCACCAATTTCATTAATGGACAAAGCTTCAGCATTGTTGGTGTAGGGCCTATACTTTAAATCACATTTGAACATAAACAGTTTTCAGCTTTGTTTCTAATATAGCCTAGTGGTGATAAGTCGCGGCACAATGACCCTACATATCACCCTTAACCTCCGGCACACCTCCAGACAGCATGTGACTCCATGTGACAGCATCCTCTAGCACACAGGCTCCCAACCCGGGTCCTGAGTACCCCCATTAGTAAATTCATAAATGTATGAACAAGAATTAGAATAGTTTATTATACGAGTCTGAAACGCAACTAAAGTGATGAAAACTTTCTCTAAATGGAACTTTGACACAAATTTCTAAATAGTTAAATTTTGTTTCTCCGGTACTCTTCAGCCATGTTCAGTTTTACCTCGATCACGTGATAATATGGGCGGGACTGGGTCCTGGAGTTTTCCCTGTCCTGCACATTTTAGTGTTTTCCCTCCGAAACGCCTGACTTAACTCAGGAAGAGCTGTTAATCAGGTGAACCAGGTGTGTTGAGAACAGGGAAAACACTAAATTGTGCAGGAAAGGGAGTACTCCAGGAACAGGGTTGGTAAGCTGTGCTCTAAACCAAGATCCTTGTCAACCATACAAAATACTAGACCTATATGTTCAAATCACATAGATAGATAGATAGATAGATAGATAGATAGATAGATAGATAGATAAGTTAAGAGGACAATTGCACCTGAACAAATCACAGCTAATACATTTCTATATAACAACCCAATGTCAGGATACTCTCAGGTTCAAGACGATTATTATTGTATGTAGCATAAAATAGTGTGAAATCATAGGAACATATACTGTAACGAATCGTTTAGAGTAAAATCAGGTACCAATATTATAGTGATGGAATAGTGAGTGAAGATTCATTCTTTCATTATTGGATATTCAATTGAATACTTTGGACACTACCCTATTGCAGTACATTGTGTGGTTCCACAATACACTGGATATTCTCCACTATGCTCTGGAACATGAGTAAAAATGATTAAACGCCTCAAAAACCCTGCACTGTTTACTAGATCTGGTGCAGTATCTAACATTCCCTAAGAGTTACTACTCTACAAAGCAGAGAGCACAGTTAGCATTAGGAAATTCATAAATGTGTGAATTCAAGAATTAGAGTAGTTTATTATACGAGCCTGAGACGCAAATAAAGTGACGAAAACTTACTCTAAACGGAACTTTGACACAAATTTCTAAATAGTTAAAATCCTGTTTCTCCGGTACTGTTCGGCCATGTTTAGTCTTACCTCGATCACGTGATAATATGGGCGGGACTCTGGCGTTCGTAACCATAGAGACAGCAGGACTGCCGCGGCTTACTGGACGCTGAACCGTCCAATCAGATGAGCGCGGGTCTGACAGCGTTAACTCTAAACTCTAACTCTAAACTGTTAGGAGTTAGGAGACTCTCTTGACTGACAGAACATACCGGTATATCTATACATCTGACTTTTAAAGGTTTTACTTCTATTTTGTTTCAGGATGTTAATACAAAACCAAAATGTGTCTTTGTCTGCCAGCTATGTAAACTTACATAGCGAATTTAGATTGAAATGAACATGGATTTATGAGCATTGTAAGCTAATTTTGAAGGAAACCATCTTTACTCTGAGAAAAATATATAACTGTACATACACGTTATACTATACATAGGATATACACAAGTAGGTTTATCCAGAAGACATAGCAGGGGGAAATGTTGAGAAAATGTCGGTTATTACCAAGTCCCTATTACCTATTAACAACAACCTGCATTTCTTTCTGTCAGCAGGTCAGTCTCTTGAAGTGAAGTAACATCATGCCAGTCCAGGCCTTCTCATTCCCTATACCTGAAACCAGATTCTTTCAGGTTGGCCAACACGTCTACAAGTTCAAGATAAGACGAGGAAGTAAAATCAGGCAAGAGAGAGGATTAAATAGCTTGTTATACATTCCAATATTAATAATACTGTTAATATTACACATTAAACCTAGACTGCTAAAAATATAGAAATATATGTTTTGGGGCATAAACACTCCTTGCCAAACAATCATGTTTTGGTTAATAAGGCAAATGGAGTACATTTATTTATTCATCGTCAATAACTGCTTTATCCTGGTCAGGTTTGCGGTAGATCCAGAAATTGTAGGAGCACTGGGAGAACATGTGCAACTCCACACAGACATCAAGCAACATTCCACTCTTGATGGATTACATATACACTGTAAAATTTAATATAAAAGTTCTTTGTAGTCTAGGGCAGAGCTTTAGGAGATTGTTGACTGACCCTCTGCTAGTATATTAACTCCACTTGCTCATTTACTTTGGGTGTTTTGTAGTGGTGAAGAAGACATGTTGGACAGTGAGTTTGTCAATGAGGAGCTTGAGGTAACAGAGAGAGAACTAGTTTAATCACATTACATGAACTATAATAGCTGTACGTGAAAGTCTTCATTATCATAATACTGTCTTACAGAATGCTGTACGAGTTGTACTCATGAGCCTGGACCATCTTCATCCATTCGCCACGCAGCATTTCAACATCTTTCCCTGTACGCTATATTCTATGCTTACGATAGACAGATATACATGTACAGTTATACTCTTCACTCTGTAGCCCTGCCTATTCAGTGAATGTATGAATTCAACTACAACGACTACATTGCCATTGTTTATTGATGATTAAAAGTTAGCTAAAACCTAAAGTAGCTGTGAACTGTTGTTCAGAATAATTTTCAGAGTGATTCAGTACTCTGCCTGCAGATAAGAGTAGGTGGGAGCGTGTGTCGGAGTTAAGATTCAAGAAAGGAGACAAGAAATTATTTGCTTACCCCTTCCTCATCACTTTGTATGTGGAGACAAATGAGCCAATCCCTCCACTCACAGGTGAACAACACTTAGTAGCTTATACATACACATTCCTAAACAACATCATGATTAGCTGTGTAATTAGTGCCTGCATCTGTTTTTGTCCTCCAGGAAACCATGCAAACAAATGGGTCCCTTCAGTAAGTACTTTACACCATCTGGTGTGAATTTATACCACACATTTTAAACAACTATTATTCCTCACAACTATTTATCCTATTATGTATTTCACAGCTAAAGTAGTTACATTATATCCTCAGTATACTGTTAATGAGATAAAATATGATGCTAGTTAAAGAGTTTACTGCACAATATGATGCAATTCTATAATCCCCCACCTCTGACAGTTCTGTTGTGTAGCATGGAAAGTCGCAAAGATTGTGTAATACATGTATTTAAAATGGAAATAAATGTGAAATTGTTCCACTTATATTTACATTTAATTCTGCTGATGTTTTAAATCTGCTTAATTGTTTTGTGCATTCTCTTTAATCAGTGATTTTAATTTGATTTTCGGGCTTGTGTTTTCCTGTACAGGAGAGGGAATCTAGATTGGACAGTCCACAGCTTCCTACTTCCTGTGCCCTTCCCCCAGCTAATGAACCCAAGCGCAGGAGAACAGAGGAACCACAAGAGGGCCCTCTGAGCTCAGACCACCTTTATGACAAGGTGGACGCACATCTGTGTCTCCAGTAGGTGTTGTAAATATGTGGTCAACACATTTCCCTCTTTTTTCCTTATTCTAACTTTTTAAGTCTCTTTCTTTTTTCTATTCATTTTCTCAAAGTGTAGATAGTGTAGATAGAAAAGTGTAGTTTTCTTGTGTGATTATCAGCGGATGGATGTGAAGCTCATTACTGACCATGCTTAATCTTACAGGGCAGCTGGTCCCCAAATTATCTTTTGGTTAAGATTTTAATTATGATCATTAAAAAAAAAAAAAACCTGCATATACTGAGTCTTTTTTATTAGAGCATACCCAGGATACATGGTAAAAAATGCATGGCATAGGTCAAAAGATGCTTCATATTAGTGAGTCATGTTCAATCAAGGCAAATCCACAGCTGAGCTCCAATAACACAGGCAAAGTCAAAACCCGAAATTACTATGTAGAAAAGAACTAGACAATAGGAATACGAGACATTTACATTACATTACATTTACATGGTTCTACTGATTTGCTAAGAGATTTTATCCAAAGCAACTTACAGTTAAAATAGGAGCAGCTGAGAGTTTAGAGCCTTGCTCAAAGCCCCAACAGTGTCAACTCACAACCTTCACTCCCAGAAGTGGGATTTGAACTCATAACCTTTAGCTCAGGAGCCTAAAGCCTTAACCACTGAGTCAAAGCTGACCAGAGTCAGTGCAGAACTACAGTGATAACACACTCAAGGCTTCATGGGGAACAGAGCCTAACAGAGGGATATAGTATATGTACAGGATAAAGACATACCAAGACTAATTATGCAATAATACTTTTGGGCATAGGAAGCACAAAGTTTAGAAGTGAAGAAAGCCAGGAAGCGGAAAACAAACATGAGGACTCATGATGATTATTTTGGGAGAAAGATGTGCTTTTGAAGTTGTGAAGAATTTAGCTCTTTGGCTTGACAATGATCTTGTACAACAATAAGCATCAGAACAGTTCAACAATGTTAATGGTTTATTATGTGAATTATAAGTTAGTTGCTGTGGATGTATGATGTTTGATCTGTATGATTCTGTCTATATTTATAATTTCTGTTCTGTCTAATTTTTTAATTTTTTATGGATTGTGCATTTTGGACTCTTGGAATTCAAAAGATGTCCTCACCTTTGTAATCCAAGTCTCTGTGTTTGGGACACTACCACTAAAATTTAAAACAAAAACAAAGACTGAAAACAAAGGACAACATATGGTTGAAAACAGTATGAATTCCATGTCATGCAGCCATTAGATTTCAGTGTGGCTAATCAGAGACACATTACTACAATTGTAAACGCATGTGATTCCGATCTTTTCAGGATAGAATCCAGATACAGGACACATGAGACAACTGTATGTGAAAAGGATCTTTGTCACTAGTCTTATGTGCTACATTAGGCGACTGCCTGGAGGCGGTGGTTATAAAATAGAGGCGGCGCCATGGCCATCAAGCCATCATTTAGCCAACAGGCTGAACATAATTGTTAACTATTACATAAATATCCCATCCTAAAAGAGCATATCTATAAACCAACCAGAGACTGATTTGACAGTTCCTGTTAAATCAGATTTGTGCAGTTGTAGCTGTAGGCTTGTTCTGTGTACCACAGTTTAGATAATCCAGTGTCCTGCCCGGTCCAAAATACACAGTGTTTTTCAGGTAATTGGTGTGGCCTCAGGTGGAGAAGCTTGCAGACGTGCCTCAGACAGGCTTTTTGTTTTTATGTTAAATGTGCTGGAAATGGGAACCGGAATTGAATGTGTCAACTAACAAAGAACACATACCTTTTTATCTCTGTCTGTCTCTCTCAGACACTTGCCGAACCTGTCTGAAGGTGCAGAAGAGATGGTTTGTGGCAATGAGGTGTGTATGTAAGAGAGATCTGTCTATTGCTTGTGCACAGAAACGTTGTCTGTCTGTGTCTCGGTGCTTAATCATGCGTTATTACACAACCTGACATATTAGTGTAATCAGGTTTCATAACAAGCCTCAATATGTTCATTACTAAAACTATGAAACTGCTTTTATAACTAGTGTTACATTTATGAGCCTACCCATCACCTTATACCCACTCTTGTCTCTCAGGCATATGCTGATTCAGAGGAGTCTTCACCAGGTGCCACAAGCCCAGAGTTTCATGGTGAGTCACGTAGTCAGTACGAACATCACTTTAACTCTTATCTGTTTTCCGCAGTCATTTTTCTACCAGATACATGTAGAAACTAATTGTGATGACTGGAAATCTTCTCTCAAGTTGTTGAGCAGGATGCCCCTGATTCTAAATCCACAGAGAGCGAGAAACCTGGAGTCCTCGCTAGACTGGCTAGGTGAGAAAACCCTCAGCAGCTCACAACCTGATGTGTCTGTGCACTGATTCTCCACTGCTCCATCATTCTCCACTGTTTTATGTTTTATTTTCAGCATTGCAGCGTTTCCCTTCTCCCTGCTGTTCAGACGGAGCTGATGACACTGTCAAGTTCACAGGCATTTTCATATTAGTCCTTACCATAATTATTTGAAAATGAATTCTATTAACCCCAGAAAATGTTTCAGTTTTCTTTTACAAAAGACATCACATTTCACATTTTTCAATAAAAAAAAAGTATATTTGAGATGAAAACTTCACTTGTAACCTGCCCCTCTCTTAGAAAAAACCCTGTGTTTTGTGCCCTCGCTAGTATGAAGGAGGTGACTTCATTAGTTCGCTTAGGCTTTACATACGTGTCTCCTGTCTCTGCTCATCTTCCCAACCACACATTTACCCTACAGCAGCCTTCACAGATCACCACAAGCTACGCTCTTAGGGAAAAATAGGGTTTCTGTACCTTATGTATCCTAAGGCCACCTTTCCTAAAAGTGAAACTTTCGTCATAGGGTAATAAATATAGCTATATGATACTTTATTGTTTGTATTGTATAGACCAATTAAAAATTTAATTCTCAAAGTGTGCTAACTTTAGTCATGATTCAAAGGTCCCTGAAGCCACATTTGACTCTTGCTTTTTTTATTTTCAGTTTGGACTGCAACATTTTAACCTAGAAACATGAGAGAATTAAACAAAATATATTAATATCTTTTTTTTTTTCCTTCGGTGTCATTTGTTACGTTGTCATTCTACTGGTGCCATGATGATAAAGGAGACTATGGAGACAGATCTTTGTAACAAGTTGTACACCTATCAGATTTTCTAAGAAAATGAGTAGAAGTGTACATCAACCCCCAGATAACTCATCTCAGAGGAATAAGTGTAGGTTACATCAGTATATGAAATATGAACAGGGAAATGAGAAATGTATTTTTTAAAGGTTGTGTAACAATGATGAAACAGATAAATGTAGCAGGATCTGGAATGCTATTTTTAACTTTGATGGGGTTAGGATAAACAGGATAAACATAATATAGTGTGATAGTCATAGCTCTGTGGGTTTGCTCTCTTTCCTGTCCATTTCATTTCCTTTCTTTTCCACTGGCGTTTTGTATTAAATAAAGCAACTAAAATCATGTTCAGTTGATTCACTGAATATATGTACTATTTTGGAAACTGAAAATAAATAATGAAAGGGAAAAAAAACATAAATAATGTCAACGTAATATCTGAGTAACAGTTTAATATAACAGACATGTCTGTTATAAGTCTCTCAACTGTGATAACACATCTGCACACACTTATGCTTACACACAGAGGTCTGTAGATGTGCAAAAGGTGGGTTCCATCGGGACAATAGAAGTACTCCTGACAGGTATGTCATTTTTTAGATCTTCTCTGTTTGTATCTTCTTAACATGTAGGTTCGAAAAATGACGTCTTATCAAATAAAAACATCTTGAATACACCAGTCAGCCATAACATTAAAACCACCTGCCTAATATTGTGTAGGTCCCCCTTGTGCTGCCAAAACAGCTCTGACCCGTTGAGGAATGGACTCCACAAGACCTCTGAAGGTGTGCTGTAGTATCTGGCACCAAGACATTAGCAGGAGATCCTTTAGGTCCTGTAGGTTGCGAGGTAGGGCCTCCATAGATCAGGCTTGTTTGTCCAGCACATCCCACAGATGCTCGAATGGATTGAGATCTGGGGAATTTGGATGCCAAGTCAACACCTTGAACTCTTTGTCATGTTCATCAAGCCATTCCTGAACCAATCCTGCTGGAAAAGGCTACTGCCATTAGGGAATACCGTTGCCATGAAGGGGTGTACTTGGTCTGCAACAATGTTTAGGTAGGTGGTACGTGTCAAAGTAACATGCACATGAATGCCAGGACTCAAGGTTTCCCAGCAGAACATTGCCCAGAACATCACACTGCCTCCCCAGGTAAGCGACACACACACACACACAACTGTCCACATGATGTAAAAGAAAACGTGATTCATCAGACCAGGCCACATTCTTCCATGGTCCAGTTCTGCTGTTCGCATGCCTATTGTAGGTGCTTTCAGCAGTGAACAGGGGTGAGCATGGGCAAGCTGTGACGCACTGTGTGTTCTGATACCTTTCTATCATAGCCAGCATTAACATTTTCAGCAATTTGTGCTACAGTAGCTCTTCTGTGGGATCAGACCAGATGGGCTAGCTTTCTCTCCCCACGCGCATTAATGGTCCTTGGGCACCCATGACCCTGTCACGAGTTCACTGGTTGTTCTTCCTTGGACTGCGTTTGGTAGGTACTAACCCCTGCATACCGGGAACACCCCACAAGACCTGCCGTTTTGGAGACGCTCTGACCCGATTGTCTAGCCATCACAATTTGGCTCTTGTCAAAGTTGCTCAGATCCTTACGCTTGCCCATTTTTCCTGCTTCCAACACTTCATCATCGAGAACTGACTGTTCACTTGCTGCCTAATATATCCCACCCCTCTTACAGTTGCCTTTGTAATGAGATAATCAACGTTATTCACATCACCTGTCAGTGGTTTTAATGTTATGGCTGATCAGTGTATATTCATGTCATTTCAAGCTTTATATTCTTTTAGCAGATAATTTTGATACTTTCTAGAAATCACTGTTTAAAATTAGCTAAAATACCTGCCAAGCTTGAAAAGAGAAAAAAAAGGCTAGAAATAGGTTTCATAATCTTAAATTTGGTTTATTATAATCTTATAATAAGAAATACTAGATAAATGTGACTATATTGAAGATATTTTCACTTGCAGAGACATCATCTTTTGCAGTGTTACTGGTTCATGGAATGAGGAGTCAAAGTAGTTGGAAGAAAAGTAAAAAAGGATCTTAGTAGGTGTGTCTAGGTGGTATCGAAATTTTGCAAGGTGGGAGGTGAGCTTACACTACTTATAGTAGAGGGAGAGTGTGAAAGAGAGAGGACTTACATATTGACCTTTACACATCAGGATACAACACGATTAACACCAACAGGTAACGAAGCCTTTCTACATCAATTGAACGCCTTTCTTTCTGTACAAAGGTTCTGTTCCCAAAATATGCATTATCATATTTTGTCATACCTTTTCTTTTATTTACTTTTTTGCTTGTTTACTCATACAAACACATATTACACAAAAACATTTACATAACTGTAATAATGCTTACTGCTTTCAAAATTTCATTGTCTTTACTGACTGTATTTATGTCATTTCAGATAACTGGTTTGTATGAAATGCTTTCAATTTTTGACTGTTTTTCTATTGATCTGGTTCATGTTCATTTAAATCTGTGAATTAAGTACTGCTCTGATGAAGTTTAGATTAAGATATTGGGGATGTGGAAGATAAAACATTCAGGATAAATGTGCTTCTATAGAGTTATTCTTATTCTTAGCTAACACATCTATACTAAATTCATTCATATTCAGCATGGCTAAATAATCTTGCTCGGGAGGTCTGTAAATATATTTAAATTTAGTTTGTTATTCCACTCAAACAACAGTAGGACAAAAGTGCATTCGCTACTAACAAGATGTCTGAGTGCATGTATGTGTAAATTTCTTAAACTTAAAATATGATTTGAAACGACCTGGAATTTGGAAAGAACTGTAATTATTAATACAAACTTCAAGTCTTCCTGCATGAGAATCATTGTGAAGTTGTAAAAACCTTACCTAACAGTAATAAGAAATAGTATAGGTTCAAATGTTTTCACTTCATAAATTCAGCATATAAACAGTGGCTATTGTGAAGTGGCTATTCTGAAACCCTGTCAGATTTGAGAGGGATGTTGATGGAAGGCAGTTTGGGCAAAAGTAACTCATAAAATGTGTTTTTTTTTTTTTTGTTGTTGTTTTTTTTTTTAACACAACTCTTACAACTGACCATAATTCAATTCTTAAAAAAAGCATAAAGTTCACTGCTTTCTATACATTGAACTTCAAAGTCTGAGACAAGAAAGATTTAATGATCTACTTTTTGTATGTAAAAAATATAATTAATATAAAGAGGAACTGACCAATTAAACACATTAGATCATGCATGAATATGCTAAGCTGTGACTTTTTGTCCTGTGCAGGACACTGTCCCCATGGCTCAGCGTGTGACCCCTGATGTTCTTGTGCTCGTGCTACCTATAGTGCTGCTGGTGCTGTTGACGCCTTTTAGCTGGAGCTCTGATGCACTGGGCCCAGGCTGCCACCTCTACCGTGAGCGCACACACACACACACACACACACACACACACTGAGCCATACAAATCTCCTGAGAGTAAAAGAGACACAATATGAATGTCAGCTCTATATTCATTCTCTATTTTGGAGCTACAAAGTGATGGCCCATGCCTACCGCCTTGTATAATCTCGATATCCAAGGGGCATCATGACTTATGAGTGGAAGGCTGGTGAAATCTTTGCCTTGACTACTAGTAGAGCTCAAGAGCTACTCACTCACCCAAACAAACTGACAGACAAAATCAGATAGAAGGTCCTAATGTTAAATGCATATTCATTTTCTCTTTCCTGCTTCCTCTATTATTCTCACAGCAATTAACTTGACTATCAAGAGTGACCGGAAAGGAACATGTCAAGGAGCCCGTGTGGTGTACGCCTGTGTGGGTTACTGTGACTCTAGTGCATTTCCCTCTCGCTACTCTGTCCTGCTGGCATCTAACTTCACTCATAACATCACCTCTGTTTCGCGTTGCTGCACCATCAGTAAAGCCATCAAGGTACTGAGACACAATATAGACGCAAAACACTGATATCAGCATCGGCATCATAATTCTGCATTACAGTTACAGAGCTGCAGCCATTAAAATCCATTAATAACACTGATCATATTACAGTATACAGTATGTATGATACCAGATTCCCTCTATCTTGCCACAGGTCAAAGTTCTTGTGGAATGCCCTGAAGGCCATCACCATGACAACATTGAGATCCTAACAGCGCAGGCCTGCCGTTGTCATATGTGCCATAAGGCTCGTTACTAAGCCACCATAGTAACAACAGTTTAGCTTGTGTTACACCAACATATACTACTGAGAGAGAGAGAGAGAGAGAGAGAGTGAGAGAGAGGGAGAGAAGAAAGAAAGAAAGAAACAAAGAAAGAAAGAAAGAACGAAATTGCAGATTGCAAATTATACCCAAAAGCACTCGGCTACTTCATTCTTACTGAAGTACCGATATATATTTTTTTCCTTTTAAATTGTTACATGACATTGTTACATGTTTATTATGGTGTGAACAAACAAAAATGGCAATAATGCACTTAAACTTTGTATGGCTAAAAAACTAGTCAGACTTTAATGCTTTAATGTCTCCAATGAATGTACAAAATTAATTAATATTAAAATGTTAAATCATTTTCAAGTTGCTATTTGAGAGAATGTATTAAAATTCTTGATTAAATAAAACATAGAGTGAATTAAAGACCTGTTTTTTGTGATCAATCAGAGTGTAATATCAGTGAGGTATTATACAGGAATAGTTGTTTTATGGGAAGGGGGCCAGTAAT
Organism: Pangasius sanitwongsei; assembly: GCA_037576675.1. Lineage (NCBI taxonomy): Eukaryota > Metazoa > Chordata > Actinopteri > Siluriformes > Pangasiidae > Pangasius > Pangasius sanitwongsei. The sequence continues at coordinate 13,616,396 of CM075006.1, read as the reverse complement.
GTGATGTTGGCTCAACATACTAACACAATTTTGGAACCAGAACTGACCTCAAACAAATTAACCATTATTATACATGATATATCTTCACAAGATCTATATGAACTAAAAGAGGACTTGCTGTTAATGTGTTTTCATGTAAAATAAAATTTATACACAGCAATAGAAATAAAATTGCATTTTTACACATATAAAGCAACAGATATACTGAAAACAGAATAGTTGTCGGTGGTCTTAAAATACACAAACTGGTAATAACGCATATATAATGCCTTTAAGCTTTTACATTAGCTTATGTATGGCTAGCTAGCTTTTTTCTGTTTATGACATAAATTTTAGCTTTTTTTAACTTAGTGCATTTACATTTACATTAATGATAAATGATTTGATAAAACCATGCTATCTAAGCCAACTAGGTTTTTGTATGAGCTAAAAATGAATAAATACTTAAATGTAAGCATACCTCAAACCGCTCTGTTGTTTGAATCCAAAATCATTTCACAATTCATCCCCTGTTCCCATTGTAATTATATCCATCATGACTTCTTCTGAGTTGACAATTCCTAATCAATAATTAATAATAATTATTAATTAACAATTATTAATTAACAATGAATCAATAATTAATAATAATTGTTCTCAAAGTGGGGACCAGGCACCCTGGGGGTCTGTGAAGCATAGCCAGGGGGTCCACAATATTTAAAATTCTGTTAGTGATAGAAATCAGAACATACCCTTAACAAAGTAATGATATTATATCCATGATTGTGTTGGTTATTTATTTGATGGGTCATTTGAATTTTAAAGGGGTTATTCCAAATATTCAATAACTCATGTTAAAGAATTAAAAGCTCAATAGCTCCAATATACAGGCAAAATATTAATGTACACGTTTAAATAGCAAGCCTAATATTTGAATAGTTTATAACATAAATCTTTACGCTAGGCATCCATAAGTTTTCGTTCTTTCTTTTATAGTTAAAGGGATCACTGGGTACAAAAAGTTTGAGAACCCCTGATTTATAGGACAGAAAAGTCTTTTTTTAATATAATGAGACAGTTTGTATAATGTGATAAGACAGGGGACGGTTGGAGGTAGGAATCTATTCCTACAGTGCATAGAGTACACAGGAGATTACAGGTCTACTTCCTACTCTAATATACTAAAAGTGCGCCCTCTTGTGGACTCTAAAAGAAATACAATATTAGTTCTCAGTGGGACTACTTTTTAGGTCGACTCTTTCTGCCTAGTTTGGCTTTGTAAATATGAAAACTAGACTTGTGATGCAGAAAACGTAACGAACTGATGTGTGTAAAGCTCACCTAGGTGTCACAAGTCAGATGTTGCTGGCTGTAAAGACTCAGAAAAAGCGCACCATGAATTCTGACACTGAATTCAAACTGGTGACCTTTTATCGACAAAACATTTGCGAGCAACCTCTTAGCACCATGTTTCTGGTCACCTACCTCAGTTTCTACATCTACCAGAATGTGTTACCAACTGTTACCTTTATTTTCTGTTTCTGAGAGACCGGAAAGTCTGTTTTTTGCAAAAAGGTGAGCAATCAATCAGTGAATCTGAGGTAGCCATTTTTTTCTCTCTCTGTTTTGTGTGTGCTTCGCGAATAACGACATATAACACTCATTTCTCCATTTGAAGCACTTCAACAGACATTTTCATGTTTATATCCCATATTTTATACATTCATATCCCAAAGCCGTTGGTCCCCCAAAAATACATTGCTATATTTTAACACAAAACATCAAGAGGACAGTGCAATTCTAGTTGAAGTGGTGCTACTTATGCTTACAGCTCCAGTTCATGTATTGCCTTCTCTCTATTCTACTGAGTGCCTTACTGACTCTCTCACATCTAACCCTTCTCAATGGAGGAAGTATGGGGGAAATGAACTGCACCTTTTACAAAATCAATAACAAAATGAGATGGTTTTTCTACACCTTTCTTGTTTTTGTTTTTTTTGTTTGTTTGTTTGGTTTTTTTTTTTTTTTTGGTTTTTTTTTTTTTTTTTTCAGAGGAAAACAGAGGAAAGTCATGGAATATGCTGGTACAGAACCAACATCCAACATCAAAACATTGACAATCCATCCCAGACTTAGGTACGCCCAAGCATACGGTCCCTTCCAGTCTTGTTCATCAAGTTTTTGCTCCAAGATGGTCACAATATGAAATAAATATTAATAAATATCAACAGCCAAACTGTTATACAAAAATAAAAATTAAAACAATCAACAAAATATCAACCCCATCTTTAAAACTATGTGTACTGAAGTAGGCGGTATGGTTTCCAAAGAAAACTGCTGACACACATTCAAAGTAGATGAGAATATTGCTAAAGTAATACATTTTGGATGTTTGTTTGTTTTTTTTAAAGAAACCCCAGAAGAAGAACGGACTAGTGTAATGTTTTGTCTTCACATCAGAACAAGTTTAGTCTAGCAGCATACTTTTGTCATGTTTAAGAGGTGCTACACTAGAATACCCCCACCAACACTATAATCGGACATAGATATTATATTTATATATATATTTATATATATGTATATATAAAAACATCAGTTGAAATAGCAATAGAAGTGTTACTTATAGAATAAGCTGTAATAAGAATATTATAACCATTACTTTTACAGAGTTATCTTCATCATAATTCTTCATAATCATCATCATTTTCAGCATGTTGCTTCATCTTTTGGGAAAGTGTGTAAGTTGAATGGAGGACATGACACTGGGACTGAGAGAGGTCCCGAGCGAGATTAGACCCGTTCCAGAGTTTAACTGATGACTCTGTGTGTGTGTGTGTGTGTGTGTGTGTTTATGTGACTCCAACCCATTCATATGTCCGTGCATGTATTGTGTGTACTTGTTTTGTTCTTGTTTTGTGTCTTCAGTGTGTGTAGGTATCAGTGTGTGTATGCATGTATACATTTAGTGTCAATGAGAGGAAGAGAGAAACAGAAAGGAAGCAGTGAAAGCGATAGATTGAGTAAGAAGCATGTACGATATGTATCGAGACAGAGGAAATGAATAAAAGGCATGAAGAGTGAGAGGTACTCATCTTTTCTTTCTGCATCATTTACATCTCACTTGTATGTGTGTGAGTGCGAGAGTGGCTTGTATATCTACATATAGACAACCGGCTGTTGGTTTGTTCTCTCTGATTGTTCCAGCAATGTTGTCTGTATGATTTGTGTCTGTATCTGTGTGTTTGTATGTATGTGTGTATGTTTTAAGAGGTGATGGTAAGTTCCAGAGTAAAAACTGTCAGTAAAACAAAGTGTGTGTTATTATGTTCTCCATGTTTGTACATATTGGCTTGTGCATTTGTCTGTGTGTGTGTGTGTGTGTGTGTGTGTGTGTGCGTGCGTGTGTGTTCTAGGTGGCGTTGGCAGCGCTGCTCTCCGGCTCGTTCTTGCTCAGGTTCTCTCGCTCTTGCAGGTTCTTTTGGTTGCGACTTGCTTCCCCCAGACTCTGCAGCCTCCGCTCCTGCTGCTCCTCCAGCCCCTTCCACAACTCAGCACGCTCCTTCTCCCTCTTCAGCTCCCTACAGAGAAAGCCATGAAGAGAGAGTCATGATAAAGAGAGGTGAGGAAGTAGAGAAGGTTAGAAATGATACCACACTGTAAAAGTTACACTGGCACATGCTACTGTGGTGAGAATCCCTACAAACTTACTTCTGTTTCTCCACTTTGTAGGAGGCAGTAAGGTCATCAAAAAGCTTACTATTCATCTCCATAAAGGTCTTCAAGACGTTGTAGATAAGTGACACAATAGTTCTGATGAAGAGAAGGAAAAGCATCCAGTAGATTTCTCAATAATGACTCTTGATACATTACATAAATTGCTACTTTTTATCAGTCATTAATCAGTGAATTAAGGAACTTTTGATATGTCGTACTGTCAGTTAGGATGGGATATATATATTACCTGCAGTTATTTCTACTGGTCCTTTTTATATTATGAATTTTTCCAGATGTTCATAAACATTACTGACATGACAGAGTCAGACGGGACTAAAATCTCAGAGATACACCCGTAATAATTACATTACCCCACCTACCCATATAAAACTAATCCAGTCTGAAAAGGGCTACAGTAGAGACACACACTAACAAATATATTTAAGGAGCATCAGTCAAGGACCATGACATGTCATAGAATTTGATTATGTTGAATGCACGCTACATTTTTTTGCACTTCAGTGATTTGATTTACGCAGTCTTTTGAGCAGTCATTGATGTACAAATATTTTCCAGCATATTTGAAAAAGTGTTAGTGTAAGAACAGCAGTGAGCAGTAAGGAAGAATCTCAGGGTGGTATGCACACACTCTGAGCTGACTGGACCCAGAAAATGGCAAGACCACAAATACTTGTTTAATGTTTATATAATTGTAAGAAAAATACTGGCTATAAAAATTGTAAAAAAAAAAAAAAAAAAAAGAAAAGAAAAGTGTATGTTGCATGAACAGTAGCTGCAGCTCTCCATAAGTTTCCATCTTGGCAAAGTAACATGATAAGCAGTTTTCACGTTTAGTGTAAGTGCACTGCTCATACACTTCCAAGTGATAAATGTCTTACAGTCTGAGCAGTACAGTGATCATGGCTTTTTTGGTGTTTTGTAGTGTCCTCTAATTACTATAAATTTTATTTCATCTACCAAACACCAAAGATGGGGTTTCTAAAAATGTTCTTGCTTACAGTCAAGGTTACTGTGTGTGCTACTTACTGGTTCCAGTGCTCTTTGGAGACTCGGTAAAGCGTGCCAAAGACCAGAGGCAGGATGACCTGACAGTTCTCCTCGATCAGACTCAGAATATACTCATTATTCCAGAAATACAGAGCCCGCTCTGCAACCTGACACACACAGAGGCACAGTTCAGAACCGGAAGACAGGTAACACTTCTACTTTACCAGCTCTTAGCTCAGTCTTCTACAGAATACAGAAAGAATGCAGGTGGATTTCCCGTGAATGCTATGAACCAGATGGAAGTGAATATACTGCAGGCCCCAGTTCTGTTAAAATGTGAGTGGTGCATGGTAGTGTGTAAATAATTATGCTCATGAGGAGGAGGATCACATAAGGGACAGACCTGGAAGTGGGGGCTGGAAATGCAGTTGGCAATCTGCTTAAAAAGTGGCTCCTGCACACGGATAAACTGTGATGGCTCAATCACATCCAGAATCTCCTCAATCTCCCCCAGGAACATTACCTAAAACCAATCCAGAATTGTACACACATTGTCTACCACTATGTCCATTGTCTACCACAAACCACACCCATCCATGACTTGACTTTCTCACCTCTTTCTGAGTGCATGTTTTGGGCCAGTATTTCAGCAACCCTCTGATGATCTGAAAATATAATATATATTATATACATATATATATATATATATATATATATATATATATATAAAATATACAGATCTCAATTCATGGTGCAAATGAATAAACAAGACACAAAGCTCACATTCTTGCATGCATTTTCTGTGTTGCAGTGACTTACATATTCTGTAACAGTGGCGTCTTTCTCCATAAACTGCACAACACAGTAGGCAAGCTGAAGAACAGAAAGGACAGAAAATAAGACTTCATTGAATGCCTGCTCTCAACCCTGACCCTTTCTATTGCTTCTCTTTTACTAAAAGCTCCCTCATTAATCAAGATAGTTCAAACCCCATTGTAAGGTAACAGTGTACCAGTGTTCACTGGTGGGAGTGAATGGGGTTAGTGAATGACCAGCGCTCTCTTCCACCCTCAATACGACGACTGAGGTGAAATCCTTGAGCAAGTCACCGAACCCCCAACTGCTCCCTCAGGCACCGCAGCAAAAAAGGCTGCCCACTGCTCCAGGTGTGTGTTCACGGTATGTGTGTGTGTGTATGTGTGTGTTCACTACTGTGTGTGTGCACTTGGATGGGTTAAATGCAGAGCACAAATTCCGAGTATGGGTCACCGTACTTGGCTACACGTCACTTCACTTCATCATTTAAATATCATGAATACTGTAGGACATAGTTGTCTTCAATGGTGTTATTAAAACTAAATCTAAAAGTTTAAAAGCATGTCTGTATTTCATAATCATTATCTGTCTGACGCTCCTGATAGTTGCATCCTGAACAATAATGCTCCATTGTGGTCATTTGTTATAACAAGTATACAGAATTAGACCAAGAGAGCGTTGCTCAGGTGTGAAACTATTTTACAACATTGTGCACTTGGCATCTTAAAAAGATGTTTTTATTTGTCTTCACTATATCAGGCAGCTTTCATGGTATCAGGAGAATGAATAGAAATCGGCAACTACTACACTAGGGAAGACTTAAAAGTAATTATAAGAAGGTGTTTTTTCCTGTAACTGACTTCAGTTTCTCACACCCTGACAAGGAATCTGTTTGAGTCCATCCATTATTTCTGTCTTACCTTCATCACTTGATGCCCTAGAGACAATGGTATATGTATTTCACTTGCTTTTCTCATAGCAAGGTGCCATGTTAGATGTAAGAATAGTGATTGTGTCTCGGAAGAACTGATGTCATGTAGACTGTTTCTCTTGAGGGCGACAAAGCGCTTTTGAACAGTATAATTAACCCTCTTGCTGCTTCCACTGGTCCCTGAGTCAGGCTCTCTTGCTACTTACCCAACCCTTTTTTCCACACAAACTTAAATAATTCATGCTCTAATTACAAAATCAATCTCATCTACTTCATTTATCTAGCTTCTTGCTTTTTTCCCTTACTTTCATCTTTTCTCTGCAGGATACTGTTAGACAGTATGTGTGTGTGTGTGTTTTTAATTGCATGTGTGGTGTGCACCTTCCCACGGACCAAATGGAGCCAGCAGATACTGTAAGCAGTGCAAGAGTGATCTCAATATAAACGTCAAAAAAAAAAATATATATATATTGTTAATTCTAGCCAAATGTATTTGGAAAATTAATTTGAATCTGTATAATCTTTTCACAGATGGGACCACTCTTTTTTTAGAGGAAAGAAGTTGTGGGTATGCATTGCCACATGAACACAGAAGTGATACGATGAAACCTCTGGGGAAATGTAACTAACCAAGACTTTTTACTGTATTGCTCCAATACTGGAAAGTTACATACTGTAAGAACAGCTTCGGTAAGACCTTCAGTAATAGACTTTAACATGTGTAGTTTTGAATTTGCATTATACAGCTGTATATTTGAAACATTTATTGATAGATTTCCATAAATTAGCCCATTTAAGTGAGTTTCAAGTCAACTGGGTTTTCATTCATTTCTTAGTACAAAGAAAGTTATTGTCTGTGGTAATCTGAAGTGGATTGAGATTAGCTTGGAAAAAAAAAAAAGATGGAATATTTTTCAAAAGTGATAGCATCTTTGTATAGCATACATACTTTTTACTTCCAGGACATAATCTATGTTTAAGGAAGAGTAAAAGCATAACAGGTTAGAATGAAGTTGATTAGTTAACATTCGGGGGGTGTTCTATCACTGTACAGCACAAGACGATATTTCTGTATAATTTGTATAGAGATCTTATAATAAACACACAGTGTGTTGGATGAAATGTAAATAGGCCAGAATCCTCATTTTTGATGGCTATAAAAAAGGAACAGAGATTTTTCTTGATCACATGAGGTAGATTGTCAGTTATGTTATGAGAGGCTGTCAGTGTAGCAAGGCTGTAGTGTAGTAAAACCAAGCTCAGGGAGCGAGAGGCCAGTGCAGTGAGCTCAAATCTGACATGGAACAATATAAAATTGCTCAGTCATTGCCCAGGAACGCTGTAATTCCTACCACTTCCTTACAATAGACTGAGTTGTTTCCTCAATAATTTCAGCTATAGCATCATTTTTTTTTACATTACTGTCCCATCTGCTGACAAAACTATGAAACTCGTCAATTAGTTTTTACTTTAGAACCCCCATTATGTAATAATTATATGACTTATATACCAGTTAATGTAGCTATTTTTGTGGTAGAGAACCTATTTGATAAGTTCACCTGTTATCTTTCACTGTCAAAAGTGTCCTTTGTTTACATTTATGGTGATGCTGAAGTTGCTAATATGTATGAACCATTAAGAACCTTCCTTTCACACACTTGTCTACACACAAAGACTGTTACTAGACTCCTGAGAGCCCATATTTCTTAGTAGACTGTGTTGGATAAATAAGTGCCATGCATACATAAGTGCACATACTGACAAATACTGGTATGACATTCAATGCCCCGTCCATCTTTCTGTTACTGAGAATCCTCAGAAGCTCCAAGTCTTCAGCACCCCACTGTGGCATCTAATGGTACCCTATGTCTGTGTGTGTCTGTGTGTGTCCTGACTATATAAGTAAATCATCGAAAAACAGAGGCAACCTGTCTTATGAGGACCAGCAAGGTAATCCTAACAAGATAAAGTGCTTTTAACAAAAGCTATGTGCTTCGTTTTTTTCAAAACTGAAAGGGTAAAACCATTTTTTTGTGGTTACTGGGCTTAGAGTTAGAATTAGAATTAGGATTAGATGTAACTCTTATTATGCAGTACATAGATAATTACATAAATTCAGTATATATTTTACATATCTATAATCCTATGTCCTGAAATGTCACAAAAACAAATGTGTGTAGGTGTTTCCTTGTGTTTCATGTGATGTCACACTGTATAGTTGCTGCCATTTTGTGGACCGAATAACTGCATGAATGTCATTGTGTCTATGCTTCATTAAGAAGATTTTTTTTATTTATACTGATAATCGACTGCCCTAATCCATTTGACTACATATACTACCTCTTCAACAAGCGGCAATGCAGTGGAAACTCTCTGTCATGCTGCCTTGTAACTATGTTAGATAACTAGCTATGTTATGGGACAACTGGGAAGTTGATTTCAGCAGCAAGTATTGCTAACATTAGCAAAATTTGTTTGTTAGCTGATCATGACATGAAGAGCTGCTGGGCTTCTGTGTTTTTTTGAGGCACTCTCCAGAGTAAGGACTGGGTTGTGTATTTTATATATATATATATATATATATATATATATATATATATATATATATCTGTATATACAGTTAGGTCCGGCAGTATTTTGACAATGACAGAGTTTTTGTGTTTTTGAGTTTATA
>CM075006.1:13583674-13603526 GCA_037576675.1 Pangasius sanitwongsei | reverse complement strand
TTTGCTTAAAATGGCTGTAATTCCTAAATGGTAAATGCCATATTTTTGTGGAACCTCTAAAAATAAAGCTGAAAGTCTACACTTTGATCACATCTTAAAACTCTGTGATTGTCCAAATTCTTCCGGACATAACTGTATATACATACATATATATATATATATAGCTCCATGGTCCAGTTCTGATGCTCATGTGCCCATTACAAGCACTTTCAGCAGTGGACAGGGGTTAGCATGGATAGCACTCTGACTGGTCTGTGGCTACGCAGCCCCATACACAGCAAGCTATGATGCACTGCGTGTTCTGACACCTTTCTCTCATAGCCAGCATTAACTTTTTCAGCAATTTGTGCTACAGTAGCTCTTCTGCGGGATCGGACCAGATGGGCTAGCTTGCTCTCCCCACATGCATCAGTGAGCCTTGACCACCAATGACACTGTCACCAGTTCACTGGTTGTTCTTCCTTGGACCTCTTTTGGTTGGTACTACCCACTGCAAACCAAGAACACCCCACAAGACCTGCTATTTTGGAGATGCTCTGACTCAGTCCTCTAGCCATCACAATTTAGCCCTTGTCAAAGTCACTCAGATCCTTACGCTTGCTCATTTTTCCTGGTTCGAACACATCAACTTCGAGAACTGACTATTCACTTGCTGCTAATATATCCCACCCCTTGACAGATGCCATTGTAATGATATAATCAATGTTATTCACTTCACCTGTCAGTGGTTTTAATGTTATGGCTGATCGGTGTATATCAGGAAAACACAAATTTGGTAAGTTTTATGTCAGTTAGAGTGGAATCTGCATTTTTTGAAGAAAGTACGTAAGTCTGGTTTATCAAGTTTTTGAAGTAATGTATATTCTGTAGTGAAGTAGGATGAATAAACTTTCACCTTGAGTAACATTCACATTGTGCAGAGAAGCCAGAAAATTCACATGATTGTGAACACTAAGATACAGTATGTGTGTGTGTGTGTGTGTGTGTGTGTGTGTGTGTGTGTGCATGTGTACACATGTAAGAGGCATGTGTGTGTGACACTAACCTGTGCATGAAAGATGGACAGAGATTTGGCAGTGTGTAAAGGGATTAGGACCCTCACCAGGAACTGCTTGTGCTCTGACTTCAGAGGCAGAGCAAAGCCATTAATGATACTAAAAGAGGAGAGGAGAGGAAAAGAGAGAGGAGAGAGTGAGGAGAGGGAGAGAATTAGATAGGTAATGAGTAGAGAGGAGAGGAGAAATGTGGAAAGGCGCAGTAAAGAGAGGAGAAATGTTGGGGAAAGGAGCACTCAAAAGAGGAAATGATAGACCAGAAACAGAACAGCATTTTAGAGAGAAGACAGCAGACAGAGGGATGTGGGTAGGAGGCAGAGGAAGGGAGATCAAACAGGATTAGTATCAGTAGACCTGATGATGCTCTGTACACACATATTTCGCCACGCTTCTGTTCAATAGCTAAGTCTCTACAACCCCCACCCACCAACCCTTCTACTCCTCAGTTACTCATCTTGTACACAGATAGATACACACACTCTAGTTCTATAAGCTGTGTCCTCTTTTTCTTTTTTTATTGCATACTCCTTTTGTTTCTCCACCTGATCATATAAAGTGCCTCAGGCATTCTTCACCCTTGTTTAATTCATTTTTACTAGGCTCTTCTGCTCTCTTTTAGCTCTTTCTGACATTCATATCCTCCTCTCACTCCTCCCACTGACTCCTCTCATTCCCAACCCTCACATTTCCTTTGAGGGAAGAGGACATGGGAAGTGACAGAAAGGCTACTGTCAATCTTTTCCTTTTCATTCTCATTCTCTCTTTCTGTTACTCTCAGACTCTGTTGCTCTGTTATCAGAGCAAAAAGAGTGGGTGGCGGTAAAAATAGCACAAGCATCAACCTGAATGCAGCCTTCCATCCCTAGCCCCTCTCTGACTCATCCTCTACCTCTCCTACTCCTCTCTCCATCTTCTCCCCCTCATCTTTCACTCTGTCAAAATTTGGCTTTTGTTTTTGTTTCGCAGTATTCTTAGGAAAAAAGCCACATTCTGTTTGCAGTGAGACAAACTGTAGGACAATGACACTGTAGACACAAAACACAGCTCTTATTACAGAAAAGAACCACAAATAGTAAAGAGCTATGAGGTGGAATGCAGATAACGCTAAAGTTTAAACCCTTGCTAAGGGTCTGACTCACTGGCCCACACACTGCTCAAAGCAGCACTCAAGCAATTACCAGCATCTTTGGATTAGTTACTGCCATGCTTCAAATATGCATAAAATTATATTTTGTTCCCATAGGATAGCGATACTGTATAATTTTACAAGATGCTATATTTAGTCCTGCTCGCAAGTACTGAATGAGTAGTGACTTTCCTATTTGAGGCAAAAGACATCAAAATTAGTGATGTAAATCATTTTAAGGTTTGAATAATTTCTAAATAAGTGGTATACCAATCGGAAACTAAATAATAGACACTGCTACAATAAACCCAGCACTGCTGCAGAGGTTTTTCTTTTCAAATATGATTTATAAGAATTTACTAACTTCACATTTCATCTATACAGCAGTACTGAACATGTACCTGCCCAAAATCTCCAGCAGTTCAGCCACTCCATTGAAGTGTTCAGTTTCATAAATGAACCTGTACAGTTGAGAAACAGAATATATACCATGAGATTTAGTAATATATAATTTTAATTTAGTTTGTGTAAATTACTTGGTCATTAAAAGAGCCATTTATGTAAAAAAAAAATAAAATAAAAGTGAGATGCTATGTGGCCAAAATGTGTGGACACCTGGCCATGACACCATGTGCTCATGTGGCCATGATATGTGCTTCTGTGCTTGTTGAACAAAATATTCCAAGGGCATGGCATTAATATGGAGTTGGCCCCATCTTTGCTGCTATAACAGCCTCTACTCTACTGGGAAGGCTTTCCACTAGATTTTGGGCATGGATGTGGGGATCAGCCACAAGAGTATTACTGAGGTCAGGCACTGATGTTGGGTGAGGTGGCCTGGGGTGCAGTCAGGGTTCCAGTTCATCCCAAAGGTGTTCAGTGGAGTTGAGGTCAGGGCTCTGTGCAGGACACTCAAGTTCTTCCCTTCCAGCCTTAGCAAACCATGTCTTCATGGACCTTGCTTTGTGCACAGGGGCACTGTCATGCTGGAACATGTTTGGGCCCCTTAGTTCAAGTGAAGGAACACTGTAATGCTACAGCATACAAAGATATTCTATAGGATTGTGTGCCTCCAAATTTATGGCAAAAGTTTGGGGAAGGACCACATATGGGGGTCATGGTCAGGCATCCACATAGTTTTGGCCATAGAGTGTATCTCATATTGCAGCTTCTTGATAGGTATTATGGTTATCTAAGCTGTTAAAAGAATGTGATATCACTGTATTTCAGCTGAGATCCTAATCATTATAGACCAGTAATACAAGGTATGTCTGTGTGCCTCTAACCTGAGGAAGATGTTGTTGATCTGTTTCCGGATGTACGCTCTGAGGCCGAGCAGTTTGCCATAGACACGATGCAGTATAGTCTTCAGATATTCCCTCTCTCTGGGGTCCTCACTATCAAACAGCTCCAGCAACTTGGAACACAACAATATATCCACAAAACAAGTCATCTCACATGCATACAGACCACCTGCAACTGATATAAATGACCTCGCTAAAAGCAAAAGCAAAAGCAAGCAGGTATACCAAGGACAAAAGCCCAGTATGGTATGCATATGTGAGGGATACACTCAGTCATTATGACAGAAAATATATGCTACCTACAAACATACACACGCAATCTCATCATTCAGGTTGAGACACTTTACCTGCAGAACAAATTTCTGATCCACATAACGTTTGGCCATGGAGGGTTGGAAATCAGGACTCTCCAAGAAGCGTAAAAAGAACTCATAGACCAACTAGATAAAGGGAGAAATTACAGTTTAGAAAAGACCTCATGTAACTACAAGCACACCAACAACTGTTTTCATTCCATCAGTTATCAGATGATAAAAAAAATGGTGATATCATTTGATATAAATGAGTTCATATAGTAAATGCTTCTCGACTGATACTTTTTCTTTCACTTTTTTATGCTTCGCAATGTTTTCAGGTCATTCTTTTTCTGCTTTTTTTGTGTGGATTCTTTGCTGATTTTGGACACCGTTGAGCTTTTTGGACCCCATTTTATCCTCACTGGTCTTTTTTTTTTTTGGCTGTTGCTACCCAGCTGACCCTTTCCCACCTCCCTTTACCATTTTGATTGCATCTGCACAGAGTGAGCCTCTATCCCCTCTGTTAGCTGTAATCACTGGTCTCATTGTTGTCTATACTTGTCTCATTGCTTTCATTCCCTCAGTCTTGCTGGCATGTGTGTGGAATTGGTGTTTGACTAACGAAGTATGGTATCTTTTTTTGTCATCAAACCTTTGCTTATGAAATTGGACCAGTAAATGAACCTTACTATGTCTGACTCTTGACTGAATTTTTACTTTCACATTACCTTTGGAATCACTGTTTTTGGATTGGCTTTTTTTGTCATGAACCGATACAGACCACATACTCCACACCTGAACTTAAACATTCATGCTCACCTTGATTCTGAGACATTTAATTTGTGCAGTGCAATTATCATTGCTTGGTGTCCCAGGTATGTTCACTGGTCTATGCGATGCCATTCTGTTTACTACTCAACTACTCCTCTCTGTTGGCACAAGGATATATGAACTTCACCCACTGTGTATATTAGACATATGGATGTATCCCTTCTTTTAATCATGCACATATAGCATGTCTAAACTCTCGCTCCAAGGCCAATAAAGCAACACCAGTTAATGACCTGATCATTAAGAAAAACACTTAGACTTTCTTTTGCTGACTGAAACCTGGCAACGGCCAGGAGACTATTTACATTTTAACATTTAACATTTAACAATAAATGGTATTTATTGTGTATTTCTAGTTTATATTTCTGTATTTTGTATTTCTGATCATCTCCTCAGTGAATGTAGCTACAGTATTTCTAACTCCAATTCTAGGGAACAGGCTGTTGTCATAATGTTAATTGCTTTCTACCTCTCTCTTCCTGAATTTTCTGCACTTTTGTGTCCTGATATCATGGTTTCCCATTATCATAATGTAATTTCCATCACACTCAGTTCTTAAGCCCATTAACGACCAGGCTCTTCCCCATGTTTCACTCCAAAGCTTTGAGAAATGGAGGTCACTAACTGTAAGTAAAGGCTACTGAACTTGTGTTACAGTCTAAAATCACAAATAAATAATAAACTGCTTTCTCAGTTTATTAGCTAATACAACCTGTTTTCAAGATTATAACAACGTGAATTTGTGAGAACCTGTAAATGGGGCCAGGAGGCCTCCAGTGTGGGTTCATCCTCCTCTGGATCGAACTCTGGGTTCTCACTGGGCGGCAGAGTACGGAAGATGTTCACTGAGATCTAGAGATATGGATGGAGCCAGTAAAATGTTTTGATAAGTTCAATTTTTATAATTCACAGGAATACCCAGCACAGGTCAATTAGCCAACATCTATCGCACATATGAAATTCTAAAAAGATAACATACACAAAAACATACCAAGCAAACCACCACTATGTGTTTAATAAAACATCACAAAATCACCCCATGTATAACTTATTCAAGGCAACTTTATCTTCATCTTTCTCTCCTCCATCACAATCATATTGTTATTTCTATAATTAATTCAGTGGTGTGATTCTTACCATCTTGATAGCCTCAGGATAGAGGGGCTCAATGAGGATACCGCGGCTGGTGGCCACGCTCTCCACCAGCTCATTTAGCGCCGCACGCTTGATCTCTTTCCCCTTCAGGTCAGCCACACAGTCCAGGAAGTCAAACAGCACACAGCACTGCTGCAGCTTCTTACAAAACAGATCATGCAGCTCTGCCACTGGGGCATCTAAAAGATAGAGAAGAAACAGATTAAACAACTCTGTTTATATAACTAATATCATAAGGAGAAGAGAAAAAATTAAATTGGGTAAAAAAAATGTAATAAAGCGTAAATAAAACAAAACATACAGGGCTCCTGAGTGGTACAACAGAAAAGCATTCATCCTATCATCAAGAGATCGCAAGTTTGAATTCCGACGATACCACAGCCATCCTTGGCTAGGATCCAAGGGAGCAAAATGGTCTGTGCTCTCTGGGTGAGAGGGGTGGCATGCTTCTTCTCCCCTGTCAATCACAGTGACACTAGCTGGCTACACTAGCACCAACTGATGTCTGTGAGCTAATGTATGAGAAAGAGGGCAGATAGCGTTTTCCTCCGATTGTGTTACTCTGCCCAGTGATGCAGCATGAGCAGCAGTTTGAAAAGATGCAACTGTGCCACATTTCTCAGCAGTAATATGTGTTAGCCTTCATCCTCCCTGGTTGGTAGCTGTTGTATGATAGGGGAGAACTGGCTGGTGGGTGGGAATTGACAAAATTGGGAGGAGAAGAATTGGGCGGAGCAGGCGGTTGGTTGGGGGGGGGGATGATGGGGTTAGTTGGGGCAGGGGGCAACCATACACTTTTGTCTGGAAAGGAATTAGATAGGCTGGGCATACACTGAAACACAAACCCTGGCAATCAATCGTGTATGAAATGTTTCTACTAGTTAAAGTGATCCAAACATGGACTCTCACACTGCACAGTTATAGGTGCACATGTAGGGGTTACGTGGTGTAATGTAATGTATTGTTGAGGTTATGAACTATAAGAAAGTGTGTCATGGTTTTTACTGTGACATACATGGGGAGGAAAAATGAAGATTATGCTTCAACAGGAGAGCTGCAAAGGGTAGTAGTGGCTTTGACATAAACTGAATATACTGTATAATTAGAATGAAACACAATGGGTTGCGCTTTATAGAAAAATGATTAATGACAGGGAAGTGTGATCCATTACCAACCCTAAGTTGACTATTTTCCTTATTTTCCTAGTGCACATCCCAAAAAGTTGTATTCATCTATCACAAACTGCTCACACTGGAGACTCCTTCCATAAATGTTAAATAAACATCTCCTTACAGAAAACTTGACCATATCAATGATTATACATTTTTTCTTTGTTAAATAATGTTTTAAATGTTTTATTATTAGGTCCATAAACTCAACATATCTTCACACAGTCCATAACCTCAGAATTTACATACACAATCTATAAACTCAATATCTACACACATTCCATAACTACATCATCTACACACATTCCATAACTTCAACATTTACAAACACAGTCCATACACATCTACACATACATCAGCATCTACACATACAGTCCATAACCCCAGCACCTATACGCATAGTTCATAAACTCAACATCTACACACACACAGTCCATAACTTCAACATCTCCACACACAGTCCATAACCCCCTACATCTACACTCATAATCCCTAACCTTACACACAGTCCATAACCTCAACATCTACACACACACACACACACACACATAGTCCATAGCCTCAACATCCATACACACGGTACACTGTGTGTTTGTGTGGGTGTGCGTGTGTGTGTGTTTGAGAGAGAGAGAGAGAGAGATGGAAACAAGAGTGCATGACTCTGCTAGAGACAAGAGCAGAATTCCCCAGGGGAAAAAATGAGAGCGAGAGATTAGATGGGCAAGGAGAGGAGGGAATGGAGAAGAGCAAGGTTTTACAATCTCCAGCTCCACCCCCCCCCCACACACACACACACAAAAACAAGGCATATGGTTCATATACAAAAGTAAACAAAGATGTTAAATTGCTGTGTGCTAATATGACACAACAGCTACAACAGATTGCAAACTACAATAATTCAACATGTATCATTCAGGGCCATGAATGCCTTAATGGTGAAGCCTCTCTGCAGCAAGGCTGGCCATCGCTGAATTAAACACCCACTAATATCTTCAACTGAAAGCTGGAGCTAAATATAGTGCAGCCAATGAGCAAGGCAGAGGAGGAGAGAGGGAGCAGTGTGTGTGTGAGAGAGAGAGAGAGAGAGAGAGAGAGACAGAGAAAGAGAGAGAGAGATAACGAGACCAAGGGAGAATAAAATGAAGGAAAAGGCTGTGGGGTGGAGAGAGCAACAGGGATGATGTCATCCCTTTACCAGACCTCTCTCTTCCACCTCTTCCCCCACCCAACCCTCCCTCCATCACTCTCTTTAGGTACATCTCCTTCTCTCTCTCTCTCTCTCTCTCTCTCTCGTTAAATAACAGTTAAAGTGTTTGGGTGGCTGCTGAGCTGTTGCTCTATTTTCAGGGCTGCCAAACCCACCTCGTTGCTTATTGGTAAGAACAGCAGCACTGCAGAATGACTGGTAAAGCAAAAGTTTGTTTTTTTTTTCAGCCATTCAGCAAAGGCATTAAAACTATTTTTTTTAATTAGAAGAAAATGTATATTAATCTATTTCATACAAAAATACACTTGATTTTCTTTATACAGCATGATATTTCCCAAATTCATCATAATTGTATATAAAGGGGAAACATTTTGTAAACTTAAACAAAAGTACTTTTCAGGAATTAAAATTATTTAATAAAATTATGAGAAAAAGAACATCGCAAACCAAAAGTAACAAGATTTACAGGAGGCTTGCTTATGCACAAAAAGAAACCTATGCTGGAGTTAAACTAAAAGCTCTTTATTTGATTCATAAATACATTAAGACTGAAATCCTTTCTTACAAGAATTATTACACTACACTGTCCTGATATCAGATACGGGCACAGTAGAACACAAAGGAATAATTTACTGGTTGTGACTTGTGTTATTAAACTGTTTAAAAACCACAAGTGATCTTTTTTTCTTCCTGGTCCCAAAATGAGAAGCAGCTTTTCTGCTTTGAAACTATTTTTGCTAGACATCTCTTTACTGCCTCAGATTCAATTCCCCCAACACTTGTCTCCCTCTCTCTCCATTCTTCTGCTTTTTCTCTCTTTCTCTCTCATCCTCTTTATTGATCCGAGGAGGCCAGTGAAAGAGCAAACCTTCTGTCTGCCAGTAACCCTACACCATTCTGTCCAGCTGGCTCTATATGGCTATGCATACACAGACACGCACATGCACAAAGGGCTTAACAGTATGCACTGCAGAGTTGTGGAACACACATACACACACACATGATGACTGCTTATTCACTTAATATACAAATAAAAAAAAACATCAAGAGGTGCAATTTATTTCCACACCCAATCGGTGTCACTTCAAAGCACCCGATTAGGAGGACCAAATATTTAACCGAAATTTCCTTGAAACCAGAGGTTATGACTCCATGACTCTATTCAGCAGTCAAGACTGAAGTACAAGTTCTGAGTGGCTTATTGTGAAAGAAAGCTCTGCTTCAGGCTACAGACGCTATTTACAGAAACACACTCACTCACAAGGAGCAGCTAAAGCCAAGTCGCTGCTGGAGTCTAGCTGGGAATAATAACAATGCTACCAATACACATAGGGCCTAATTCAATCAGATCCCTGTTAACAGACTATTACTGCCTTTGATATTTCTAATTCCTTATCATATAAAACCAGTGGTTTATTATGTTAACTGTCTTTGGCTTGATCTGTCTGATCACTGATGTAAACCATCTGGATCAAAACTGTAGGTGTCTTCATTTATCTTGTGTGTGAAAAAATTAGGTGGATGTAAGTATGCATCTGTAGTGACAAAGCAAAAAGGATAAATATATTAGTGTAGTGCATATTACATGAAGTACAGTTGGAATATAATGTTACCTTTTAATCTGAAAATTGACTAATTTATACAGAATATATAAGTAAAATGTGGTTTAAAAAGCATGATCATTTTTAATAATACCTTTTTTTTCTATTACCAGACCTCATTTGGAATGTACAGACTCTTTCAGCAGTTTATTTATTTTTCTTGATCAATACCATCATGATCTGTTGCCAACTGACCTCAATACTGCTTGGCTGTCCGATTCTCTCTCTTTTAAATTTTAATTTTACTTAAAAAAAAAAGACAAATGAGTACAGAATAATTACACTTTGGAAATTACACATTTTAAGACTGCATGTAACAATATGACTATCAACTATGAATGAAGTAATCACTGACATATCTTGATGATTGTTTAGCTACATACCAGGTTCTAGGTATAATGATGAAATCCCAAAAACCTTTTGAGAAGTTAAAAACAGGTACATTGGTGGTGGCTGACTCAGCAAAATAATACCTGAAGACATTTGATACACAATATGTATCACAATATTCTGCTGACAAAATGGCAACATTAAGAAATGCACTATGCTCAACGTTTAATTCAACATGTACAAAAATTATGTATGAACCAATGCAAAGATAGATAGATAGATAGTTAGATAGATAGATTAGTAAAACTGATTTGAGAGATTTTATTCACTTATGGCCATCTATTTATATTTATTAGGATATGTTAGAAAAGTTAGATGCACAGTATCATATGTCCAGAGTGTGACTGATCAGTTTACTGATTCATATCAAGACAACTGTCAGTGTTATAATAATATGATATCAGCAGTTCACCAGAACTAGGTGTGAAGTGAACAGTGAACTGAAACACAGTTGCTTAAAGTCAAAATGAGCTGTCTTAGTTGAGCAGCATGTTTCATTGTCAGGAATACTCATATGTATATTAAGGGTTATGTTTGCTTACCCTTACACATTTTTGTAAAAGAAAATATTTTTGTAGCCTTACTTCCCGTCTGCATAGCTTAGCATATTGCTTCTATTTCCTTTTGTTCTCAACTGCCATACCTTGCTGAGGAGCTAAGGAAATGGATTCAAAGATACTATGTATAGAACTCAAATCCTTTGATTTTAACTAATCATATTATTGTTACTGTCAGTCTGCACCATTAGATTGTGCTAATGCTCACTGTGGGTGCCAGTAATTCTAATATTTGATGATATTACGATTGTTTGAATCAGTGTGAAGCAGCATTGGTACTGCAGACACAGCGTAAACAATCTTATAAACTTAACTTGAATTCAACGTGAATTGTTTTAACTTTTTTCAATCTTGCAACTTCTTGTGTATTTCAGGGCACGATGGCCAGCTGTTTGTTCTTTCAAGCCCCGATGAAGTTCAGTGATGGACATGATCAATGCCTAAACTGGTTGGGACAAGAACATCTGTGACAGGCATTTAAAGAGCATTGCCCTAATTGCAATGTAAAGCCATTAGCTATGCACAAAGTGTGCTTCTCAGGCTATGGAAATACTTCTGGCTATTCATCACCTTCCTTTGATGCTGTGCTGCCACAGCAAGGAGTGAAGTGAGCAGCTGATATGGCCACAGAAGAAAACTCCCACTGGGAAGAAAAAGGTATGCTCCTTTGCTGTGTTGCAGTGGCAGGAAAAGAAATGTCCAGAGGACTTGGACGGTCAGTCCCATGGAAGAGAAACTGTGAGTGCCTATGCATTAAAGATTAGAGCAGTCTGAAGATCAGAGGATAAAATAAAATAAAAGCTGGGTCACCCACCAAACACAACTGGCCAAGTGGCTAATCCATTTTATGTTCTTTCACAATGTACTGATTTTACTGATGAGCTCATATGCATGTTTAATAGCACATAGAAGCTGCAAAAGCAGGCATACTGGCTGTAATGACAGATCCAGAAACTTTAGGCTTTAGGCCTTTGTCACCTCATTAGTAGTATCGCCTAACAAAGCTTTGCTCATAAAGCACTGGTCTGCAAAACATATGATACTCTGGCAAGTGTAAGTGTACGCTGGGCAGGTCTTTGGCACCCAGGACCACACGGCATTAAATGATTGACTCCTTCTGTCTGAGGCACGAACAAAGCACATGGTGCAACAGATTGCCTTTAGGCACTCATGTGCACCGGCATATTATTCCCGCAGAGTTGGGTTTCAAAGACCGCTACCGCCGGTGCAGGTAGCTTCACAAGAGACAGTGCAATGACCAAATCTCTAAAGCAGGATTTACTGAACGTGCCAGGGGATCTTGGCATCGGTTCTGGAATTACATGGCCAACCGAGGGATAGTTCTCTCGTTTGCAACTGAAGCATTGGGGCTTGATAACTACAGAGCAGTGGCTACTTAACACAATGTCCACAGGATATAGTTCACAATTTTACTGTTGGCCACTGACCTACATAGGGGTCCTGACCACAAAGGTGCAATACCCAACCCAACTGCCTTGACTGACTGCAGAAGTACAGTCATTACTAGAAAAATAGGCAACAGAAATGTAACTCCCCAGACCAGAGATCCTGAGCAGGTTCTTCTGAAGATTTTTTTAGATTCCAAAAAAAGGAGGCAGAATCCATCCCATTCTGGATCTTAACGATGATCTTAAAATGACTGCTATTCTGTATGCTTCACATACCAGACATGATGCAAGCAGTGAACAAACATGATTTGTTTGTAACCATAGATCTGAAGGGTGTGTATTTCCACATTCCAATTGCTGTGGAGCACAAATGATTCCCCCTCTTCCACATACACAAAGTGACATACAAAGCAGTGGCAGTCCAAACAGCAAGACAGAACTCCTGATCTTGCATGTGGAAGTTCTAGGATTACACAGACTACCAAAAGGGTCATTTGTCACCTGGGAAGACTATGCAGTTCATAGACATGAAACTCAACTCGTGTGCCATGCAAGCCTTTTTGTCAGAAGACAGAGCTGTCTCAATTATGAATGTAGGCAGGAAATTGTGAGTGGCCACACAACAGGCAAGTGTGAGTATTGTTTAAAAGAGCATGTGCACCTGCCCTGAGGCATTGGTTCAGTGCGAGATTCCTACTTTAAGGTATTCCCTTAGGTGTTCTACCGGCAAAAAGGGAAATAGTAGCAAAAGATTTTACATCAATCACCAGGGGGGCACAAAATCATCATAAAGAGGATCCGCTGTCTAAAGACTGGTGAGCCTATTGAACAAAAGAAGGGATTACTCAAGCATACTTGAACCAGTTAAGAGACGCCTTACACATTAAATGCAATTCAGCGTGTGTTATGGTTACCTCCTGAGCAGTACTAGTGTCACTTTTGTGATGCAACCACTTGGAGTTCACTGTCTAACATTGCTAGATCTTACAGAATGAATGTTGCCTCATTGCAGCTCATGTGCTATGTTGTAAGTTCGAGTGATCCTTACACTCCACAGAGTAGAGTATCAAGATTCTTGTCCTCAGTAGAGTACAATATCAGCACCTTGGCTGATGATTACAGTATTTGAATGTTCAGAAGAACAGAAAAAGAACAGTAAAGAACTGCAGCAGGGCTTAAGTGATTTTCATCCTCATTCGGATGCCTCATTCACAGTAAACTACATAGTGTCTCAAAAGTCTCCAAATTATTATTATATATATTTTTTCAAATAGCCTTTAAGAATGCCTTTGACAAAAAAAACGTATTGAAATCATTCTCATGACTGGATCAGGAAGCAGTTGCAAGGCTGCGATGGACTTTAACAGGAAACATGGCAAAAACATCACACATGACACTGTTGCCAAACTTATTAACAAATTCAAAAAGACTGGAGGTGTTGTGGACCAACCGAGTATTGACGAAGGCACAACCAATGTGGTGCTCCATACACAGTCCCCTGAGTATGGAGACTTTTGGGACACTCTGTATAGTATCAGTGCTGCCTTTTATTGTCTGCAAAGGTGCATCATCAGGATGTGTCATGAACCTTTGTGACGAGTTTTATACATGGTCTGTGCTAATTCAGATGGAAACAGCCCTAGTGGTAGACAAAAGAAGGTAGAACAGAAGGTTACGTATATAGCTGTTGTTCTACAACTGAGGACTGCCAGGGTCACGCCGGTTGGCGAGAATGGCCAAAGGATGAGTGTGACATAGCAGGGGCCTTTTACAGACTAGCCCCATGGTGTCAGGGTACTTGGAAAGTAAAATTGGTGTTTTAGAACATTTTTATGAGTCTCTTGGTGCTGTAGACACAAATAAGACCATATATATTAAAAATGACAAAATGATTTTTGTAGATACTCTTAATGAAAATTTTACAGTTTATATTTTCTGGGAAAACTGTGAAAAAGTTTTTGATGATTCATCCTGTACTCATCCAATCAAATGCTCCCTAGAATGCATTTGTCCCACCCCCATATATTATCACTCTAAAGTAGCAGCAACATCAAACATGGGTCATTTCTATAGTTGTGGTTGTGCAACTTTCTGCATGTGATTGTCCTTCCAAACAATCTTTGTGTGTTGAAAAGAAAGTTGGAGTTTATATGCATGTATGTCTTCGCTCATTCCCCCTCCAAAATCTTTATCTTGACCATTGCATGCTGCACTAACTGTGATGAACTATGTGCTGTGACGTGTCGTTTAATATACAGCTAATGTGCATTTGGACATATCAAGGCACATTAGTTTGTGTA
Source organism: Pangasius sanitwongsei (assembly GCA_037576675.1). Lineage (NCBI taxonomy): Eukaryota > Metazoa > Chordata > Actinopteri > Siluriformes > Pangasiidae > Pangasius > Pangasius sanitwongsei. Next base: position 13,589,126 of record CM075006.1, on the reverse strand, counting down.
TTTTTGTGTGTGTATGTGTGTGAGAGAGAGTTTTCTAAAAAGTCTACTTCTTTTTACAGTCTTTTCCCCCCCATAGGTAATGCTCTCACTGCCACAGAGAATAGGTTTAAAAAAATAAAAATAAAAAATAAAAAACCCTGCCATGGCTAGTACCAATCTGAGGCACAGTGGCTGGAATTCTATGCTCTAGGATACCGAACATGACAAAGTTGACAATGACAATAAGTAAATTGGCAGTCAGAGGTCCTACCCAGTTAAATACAAGCTCTATTTAAAATCGTGGCTTCTAATATAGTCCAATTGGTAAGCCACTCTCGAGTCTCTTTAGATTTGGCAAGAGATATGGTGTATCTCAAACACTACTGGCTACTGGGGATTTCAGTCAAACCCTACAACATGCTCCTTCTGTGACTTCCTGTTTTAAAAGGAACTAATCAGAATCAGAATCAAATCACATTTCTCAAGCCATTTCATGGGCAGTATAAGAATCATAATGTCATCAGTCAAAGATACAATGTTCACAAATGCAATAAATGCAATATTAACACAGAGAAATATTCCAAAAATCCCATGTTTTCCAGTCTCTTCGTACAACACCAAATACATGGGAAAAAAAAGGTAAATGCCACATTAAGTGCTGTTGCTGTTGTTCACACTTTAGTGCAGAACTGCTGAAATGCAGCTATAGGGCTGCAACATCATGGTTTAGTCATAAAGCTGCAACACTGTGTGGAGCATACCAACCAGGAGACACTAGACTTTGGATTATCCATGAAACCTAAGCACACACTTTGTGAAATACATAACTAGATTTCACAAAAAACAATGCTAATAAATAACCATAATCTTTTGGATTTTTACCTGTAGTTACTTAGTGTACGATTCTAGACAGTGAGTCAAGTAAGAATTAAAAAAAAAAAACAATGCTTTGCCACGCTTAAGCTCTCGAGATAAAGTGGCCACAACAGATTAATCTGAGTGTTCAGTGTAAATGCTTGCACAGGTAATTGTTAATGTTAAAAGCACAGTCATGGATTGCATTGAGAACATTATACGACAGACATACAATACCAAAACCATTGTGCAATGGAGAGCATGAAGGTTAAATGTATTATTAGTCAGATATAATTAATGAAAGACTAGAAGCACAATAGAGTTCCTTCAGAGCTGCTCTTGCTTAGAGGATTCATGTGTGTACCACTACAAATTAGGATGGATTAGGATGTGAAAGAAGGACAGGGGCACTGTCTGGATGGTCACATATACTGGCAACAATTTCACATCTGCATTTTCACATGCAAACATGTCCTGACAAATCCTGCTGCCCTAGAAATGGAGCTAAAGAGAATCCCAGATGAATCCTAGGAGAATCATATAGCTGAAGTGTGAATCACAAATGTCTTGTGGGTGTCTAAATGAAAAGAACAAAATTTGAGTCATTTGTGATCATTATGAAAAGAGACATCTTTCTTACAAGTGATGGTAAGAAATAAACTGACTTTTGAATACATCTGGCCATGGGTTGGTGAGTCATCGAGAAATATGTTTAATATCCTGTGGTGGAGGATGCTATCTTCTGTTTCATAACACTACCAGTGTCCTGAGCGATGCTGCTTTGCAGCTTGAGTTGTCAAGGTGATAAGGTGATAAAGGCTTCTTCTTCTAAAAATGCCTTAGTGACTGAATGTGGGATTTTTAGGTTTTATACTGAAACCCAGTGATTTTGTGTGCTGCTGTCCTTGACCATTCTTCCATTGCACCTCTTGCAATGAATCATTATGAATCATGTGTGATGCCTAAATAAATCTTTTTTTTTTTTCACATGTGTGAAAAATATGATTTATGTTGTTTCATCTGTCATGGACATCAATACTGAGTCAACAAATGGTGACAACATATAAGGACAAAAAAAATTGAGAACATTTTCAGGTGTATTATCTAACCCTGCACCAAAACATTGCCTATTAATGTGCATGAATGGATGTCTCAGAAATGTTAATGTGCTGGAAGAACCATGAAATATGATTTGATCGGGTCATCATATTTCAGCAATTGATACTTGTCTCATTCTTTAGAAGATTTGGTCATATATGGGGTCTTGAATAAAGCTTAGACGGTTAGGTGTGTATAATAACATAACATTTACACTTTAAGCAAATGTTATAGACATCACAATTTGGTGGACTTAGTAATTGTATATGTTTTTATATAGCACTATATCTTCTATATTATTATTTATCTATCTACTATACAAATTATAAGTGTTTGAGCAGGGAACATGCCAGACTGTGTCAGACTCCACTCCTCTGCAGCCCTGCACTTAAGACTTTTACCGTCCAGATATCTTAATGGACAGAGGAACTTAAGGATGTTTATGGAAGGAGCCCTCTAATAGACAATATGCCTGGAGGCATAGTCCCAGGAGTCTGTGGCCTACCTTTGAGCGGAGGCAGAGGTGTGAGCTCCACCTGCGAGCTCTGATAACGGAACTGCGACGAGCTGTGTGACCTTCTCTGGCGGGCCCTACGCATGGAGCGGCGTGGAAAACCATCCACCTTCTCAGCACTGGGCACAGAGAAGGCCGCCGTGGGCGAGGACGGACTCGACGGGGGCAGCTTGGTGGGCTGATCCATGGGTGCGAGCCTGATAGAAGCCTGATGTCCGTAAGGCAGTGAGAGAAAACTGTTCCTTAGTGCCTTGTATTAGCTGCTAACAAAACAGCAACACACACACACACAAAAAAGAATTTGACCAGAAATAAGCGTGAAGTAAATACTGGCCCAGTCAGGATGTGGATAGAATGATCAGTGTTGGATTTGACGGATCTGTGTTTTTAGTAAACCCCTCAAAAAAACCGGGATCTGCCTTTAAAATAAGCACATCTCCAAGACAACAAGCGATGAGGAAATCTATAGCGGTCTACTTATAGAAATATGGGGGTGCACAGACACATCCAGCGCTACTATAAAGAATGCGCTGCCGTATTGGCGTCATTGGGAAGTCATCAGCCTGGATTTGGTGTTTATTAAAAGATTTATAGGCTCGAGAGATTAGCCTAGAAATCGTCGCGGGATGAAGAATAGAATGAAGATGCGATCAACATGCCGGGTATTTTTTTTTCTTCCTTCAATCACTGTAGTCCCATGTTGGAGGTCTGGGAAAATAGGTGTGGGGGAATAAAAATCCGCTCAGATGCCTCGTCCATACAGAATACACTGCATCAGTTATTGATTTGATGTCCTATCAGGCCAGGTACTGATCCCGTGGCTTAATTGTAGGCCACTGGTCCGGTCTTACAGGCCTGTGGTGCTTCTAGTCGGTTATGAGTAGTGTGTGATCCGGATCAGCGCTGGTGTCCGCACAGAGAGACGGAGAATCCGCGCTGCAGGGCGGAGAATGGCGACTTCACCCCCGCGGACATGTGTGCATCAGCAGCGGCAACCGCGCCGTTACATCCACCTCTCTCTCTCTCTGTCTCTCTATCTACCTCTCCCCCCAAAAAGAAAAGATTTGATCAGTGACTCAGTATGGCAAAATACCGATCTCCTGATCCGCGCTGTGGTTGCTGGTCGTGTTTGGGTTCCTCGCGCTCCGTCTCCTGATGCCTGAGCGCGCGCAGGTGCTGCAAGGAGATGGAGGCTAAAAGCTAACACACACACACACACACACACACACTGCGGATGACGCTCGCCTCCCGTTTCTACTTATTTATTTATTTATTTATTTATTTACTCACATGCGCTTGCGCTATCGACCTCAAAACGTTTCTTGTTTATTGTTTGTTTGTTTGTTTTAATCCTTCCCACGCTTGTTCGCGCACTAATCCAACCAGCACCGATGCCGAATTATGTTTTTTTCCACCCAGTTTCTTTAAAATAAATCCGAGCTCATGATCATCTATCTGTCTCGCAGGCTATAGCCTAGTCGTCGTCTGTGTCTCCTTCCTCCAATCCCTTCTCTTCCAGCCACTCTCTCTCTCTCTCTCTCTCATTATAGCCGCGGTATTTTGGGACTGACATTGCATGCGCATAGAGCCATTGTTCTTATTGCTCCATCACATATCCATCATGGCCTCTCACACAGCGCATTAGCTCTCTCTGTCTCTCTCTCTCAATCGAGATTAAGGATCGGATGTAGTACAGATGAAGGGAGTGTTGATCAGTCATGTCCCTGCAGCCTCGTCCTTATCATGTTTACGCGCGGAGGAGCTTAGCAGCCTCATCGAAAACCCTTCATCCAGCTCTCCTCAGTCATCACCAACACATATGATAGTCAACAGTCCCCATTTTTGCATTTGACATGGACACAGACACATGCAAGGAATCAGTCAAACTATATATATTTCCAATGTATTACTTATAAATACTGATGCAACAACCAGGCTACATTTAGTGATTTAATATTGAATCTGTTTACATTCTGGTTACATATATACATTTTATATTAATGTTCTTTTTTTATTTATCATACAGATGAGCAGCAAGTGGTTTGTGGACAACTGAAATAATCATACAGGTTTTTCATTTTTCATTTAGGTCATTACATTCTACACTGAATAGGTTATATTTGTCAAATACAAAAATAAATCTGAATTTTAATAATAAAGCTTAGTACAATGTTAAATCTCACAGACTTCTAAAGACCACCACCTACTAGAACATGTTAAAACCAGACAGAGGTGGTAGGTGGAAGTAAGTTCAGCCCAGCTACATTTTTTTTTTTTTGTTTTCAGCTTTAACATCCACAATCTCTTTTCAAAATGGTGGCAATCTGATGTCTGAATCCCATGGTATCCAGTCAGTCCTGTCCAGGAGCTCAGCAAGCGAGACGTCTGGGGCGGGTGGATCATGTGTTGGAAAAATAGACTCTTCACCAGGGTTTGCGTTAAAGGGTTGGGGGAAGTCTGAGGTAGACATGTCTGGTATGGGAGGCCCAGACCAACATGATAGTGTACACTGGGGTTCGTGTTCTTTTAAGGCTGTAGTGTAGTGCTGCAGTTCTTTCTCCAGTTCGGAAATCTCTTTCACTAAAGCAGCGTTGGACCGTTCCAGAGTCTGCAGTTCCTGTTTGGAAAAGCAAGAAGTGAGTTCTAATTTCATGTTAAAACCCCCTTACATTATTTTACATCTTACAATACATTTACAGTCAGTCACTGGAAACTTTAATAGGAACATAATAAGTTTCGTAATAAGGTTCCTACTTTAATAATACCCCTTCTCATTCAGGCAATTATCCAATCAGCCAGTCAAATGGTAGCAGTGCAATGCATAAAATCATGCAGATACAAGTCAAGAGCGTCAAATAAAGTTCACATCAAATATCAGAATTGGGGGGGGGGGGGGGGGGGGGGTTGTGACCACAGTGTCATTCAATGTTGCATGGTTTTCATTGCAAGACAGGCCAGGGCGAAAAATTAAAAAAATTAATATATTATGGTATATAAACACACAAC
>CM075006.1:13525793-13571720 GCA_037576675.1 Pangasius sanitwongsei | reverse complement strand
TACACTACTTCTCCATTCCTCAGGCATCTTCTCACTCTCTAAAACCCTGTTAAACAAACTAGTTAAAAATTCCACTGCTGCCTCTCCTAGATGCTTCCAGACTATGTATATAGCAGTATATGCATATATAACATCTATAACACACGATGGATTCAATCCATGGAGCGCATTTCATTAAATCCAAAACAGAGTTCATTTGTAGTTCTTCCAAGCACCATGTATAATCATAATCAGCCATGCAAAGGCCATGTTTTTTTAATACAAGGGTATTTTAAATTTATCGCCTGTCAAATGCATCATGATTCGAGTCACCTGTTGGAGCAAAGGAAAACTCCTGAATAACAATCTCTTATTTTGACAGGCACTAGCTCTGGATGAGATTAAGACACATCACTGGTGTATAGTGGGCTGCAGTGCAGTGACTGGAGAGAACCTCCTGACAGGCGTAGACTGGCTCCTGGATGACATCGCTGCTCGCATTTTTACAGCAGACTGAGAAAACAGCCTTGTATTTTAGAATTTAATGTTGTGATATAACTGTAGAAACAGCATCTTGTCTTCTATGGTTATAACCCTGAGGAGGCATCATAACTAATGCACCACAGTGTGCATGGTTGGTTAGTTTTTTTTTTCTTTCAGATCAGTAACATTAACAGTGCAACACTCTTGGTAAATTTTATTAAGGACTGTATTTTAGCCTCATGTGTCTAACCCACATAAGGCTGAATGTTTATCGTGTTAAGGAGAAGACTAGTGTTCAAATCGTACCATTCTGGGATTAAGCTGAGAAATGCATTGTGTTGCAGCTGATAATGCCCTCAGCCAGTGGCCACAGTTTGCTGTTCATATGGTTTTGGAGGTTTGTGCATGTTTACCAATTTATTTCTGCACTGCTTGTAAAAGGTGATCATTTCAAAATAAAATTGAAAACTCGACATTTAGTTTCTTGAAAATCGCTTCCCCAGCATAGATATTTCCTTAATAGCAAGTAAATTCCTTTTAGTAGTCATCTTCATAAATTCTCCCCAACTGCAGTTCTAGACTCTTTCCCCTTGTGGAAACATTCATGCTGTACATCAATATTATTGGAACTACACCATGTGCATTGTCTTTCCAAACCCAGCAATTTGATTAGCCATAAATGTGTTTGAACTAATGTTAATCAGAATGTGAACCTAACACTGTAGAATCACTACAACATGCACCTTAAAACCTCACTGGTCTAGAGTCAGTCAGCATGTTACATCCCTCATTAGTTTGATGCAACTTCTGACAACCCCAGTCACTACATAAGGTTTTCAGTTAACTTGTACTTAAGGGCAAGTCAAATTTATTTTCTAAAGGAACTAGGACACTTGGTAAGCAACACGGGACAAAAATGGAGATCATGAACTATACATTTGCCACTTCATGTGCAATAAATAGATTCTCACCCTCAAACATGAAATGGACCAAAATATACAACCAGTGTCCATGTAGGTCATCTTACAACTCAGTCTGAACTAGTTTGTGTGAGACACTACCCCCTCAAATACTTCTGAACTAGTCACTTGCCCATTCTGGTCATATCCATCTGCCAGGAGTTTTGAGGTTTATTTACATCCATGGATTCATTTTAAATACATGGAAGACACTTCTGCTCCCCCAAACTAGCATTACATAACCTAGCACATGTCAATCAGGCTGAAGCCTAATACAAGTAATTTCTCCAGTTTGGAAGGAGAATATCCTAGGTCTTAAGCTTTGCATCATTTAAACCAGCAGGCAATCACCATGTCTGAATCTCAGCACCACAGAAAACAAGAGGCAATAATTCACTTAAGAGCTTTATTAAGTCTTCACAGCATTTACAGGCATAACTTCATGTCCATGGCCTCCAGCACCTTAAAGAGAAGACTAGATGTTAATGTTGTTCACATGCATATAAAAGCATTTGCTCGTACATAACATTATATCAGAGGATTACCATTCAGTCAGATTAATCAGACTGGGGCGGTATCACTACTCATCATTTCTCATTTATTACTGCAGCTTACAACAGGAATAAGTAAGCAACTCACCACTGAGCTGATTAGTACTACAGTGGAAGCAGAGATGACCTGCAAAAGGGGGAGAAAAGTTTAGAGAAAGCCAATACACTGAACTTGATCATGTCCATCTTGTAGGGATCAGAGGGGTACCAATCAGTCACTACACATCAGACTGGGGCGGTAATCTCAAATCATCATTTCAGCCTAGAGTTGTACAAACACCAAGACAACATACTAAATACAAACCTTATTCAGGGCAGCTCCAGGATCTTCATGCACAGGCTTACAGTTCTAGAGGAAAAGACCAGATGTTCCTTGTAAACAAACGAGTCAGTCAACAAGTACTAGATGAAAAACGATCCAGTGATTCTAGGGACTCCAGGTCAGATTTACGACATGACCCTAGATGACAGTCATTGACTATTTTGGATTTGAGCAGGTAGATCAGAGGGGTACCAATCAGTCAGATCACAATCAGACTGGGGCGGTATAAACTACTCATCATCTCTTCAGTTTTCATTTCACCTGCAGGCCTACCTCAAGGAAATCTTTGTTCCAAAGGGCACCCAGTTCATCCAGTCTCAGCTAAAACAAAAACAGGCACTGCATGAGACAAAGTAAAGCTCCAAACAAGCATTAATTAAAATTGCAGCTGGACTATCAGACTGTTGGTAACCCCAACAAACTATCCCCTTGTTGCCCTGGCAACACCAGTGGGTTCACCTTTTCAGGTTCTGGTGTTAACGCAGTACGTAAGACATGTGCAAGTTTCATCATAAGCTCCAGCAACTACTCAATATTACATTAACTCAATGTTTTTATATTTTAGTTTAAAATTAAGGTTCTCACCTGCTTAAGACAACCTGCCAGGCCCACCCTAAACGGAGTTTACAATTAGATTCCACATTTCCTTAATTACAAGTCAAATAGTAAGAGATTCAAGCATCATCAGTTTTCAAAAATTCTCAACAGGAGTTCAGACGAACGAGATTCCAAAATAAATCATCATAAGATGCAGAATGTTTAAACAGACATGAAAGGAAAAAAAAAAAAAAAAGCCATCAGTGACATACCTGGAATCCACTGTAAACAGTTTGCTTGTTCTTGAGAGAGAAAAAAGCCAACTCTGTAAACAAGACAAAAAGGATTAAGGACAAACCTGGCCAGGCAGGTAGAGTGGAAAGCATACAGATCTCTCAGGTGTTCGTAACTTTTCACAGTGGGTCAAAGTGAGCTAAGTATCTTCATCACCGAGACCAGAGCCATTGATAAATATCAATTATTTTTAATAAATTGCTTTACCATGACAACTGCAGTCAAGAGAGCACTTGTGAGCCAAGAACTCAATTTGGCAAACATCTGTGCTTCAGAGGGATAACTCTCTGTAGATGAAAAGCAAACAGCAATTTTTTAATAAAGAAAACTTTAGAGCTGTCTGCTAAGGAAAAATCTTTAGTGCAGTTCACATCTGTTTGCTCAGCTCAATAAACATTAGTCTTGCACATTTATTGGCAAGAACATTTAGCCTTTAGAAAGGAAAAGTTGGGGTAAATGTTGGTCATTCCCAACACAAATTAATGCAGTTCAGGTAAATGCCACTACCAAAGTAAAGGCAAAAATGTAATCTCAAACTTTGATGCTACTTCAATGCAACTAGAACATCTGCTTACCCCCATCTGAAAACATCCTCAGCCTTCCAGGCAAACACCACATCTAAAGAAAACACAGAAAACTGTTATACATAAATTCATACAAGACAAGTTATGAAACTTGAATCACAATCCCTCAGATGTTTCAATGTTTTCACATGGGTTCAAACTGAGCTAAGAATAAATGCCACATCACCGAGACAGGACCAACAAAATTAAACACTGGTTAAATGTAGAAGACTTACCACTGGCCAAAGCCATGTTCAGCAATAGGTTTTCACTTTACACAGCATCTGCAAGACAAAGACAGTCTTGTTGAGATGAAGCAATCACTTTCACTATAGCAAGCTGCATTATATGAGCAGTCTGATCAGTGCTTTGGTGACTTAAATGCCATGGGACAATAATGCCGTCCACAAGGTTAATGGGTAGAACCCAGTTCATCCTTTCAGACTGCAGTGTAAAAGTGAAAACATGAACATGTACTCACCACCTAAAGTCTTTCAAGGACATCCAGTCTTCAGCCACTATTGAGAGAAAGAGGGGAAAAATAAAAAGTCAAGAGTCTGGTCATGTGATTGAATTCTGATCCACACACCCACCAACAAGTGTCTGATCAGACTTTGGTGACTAGAATGCCATCTGACCGAGTGGCCGTCCAGAAATGATGGGACGAAACCCACTTAATCATTTCAGACACTTCATGGCAAAGATTTCACACTGAAAACCTAAGCAAAGAAATTACTTACAAATCAGCACCCACTGCACAGTGGGCTGTTGAGAAGTTTGTCTTGAGATAAACATCTTTCTGTTCAAAGAAGGAAAAAAATGATTAGAGAAAGAATACAATATCTCCAGTTACACTGACAGGGAAAGGGTTCAGATTTAAAAAGGGAGCATCACTGAAATTCAGACATATGCTTGTCAATAAATTCATCATAAAAACCCAAAACAAGACAAAAAGCCTAGAACATAAAGAAACTCACCATTTAACAGCAAAAGGGACCAGGAGGTCAAAGATGCTGCAAAGAATATCACAAATTGATCACAATGCACAAGACCATATGAAATGTATAAAATAAAGACTAACTACTCAGAACAAAACATCGAATCCTCAACAGAATTCAGCAAGAGAGAGTTCAGGTCTCATCACAGCAGCGCAACAATCACTACAATTCGTATATTAAACTCAGAGCAAGTTACCTGCTCTGGCTTAATCTGAGAATGAAAGGAAAAGAATGCACACCTGGCCAGCTGCTGCAGCTCCAGCAGACTAACTGTAAGAAGGAGAGAGCATGGTTAGTCAGGGGCCTGGAGGACCATGTGGAGGCCTGAGAGAAACTCTGCCTAACTAATTACCACACACTGGATAGTAAAGGAGAAAAAATTAATTAATAAAAAGGTCTCTCATCAGATATTTATAGTTGCAATCACAGTATTTCAGTACAGGTCTGTGAAAGTTATCATCACTGAGAGATCTGATATGGCTGCAGCGTGCAGAACTTCAGGAAAGTCATTCAGCCAGACAAGAAAGCAAAAAAGAAAAAAAAAAAAAAAAAAAAAAAAAAAAAAGTTAATATCCGCTCCTAACACTGCATCACCAAATTAACATTAGGGATGAAGTCAAAATGTAAGAGATTAGCACAACCAGATACAGGATGGCCGCGGATTGTGAATCTTTCCAAAAGAAGAACAGGCAGATTCGGTTTGGGCCTGTTCACTGCAGAACTCTAACTATATAACCATCCAAATACTCAAGCTTTACTGCGCAAATAGCTTCACAAGGCTTAACTGCTTAAGCATTATTACAAACATAAAACAAGAACGTATTCTTTTTTTTTTTTGATACATTTACAAAGCACAACATACAAAAACACCACCTTACCTCAGCGTGTCCTGCAGGAAAGCGGCCGAGGAAAGGGCGGTGCTGCTTTTTATCAGACTCCTAAACCCCGCCCCCTTTATAACGGTCCTACATAAAAGTCTCAACCGCTTTTAAAATTTACTAACGTGTTACTAGTGTGTTGTTTTTTGTTTTTGTGGTATTTATTTAACAAGGCACATCTGATATAAAATTTTCATTAATATTAAACAGGTAGTTTCGTAATATTTAGTTGAGACGCCATGTATACGTCACTTCCGGTAAAGCTCAAGATCGACTTTATACCGAGTCTCAAACAGCCCCCTACAGGACAAAAAAACTCACTGCATAGACATTACACCCTATGGAGTACACTTCCGTAAGGAGAAGGAAGTCGTTGGGGATTCAGCCACTAGTCCAATTTTCTTTGGACAATTTAGTCCAAAGTTCTTTGTGACTTGACAAAGACATTTATATTTCCAGAGCTCAGAATTCATACATGTATGTCAATGTGAATACAAACAAATATTATTAATATTTTCTTCTTCTTCTTCGTCCAAGGACGCACCAAAGACACTGAAACCTAATTGATTTTGTTAGGATTTTTCTTTCTTATTTTTGTTATATTCTTGTTTTTGTTAGGATTTTTCTTCTCTTATTATTATTTTTTTCTTCAACAAAACTGATTGTGCAGACCAAACCGTGTGTGATACAGACATGAAACTTGGTCAGGAGGTCCTACACTCTGAGAGGACAGAGAGAGAGGAGTCTGATCAGCGTAATGGCGGCGCAGTCAGGAAGTGCTGCAGGGGTCGTGCACTGCCCAGCACACAGTGAATATTTTCCCACTTATTCCAACAACAAAAAGCCTCCGTTACAATTAAACTCCAGTCACTTACATTTTAGCTAATGATTTCAATCAAGGGATATGAAAAAAATATTAAGTGTTTTTGTTTTTTTTTACTTTGGCTATCCAAAGGTGCCATGTTGTAAGTTGTTTAACACATCTAAATGTAAATATCAGGAAATGAAAGCTGAAATTCAGATCTATAATCTCATATTCATCTTTTGATCTCAAACTCAAATGTCTTCAATGTATACCATAAACAAAAGAGTTAGCCTTGCTGTTCCAATACTTTCGGAGGGGACTGTTTCTTTGTCATTTCCAGATATTACAGCTCTTGACATTTGCGTATATTGTGACATTTAAGTATAGTACACTCTATTAGGAACAGCATCAGTTACCATGGAAAATTCTATTTTAGTAACTGGAATGCTTTATTAATTTATAAATAGATTTTATAAATATATATGGCCTTTTGCACTACACTGCTGAGTAACTAATACAATATTTTTGTTAAACCGATTTTGGAATATAGATTTCTTTTTTATTTTTATTATTTTGGTTATTCCAACTAAACTTATGCTTATAGATCAAGATTAAAATAATTTATTTATGTAAATTAAGATAGATTAATTGGAAGTTTTGATATGCTGTAACAACTAGCCTGGAGACCACCATACTCTATCTTACTATACTATGCCTTTTATAATAAAAGTTTTTTTTTATTATAAAAGTTTATGCATTTTGCATATTGCATGGGTCTCATTTGTATGTTTAAAACTTACTGAAGTTTCCTAACATGGTGTTGTTTGCGCATGCGTGGAAGATTGAGTCGCTCGCACTGTAACACGTGGACACGTGTGATACAGATCCATTGCCATCGTCTCATCCAATAGTGTGTTTGGTTTTCACCAAACATGGTGCTGTCCATGATGACCAAACATCTCCACCTCAGTCTCATCAGTCCGAAGGATATTGTTCCAGTACTTTTTGAACTGGTTTGTTCAGATGCTATTTTGCATCTAAATCATGCTGTCATATTCTTTTTGGAGAGAAGGGGCCTTTCCCTAGCCACCCTTCCATGAAAGCCCTACTTGTTCAGTATTTTGCTGATTGTGCTGTCATGAACATAAACATTTAATGTGCTTACAGAGGCCTGTAGGTCACATGATGTAGCTCTTGGGTTTTTCTTTATATCTCTGAGCATTAAGTGGTCTGACCTTGGACTGAATTTGAAGGCCCACTCCTGCGAAGATTTGCAACTGTCTTGAAGACTCTCCATTTGTGAACAATCCTTCTCACCGAAGAATGGTGAATTTCAAATAGTTTGGATATGGCCTTATAACCCTTCCCAGCTTTTCTGAGGTCATGACTGATGTCCTTCCCTCTTGGCATGATTTAGACACACACACCTGAGTGCTCCACAAAAAAAAGTTCTGCTATTCTAGATTATTCTTGATCATATATCACCAATTCTTTTCCAGCTGCATTGGCTTCCTGTTCATTACCATATACATTATAAAATTTTACTTCTTACATATAAAGCTCTTCATAATTTGGCACCTCATTATCTTTCAGATCTTCTTCATTTGTATACTCCTTTGCGCTCTTTGAGATCATCTTCTGCAGACTTACTGTCTGTTCCAAACTTCAAGCTGAGTTCCTTTGGTGGTAGGGCTTTTAGTTATGCAGCGCCAAAGTTATGAAATTCTTTACCCTTGCACATTCGCCAACTGGATTCAATTTCCCATTTTAAAGCTCAGATAAAAACATATCTGTTTAGAATAGCTTTTAATGATTTGCTTGTTTGATGTGTTGTTATAATGTTGGTTTTTTCTATGTCTTGTATTTTATCGTTTGTTTTATATTGTACGGTGTCCTTGAGTGTTTTGAAAGGCGCCTATAAATAAAAGGTATTAGAGTTAGTCACACTTCTTGATGATTAACTAATCTTGTGCATTTCATTAGTAACATGTGACTGCTAATTACTCTCTTAATGATTGTGGTGAGTGAAGGAAGTAGGAAGAGTGTACATATTTTTTCCCCACCTGGTTTGTGAATGTTGGTTTACTTTTTGGGAAAAAAATGATTACATATTGAAATCTATGTGTGTGTGCGTATGTGTGGGTTCTGGTCACCTGAGCTTATGTGTTTGTTTATAGAAGCTGGTGAGGATGACACAAGTGTTATTTAGGCACATATAAATCATCACACACACATATCTGCTTGGTTTTTCTTGTAGGTCCAGAAAATACAGTGTGTTATCCATGTGATAATGATTTAATTGCTGAATTATTTTTTATCCTTTTTTTGTATATGGTTACTTTCTCTTTAAAGTGAGAAGCACTTTAATTCATCACCTGTGTTCATGATGCACAAGAGGGAACAGTGCCAGCAGAATGTGCACTCACTAGCCACCATGTTACTAGCGTCCAGCAACAGCTCCACACCTGCGTCCTCAGTCAGCTCTGTGCCACAACCTCGCCCACAAACAGGTACATATTCTCCTCAAGCACCCCTAGGGCACTGGTTATTTTTAAACAAACCTGAGATGGGTACCTGAGATAGATACAGGTGATCCTTAAATAAACCTGACAACAAACAGGCCACAATAGCGTTAGTGAGGTCAGGTACTGATGTTGAGCCAGGTGGCTTGGTGCGCATTTTGACATCAAGGCTCTGCACAGGCCACTCAAGTTCTTCCACTCCAACCTTGGCAAACCATGTCTTTATGGATGGACTTCACATTGTGCACAGGGACATTGTCATCCAATGGTGATTCTATACAACCATGTGCTTCCAACTTTGTGGCAACAGTTTGGAGAAGGCCCACATATAGGTGTGATGATCAGGTGTCCACATACTATATTTGGTTGTTGTAGTTGTCGTTGTCAGTCGTGGCCTAATGGTTAGAGTGTCGGACTTGTAACCCGAAGGTGAACCTGAAAGTCGTGGGTTCGAGTCTCAGGTCCGGCAGGGATTGTAGGTGGGGGAAGTGAATGACCAGCGCTCTCTTCCACCCTCAATACCACGACTAAGGTGAGACCCTTGAGCAAGGCACCGAACCCCCAACTGCTCCCTGGGCGCTGCAGCAAAAAAGGCTGCCCACTGAAGTGTGTGTTCACTACTGAATGCAGAGCACAAATTCTGACTATGGGTCACCATAGTTGGCTACAAGTCACTTCAGTTGTTGTTGTTGTTATTATTATGCATTTGTATATGAATGTGTTTGTGTGTGTGATCACTCTGATGGGTCATGTCCTGTGCTGCCAAATACAGTAATTTTTCCAGTATGCGAGATAAATCCATTATGTGATTTCCTGAAGAATTCTTTGTTTATCCTGCCGAAAAGTGCTGTTCTGTTTCAACTGTTTTAGTGGCATTGCAGGCATATTGCATTCTCACCAATTTCTGCAACTAGGATTGTTTATATCCAAATTGCATGAAAAGTCCAGGGAAAATCCACATAAACCATAAGTAGAGGAAGAAACATGAAGCAAAGGAAGAAATAAAAATAGGGCAGCAATGCAAAATAGTACAAAAAGTAATGAAAGTAGCCAAGTCATCCAGGGATAAATGTTAAAAGGAGAGAGAGAGAGAGAGTTTTTGCATTCTTATTCAACTTAATAAATGTTGAAATCATTTAAATAAATAGATTTTAAAAAGATTTACAACTATCCACTTTGAAGCATGAAGCTGCTACTCAGGAGAACTGTAGTTATTGTACCTGGCCTGTATAGACACTGGATGGTGCACTACAGACTCTAACCCAGTTGTGTATAAGGTGCTGCAAATAAATTATAGGGAAATATCTTAATGCCACCATGTAAGCCTAAACGTTAGGCATTTTAAAGTCGAGTATGTAAATTATCAGTTAAATTACTTGCTCATGTCATAGTTCCCAGAGAATAACTTTTGACTAGACAAGGTTTTTTATAATGAATATATATATTTTTTATTTCTCCATAGTCCTGATCTTATAAGTTCATTAATTCCTTACAAACGTTTTATGCTCAATATAAATAACTCAGTCAGCTGGCTCAGTCATGGACGTCAAAGCCAAGAAGATATGAGCTCCCAGTGTTGGAGTTTTAGTCCCATGGTCATGGCAGATTGCCCATTAGCAAAGACAAATTACATCAAGGACCTGTGCCTCCATAATACTGTTCTCAGCTCAATCAGTTTTACAACGTTCATAACAAGTCCTAAAATGACTCCATTATGTTTTGTGAGATCATTTTGTTCTGTGGGACAAAAGCTTTTTGAGCAGTAACATAATTCACCATGTCCTGCACCCAAGTCAGAACAAAAACTACAACCTCACAGGCGCTTTCAAGTTATTGATCTTACTTTTTCAGGTTATAAACACAAACTATCCTAAAACAAGATCCATGTTAGATACTGTAGTAACACTTTAAAAAAAAAAAAAAAAAAAAAAAACAAGCAAAGATGATTCTGGTTGAGATGAATTAAATATAAATACAGCTTACAAAAAAATATATGTAATAATTACTACATGAACACATTTTCAGGCAATTAACATCTGAAATGTATAATTTATATTTAAATTAAATCAGCCTCTAATTCAATATTATCTAAAATCTGCCAGAGTAGCCTTCCTGTCCACTTCAGACTTGCTTGGTGAAGACACAGAGGAGGAAGCAGGAGAGAGGGTCACGCTGTACAAGTTAGCAATGAAGGTCTCCCATCCTCGTCGGAATGCTTTATCCAAAACCTGAAAAAACAAATTGGTGTTCATTTGACATGTACAACAATCTGGCTTTAATACAAACAAACTGTGTTATATGCATATTATTACTGTATGTCTTAAAAAAAAAAACCTTTGATGAATATAGTTGGTATATTTGGTCATGGACATTTATATAGTAATCATGAATACTGGATGTTAGCAGAGAGTTAGAGTTATCTCAGTTATCTCTCTAATCCCTTTCCCTCCTTTTCTCTATTTGTATGTACAGTGTAAACAAAAAGACTGTGGAGTACGAGGTCAGTAAGAGACGGACAGGAGCAGGGGTTCAATATGAAGCAAAGAGTGTAAAGAAAACATGATAAAATAGGAAACAACAGGAGGAAGCCTCTGATCACATCATATTTTGGAAAATGTCTATAGCAAAAGATAAGTTAACAGACCTCATGTTTTTATCTGCATTCGAAAAGGGAACTTCGGCCACCATAAAAATTCCTCATTATACAGATTACATCACCAGGGAGTTAAACTGTATCTAAGTCTGTACTTATGCAAATGTAATTTGTGCTGGCACAGACTCTTTCCTGAAATACTGATATGAAGGTGTGGCAAAAAAAAACCCTTACTACTCTGCTACCATGTTAAATTTAAGTTGTTATTTCAAATATATATAGAGAGAAATATCTTAGGTGATTTCCAAAAACTTCCCTGAGTAATTCTTTCACTAACCATAAACAGGTGATATTATATCACTAATCTGTGGTATGAGATTAAGTTGGATCTCTTACGTCATAACCTTGCGGTATCTCACCTTGTGATAATTCCTAAGAGAGCTCCTTTTAACAACCTTCATGTTCTCTACGTCTGCTTTCCCCTCCACCTCTCCTTGTCTCCTCTGGCCCTTCATCTCCCTTTGTCTCTCCTTTCCTTCAGAAATAAGCTTCTGATCATCAGCTTCCTCTCTAATAGAGAAGTGGATTAGCATGGGTTCTGGAGCTCTGCTGCCTGATCCTGTTTCAGGCAGAGTTTCTAAGTTCACATCCAGGCTTGGTTTAACAGAAGGAGCCACCTCAGGCTCAGCCCTTTGGATGTCTATCTCCAGGGACGATTTATCAGACTTGGTCCTCCTGGAGCTTTTCCTGCTCCAGTGCCGGCTCAGTCGGCTTGGCTTCCTCTTCAGCAGGGTGGTCCCATCGTCTTCCATTATGCCCTCACTGAAATCAAACACACAGTGCTCCTGATCATCTGGCAGCTCTCCGCTCTTCATTTCTCCTGCCACAGCCTTTGCTGCTGGTTGTTTCTCTGTGATCTGCGCCTCTGTCCTGAACTCTATTTCTATTTCATCTAAACGTCCATAGAATCCACTGGCCCGGTCTAGGAAAGGAGGAGACCGAGGAGCCTTCTGCTTCTTGGAGCTTTTACCGATCGTCATGATTTTACCAAGTCACCGAGGTTATCACTTCTCTGTAGGCTGAGGGAAGACGTAGGCAGGAAGCGAGATGTTAACACAATGTTCTGTTTTGTCTATGATCTCAGAAATAACAAATGGTAAATAGTTTCGTAGAAGCGCTCAGCCTGATATCAAAGATGCATAGAAAGCTCTGAAGGCTATTGGTGTGTACTGTAATTATATATCTCTTGTGCAGATCACCTCATCAGCATGACACTGTTCAAAGTTCAGTGCCTGCGTGTGTGCTTGGCATATCCATGTGTCCCTGTATCTGTGTGATAGTATCAGTGTCCTGATAGATAAGAGAAGCTCCAGCCTCACACTGACTTTGACTCTGCCTAGTCGTGCTGGAACTGTGACTCGTGCCAAGGTGTGAGTGTGTGTATGACTGAAACCTACCATCACACAGTACTCTGAACAGATCTGGTAATATTACATGTGCATATTAATATATACTGAGCAGGCAAATATAGCACATCCTATGTTCATTTGATTTAAATGGTATGCTGCAGATATGTCTTGTCTTAAAGGAATAGTCCAGCGTTGTTAAACCCAATCTTTGTTCATCTCATCTGTATTATATGTGTAGATACCACAGGCAACAATTTTTACACATTTCCCTGTAATGAGAAAGGAACTTTGCTCAAAACTCACTTACGAACGAAGTCTAAGGGAAGCTGTTGGTTAGCCATTTAACATTTATGTGAAACATGAATTTATTAATATTGTTTTCTATTCATTTTTAACGAATAGTCAGAGCTATTTGTTAGAGTGTAATGGTTAAACAAATTGAACAAATTCAACAACTTCTCTTAGACTCTGATTCCATAATGAGGACAAACAGGCTTTCTATTCTTTCTTTTCCTGAGTCCAATGAAACACTGAAGTCTGTGTTAATCACACATACACTACAGGGGCAGTGGATATTCCTTTAATTAATATCAAGTAATACACTTACACACAATATACAATTGGCTCTTAGTAAAAGCATGATTTGTTTTAAGAATGTAAGAAAATGAGAGGTGAGTAGCTTACCTGCTGGGTGCTCTCTCTGGGATTGGCTCTGTGTGTGAGTGTGTATGTGTGTGTTCAGTACTCCCTCAGCACACTTCACACACACACACACACACACACTATCGTCACAGACTCTGCCTAAACCTGCCGTCACTGAACAAACACAATCACTTTCTCCAACTCACAATCTCCATGGGCCTCGCTCTTGATAATTATTATCAAGGCTTATCAATATATGCACATTATGTACACTAAGCATGCAGTACCTTCCCACAGGAATGATTACAGAATACCATGTGAGCAGTGTGAACACTCAGAATAGAGCTAGTAAACTGGAGCTTTGGGGTACAAAAGCTTGTGACTAAGGTGTTTTTTTTTTTTTTTAAATATATCTGTAGAGGACCATCAATAAGGTACATAATTGGACCTTAAAGACCATTGTAGTACTTTGGAGAATACATTTATATGAACTTTAAAGACCGTTGTAGTGTTTGAGGATATCTCTCTTTGCACCCTGGGGGAAAACAAATGTACCTGTAGTATTTGGGATGTTGACAGGTTTTGGGTGGGGACACATTGCAACAATCAAGGTTTCGACCACAAAAGCCTATTTATTGCACTGCCATTAATGTTAACTCTTGCAACAAAACAAAATAGACGACTACTTTAGTACATGCAACACATAAAACACGCAGCCACATGTTTGCTCATGTATCGTGCAGTTTCACTTAGGAAAGACATAGTCTTTTATTGGCTTTATTATTTTATCAGTGCCATGGAAATGAGATTTTGACTTAACATTGGGAAAAATAGTTTGCCTCTACATGCCCTAAACCCCATACATCTAAAATAGTTGACTTTAATTAATAGTAGCCCTCAAGAGAGGGAGTAGTAAAGGAATGCGGCATATCCCTGGAAACAGTAGGTGTGTCCTTTAACAAATAAAGGCTTGAAAGGCAGCAACAGGTCAATCCTTGATAATATTCCTTTAAGAGTGTATGAGTAATCTCATATGTGACAGGATTTCAGCAGTGGTGAGTTAGCTTATTCCCCCCACCCCCCCCACCCCACACTTTGAACCTCAGGGAAGGATCATCACAGTATGCATGTGAGCCACGGCAGCAGCTGTCTGCCAGCTGTGCATGTCAGTGCCTGTGTATGGTAATGTGAGGAAAGCGTCAGATTCGGATAGGATGTGGTTAGGAGTCATTAAGAGGGGTGTGTGCTGACAACAGAGCTATTACTCACCTAGCAACATGACCATAGTCATCAAACATGAGCACAACCACACCATGCAAGGTCATAGTGTATTCAACTAATAGATGGATATTTCTGTCAAAGTGGAAGCAAAGTTTATGTTCTTGTTTTTAACAAATATACAGTTGTGAAAGGTTTAATCACTCTAAGCAGTAAAACTATAATGTTTAAAAGACCCAACCATAAAGAGGGAAAAATTAGAATATTTCAGAAACTAATGATCTCCTGGGATTTTCATGCACAACAGTCTCTAGAGTTTACACAGAATGGTGCGAAAAACAAAATAAAAAAACATGCAGTGAACAGCAGTCCTGTGGGTGGAAATACCTTGTTGATGAGAGGGGTCAGAAGAAGAATGTCTCGAGCTGACAGGAAGGCAATGGTAACTCAAATAACTACACTTTACAACCGTGGTGAGCAGAAAAGCATCTCAGAATGCACCCCATCAAACCGTGAGGCAGAAGACCACATCAGGTTCCACTTCTTTCAGCCAAGAACAAAAATATGAGGCTACAGTGGGCACAGGTTCACCAGAACTGGATGGATGAAGATTGTGAAAAGACCAGAGAACATTTTTCCAAAGTTGGTGTCACAGTGTCACCACTGTACTGAAAATAGTGTGCCACCTGCACAGTGGTGGTCCAACAGTGGTCCATTTCCACTGATGTATGGAGTAGTGGGGTCTGACGTTGTGCGTAACAACATAGTCACTAATTGTAGACCTACAAAGTGCAACTGTATAGTAGGTTTAGCTGAAATAACCAATGAGTGCAGAACTGTACACAATAACTTTAAGATAATGATGACACTGATAAGACGCACAATTCCAATTATTTCAGTTAACCAATTCCAATTATCTTGTGCCTGAGGTTAGTTGCTGTTCTATGCCATAGCTTCTATGTGCACACATTCCATGCTCAGAATAAAACTAGGAAGTTTGTGTAAAATGTCTTTTATTTTAAGCCATTTTTGAAAGATGTATATAGCTAGTACAATTTTTGGTGATTTTGGTTCCCTATAGTTCCACTGAGCCACTTGGCTTCTCTGGCTAACTCCGGCCCCTTGGAATCATCCTCACCCCAGAATTACTTTTTTATTGTCTCCTCTGATCATAGCGATAACAGTTACAAGCATGAGGCAGAAACACTGAGCATCTACATGTGTTCTACATAATACCATGAATGATAAATAGACATATAAATAGATAACTGCATTCATGCACACAAATACATACACCCAATTATGATAACCATACAGTTATTCATACAGTGTCGTGATTCCTGGACAACAGTAAACGGACTCCCCATACTGAAGAAAGAAGAATGTTCTCAGCTTAACACTACAGCAAAATGTGTTTTTGTAATTGGGATGTACCAGGGTGTTCCTGGAGAGTGTTCTTAGAGCTTATACCTCCACATTGGGATCTGATCCTAACCCCTGCTTTATAAGAGCCTCCTCCCTTTTCATCTTTGGCTTTTCAGTGCGTGTGTGCCACACCAGCACCTGAGACAGCAAAACAAAACACACACAAAATATTTTAAGACATTCTTTATAGTTACAAACTTTTCCCATGTGACAACAACAAAACAAATACGCGTCATTTAGAACATTACCACACATATTACACATATACCAATTACTAATATGCAGTCCAAAGATTTACAGCTGTAATTGTGCAGCGAAAATCTACCTTAGTGCACATGTCAGCTTTGGGCTCCAGCTCCTCCATAGTAACCAAGTTCTGCAGGAAGCTGCTTTCCAGGAAGCCCATCTCTGCATTGCCATCAAACCGAGCCTCAGGATTGGCCAACACCAGGTTCAGGGAGACAGCAAAGCCAGCCATGTCAATGGGGAAGGGACGGTTGGGTCGCCAGCCGGTGTGGAACCGAACCACCTTCCCATTCTCCACCACAGGCCGCTCAAACTTCATAGCCCCCACCAGACCCACCGGCCAAACGGAGACTTTCTTAGTGTAACGCATCTGAGAGAGAGAGAGAGACAGATGGGGTAAGGAAAACAATAGAGAGAAGAGAAGAAAATGCTAACACTGATGTCAAAGTGATATTCAGAGCCCCCTGCAATCACAGAAACAATATTTTTTGATAGAATTTCTCAGAACTTCTTTGGGGGAAAAAAAACACATTTGGGGAAGGTATGAGCTCACTATGTGATAAGCTCAGTTTGTCACAATTATTCATCAGTACTTTCTTCTTTTCACTTTCTTCATCCACTGACCTCCTCTGCCCTCTATCTTCAAGAACAAGAAAGTCTTTTGGCCCTGCTTCTTGGTTTCAGACCTGATGACTTTGTCACCTTCTTTAATAAGAAGACTATAGCTTCAATATTCTTCAGTAGCTTCCTTCTTTAAAGGGAGTTTCAGGCATACAAATTAGTAACAAGAAGGTCTAGACAATTTCGCAGCAGAAGCATCCCTATCAAGTTCTACTTGTTTTTGTTACTGTACTAACTTTTTGCAAGAACTTCTCTCTAACAGGGATTTAGCTTAACGGTATTGCTAGACACTGACATATTTGCACTACCATGAGGACTTTTTTTTTGTGGAGACTACAAAGACCGTCTGTAAGTCACTCTGGATAAGGGCGTCTACCAAATGCTGGAAAAGTAAATAGATGCAAATGTGATGTCACAAAATAAGCTCCACAGCTCTGGACCTATCATGTCTGATATAGAAATTATTAAAGGATGATGGTGTACTTCTAACCACAAAACCTAAATGCTTAGCTATCTAAAATAACGTTAGTGATGCACAAATTTGTTTTAAGATTATTTAATGTTTTAACATTACACATACAGGGTACACATTAATGAACCACCTTTCCGTTCTTTTGTCTTGGCTGAAGTCTCTCACCTCCTCAAAGAGCTGCAGGCTATATGTGTTGTCATCATCAGCAAAGTAGACTACAGCACTCTCGAAGGCTAACCCTTTCCCCCCGTCAGCAGCAGCCTTCTCCCTGAGCCAGCGCAAACCCTCGTTCCTCTGCTCAGCCCCACGAGGTTTCAGCCAGTGAGGGTCACCTTCCTGTAGTTTCCGGTCTTTAGGCGTCAGCGTGTGTAGGTGAGTGTAGGTCAGTCCAGAATCAGCCAGAAAGTTACTCACTAGCTGGGTTGGGCTGGGAGAATCCTCCACCACGATCCAGTGGAGCTGAGGTACATGCAGAAAAGTGTGGGACAAGCGCGTGAGCTCAGCCTTCTGCACCAGTCTAGAGGAAGAATAGAGTATGTTTGGGAATTAAATTTTTTTACCCTTTCAGAATATTTAGTCATATAAGAGTAGATCTCAAAATTATTTTAAAAAATACAGCCTGATATATACCTTGCATAGGTAGGTGTTACTACATAGATTGTAGGCAAATTAGACTGCCTGGAGGCTTTCGATGCCCCTGATTTTTTTATTTGTTCTTGCAGCTTATGTAACTCCCCTCTCAACTGAGAGATGGTTTGGTCCTTAGGCAAGTCATGTTCTCTGCAGTCACAGCGCTGGCCTGGGGAGAAAAACCAAAAACATGATCCGTGGATTATATTAAAGTAAGTGATGTGGATAAATCATTAACTGGAGCTTCAGAAAGGAGAATTAAGATACACCAGTCTTACCTAACTGCATGAGGGCATAGATTAGGCCCAGTAAGGAGACCATAAAGTAGAGCAGGAATACAGTCTTCAGCCTGAGCTTCATTCTCAGTGTATAGAGGTGACACCAAAAACAGAATGGGTGGTGAACTTCACCTTACAGCCCAGGACACACAAGTCCTTCTTTTGAATGCAACCAGCTTATTGACAGCAGCCTAAGACAAAGCATGATGAGCAGCAGTGGTCTGAAATGAGAACAGAGATGTTTTTCCAACGCAGAAAATGTGCATTAAAGGCAGGTAGCCAGTTAGCTAGTTGCTAATGAAGCATCGTTACTGGGTTCTTGACACACTCCTGGCATTAAACAGGCGCTTCTTCTAACCTGCCATCGACATCATCAATCCAGGCCAGACCAGGCAGTGGAAAGGCTTTGCTATTTCTGTTTAATTCGACTAAGCGACATGGCCGTTTATATACAAAGTCAGCGATGAAGCATCCGTATCCAAGAACAACCACTCATTGTATTAAAATCCATTTCAAACAGCTCCAGCAGTTTCCGCTGCGGTGCAACATTCATTGCGTTCCCGTGAACAAGATCCAGATCAGTGTAGTTCCGGTTCCATTTTCTTAAAGAGAAATTAATAATAGCCTTCCACAGTGCAAGAAAAAAAGAAGGAAATGAAGTTATAAGAGACATGTCAGAAAAGGATGTGGGAGATGAGGAGCTACAGGAAGTGAAATATTATGACCGTTCAGAAAATAAACAACGAGGTTTTAGAGGCTCTCTGTGTGTGTGTGTGAGAGAGAGAATTTTTTAAAATCATATTCAAGAGGGAAGATGCAAACTTTTGACATATGTTTATTTCCCACTATTAATATTTTAGCATATTCTATATTGTTCATTTTTAAGTAATTATTAAGGAACGTTTGTAAAAACTAACACACTAAATCTCTTGTTTCTGTAAATAAACATGGACTTTATTTTGTCCTAAAAAAAGAAAAAGAAAAAAATAATAATTCCTGCTTTGATCACTATTAACTACTAACAATTATGACTATAAAAAATAGTCATAATCATTATTAGTGGTAGCTGAGTAATAACCTTAATTGATAGGCCACATGGTTGTAATCTAACCTTGAGTATTTAAAAAAAAAAAAAAAAACATTTAAATAATATAAAACTATAAATAATGTGAAGTCTGTGTCTATAATATAATCCAAACAGTTTTACTTGTACATTCTAACACAGTAATAGTGGATGGCTTCTGTGGATGGAACATTAGAGACTAAAAATCTCTAACGGCTCCAATCAATATTCTGGATCATTTCCCTCACATACTTTATACTATCATTATTACTACTAACATTTTTTTTTTCCCAGTTAAACGAAAAACTGCTGTGATTAAAAAAAAAAAAAGATCCCCAGAGCTCCTTATTACAATGGTAAAGGATATCATGCTTTATTATTTCAAGCACAATATAAAACAAAGCAAATGAAGCAATTTTGAGTCAAACAAGTTTATTTGTTGCATACAAATAAAACACCAAAAGCTGAAATAACTTCCCTTTCTGCATCAACAACAAAGCATGAGACAAGAATACTCATTTATCAAACATCTTATCACTTTTAAATTGTCTCAGTGTAATTTCTCCCCAAAGACCTTTGTGAAGGCAAATAAAATGGAAACGGCAAACAGATTATATACAGTTAAGAAAAAGAAAACAAAAATCATGTTTTGAGATGATAAAAGAAGGCTGTAATACTTTTTAAAAAAAAAAAAAAAAAAAAAAAAAAAGACAGTACTTTTCTACACTAAGGGTGTGTTGCAACAAGCATCAGCCCCTTCATCAATTAGACAGGGATAACTGTTATAAAATATTTGATATAGGTTTTACTTAGTTGAATGACCTGAGACTGACCAGTTTGAGTGATTATAAAGAATACAAAGCCATTCATTGTATTCAGTTACTTAAAGAAATACAACACTTAGGTAAGCCCCTTGTATTTTGTTAAAATGTATGTACAAGTACCCTGACAGAGCAATAGAAAGAAAATGGCAGTAACAGCCAGTGTGCCATGCCCTTGAACTCACTATAATGATCAGCAGCTTGGGAGAGAGAGAATTGTAGGCTAAACGCATCAGGTCCAGCCTTGACGTTTGTTGTGATTATCATCATGGGATGTGTAGATGTACTACTCACCATGCTGGTTCCTGAGGTGAGAAGTAAAGTTACTACACAGAGCTGTCACATGAGCATTACTGCCATCTCTGTTATTCAAAGATTCATGAAGCTGGAAAGGGAATATATTTATTTTTCTTCAAGTCATGGGCAGCTATTAAGTTAAAAATAGTAAGCAACAAGGAGGACCTTCATAGATGAGAGATTAATCTAAGGCCTAGTTCAGTCACCACTTCACAGCTTTAGCTTTAAAAGGAATCACTTTTACACTATCAATAAGAGCACCATTTAACACACACACACACACACACACACACACCTCAAAGGCCACATGGCTTCTCATTCTTAACTATAAAGCCTGCAGAGTAACTCTTTCAGATGAATTCAGTGAAAACTAATTAAAAAAAAAAAAAAAAAAAAGACACACACACCCAACACAGAGGTAGAAAATAGCAAAAGCTTGCAAAAATCACTAATTGGTCTTATCAACTCAAAATACTTAATGATAGGATAACCTTTCATGATGTTTAAACCCAAACATTTTGTAAATAAAGCTATAAATCTGCTGCGATCCCCAACTTCATGACCTAATTTGGATGTGTATAAGACAAAATCATTGTGTGCATAAAATTTGTAACTGAAGTATAATGCACTTTGCACTTTCATTACAAATTTCCAGTCACCTACTTCACCCTCATCATTACACATGACTAAACATTCAAGAGATTAGCTATCCATCCGTATTTCACATTATTTACGATGATCCTCTTATACGAGTCACTTATGAACTGTAATCTACTGCAAGATCTCTCACTCTAAACACTCTGTTAAATGCCAGTAACTGAAAGATGATATCAGTGGCACTCTGACTGGCTCCTGTTCATTTCGTGTTCTTTTTGGCTACACTGCGTGACTGAACTAGGCTTAAGGGGATGTAATATGGGGGTAACGTAGGGCAAACATGATTGTTGACAGGAGGTTCGGATGAGGAGTGTTCACGTAACAGAACAGCGAGACCAGCACCTAGTGGCAACAGCCTCCACAGTGGCTGCCAGCATGCGCATGACCCGACACCTCGCCATATTTTGTCCGTCGACTCAAAATCTCGTACGAGTACTCGTCTCCACAGCAACCAGACATGCTGGGCGAGGTTTCGTCAATCTCAAATCTGAGGCAGAAAGCACAGTAATCATATTAATCACAATGAAACAGTGTTGAGGTCTGCCACAATATTAGAAACAGGCCATTTCTCCACCTACACACCTATTAGAGTGCTCTTTACACACTGTCCACTATTTCAGAGGACTGTAAGTAAATGGACCGTTCATATGTCCAGTTGAAGAGAGCTTGAACTTACTGTAAGGCCTCCCGAAAAAACTGGTAGGCTCCATGGTTGTGTTTGAAAACCGTCAACATGACCTTTTTCATCTGTGTACTGAAACAAAGAGAGCAAAAAGGGAAGTCATAAAACTTTCAAACAGCAGTGTGAGACTTCTATTAAATCTGAAGCAAAATGAGTCAAAGAGGGAGATTTAGTATTAATTATACAGACAACTGACAGCAGCATATCCCAACACTGAGTCATGATGCATGATTCATTATTCCTGAATATTCCAGTTTGCAGCAGGATTTTAGCTAATGGAAAATGTGTCTCAAAATGGCACTCAGTAGCAGACTCTCTACTTAAGACATTCGTCTAATGCATACATTTCACATGGCAAATCAACAGATGTCCTTTATTTATTTCCATTAGAAACCATCACTTGCCACTAATAGCAGATCTTAAGAGTTTGTCAAGGTGTAAACATAGACGAAATGTATCTGATGAAGAAAACGTTTTGTGAAATTTGCCCAACTGTCCCTTTAAGTCTTTCTAAAGGGTGCTTTCACATATGCAGCATTTACTTTGTTTGAATCAAACTCTGGTTTAGGCTTGTGCAATACTGATTTTTCCCTTTTAGAAAATCATGATAAGCAATTTAATTGTCCAGACACAATGGCATATAAAAGAAAGGAAAACAAGCATTTCCATCATTTCAGGTTCAAGGAGAGTAATGGAGGGCGTAACAAAATTTCTAGCTGTGCAGTGGGAACTGCCAGTAATAGTGAACACTCAGCTGGATGGTGGATCTTTAAGTGATTCTGCAGTAATGCACAGAAAACAAACATAAAAACATAACAGTACATTTTCAATATAAATCAGTTGTCCAACATCCATATAGCCAACATTTTCTCTGTTTCTCTATTTAATTTTTAGGTCAAAAAGAGGAACATCCTCCCTTTACCTTGACAGAAAGCAAGATGGACCGCAAGTTCAGTTGAAAGCATGTGAGATGAGGGGGAGGGGCTTCCAAGCAGTCTCAGTTAATATCAGAGCTCAAAACACCTGCACAAATCATTCCAGATTCACATGCCGATGGCTCATCTTCAGTTTTACTGGGGAGAAAAAGACTGCTCTTTTGGCGACTTTTGAGTGATACCTCATATTGGCGAACGCTGATTTAAAATTGCAGCGCTCCTATGTAAAACGTGCAGAGACTGGCAGGTCTGGTAATACAGTATATTCATAGTAAAGCTCACTGGATATCGTGGCATTGTAAACAGTGTATGGATGATAAAATTATTATATCGCACAAGCCTACCCTTGTGTGTTTTCCCCACACACCAATCGCACTTAGGTGCAGACCAAAACAGCCAGTCAGAGTGTCTGAGAAAGGTGGTCTCGGACCCATCTCTAGAGTGGTTTGGCTGCAATGAGAAAGCATTTCACCCCTGAATCGACCCAACTGCAGGAAGTGAACCATAAGTGGTGTGTATTCCAAAGGACACAGCTGTATTGCTGCAAAAAAAACCTGATGTGTTCTGGTTTTAGAAATATCAATCTACAAAAGTGTAGCCCATGACAGAAGTACATGCTTTCCCAAACATCCTATATGTCATTGTACCTCAGGACTGTGCTCCCTGTGCCTGTGTGTGTGTGTATTTGCATACTGAGCCCTAAAGTACCCTAATCACAGTCCTCTACTATTGAATGACACATTTGGAAATTTGTACCTGTTGGCGATGAGCTGCAGGATCTGGACGAGGAACTTTCCCAGACCTTTCCGCCTGACCTTGCTCTCCAACTGCAGTTCGTAACTAAAGAAAAAGTATAAAGGGTTTAGTTTAACAGCTTTCAGTTGCGTTTACGTTTTCAAACGTTACACAGGCGATGTCTAATGTGTGGACATGCAAGAACATGCAAGAATTACATTCAACCAGCTCAATTAAAGAATTGAAGCTGGTTGCAAATAATTATTTAAGACTACATGATACACATGGTCATACCGAAAATAACAGACCTTACCAATATAACACCTCGTCACCACATTCAACATCGAATCGAAAATGAGAGAAAGCAACAGGGGCAGATTCGGCATCGCGGGCCAAAAGATACCACGCTCTCTCATCCTTCATCTCCTCCCTTTTCTCCCTCTCCTTCCATCCCCACTCACTCTGTTCATATCTGTGAACCAGGAAAGCAGGGACCATTAACACATAAGGAGCCATGCACGTTTGTAAAACCTGCTTTAATCTATTAGAAGCCATTATATGGCTCCATGTTGATTGCTGAAATGGTAATCATGAATATTATGACTATAAATCTGTGAATCACATTAAGATCCTCCGTAGTCACATTCACGGTGGTAATCTCTTAAATGCCAATGATATATGAAGACAAGCACTAACAGTGTATAAGCAGCTCACACACAAACCTGTATCAATAAAATAAAGTGTTTATCCCTACAATACCACAATCTACGCAGACATTCATAATACCAGTTCCATTATATATCACCTAATGATAAACAGACACAGCTATACTTATAGTTACTTTAAAAAGGAAAAAAATCTGTGAGCTTAATACCTACAGTGTCTGTACGTTGGCTCTGGTCAGCTCATAGGCCCACTCCACAGTGATGGGAGACAACGCAGTCACCCTCTTGCACTCAATCTCCAGATTTAATCTGTCATACAAAAAAAAAAACAAAACAAAAAAAAAAACAACATACCGATTTCATACACTGTTTCCAGAGACACAGGGCCAATGCTGGAGCCAGTGGGTCAGGATACTGGTGAAGCTTCTTAAAAAACAGCCTGTGTGGTCACCCATTTAAGTGCCAAACAATTATGTAAACATATGTGGGAGTTTATCTTTGTGCAGTGTAAAAATAACAGCGATGGGGGATTTCAGATGAGGCGAAATAAAAATCCTTCGGCATCTACACAGTACTGAAACAGTGTCAGACAACAATTTCCCATGTAATTGCATGAGCTATTTATTTATTAAGTGTAGCTGCTTACAGGAATGTTTTTTTTTTTTTTTTTTTTTTTTTTTTTTTAAATAAGGTAGTAAGTATTTCAATAAAGTACTGGGGGAAATAGATGATGAAAATGCTTGAAAGTGTTTTAGGAAAATTAATATTTATAACCAAAGATACCTGTTGCATTCATAGAAGAATAAAAAAACTACTGAGTTAGGCTTGCACGACTTTACTCAGAGATACATTAGGAGTCTTCACTACTACCATCACCAGCCATCTTCAGCAACAGAGAACAAGGAGTTCAGGCACTTAATTAGATAAATCGAAAACAAATACAAGATAGCAGGTAGACTAAATTTTAGTAATATACCATACTCTTGCTATATGAGGACATAATGAGCAGAAATAATTATCCTGATGAGACCTGGTAAACATTATGAAGAAGGTATTTGTAATTCATAGCGAATTCCTAACAGCTTTTACAAGATCACTATTTCATAATAGGACATGCTACTTTGCAATCTCCAACTGGAGTAGTATGTAATTAATTTCAACTCAGTTCAATTTTATTTGTATAGTGTGTTTAACATTGCACTATTGTCACAAAGCAGCTTTAGAGAAATCCATTTATATTGAGATCCCTAATGGGCAAGCCAGAGGCGACAGTGGCAAGGAAAAACTCCCTGAGATGATATCAGGAAGAAAACTTGAGACAAACAGGCTAAAAACTGGGAACCTATCCTCTTCTGTACGACACTGGATAGAATGATTATAAATCTCTACAAGTATCACCGTTTTTATGATCACAAAACATGATGTTATAACCCTAATCACTTTCAAAATTCCCCCCACAGTTTGCATCATATTTTAATATGGTCACTCAAAAATAACTGGCAGTTATGGCAATGAAATGACACCACTTGTTATTGGTTTCAAACCGGCAGCATTTTCTGCTGGCTGAGATCTAGCACGGAACAGTTTCAACTTAGACGAGAACATTTTATCAGCGGAAAAAGGCCATCAGCGAGTTCTAAGGCCTAGAAAACAACTTGTGGAAAAGTGACATCACATACCCATTTCTGTCATACTTTTTGAACACCGGAAAAGCCGACAGAGGGTCTTCGAGCTGCAGAGACATAAGAGGTGACGATCAAAATGACAGAAATTCCGACTACAAATAGGGGTTTAAATACTTTCAAATTCAGGATGTAGAGATGTTGTACCTTATTGGCCGCAACCACTTTAGCACACACAGCATCCATAGCTGCCCTTTCTTCAAGCCTCCTCTGCTTCTTCTCCTTCGCTCTATTTGACTTTCTCTGCAGAGAGTAAGACAGAGAGACAGACACTGTCAAACATCAATCCTGAATGAGCTCTGTCATCTAAACAGATGTCCTACCTTTCCTCAGTCAGTTGTTTTGGAATATCAATGCACAGCATATTCTGTGGATCCCTGATTTCCAGCACACTTGACTAAAACGATCAGCTAATTCAGTGATTTTGACCATGGTCTAAGAGTACACCTGGCCCGTGTATTTTCTCTGGCCCTTTCTGAATCAGGGTAGGTGTGTTAGAGCAGCTAAATATGAAACACTGAAATGCACAGAGCAGTGGTACACCAAGACCAGGGCTGGGAGCCACAGAGATTTTTTTAAACAAAGCACTCAGAAGTTTAAAATAGATGTTGGAATATCAATGTTCCAACCAGGGTCCAGGTATCGGTAGGTATCCTCAAGTTAAATGCAGGTTAATACTTACGATTTTGTGCAATATTGCTTAAACGTAAGAAAAGACCTAATTTGCAGTGATGCACAGAACATAAAGACACTTTAAACCAGCTCATGTGAAAGTAAAGTATTTTACATCAAGAAATACAAAACTATACCGTATTCTGCAGATGCGAACGTTTATTATGAAACTGTGTTTTACAAAAGTCTGAAAACTATATTCAGCAGGGAGCTTTAAAGTAATTAGAAGACACTAGTTTTAACCAGTGAGAGTATTTGCTTATGTCTAGCCACTTTTGGTTGAACTGACATTTCCCCAGAGATCAATGTGCCTGTGTGTCAGCTGCAGGTAGTTAACACTAGCCTCAGTTTAACACGTATCCCATTCTTGCATGTGACCCTGTGCTATCCAGTGTGAGTGTGATGTATTATATTAAATGGCTTTATAAAAAATAGAAAATTTTTTTAAAAAAAAAAACACCACCACTACACCTGAAGCCTAAAACAAAAGAATTGCAAATGTAATAAATGCTTATGATGGCAAATATTTTCAAATTTCAAACAAATTAAGATGTTTTAAGGACGCACAGACACCCCACAGGAATAACACTGGAATAAACTGTCCTACATATATGCAGTTTTACACTGAGGCTACTATTTAAAGGATCGGTTGGGAACACCACATTCCTCCTCAGGTCATATGATTAAATGCACATGTTCACCCTCGAAAACTCCCATAGCTCTGATGTTAATGCAAAATATTACAGATAGGATTTTTTTTTTTTTTTATATCACATGGGAATCTACGTTATTAAGGGACAAAGACAAGTGTTCAAAGCCGAGTACCTTCAGTAAACTGCAGATTAAATATAGGAGAAGAGTGTCCTGCTGTAAGCAGAGGGAAAAAAGGATGCAGTGTCAAGGTGATGAGCACTTTACCCTACTTAGACATCCAGATTCAGTTCATCCTGAGGATGGGGATGAAGCTGGGAGAAATGTGTCTGGCTAGGACATGAGGACATTTAACCCTTGTGTATTTAGCAACAGATGTACTGTTCACAGTCCATGTTGACTTTGAGCGCCTGAGACAGCTAGGCCATGGGAGTAATGTAACAGAGTGAAACCTATTTGTTTCATTTTTGTAAGAAGCAGTTGGTGTCTACTGATATTTCACCTTTTTCAAGTTAGGAGAAAAAGAGCAAAGCACGACATCAACGACAAAAACAACAACAAAACCATTTTAGTACGGTTCCAAGAGAAGATCTGGAGATATTAGGGATATCTGAAAAAAGTATCTGATACTGGCTGGGAACACTGGATCCGTCTCGGACCTCATTTGATATATTTACTGCTGTGAACATGCAAGTTGCTGTGATGTGTGATGGACACACTACAGGTTTTTTTTTTTTTATGTAACTACAGGACTGTATAAATCATCTTTGTTTTTTTATTTATAACAATCATCTCCTAATTCCTTTGTCCTTTCCACTCACAATTAGATGTCTCCCTTCAGATCAGTATTTGACAATACTGGGAGCTGATATTAGATCAGGATCTGGGATCAAGCATTTACAGAAGAGCATTTCAGTAATAATAATAATTACAGAAGCAGCATTTCTTTTAAGCAGGAAACAAGAGCATGGACTGGAGACACGTTTAAAATAAACTCGGTACCAGAAGCTGACTGGAATCAGTTATAAATAAATAGATGGTGATGTGTAGGTGTTAATACAGATCAGAGTAACTGGTTGTGCTGGTGGTTAGGCCACATGTCGGGTTTGTGTTTCCTCCTGCCATGCCACATGTTCGCTAACACAGCATTCCTGCATCGGCTGAGTGCACAATAGAGACTACATCAATGCTAGTACAGCACTTTCCTATTCTGCCCTGCAGTCATTCACTCAGTCATGTTCAACAGCACACTCAGCTAACACACGCCTCATAAGTGCACTGCTTTTAGTGTCCATTTCAGCCCTGAACCGTAAGAAATCAGAGTGAGACGTAAGCTCATGTTATTACCACAAAACACTCGAGGGTCCACAGCGTTAGTGAGTTATATAAGGCTACATGTGAGCTAAGAGAGCTGCTCTCCCATCACACTGGCTCAGGTTTGGAGAGATCAGGATTCAGAAGCGAGTCTTTGTTCAAACTGCCGCCCGCATTTAGCACAAGCGACGTGAAGCCCATCATAACGCTAGTTAGCAATGAAAGACAAACTCACCCCCATTTTGTAGCTGGTAAACGTTCACCTCGAAGACGGCTAATTGTTAATACGTTAACAAATATATTAGGAAGCTAGAAACCAGGGTCCTCAGGCAGCTACCGTTTGATGCACCGAAATAATAACAACACGCTAATGAGCACGCTAACCTACTGTACCACAACTAAGCGTTAGCTGCCTCGGCTAGCTTAACATAATAGCGGAATATAAATAATCGATATTAGCTCGCATGCTACGTTTATCCCGCTTTTATCTCTCCGTCAGGTTGGCGCCAAACAGCAGGGCCGATAACTAGTTACGTCTACAGCTATGTTCTACTCTTTCTTCCTTCGCTCCTTTCCTTTCCTTTCCTTTCCTTTCCTTCCTTCCTTCCTTCCTTCCTCTCTCTCTCTCTCTCTCTCTCTCTCTCTCGTTCGTTCTCTCTGTCTCTCTGTCCCCTCGTCCACAGCAACCGCTCTAAGGGAAATGACGACATCGGTTTACTCCTAAATAGATCCGCACTCCCTATAGAAGTGCGCTAAGTAGGGTATGAAGTCATGACCGGTACACCCTCAGTAGTGCACTACATATTCAATTCCACATATTCAATTCTGAGTCATTTGCGATTTAACCGCCACACGTTCTGTAAGTACAGGTGGAAAAGTGTGGCCAGTCCTCCAGATTATTAGTATTAGAACATTACCGTGGAGATGTATACAATACAGACTAATATGTCTGTTTTAATAAATATTTCTCTAAATGCTAAAGGGGTATAAGCATTATACATTTTAATATGGATGTAATGTTTTCAGAGAAGTTAAGTCATGGATAATGTAGTTAAATAATGAACAGGAAGTCCTGAAGGTGCTTGCAGTTTATGAAACAGGAAGAAAGAAAAAAACCCAGATGTTTCTCAATAAAGTTTGTGAACTGCGATAATTTATTCAGCATTTCCGTTTTTTATTACTAGATCTTTAGTAATGGGACATACAGAAGGTCCTATTACAGATGAATGTTTTGTCTGTTAACATTTACAAAACTGTTAACAAAAGATACTTGGGAAGCCCATAAACATTCACAAGAGAGTTCTGGAAAAAATATAACATTTTGGGGGTAAGGCAAGGGATTATAACATTATACAGATTATCCATAGATCCCTCATTGCATGTGTGCTCCATTTTTAAAAATCAACCCATAATGGTGTGGGAAGGTAAGGTAAAAGAAATGTTGAAGTGTGCGCCACAGTCAAATTTCATTTATTCATTTAGCTCCAGCCACTGCTTTTTCCTGCTCACAGTTAAGGGCACTGCACATGCACATTCTCACACTCATTCACACTTAGTGACAAATTAAAGTAGCTAATCCACCTACTTGCATGTTTTTGTGAGGTGGAAGGAAACCAGACAACCCAGAGGAAACCCACATAGACACAGGAGAACATGTGAAATTTCATACAGACCGTAACCCGAGCTCAGGATCAATCCGGAGACCCAGGAGTTGTGAGGTAGTAAAACTACCCACTGTGCCTTATGCTGTATAACAAAGCAAATGGAAAAAAATATTTTCAGCATCAAATTCAGCATTTTAACCATAAAAAAGATCCCTCTCATTTTTTCTGCTATTGAAGTATACTGGATGTGTGAATAATACAACTGGGAACTAATGGGCAATGAGCATTATTTTTCCTATCTTGCCCTGAATTCACACTGTACACATTGCACAAGCATTATGGTTTAATCTACGTTTTATGTGTTCTGTAACCATAATGAAACCATAAGAAAGACAAATAAGTTGTTCATTCACTGCCTCACTTAAAAGCCTATTCATCTTTCTAATAGATATCCATCATTATGATTTTACATAAAGTTAACAGTGTACAGTAAGTGCAATTTAAATGGATTTCTATGGAGTATACACTTCAGTCACACACAAGTGGAAAAAAAGAGATGTAGCATAAAACAAGGGCAGTCTGACAGGCTGGCTTGTTTGACATGCCTTTCACGTACATCAAAAAAATCTGGTCTGGTGGCATCTGGTGTGAACTGGCCTTTATCATTCTTGAGAACAAAAACGACTTTATCAACTTTAACTTTGTTATCTTGAGATCACAAGAAAAATTAGTCACGATCTTGATAAAACAACTTGTTATCTTTAGCTCACAAAAAAAAAAAGGCCTTTCTGAACTTCCGCAGATTGGCCTGTATTTAGCTCCATCCATTTTGCCCTCAACCATTACCAGTTTCCCAGTCCCTGCTGATGAAATGCATCCTCACAACACAATGCTACCACCACCACTATTCTTCACAGTAGGGAATGTGTTCTCGGGATGGTGAGCAAGGTTGGTTTTCCACTAAACGTAGCACTTTGTACCAAGGCAAAAAGCTGCATTTTTGTCTCATCAAACGTAAGAATCTTTATCCACATGTTTGCTAAGTCTCCAACATGCCTTTTGGGAAACTCAAAAAGCATTCTTTTTTCCTAGCTTTTTTCCTCTTCTAGCCACTGTTCCATAAAGTCCAGCTTTATGGAGTGTCAAGGCTATGACTGTCCTGTGAACAGTTTCTCCCATCTGAGCTGTAGATCTCGCCATTTCCTTCAGAGTTCCCCTTGCCTTCTTAATTGTTTTTGGTTGACAGCTTCTCTAGGCAGAGGTATAGTTGTGCCGCACACTTTCCATTTTTCGTAAGGATTTAATGCCACTCTGCGGAATGTCCAATTTTGGAATATTTTTTAAAACCAAACCCTGACTGATCATTTTCCAGAACTTTATCCCAGATTTATTTTGACAGCTCCTTGGTCTTCATGATGCTGTTTATTTAGGTATGTTCTGGAACCTTTCAGGAACAGATGTATTTATATTCAGATCACATGACATTTTAACTGCATGCAGGTGAACACCATTCACATAATTACGTGACTTTTCATGGTAACTGGTTGCACAAGAACTAATTTAGAATTAATTTAGACCAGATGAGGTTTTTCCAAACTTCAACTGTCCAGTTTCTGTGAACCTGTGCCCACTTTAGCCTCAGATTCATGCTCTTAGCTGACAGGAGTGGAACCAGATTTTCTGCTGTTGTAGCCCACCCCCCTCAAGGTAAGACATATTGTGCATTCTGTGATACTTTATTTGCTCATGACAGCTGTAAAGAGAGTTTTTTTTGAGTTAATGTAGTCTTCCACATGATTGGCTGATTGGAAAATTGCATGAATGAGCAGGTGTATGTACACTCACCGATGGCGTCATTAGGAACACCTGCAGGTTCATGCAATTAATCAATCAGCCAATCTTCTGGCAGCAGCGCAATGCAAAAATCATATAGATACATGTCCAGAGCTTTAGTTAATGTTAACATCAAACACAGGAATAGGGGAAAAAAATTGTGATCCCAGTGACTTTGACTGACTGTGCTGTGGTTGTTAGTGTCAGGCATTATTTCAATCCCAACGATGCCACAGCTATCGGTAGCCAGGAGTCAAGAGAGCAAATATGGTATTCTCCGGACGGGAGGGTTGGCACTACTGCCTCTCCCCTGTCAATCAAGCAACAGAAGCCAATCACGGGTATCATGTAAGCAGAATAGGTCAAAGTGTGTTACACTTCCCTGTGATGCAGCATTAGCAGCAGTTTGAAAAGATATGGAGGTTGGCTTCGCAGGTCTTGAAGGAAGCATGTGTTTTCCTCACTCTCCCTGGTTTGTAGTTGTCATGTGATAGTCAAGAATTAGCCAGTGGGTGGGAACTGGCAATACCAAATTGGGGAGAAAATCAAACTTTGAGGCAGATGGGCTACAACAGCAGAAGACCACATCGCACTCCAATCCTGTCAGACATGAACAGGAATCTAAGCCTACAGTGGGTACAGCTTCACTAAAACATCACCTATACACCTTATATATTTATATGCATTTTAAAATCTGACTAAAAAACTGAAAAGGGAGAAATTCCACCAAAAGTTCCCCCAAGCTATCTCTACATTTCTAACCAATTCTACTTATGGAAAAAACAACATTACTGACAAATTGTAAAGAATGACATGGTCTCACCTTGATTATCAGCATAATCCACATAATCCATCTGAGGTAAAAGTCACTTGCAGCCTTTAAAGAGAAGCCTAGTCGCCTCTTCACTCGACTGATTGCTGTCCTCACTAACACTGATGGGGAAATAATCGCTTATCCATTCACTCACTTCTGTTCATGTCCTTTAAATAGTTTGTCCATTGTCATGTATACAGAGTATGTAAGCACTCTGTTTTGATACGTACTGGACAACTGAAAAGGTGGACAACTTTTATCTGATTACAAACTGAAGCAATTAGGCTTATGTCACTACAGCAAGTAGCTTTCACACTTAGAAATCACACTCAGCTAGCAAGGTTTTAGTCATCTTGAGGCAGACTGAATGTTTTTAACTCTGTGTTTGTTAACCTGGCTCCTTACACATGATCTTCGCAGGCAGACATCAAAGCAAGGTAAGTTAACCCTAACTCTAATCCAATCAACAATAACCCAGTCTGTGTGACTAAATTCTCATTTACCAAAACCGAGATTCTCTATTGTACAACTGGCCTTAAACTGTAACAGTAATTGAAAATGGTGTTGTGGAGGATGAGTGACCTTAACATGTTTTGTTAATAATAGTGAAATATGTTGGCTAAGTTTTATTTTCAGGACACATATTTCAAATTAATAATCTTTTCTAAATCTGTAAAATGTCCTGTTTTGATAATGATAATCAATATTGTGTATAGAATCTGACGGGAAAACATGTAACTTTTAGCTGTGATCAGGGGCATAGCAGCCATTTTAAATGTGGGTGTTGGGGGGCGGGGGTAGTGACAGCTCAGCTGTCAATAAGTAACACACCCCCACATCTACACCCAACCCCCCCTCCCCCCTCCCAGCACCTGGGGAGACACATCCTAACCAACATCCTAAAAATGTCACAGCACCCATTACACAGTTCTTTATATATTAGAACGTCCAGATAAACTAAACCCAAACACTGATTTACCTTGACTTCTCACCTGTGACCATCCTGAAGTGCCTATTAGTTTATTATTTTCTGCTAGTGATGTCACTGCTCGCCTCTCCTACACTGGAAGAACAGAAGATAAACAAAGCACGAATCTGGTAGAGAAAATACAGCTTAACTAATTTCCCTAGCTTAACTTGCTTAGCCCACAGAAATACACAAGAACATAATTACTTATTAATAAAGCAAGGTTTGTGTAATGTACTCTACTAGTAGGAATGCAGCAACTGCACATCCAATAAAATTTGTTTATACATTCTTTATTTATTTGTCTCCATTACTGCTCTTTTGAATATATTTCACCTGTTTAACAATTTGAGGACAAGATGGATGGAGCCATCTTCATTCTCAGAAAAAGGGATGAAAATACATAAGTACACTTATAGGTTTAATGTTATCATTCACCAGTAAAGGATCTTCCTTACAATGCAGTTAAGCTGATAGCAGTGAGCGCATTTAGGTGCGCTCAGTGCCAAACACATCCCTAGGTAATATAATTTTTGTACCAGAACATAATCAAATTGTACACATTCAAACCTTCTTGTCAAGTCCACTCTGCTAGCTAATTGTCACTCAGAAGTGACCCTTTTTTTACCCATGAAACTGGCAGACTTCACACAATGCACCTGATTCAGCCCCATTTAATTGTGGTTGGCTGGGTGGCCACTCAGTCATCCCAAAATAACCAATATCTAGAAAAATGTTATTCATCTAAAAAATTTGCTAAGGGGTTTGTGATTGTCAGACACAGGGTCAGTTCGGGGGACATGTGAGGGGGACAGAAGCCCCAGTGTCCCCCACGTCTGTCCCCGCCCCTGATAGCGGTGCTTTGAAAATGTTGCAGGGATTAAAACATCTGTCATGGTTTTCCCTCTATTATTTCATTTCTATTACACATGAACATTTAAATAATTTTTCTAAATCTTCATAATCTGCAATTATTTTTTCAGATATACTAATTTTAGACCATATAAATTACAATTTAATTTAAATTTTGAATTATTATTATTATTATTATTATTATTATTATATGTATTTTGAATATTGAATATCAGTACCAAAATGATTAAAAATGCAAACATATTGCGACCTAACTAAGACCATGTGCAATAAATAAATAAATAAATGTTATTTTATTTAATGTTGTTTAAAATGTATAATTATTTCGATAAACTGTGTTTGAAGCATTTAATATTTCCCTGCCATAACATGCCTTTGATATTGCGTTTCCTACTGAAGGTGACTTGGTCGCCATTGTTATCCGACATTGTGTATTGCACAAAGCAGCTGTCCACAAATTGCTCGAGGTCCTCCATTTTTCAGAAATTCAAGAATCTTTTTGTTTGTTTGTTTTTAGTAAGCGGAGTTATCTATAGCATCCAGACTGCCTTTCAGCAGCGGGGAGCCGCCATGTTGAGTCTCACCTTTTCTCGCGAGATTCGGTTGAGCGCTCACTCTACTCGGGTTGTTCTGGGTACCTGGTGACCTCAGGATGTAACCACTGTCAAAATCCTCACTGGCTAAAATCCTCTCATCCATCAGCCGCACTGCATGCGTGGAAAATGCACACCTACCTCAGGCTGGTTAATTACATCTATTGTTTTAATTGTCAGTATTTACCCTAGGCTATTTAAGACATGCTGATATTTTTAGATAGTGAGATTATTTTAGACATACTGACTGCTTGAAAAAAAAAAAAAGAAAAAAGAATCTAGTTTGACTTTAATGTCTTTGACTTCCAGTGTCTAGGGCAAAGTGTTGCAGTGGTTAGTGTTGCTGTCTCACAGCTCTAAGATCCCTGGTTTGAGTTCAGGTTACTGTCTGTGCAGAGTTTTGTGTTTTCTCCCTGTGTTCTCAGGTTTCTTTCATTTGATCAGGATAAAGCAGTTAATAAATAAGGATTTTTAGAATAATTGCATGTAGGTTAAGGCATGGTTAGATTTAGATTTCACACCAAGGTCAACAATTATTTCAGAAAAGAATTTGAATCTTTCTCACTTCAGCTGAGAATGCCATTCCTGTCATATTTTGCATAAAACCCCAAACAACAATAAATTTCACAGCTTAATGATAGAAATAAAGTTAGAAATGTTGTTAAAAGAAGAGTAGAAAGTAAGTGTCACCAGCTTGGCACTGAAAGCACACATAGATTTGACTCATTAGTGGCAGAATTAATCACCTCAGGCATCTTAAAGAGAATTTCTTGTATAAACTATTTAGTACAGTGATTTTAAGTGATCACATGTATAACAAACTGATTTCCAATGGTAGCTGGTGATGATGCCAGTTGGTTTAACCCAGAAATTGGAGGAGGCCAGCTGAAACAAACAGAAACCGTTTAGCAACCAATTTTGTTTGCTGAAATTGTTTAACTTTACTGGAGTTAT
The DNA here is from genome assembly GCA_037576675.1 of Pangasius sanitwongsei. NCBI lineage: Eukaryota > Metazoa > Chordata > Actinopteri > Siluriformes > Pangasiidae > Pangasius > Pangasius sanitwongsei. The sequence continues at coordinate 13,535,483 of CM075006.1, read as the reverse complement.
AATACATTCAAGCAAAGAATCAGAATCTCTTTTTTTTTTTTGCCAAGTATAAGGTAAAAGAATTTGTCTTGGTGTGTTACACATTATCAGACAAATTACACAGACAGTTACAACATGGTAGATAAGTGGAGGGGAGGGGAAAAGGTAAATAAATGGAGTTATAAGAAGAGCCATGGTGTAGCTAAAAGGTCTCCTTGATTATATTCAAGTGTACATGTAGACACACTGTTATATGGATGTTTGTACAATGATATATGCATATTTACAGTGTGATATAGATATATAGATATATGTGATATAGATGTCTGCTGTGCTTAATGATGGCCACTGCTCTAGGGAAAAACTATTCGTTTGTCTCACTGTGTTGGCCTTGATGGGTTTTCTACCCGAGGGAAGAGGAAGGAAAAGATGGTGTGCAGAGTGAGAGGAATCAGCTATAATATTTCCAGAGTGAGCGTCATAACCCTGCTGGTGTAAATGTCCTGAAGTGAATGGTGACTACATCAGATAAACTTCTCCACTAAGGAGTAATGCTCTGAGGCAGCCGTCCGTGGTGCCATCTTGGTTTCTTGGTTCAAACATCAACATAAGTGAAATTAAAGTAAAATTATGTACAGCTAACTTATATCTACATGAATTTGCCTTTACACTATTCTGCACTTGTATACAATTACTGACTGGAGCCCACCTGTAATTTGTCCTCATTAACCCTGTCCATCACTGTGAAAGACAACCATCAATCTTCTGTACCACAGGGAGCCTGGAGCCTATCCCAGGGGACTTGGGGCACAAGGCGGGGAACACTCTACACAGGGTGCCAACCCATCGCCGGGCACAATCGCGCACACACACTCATTACGGACAATTTAGAGATGCCAATCAGTCTACACTGGGGGAAGAAACCCACAAAGCATAGGCAGAACATGCAAACTCCATGCAAACTCCTCCCAACGCAGGAGGTGCGAGGCAAACGTGCGAACCACAAAGCCACCATGCCACCACCATAGGACCATTATCTGGATCCACTATTTGGATGACGAAGCATTCTCAGCACAGCACTAATACTAACATAGTATTGTGTGGTGCTGATATAGGTGTATCAGCAATATTGCTGGTGTTTTTTAAACGTCACTGCTGTGAGAGAACGCACACACCAAATCAAAATCTCCAGCATCTCCTCCATGTGATACAATACCACAGATCTAGAATTTGACAAATTATATACAATCCCTCTTCTGTCCACGAGGTGGCACTAGTGTCTGTCAGTAGCCTAAACAAAAGTAATCACTTCAAGTTGTGACTACAAAGCCATTCAAGGCAAATGATTATTTGGATATAGGCATGTTTCGTGTGGTACTTTTTAAAATACTTTTTTTTTTTTTTTTGGTGGGTTGGGGTGGGATTACATGCTTTGCAGACTTTACTCGCATGGCTTCTTTGAGCCCCTGGAGCGGCCCTCATGCCTCGTTTGCTTATGGTCGATATAGAAACGACATGGAGCCATGATAACTTGGGAGGCTGGTGTCCATCGTTTTGAATCCTCCATGGTTGTCCCACACTCCCTCCTCCTGCAGAAGGCTGTCAGCATGGCTCCGCCTCGGTCCTTTTGTCTTCTGGTAATCTGTAGCACGACTGGGAGAGATACTGCATTTTCCGGAGGGGGGTCAGGGAGTTCAGCGCCATTTCAGAAGAACAAGCAGCTTCCGTTAGACTGAAACTTTGCCATTAAGCCAGCTCCCAGTGCCACACTCACCAGTACACACGAGTTAATCATTTACTAACTCATCCCCCTCACCATCACACTGCTTATCGCTGTAAGGCATGAAGATGTTGCCTCCATCAGGAACATGGCCAAAACAGTGTGAGGAGAACAAAGGCTGTGAGGGACTTCATCTATCACTGCATATGATCTTCATAACATGAGGCTTAGACACAGATTAGGGAATTAACTCTGGCCTTGTGCAACATGCAGCAATGATTATCATTCAAAAAACTGGGGCTGGTATGTGTGTGTATGTGTGGGATGGGGGGGGGGGTTGCAGTGAAGGGAGCACTAGATGAGAAAGAGGAGGCACAGAGAGAAAGAGGGGGAGGGGAAGAAAGAGGAACTCATGAGGTGAAGAGGATGGAGGAAGTCTTAGCAAGCAAGGAGAAATCATGAGCACAAATGCATTCATAGATCAGGAGAAGAAAGACATAGGAACAATAAACAAGACAACTAAGATGAGAATGAGACTAGAGATGATGCTGGTAAGAACTGACAAGATGTTGCCTGCAAAAGAAGGAGGGGGTGAAAAGAAGGAGAGAGAGAAGGAGACATACACACACACACGCACACAGAAAATACATGGGAGGGGTCCTGTGCCACAAGTGCTGCTGCTATGTCTGCCTACATCCTTGTTTTCCTGGAAATCCTAGACCATGCACACTAAATGGTGATGTTCACTGATGTGCAGGGATCTGCCCTTTGGGCCTACCGTGGCTATGGGAAGGGAAGGGAAGGGAAGAAAAGGGTGTGAAGGTTGTGGACAAATTCAAAATTCAAATTTCTTAATAATTAAGATTATACAGCATATTATAAGATCTGATTATTGCCTGTGTTTTCACCTGCAGTGCCACTCTGACTGTGACTGATCAAAATAAATATTTATACTGAAGCTTTGCCCTCCTTTAAACCTCACAAAATTAGTTCGGATTTCAGTCTTATAGTAACAATCATGTCAAAATGACCAATAACTAAGAGCAAAACTGCAAGTTGTTTAGTTCCAGTCTTTTCGCGCATATATTAGTAAAGGTCTGGAGGACCTCAGCACCGCAATGCACAGCTGACAGATTCATCCGCGCGTACAGTGGGAAGTAGTCCGGCCTGATATAGCATACAGTGGGAGCAGCGCAGGTGAAGTGGGATCAAGTCTATTGTGTGAGTCTGAATACACCAACACACCACCCAATTTAAGCACATTTGCCCATTTACAAAGACAAACAATTATCTTAATTATGCCTTAAATGGAAGAAGGAAGAATTATGGCTTCTCTTCGCATTCTTATATCTGCAGCCAAACACACGGCAATGAAATGAGCTAAATAGAATAAAAAAGAGCAGACTGCTACAGTATGGACACTGCTTTGGAGGCTGACATCGATATACTCTGACTGTATGTGCCGGTATATGGAACTATACAACTGACATCGAAGTTAGTTGGGGAGAGGCGAGGAAAGCGGAAGGTTTGTATGGTTGAGTGGGGTGTGGTGTGGCTCCCCCCCCCCTCCACCCCGGCACATACACACACGGAGAGGATCTCCATGCAGTCGATACCGTTGGACGGGAGAGAGAGAGAAAGAGAGAGAGAGACTCGAGTGACTATTCATCGAGGATTTAACTAGTTGTTTGGTTTCTTAATATCCAGTGCGTGCTCTGTAGTGCGGTGTTAGACGACCAGTCCATCGCTGATGAAGTTTCAGTAGCAGGGAGATTAAGCTAGCCAGGTGTGAAACTGCCTTCCCGGTTGGCAACTAACACAAATGTTGAACGACAGCTACTAGCTACCAACTGAAGCTGGAGGACCTAAAGCGTGGTTTTACACAAAAGAACCCCGACTTGAGAGACGAACAGGGCCAAAAGTGAGGCGAGACAAAAGAAAGGTGATTTTTCCCCCCATCCTGCACTCACTCAGTGTAAATTGGAGCCAGTGTGTTAGTGGCCGCTCTGTAGCCGTGTGGCGTTAATAGCCTTATGTTTAATGAACAAGGGGACGAGAGAACCAGCTCGGAAATTAACGAGGTGACTTCTCAGAGGAGTTCTGCTCAAAGTGAGAAAGCGAGAAGAGCTATCATTCCGCAAGATATGGTGCTTGTGATATAGAATTAAACCTCGTAATATATAAAATATATATATATAAAATGTACTAGGCAGGCGATGTTCGATGAAAATAGCGCAATTAAAACCGACTACCGGGCGTGACGTCACAGCTCCAGGCAATTGACAATTTGCAAAGTGATTTATTAGCCTACAAACTGAGGTTATTTGCTCGTTCTAGTTGGTGATAAATGACTTCAGTAACTTTTATTTTGCATTCATCAGTAAATGGCAAATGCTTCCAATGTTGGACTGCGCCAAAAAAAAAAAAAAAAAAAAAAAAACCTGCTTAAGACTCGTTAAAGGACTTTACCTGGAAAGCGGCCCTAATTAAATGAAGTTGTGAAAGCCATTCTACATGACTTCTGTATCAGTACTAAAGCCGTGTTCTGCAGGTTTCTTAGTTAAAGTAGGGCACTGTGAGTGCGTCCTGTAAAGGCGGTTTGGAAGCTGAGCCATGACAATGAGTGGAGCTGAGCTCCTCTGAAACATCCACCGGCGCGAGAAACGCTTTTTTTTCTAACGAAATTCAGTGGCTTGTGCTTTTAAATCTGTGCTGAAGGTGTGTGTTTGAGTGTATGTTTGAGTTGCTCAGCTGTTCGGCTCGGTTACTTTGTGTGGCTTTAAAAGCGCAGCTCCCGTTAGACAAAAGGCCTCAGAGAGGAACATGAGCAGCAGGAGCGGAGCGGAAGTGCACTCACACTGACCACTACATCTCATCTCATCTCATCTCTTCTCATCTCTTCTCTTCTCTTCTCCACTGATCACACTCCTTAAGCATGCTCGAGTTATCTGGCCCTTTTTAATTTCATGCTGTGAAGAAGCTAAAATGCAAACCTTCTCACCTTTATAGAGCCTAAGGGTCGTTTTCATGGAAAGCCCACAAATCTGGAGTAGCTCTGAGAAAAGTTTTAACCTGGAAAAAAAATTCAGAATCTTTTCATTTTGTTAATATTCGTTTGCGTAGTCTGCTATAAAGACTGGTGAATGTTTACATGTGCATAGCTGGACCGTTTTCTTTCTGTTACTGATGGGGTCAGTCAGAGTAACAGGGCTGAGCAGTACTTTCATTTGTATATTAAATATATTGAATTGCATGTAAGACTTAGTAGTAGTAGTAGGTAGTATCTTTTATTACAAAATTCTCATTCCTCTTCTGATCACATTTTTGGTATTTGTGCCAATGTATAATTAAACAGTGATAACAGCTATAGAAAGTTGTCATCTGAAGCCATGTTTCTGTCATTTTCAGTAAATGCCTTATTCTGGTCAGGGAAACGGTGGGTCTAGAGTATATACTGGTAACACTGGGCGTGAGGTATGAATACACCCTGGATGGGATGCCGGTCCAATGCAGGACACCTTGCACATACACACTCAGACCTAGGGGTAATTTAGAGCAGCCAGTCCACCTACAGGCATGCTTTTGGGGTACAAGGAGAACATGCAGAATTTCCCATAGACACCAAACTGAGCTCAGGATTGATCCTGGAGCTGAGAGGCAGCAGCGTTACCTACTGCACTACCATGCTCCCTGCTGTTATTTTGGTAAATGCAGTATAGTGGCCATCTCAATATTTAAAAAGTGTCTTTCTTATGTTTACTCATGGCAGCCATGCCGTCAGTGATGGAGCGCTCAGGATCTGGAGTTCTGTCCCGCAGCAGGGCAAAAACAGCAACCAATGGCAACAGTCAACACACTGATGAGGAGAGCAGTGATGAAGAACATTCACATGGTAGGCCTCTACCAACCAACTCACACGCACAAACCTATTAAACCTAGTAATAAAGCACCTAATGCTTTATTAATTATATATATTTTTCAGCATTTCTTAACATACTCTTCAGCTTCTTCTTGTCTTACACTGGTCTGATTCTGTAACCGGATGCTGGTCCATCTTTATTTAGGCTCCCTTCTCGTTCTTTCTTCCACCCACATCTCTCCTACTGCCCTTTGTGCGACTAGCAAACTCTTCCTTACAGTGTTCTTTATCTTATAGACAGCATGATTCGTGTGGGTGCAGACTACCAGGCACAGATCCCAGAGTACAAGCCAGGTAAGAGGAAGTGTGTTCGTGTAAGAGAGTAGTCATTCTTATTACCAAATATTTTGAGGTCCAGTTGGAAAGTCTATTGTACAGTCTATACGGAGCCGGAGATGGGTATTTATTTATAGGTCCACAAGTGAAGATGAGTAAGAAATAAAGATGTTTAGGGGAAGATTTGAAGTGGCCTGCTAGCAAAAATGTTAGAGAAGAAGAAGCCATTTTAGAAAATGACAAGGTGAAAACTTTGAAAACAGAATGGTAAGCATGAAGAGACTTTGAAGGAGAGCGAGAGTACGTGCATGAAAGCAGTATATTTTAAATCCTTTTTCTTCTGACTTAGTGTGCTTCTGACTTGTTTAAATATCATATCAGTTAAATGTGTCAACATTATATAAGCGAGTTTGGAGTAAACACATTCTCTATTCTTTTCTCAGTACAGGAAAATGTGTTGAAATTCTCGTCAGATCTATGCTGCACATTGGTAGCAACAGAAAAACTAATTCCTATAGAGTTGATCATGTAACTGATTTTTATGATAACAGAAACTAAACAAATTCTTTGACTCACTTTTTGTTTGTTACGCCTGTTGAAGGACACAACAGTGAAGTCTCATGGAAACCCAGATCTAATATTCTTTGTGTGAATAAGCTTAGATCATCTTAAATGATGAGCCATGTGGCAGAGTAGATGGATATGTTGAGCTTCAGTGCTGTGTATGAGAGAAATAGATGTGTGACTGATGTGTCCTCCGTTGACAGAGCTTGAGCCTGACTACAGTGAGAAGGACCAGAGAAGCATGCTTGTGTGGTCACCTAACAGCCAAGTGTCTGATGCAATGTGTAAGTGTTGAGTCCAACGATTTCTATAAACTGTAATGGTATTATAAAAGAATTGCACTGTATTGTAAAATAGACATCCCATATAAGCGCCATTCCAAGTAAATGTTTATTATATTATGGGGAGAAGTGAGACTTTATAGTGATTTTGTAAACTGCTTACTATTTCCAGCTAATGCTAAACATGGTGTAGATCACAATAACTGACAGCACTGAAAATTGGTTTATATCTAAACTTAATGGGAAATGCTTAATGTAAATCAGACTTGTTAATCTGAGAAGCTGCTCGGATTGTGTGACTATTAATACCAACTGATCTCAGCAGACATTGAACATTTTTATTCTGTCCTTAACAGTGGATGAGTACATCTTAATGGCCAAAGAGAAGCATGGATATAATATGGAACAGGTATGCCAAACCACAGCTTAAAGGAATACTCCAGCACTATTTCAACATGATCTCTATCCAGCCCATCTATGACATGTGGAAAATTACTACACACAAGACTTTTCACTGTACAGAGGAAAGAGTAGAAAACTGAAACTCACTTATAATGGAAGCCTAAGGGCAGGTGTTAAATTCCATCAGTAAGTGTTTAAATGATGTGACTGTATAATGCAAATATAAACCTACAACTCTTGCACATTGGAACACCGGTACGTTGCAGTAAGAAGCAATTCTGGTTGCTTAGGCTTACAGTTATCAGTACTCCTGTGATTATATTGAGCTACATTGTCTATATCAGTAATTTGTCCTCTGAAAAAGTATTCATCTTGGGAAAATGATGAGGTATACAGATTTAGAGCTTAATGTGCAAATCCATTTGAAGAATTACGAGAGCAGTCTAGTAAAATACCGTTTTCTCATAAATGTTTATTGTGCCTGAACAACTTGCCTTAGAAGTGTTTTCTGATTAAATGGGTTTTCCATCATTCTCTCAGAAAAGGGAAACATGTCCATTCTTGTCTGCTAATCACATATGCTACAGTAGGGAAAAGGTTGGAGCACTTCTTTTAGTAGACTATAGCAAACTTGAACTTTGATGCACAAATCTTATCACTTCTTTAGTCTTTGGGCATGCTGCTCTGGCACAAGCATGATGTAGAGAAGTCCCTGGCTGACCTGGCCAACTTCACGCCCTTTCCCGATGAGTGGACTGTGGAGGACAAGGTGCTGTTTGAGCAGGCGTTCAGCTTCCATGGCAAGAGTTTCCACCGCATCCAGCAGATGGTAAGCGAGAGCGTATGAGAGTACAGGGGAGAAAGTGAAGGTGAGAGAGTGGGAATAGCAAGGAGAAGAGGAAGATGGCTTGTATAATCTATAGTGCTCCCATCTGCCTGCTGCTTCAGGAGAGAGTCGCATTTATAGCCTACCAGAGAATCCAATTCAGTCCAACAGAGTCATACAGACAAGTATTCAAGTACTGAGTAGGACCTATGGTCCACTATTAAGAATAATGAATTATTTTATAGTTTTCTATTATCTTTATTATATTATATATTATATTTTGTCATGTAGCTCTTTAAAGTTCCCTAGAGTTTTAAAGTGGCCTTGAAATGGTTTGAGAGAGGTGATTGTGGCAGTGGTGGCTGAATGGTTAAGGCTCTGGGTTACTGATCAGAAAGTTGGGGGGTTCAAGCCCCAGCACTGTCAAGCTGCTTCTGATGGGCACTTAACCACATCTGCTCCAGGGGCGCCATATCATGGCTGACCCTGCGCTCTGACCCCAGCTTCAAAGCAAGCTGGGATATGCAAAAACTGCATTTCATTGGCTCTGTACTCATACCCTGCACAATGACAATAAAGTTGAATCTAATTTAATTCTGTATATTGAAGTATTTCCTTTTGAAACAGGAAGTGCTTTTTCACTACAGCTCTTTAAATAGTGTCAGAGGGCTTTTGCATCGAGACTCTTCTCTGTTCTGGCACCAAGGTGGTGGAATGAACTTTCCCTAGATGTCCGAACAGCTGAGTCACTGGCAGTCTTCAAACGACGTCTAAAGACTTACCTCTTCATAAAGTACTTAAGTTAGCACTTACACACACACAAAAAAAAAAAACCCCTCCCCAACAGAGTTTTGGACTGATGGTATTCCTAGTTTGTGACCTAGTGAGCCAGTATCAGAATGTATTTTTGATAGACTTCAAAGCACTATTGTAAGTCGTTCTGGATAAGGGCGTCTGCCAAATGCCGTAAATGTAAATGTTTCTAATTTCCATAGCATTCAAGATGTGCAACATCATGCTTAGCAAACAGACAAAATAATGCAGCTGAGAGAGCTTATTTTAAAACTGTGTAGGATTTTTCACCACCAGTTTACCCGTTGGAACTTAGTCATGTTTATCATGTCATGTTTTGTTACTGGCCTGCACCAGTCTTTTACCGTTTCCCCGTGATAAACCCACTACAGCAACAAGAGAAAGTGGCTTCCTGTTAGGGAGGGGGGTAAGACTGCTGTTTAACACAAGGCTCTAAAATAAAAACTGAGAAAAGTCCTCTCGTGCACATGCACAAGCACGCCCTTCCAAATCTATCACAGCATCACAGCCAGCGCTTTTGAACTGAAGTCTTCCATGTTTAAGCCAAGATCAAGATTTTAAAAGGGGAACGAATGCAGATGAGCACACAAGCTACAACCACCATTTGAACACACAAGAGATGGTTTGAAAGGGGAATGATGTGCAGGAAGCTGCATGACCAAAAACTACATGAATGAGCCATACTAACTAACTGCTACTATAATGCACTGCTCTCAGTTTATTTACAGGGGCGGGACATAGGCATTCTAGAGAGCATTTGATTGGACACAAACTGAACAAGAACAGTATGATTCAGCATTTTTTCCCCATCATATTAGAATATGATAAACACGTTATGGGGGGGGGGGGGGGGGGGGGGGGGGGGGGGGGGGGGGGGGGGGGGGGGGGGGGGGGGGGGGGGGGGGGGGGG
>CM075006.1:13504600-13525693 GCA_037576675.1 Pangasius sanitwongsei | reverse complement strand
TATCACAATTGTGTTTATGAATATGGTCTTCTCTTTACTCATTTTTTTTGTTGTTCGTTCTCCCATTATGTTGGGGTGGTACTTTACATTTTTTTGTTGCATTTTTTTTATTTGCACCTTTACCCCCCCCCCCCCCCCCCCCCCCCAAGTATATACTGACAAATTGTCCGCAACGCAAAGACACACGCACAACAAGCTCTTAACACTGATGTTGATTTAATGGGCACTTCAGGTCAAGCAGCTGATCTGAGCTGTAAATGTGTAGCCAAGCCTATAAGTAGTTATATGTTAATGTTAATTAAGATTCTCCATACTGCACTGATACTGATGTAATTTTTATTATTTCTCAGCTGCCAGATAAGTTGATCTCCAGTCTGGTAAAGTACTACTACTCCTGGAAGAAGACTCGGACTCGCACCAGTGTCATGGACCGGCAGGCCCGCAAACTCGTTAGCAAGAGAGAGAAAGATGACAGGTGAGAGGGTTGGAAAAACCAAAAAGGAAGCACAAACGAATGCAAAAAACCAGGAGTGTCCTCTGAAGCATTACCCTAACCTTGCAATGTCTCCCTGTTAGTAATGACGAGATAGAAGAAGGAGACCCAGGAAGTGACAGTGACTTTGAGATCGACACAAAGAAAGAGGTGAGGCATAAACTCACCTTTTATTGCTTAGTTATGAAAATGTAGTGTTCCCCTTACCAACCAGAGACGACCTAATATTAGGGTTGTTTAGTAAGGCTATAAAAAGGCATATTGACACTTCAGGTGTAAAGGAGATTTTTAAAATGAGATATACCAAAGTTAACCATTACAGACTAGACAGGTCAGGGCTGATTTATACTTGAGTCTGTGAATCTGCCAGCGGGTGCAGCATAGATAGCTGCCTGACACACTTGCATGTAATTCTCTTTATCTAATGAGAAATGTAGTGGATTACACTGTACTTGAGGATAATTTTTGCCAATTTTACACTGAAGTGAGTCTTGTGATGCCTTTATTAACATGGTTGTTTATGTTTATTTTTCACTGAAGCTTTTTGAATATCTTCCTCCAAGAATTCATTTTCACATCAGTGTTTTTAGTAATGCTTTGAAGACAGGTTGTACAAAAGGTTATAGTAAAGTATTCTAACATGCTTGTGCGTGTGCTCGTTCTTGTTTGGATTAAGTGTTCTTTGTCACATTACAAACCACTTCATTGCTCAACCAGTCAGTGTTTTCTTGATGCACTACACCACCAGTTCACATGAGAATAGGTTTTATTAAGTTATTAGCCTTTTTTTGGTTGCTGGTTAAGAATATCTATGAAAAACTGAGAAATGATGTGTTGTGACCACTAATCATAAGAAATTATTCCTGTTAAATATTAGTGTTTTAAAATGTATTCTCTCATTCAGTCCAAGCTGAGCTCTGGTGCTGGAGGAGGCAGTGAAAGGAGCTCTGGGAGGTCAGGCCCTACACGCAAAGAGAACCAGGGGGCTCAGTACCGTCACCATCCACTGAGGGCGCGCCGCAGACCTCCAAAAGGCATGCATCTGGATCAGGATGACATCATGGCCCTGTCGGCTTCCACCGAGTCAGGAACCATCTCCAACCGCCAACTCGACACTCAGCTAGTGTCTCTCAAGAGACAGGTAATGATTGCATGATGGTGTGTGCGCACGCACACATTGCAGTATTTGATATGGATTTATAGAATTAAATTATAGACCAGAATTAATCACAAGACAAACTTTACCACTCCCCATGCAGGTTCAAAGTATCAAGCAAGCAAACAGTGTCCTCAAACGGAGTTTGGCAGATGGTGTTAATGCTATGAGACCAACTGAGGTGCAGTCAGTTATTTCTATACACTCACTCTCTCAACTATACTCAAGTTTATCATGATTTCATTAGCATTCTGATTATTTCTGAAGCATGTGTGATGATGATAATGGTGGATGGATAGAGAAATGAACAATCTTTGCCAAAATGTATATGTTGGAGGAATATTCCAGTTTTTTCCTGACCTAGATCTCCATCTATTTCATCTGGAGCATATGCTCAATTTCCTGGACAAGAAATTCAACATGCTTCCTTGTACTCAAAACCCTAATAACGGTAGTCTGAAGGGAGGTTGTTGAATTCAGTCAAGAAGCATTTTTTGAATAAAAACATTTGTGAATAAAGTGTTCTACAAAATGTTTTACATAAATGTTACTGACTGCTCCAACAATTGCCCTTAGACTTCCATAATTAGTGTTTCTCTTTAATACAGGGAAATTTATTGAAATGTGTCTATAGTATCACATATGCAAAGGTATTTCTTAATCATTTTTGAGGAATGTTACTGAAATGTAAACAGAAATTAAGTCCTCAGCAAATTGCATTTGCGTAAACCTATTTATCATTATGTACTCTTTCAGCCCACTCTTAAGATTAACTCCCGCTGGACCACAGAGGAGCAACTCCTGGCTGTACAGGGTAAGTCAGATTATCATTACTTTCCCTGCTACTTGATGGTATTTGCAGATTAAGAAAAATCTATTAATTTAGTTGTTAGCAAATGAAAATATTGGCAAGTAAAGAATTTCTAGTGTCCCAGATGCAGCACCATTTGATTACCCTGGGTGTCAGTGTTATTGGACTCGATACCACAGATAAATGCACAAGCATGCAGTATTATTAACAAATAATTATCTTAAGTTGTTGTTTTAGATGTATGTAGTTTAATGTTGTGGGTTTGCCTTGTGAAGCTATCAGACGATATGGTAAAGACTTTGCCGCCATAGCTGACGTGATTGGGAACAAGACTGCGGGTCAGGTGAGCTCATTCTTCGTCAGCTACCGCCGCCGCTTCAATCTGGAGGAAGTGCTTCGAGAATGGCAGGCAGAACAGGAAGTGCTGCGGGGGAACAGCGAGACCGTGAAGGACCTGAATGGAACAGCAGGAGTGGAAGAGGATGAGGTGAGGCAGGATAATGGGACATGCAAAATGTAAAAATGTCATTATAGTTTATATATAAAAAAAAATGTTCCCAAATGTCCTGTACCTTTTAAGTGAATGTTTTTGTTTAGTTGTATTTTTCCTGATGGATAATATCCTTGTGTTCTATGCAGACTAAGAGGGACAGCGTGTCCCCTGCAGACTCTGGGAGTCCAACGCCTTCCTCTGAAGTAGCCAGTAACGCCAGCCAGTCTTCTCCCCCGCTTACCCAACCCCCACCCTTACTACGCCCAACTCCCCCCAGTGCACCCCCAAGCCTGTTGCGCCAGCCTCCTCCTCTTCAAACGCGCCCCCTCCAGACCCGAACTCCACACAATCACCCTCCACCCCCACTCATCCGCCCTGCAGTGGCCTCGTCCCACCACCAGAGCGGTTTGAGGAACTCCGTCGGTTCCTCTCCGGCTTCCAGTGTGCAGCTGCCTCCCTCGCTGTTGGGGCTCAAAGTGGAGTCACCACACTCGCATTGATTCACACAAGCTGCTGGGGTTGGCCTCTGGCACTGATCTCAAACTAGTTCCAACTTTGTTCAAGATTAGGATGTTAATGGAAACTGGTTCCAGATCAGGGCAACTTCTAGAAAGCGCTCACACTGATAGGGAGAGCAGGTACTGTCCAGGTGGCAAGGGGATTCAAAATACACATATTACTGCAGTTGTTCAGTCACACAGGATGAGTCAGTGGTGGTGATAGATATAGTGTTAGACAGGTGAAATGAGTCAGCAGTAGGTTTGGCATCACTCAGAAAATCCCCATTAACACACAACTCATATGGGCAAACATCTCCCATTGTCACTCATCTACTACAGAAAAAACCTCAGTGCAGACTTGCCAAATACAGACCACACACACCTAGCAGGCCTCAGCTTTAATAATATACCTCAGAGGAGGCCACAGAACCCAAAACTACACAGTTCAGCATGATCAATTACAGAAATGACCTTTGACAGAAAACATTGTTAGTACTTGAACCAAAATTTCTCTGTGGAGAAAAAAGCCTTTAGACGTTATACACTGGATTGTAATGAAATGCCTTGACAACTGAATCACAGGTTTCCTCATCTCCATGGCAACAGCAGAACATCTCCAACTATGTTACACAGAAGACACCACATGTTGTTTGTGAGTGTAAACAGGGAACAGGCGTTCTTTCGTTTCCATTAAAGAGCCATGTATTACTAGAACTGAGCTTAGTGAAGCAGTTTTTTTTTTTTTTTTTTTAAATTTCTATTACTGAGTCCCTGAAATATTAGTAGATAGTAATTATGTAGAAGTAGTTAATATTAAAGCACTAAATGACCCAAAATACTTGACTTTTTTTCTTGCACAAACACTGAAGTACGCTGATTCTTCAGTCAACTAGATGTTGTAACACTAAGTTAATAGTTTGTGCCAGTGGAGTTTTCCATTTCCACCAAAATTTTGTATATGAGAAATGTTTACAGGTGAACTTGGATATGGTTGTGTTTTTTTTTTCTTTTCTTTTTAGAATAAAGTGAAAGGACCAAAATCTACATGCAGTTGTGTGTGTTCAGGACCTCAGACCCTCAATCACCAACAAGTGATTCAGGTGCTAGTAGAAAGAGTAGTTCTTGTTGCATCATTACCTATGCAGGTTGAAGTTTCATCATTCATTTATTACTATCATTGATCATAATCATCTCTCTTTGCACCAAATGTACATTTGGAGTTCTCTCTATCCCTGACATACATCAGCTCTGACACAGAAAAATATTAAAATTACAGCAATGAAAAATGATATGAAATAAAAATCAACCCTGAAGAAAAATTATATTAATAGATAACAATGACAATTGGATCCCCAGCACCTTAGACAATGATCATTCATAGAACTGCAAATAACGTGACAAACATTTTCTGAAAAAAAGATATAAAACACAGAGGAGCACAAGTGTCCCACAAACCACTTACAGACTTGGAAGAGACTCCATTGCTCCCCCTACTGTTTCAATAATAACCGAGTGTGTATCCATGCATGCAAAACATGTATAGCTCAGTGGAAAGACAAGGCATAGCTCACCTTTCTCACACACACATCTGCCTTTCTCAGCTGGCTCTACTAATGCCTGAGCAAGAATATCAAAACTCATCAAAATTATGATAACCCATTTAAACTAAGTGGTAGTCAGACCATCTGCTCCTGATGTGTAGTTCTCTGTGGGCTTGCTGCTACTTAATACAATCACTGCATGAAGGTCAAGACAAAAAGCCCAAAGCAACCTTTTGGTTATACACAGATGATTCACTCTCATTCAGACTAATGCACATGACAGAAGGGGACAAGCATGAAAAGGGTAATGCTCAAAGTGATGTTGGGGCTCATTTCATTTGCTACCAAACCACTGCAGCTTTCAGGCGTAGGCGTCCTGGATTTGGAAGGTGGGCTAACAGATGAAACCCAAACAGGCATTTAGATATCAGTCTCGTAATGACAGCTGTGCTGATGCAGGTGATGTAGTCCTCTTTTGCTGTGTCTTTTCCAGTGATTGTTTAGTCCAAGGGGCACAGGGGGTTTGTTGGAGTCTGTTGTTTGTGTGTGGCATTCATTACAGCAAGACATGAACGGCTTTTAAAACCACAAGAAGAAAAAAAAAATCCTAAGGATAACAATGCATAAATCACTGATTTTACAACATTGAAATACATTTGATTTCTCTTCAGAAAGGGGGGGGGGGGGGGACGGGGACGACAACAAAAATACACCCATTCCAGTGCAACAAATCACAACCCAGTCAATGAAGAACTAAATCACCCAAAGCATAACACAATCCCTTGAGTGGTATTCAAGTGGTGGCCCTCTTTTAGGGTGCTGATGAGGTTTAACCCCGCTGACAGAACAAAAAGGAAGAAATGTTGGGTGAGAGTGGGTTTGTGGGCAAACTCTGACCCCAGTCCACACAGCAAAACAAATGAAAACGTGCAGATAACATAAACTCTGTCCGGATGCCCAGTGCGTGAGTGATGAGTTGAAGACCAAAATGAGTTCACAAAACTCAGGAGAGTTTATCAAATCAGGATCTTCTCATAGTGGACAAAAGTAAAACAGCTGTTTCTTTCCTTTCACCCCCTTTCTGGACTGATAAATGAGAGTAAAGGCTAGTGATCCTGAAACCAGCAAAATCAACATATACAGCACTTTTTTCTCTCATACCTCACACTGTATTTCAGCATGTAGTATCTGTACAGCTTATTTCAACAAAAACGTAAGATCTGTCCATTTAGTATCTCACAACTCATTTCAGTGGTTACTGCCTGCCTTCCTGTTTTCCCCTACATCACCATCTCTAACCATCACCCGCCCCCCTTTAACCCTCGCTCTCCCCCCTCATAGTTTGAGCTCATTGGCGATTTTGGAAGCGATGTTCTTGAAGGCGATGGAAGTGCCGGAAATCCTCTTGAAGCGCACGCCGTTGAGGGACAGGCGGGGTAGCTTGCACACCTCCATCTCCCACTGGACGAAGTCATCCCGGGAGGGGTTGCCAGCCATGCAGAAGAGCATGTAGCGCTCACGCACTTCGTATTCACAGCTGTTAGCGTCCAGAACCTTACGGATCTCCTTCATCATCTCGCTGGGCTCCATGGACGAAGTGGTCTTCATGCTCCAGGTGAAGCGCAGCGAGCGAGGCTTGGTGTTGTCCTTCGCAGACGGGGGCGGAGTTCCGCCCCTTGGAGAGGAGGAGGAGAGTGAGTCCTTGTTTTCATCCCCGCCACCTGAGCCAAGCGTCCCACCTCCTACTCCAGTCTTCTCTGCCTTGTCGGCACTGCTCAGCATGGATCTGGAGACAGAGATGGAGAGAAAAGGGAAGAAAAAGAGAGGGAGAGATGGAAATTGGAAAATGATACAGAAATATGAAAGAAAACAGCACAGAAGAAAAATGTGGCCAAAGAAACAAATGCATGTGAAGAAAAAGATGTAAAGAGATAAGAAAAAGAACAAGGGGATCATTGAAGGTTTGGACAAAAGACAGAGGAGGAGGCAGTGGCAGTAAATGGGGAAGAAAAATGACAGTGAACAGAAGACAGAAGAGCCAAGAAAAAGGCATGCATGTTAAAGGACTGCTGTCCATTTATTATCAATTCTTCTCCCCTATGTGACACACACACACACAATCGGTGCACGTTTACTGTCTATTTGAACTTGAGTGGAAGTGGCTGCATCTAAAAAGACATCTCAATATATCTCTGTCCTGCCCTCATGTTTTCATTTGGTTTTATTCACAAACGGAGGCAACTTTAAAATTTCACTCATGTCCTATAACAGACAAGGTGTGTGTGTGTGTGGAGGGAGAGTGTTCTGTCTAGACATAAACAGCAAGGCTTTAAAAAAAAAAAAAGAACATGGTCTAGATTATACCAAACCCTGCTGTAGTAAACAATTCTGCAGCTGCAGGAAAATCTAAATTGTAGGCTGATTGTAAATAAGGCATATAAGGAATTAACCCCTTGCTGAATGTGTGTGTGAGAGATTGGGGAGAAAAAACACAACATCTAAGCAGAATGGGCAGAATGGAAAACCAAACTATGAGGACAGGGTTAGTCACAAAATGATGAAACTAACATTTAATGACAGAACACAGGCATGTCAGACATTCTCTCTTACACACACACACACATGCACACACACACACACACAAACCTTAATCCTGATTGGTTACAAGTAATATGAACCAATTAACTCTGAATTATACACCCGTTCTTAGTCAATTATGACTCTAGATATTTACTTATCCATTAATTAGGTCTGATTAGGAAATGATTTGATCAGGTCTTGCGTTTTGGTTTTTGTTTGTTTCCTCACCTGCTGCCCTCGTCTCGACTCTCTCCCTCATATGGGCTCCTCGAAAGAAATCGCAACAAGATTAGTTTTTGTACTGGTGTACTGCCACCAAGCACTTCAAGCGTTATGGATACCCAGGTACGCAAATCCCATTCCATTACTGAAAGCTCCATTTCAAACAGGCAGTGCTGGTTTAATGCGTCAAAAGCAGGAGGTCTAATATTACAAATGAGTAAGGGCACCAGTAGGATTGTGCTCTATAGTGGTGGGAACTGAATGAGCAAATAATATGGGATGGAATGGATTTGAACAAAACCAGAGAGATCCACCCAGGACACCCTCAAATGTCTTTATATGAGCCCATCACCATGTAAACTAGTCTCCCAACAATGACCCTACAGCTGCTACAGCCCCTGTTCACACACACACAAGCACCCGAACACACCAACATAAAACACAGAAACAATGACAGACATACACAAAGAAAAAAGGCAGATTTTTTTTTTTAAGGGTTTGCTTCAGCCATCTCAATGCATGAATGCTAGTTGTTATGAACAGACACAGACAGATAACTACTCACAAAGAATGGTCTATATGTAAACACAGACTATTAAACAGATGGTCAACAAAAACATCAGTGAAGCGTTAGAAGCACAACAGGGACATGAAGCTGTTTAGCAAACACAAAGCAGCATCTGTAGGTTAAAGAGCAGGAAATATGGGTAGGTGGATATAATATAACCTGTAAAGGAAGTTTTCACAAATTGACAAACAAACAATACAACTGTTGACCAGCAGAGGACGCAAAGTCATTGTGTATTACATGACAGTGCCCTCTTCTGGACAAAAGACCACATAACAGTAACACCAAGAAGTTACACCATTATATGAAAGCACATTATTACAAATAGAACATATAGTAGAGCATATAAATTGGAATGCTGTAATGTATTTGGTTATTTTTCTATAACTGCAGTGAGTTGAGTTAGATTTCCATACACCTGGTGCCCGAGTCCTACATGTTCTCACGTACAATGTGGCAGACATAGAAGTGAAATATAGAGACACATGGAAGGGGAGGGTATGAGGAAAAATAGGAGGCAGAGTGGTTTTGGGAGAGCAGGCCAAAGCCAGTCAGTTAATCTCAGCTTCAGATGCTGTTACCATCACTGTCATCATCATGTTAAAAGGGCTGAGAAGAACAAGAAATAAAAGAGGCAAAGAGATTCTCCTGAAAGAATGCAGAGTAATATAATCCCCTCCATCACTCCTTTCCATTCTCAACGTCCCCTTTTCCAGATTTCACCCTGTTCATCTGTTGCAAGACATAATTGGTGTTCATCCTAAATAGATCCTATATGTGAGAGACAGTGTTAAAGAGAATAGTTCAGTAGTTTCTTACTCCAAGTTCTACTCTGATCATTAAATTTCACAACCATGTTCTGGGTTTTTACATTATCTAAACCCTTTATCTTGGTTAACTGCTACGACATCACGACATCGTGTCCCATTTACCCTGGCGGTAACCTTGAATAAGTAAGGAATGCTAGCCTACACAGCAGCGTCAACACATAGATGAGGTCACCGTTTACACTGATGGAGACAACAAAAGGGGGATGAGATGAAAGAAGAGAGGATGGGGAATGAAAAGGATGTTAATTTCTTTGGGACATTAAGAATGTTGTGGGTGAGCTTTTGGATTGGTTGTGGGATGTTAGTACTGGTCATAACACATCACAAAAATACCAAACATCCATAAAGAGCCAACCATAAAACAGCAGAGGGGTAAATAGTATGAGGGGAAATATAAATATAAGCTACATAAAAACACCAAAACTGGGAAAGGGTAAAAGGGTAAATCAAAATAAAAGGTTTCAGAGGGGGTTATCATTGTGCTTTCCTACCTTCTGGGGAACCTGAATGATAGATTTCTACAAAAAAATAAAAACCAACAAAGAAAAAAAAAAAAGGAAAAAAAAAAAAAAAAAGAACAACGTATGCATGTAAATATGAATGGCAATATGAGAAAAGCAAAATATTAAAAACCTTCAAGTGTTCCTGCAAACAGTGGTATTTTATATAAGGTCAGAGTACGAGTTTGTTGATGATGTAATTGATAATTACAGAATGACATTAATGTTAAAAATGAATGGTACTGACAATGAGTACTACTGCCCCTTAACAGGCAGACCTTCCATTAAAAGGAGCTTCATAGTATTCTGAAATGAATCCGTATCTTTAGGCGAATTAAACAACAGGCATAGCATATTACAAAAACAACTAATCAAGACTCTTCAAAAAACTACTGTTTTAATAAGACATGAAGCGGATGTTAGTGTGGCAGCAGGCATAAAAAGAGACCCACTATTAACGATAATGTACATTTTAAAGTAAACTCTCCTGGTTAATCCTGTCACCATGATATGGTGGCGAGATTACCTAGCTAACAGTCTGTTAATTTAGCTGCTGATGGAGTGCGCTCTCTTCGCTCTTTCACTGGTTATGCCTTTCACGAGTATGCATGTAATGAGTATTCATAGCATATAACAGCACGAGTGGCTTTACATGTTGCATAACTGGTATCAGAGCCATATAACAGTTTTCTTTATGTCTATATTCCCTGTGTCATATACAATAGTGCTGAGAGAAAAATGTTAGATATTACAATATGCTTATTGCTGTCTGTGTAATTGTGATGCTCACCATAACTTGTACTTATCTACCCATACTATACAAAGTATATAGTCAAGATCATCTGAAAGCAGCTAATGGTGTTATTACAGAAGAAACTAAACTGAGAAATAAATGTAACAGTAATCTAAACCAAAGATGTAATATACGGGGTGGCCAATTTTGACTCTCAATTTTGTTTCTGGGAGAGAACTGGGGAAAAAAATTAGCCTGAAGCCCAGTATATGACTTTATAGCTCAACTAATGCTCTTAGGTGCTTAATACATATAAATTAGCAGTTCAAAAAGCCGAACTAGCTTTATATGCATCAGAGAACTGTGAGCAAGGTATTACTATTACCTACTCTACTGGAAAATGGATAAGAGAAAGTATACGTGCTCTTATTCTTTTTGCTGAAGTAACTGTTTTTTCCAGGCTTTAATAACCAAGAACTGTACAAAGCCCCATTAGTGAATTACACATCTAAAAAAAAAAAAAAAAAAAAGTCTGATTATTGACTATCCACACAGGACACAATGTTGTTCTGTGTACGTAGGTGTGTTTTCTAAGCTGTATTAAAGTAAAATGCTAAGATTTGAGGTCTAGCCATGTTTAATATTATCTATGTTTAAAACGACTATGAATATTAATATTTTACTGAAGTTACACCTGCATTTTTTTCTACAAAGCTCTGGCAGTAAGCGCACGCCAAGGTGTCCCCAACACAAGTATTTATAGGGCTGGGGAATGTGATACCTCCGCTGTTACCATGGATACTGTCACCACAGAGGTGGAGAAAAGGTGGCAGTGGCAGTACGTTCAGAGTGTGATAGAACCCAGGAGCAGGAAATGATGAAATAGATGAGAAATGTGAGTGGCTGTGTATGTGTACTAAAACAGTATTGTCAAGATTATAGGCACTGGCAATGTGATTTAATTTCCTAACAAGGACTTGACCTTTGGGGAAAGATCAGTTGTGACATTGTTTAAACAGCAAACTCTCCAGAGTAGTCATGCATTTGTATGTGTGCGATGACTTGAGAAAGACAGCCCTCATAAAGTCCTGGTGTGTATGGGTCAAACAAAACCTCTACAACTCACTTCCCTATTTCAAATGAACAAATTAAAAATGCAGAGAGAGAGCGAGGAGAAAAAAAAAAAAAAAAAAAACACGACTACACACACACCCAGCTGCAAAGAGGAAGCAGAGACGTGATAATGTGTGATGTGATGGTGACTTCCTTTTTAATCACTTAACAAGAATCTCTCTTCTTTTCCTTTGAAACACTTCCATCTGCTTCTCCTCTAAAACAGATGCACATGCTACTCCTGCCCTTACTTCACTTTATAATAATTTTGGACAAATAGCTTTTCTCTACCTAGCCACCTCATAAACCTTTAATCCCACCCTAATCCCTCCATCACCCAGAGCTCCAGCCAAGCACATTGTGTAGCGCCCTGTTATTCATTCATTCTCACCTGCGCACAAACTTGGAGGTGAACTTGCTGAAGATGCCTGAGGTTGGGGGTCTCCGCTGCTGGCTGGTGCCATGAGACAGGGAAGGCGAGGCTGGAGGAGCGTGATATGGTGAGCCTTGCTGATCCCGTGCCCCTCTCTGCTGACCGATGTGGAAGGTGTTCCGAGCAGGCACCCCTCGTGGAAAGTTGGTACGCTCCGGCCCTGTAGCACTGCTGATGTTGTAAGCTGACGGTGATGCACCAGGTGCTCTCTGGGGAGGACCACTAAGACAAAAAATATTTTCCCACAAAAATAGGGGGAAAAAAAACAAATATTAAATTCAAACCCTGCTTGACAATGTGTTAACTGCTTTCAAACTTGTCTCACAGGTGACAAAGCATTGATCTTTCCTAGCACAGCAAACAAGACGTGCAATTAGAGCAGTACTGTAATGCAAACAATTCAGTGATCAGGAATTCTAATTTAAAAGATATGCCAACAACTCAAGTATATGCCAACATCTCTGTATATCTCTAGCACATCTAAAATGTGTCCGGGTGTGAGATACAGGGAGGTGTGATAATGACTCACTCCTGCAGTGTACTGGTAGAATGTGTTATATAATCTCAAAATAAAGAAATATGCTCTGCATAGAAAGAGAACTCAGCAGACATCACGTCTCATCAAATCATGGAGCTGAAAGCTCACATATAAATGTTTAAGGTGATCCAGGAAGCGGATTCTTAATATCGCATAATCAGAGAATCATGTGTCCACAAAATAACCTCTTTTTTTGCCAAAAACTGAATTGTTCCAATGAGCAATCCCTGCCAGAAACAGCAGCCAATAAGTCGTGGGCTGTGTCTTGTCCTGGCTCAGAGCTGGGAAAAGCCCAATGCAGTTTCATGGAATTTAATATTATAGAATATTAGACCTTTAGCCAATTTGTCTATGAGCTATTGAACTATTGAATGATGCCAGTGACAAACACATACTGAATTCAAAATGAGCATACAGTCACATACAGTCCCCTCCGAAAGTACTGGAACAGCAATTCTTTTGTTTTTGCTATACACTAAAGATATTTGAGGTTGAGATCAAAAGAAATGAGAATATGAGAATTCAGAATTTCAGATTTAATTTCCTGATATTTACATCTAGGTGTGTTAAACTACTTAGAACATGGGACCTTTGTTTGCAGAACACCCAATCTTTAGGTGAGCAAAAATACTGGAACAGATAGTCTTAAAGTAAATACACTTAATATTTGACTGCTTATCTCCTCTTGTTTCAAATAACTGCATCAAGCCGGCAGCCCACTGACATCACCAAACTGTTTTCCAGGCTTGTACCACAGCTTCTTGTTGTTTGTTTTGGGGGTTTCTCCCTTCAGTCTCCTCTTCAGCAGGTGAAATGCATGCTCAATTAGGTTAAGGTCTGGTGATTGCGCTGGCCAGTCTAAAACCTTCCACTTTTTTTCTAACGAAGTCCTTTTTGTGTTGGCAGTGTGTTTTGGGTCATTGTCTTGCTGCATGATGAAGTTCCTCCCAATTAGATTGGATGCATTTCTCTGTAAATTGGCAGACAGAATGTTTCTGTAGACTTCTGAATTCATTCTGCTGCTACCATCATGAGTTACATCATCAATAAAGATTAGTGAGCCCGTTCCAGAAGCAGCCATGCAAGCCCAAGCCATGACACTACCTCCACCATGTTTCACCCATGAGCTTGTATGTTTTGGATGATGAGCAGATCCTTTCTTTTTCCACACTTTGGCCTTTCCATCACTTTGGTAGAGGTTAATCTTGGCTCCAGAACTTTTGTAGCCCATCTCTGTATTTCTTTGCAAATTCCAATCTGGCTTTCTGATTCTTACTGCTGATGAGTGGTTTGCATCTTGTGGTATGGCCTCTATATTTCTGTTCTCAGTGTCTCCTTCAAATGGCGGATTGTGATACCTTCACCCCTGCCCCGTGGAGGTTGTTGGTGTTGTTTTCGTTTTTCTTCACACCTCTCACAATGTTTCTGCCATCAACTTGTTGTTTTCCTTGGCTGACCTGTTCGATGTCTGGTTGCTAGTACACCAGTGGTTTCTTTCTTTTTCAGGACATTCCAAGTTGTTGTATTGGCTATGCCCAATGATTTTGCAATGGATCTGATCAATTTTACCTCTTTTCTCTGCTTCAAAATAGCTTGCTTTTCTTCCATAGTGCACAGGCCAACAAGAAACACTGCACAGCTGGGCAACAAGAAACACCAGTTCCGGTATTTTTGATCACTTGAAAAATGGGTTGGTTCAAACAAAAGGTGCCATGTTCCAAGTTGTTTAACACATCTAGATGTAAATATCAGTAAAATAAAAGCTGATATTCTGATTTTTTTTCATATTCATCTTTTGATCTCAAGCACAAATATTGTCATCTTGATCTCAAACACAAATGTCATCAATATATAGCAAAAACCAAAGAATTGGCCTTGCCATTCCAATACTATCCAATCGGACTATAGTATGTATAGTATGTGCATAAGTTCAAGGGTCTGTGATTTAAAGGTCTGTGATTTAAAAATTTTAAATCTCCCTAAATTTTTTTTTTTTTATTTTAGAACCAAAAACAAAAAAAATGCAAAACTTATGAAGATAATTACACACATATAAATGACATTTCCAAGTGTTTATACAATCAACAGAAGTGAATACACACTCAATATTTCCCAAAGGGAAGGTTTAAGCAGTGCTAATTGAGTTACCATTATTCGGTTGAATGAAACCCAAGCTAAAGGGCAGAGCTTTTCCACAGACTTTGCACCACAACAACGTTCTCCATATATACTTAGTAGAAGGATTAGTAGACAGAAAAATAAGTACAGAGTATAGAGACAGAGCAGAACTAGAGAGTGGCTATGAGGCAGGGCAGCGGTACCTTCTTTCACTTGTCCTCAACCTCATGTGGAAGAGCCATTCACAGCCATTCATTCCAGTGACACATACATGCTACCAGGCTAATGTTAACCATTAATTCCAAACACTATATCTATGGTTTATGAAATTGGAGAAACAATTACAAGTATAAAGGGTTAGGATACGTGATGTGGTTTTGTGGGTGAAATAATGAATAAATGTTTCATCATGCAATGGTCATGCTGGTGTCATCTCTCAACGGGCGCACACACAGTGCTCTAAACCCATTACAACAGATTAAAAGCATTAAAGTGATTAGGAAATGCTTTCTTATGTAGCTGCACAGATGTTAAGTAAACACGTATCTGGTGTTGTTGGTAGGAGACGATGCCAGAACAACTGGAGAGTTGGAAAATAAAGTGTAAAGGACCGGTGAGAAATTGGAGGAATGGACCATCAGTATTGCTGTTCTTTTGGTTCAAGTGTCGTTATCATAACCCTCTCCCATGACCTCAACTCTCTATTTTACTCCTTCACAAAGTATTTGAAAATATTTACAAAATCTGTAAGAGCAATGATTTCTGATGAGAAATATACATATACAATTATACAAATACACAATTACATTATAGGAATCATAATTTATAAGTTTGGACTAAACCCATTCAATTAAAGTGACCAGTCAAACAGACTAATAACTAAAAAAATGAAAATAAAAAAAATCAGCTTTGATAATGGTGAGTTATGATTTCTACCACTGTAAAAAAGTAAAAAAAAAAAAAAAAAAAATCGCATACTCATGGCAAATCTCTCTTAAGAAACATGATATTACACCATCAGTGTTTTAGTTTATAACACAAGGCATTTACAGGCCTCCCTGACCAGCTTTCCTTTCTTCAGCCAGCAAGGTCTTTGTGCGAGTCCTTCACTGAGCATTCCCCTCCCCCTCATTTTGTTCAATGCAAAAAGTAAAGGCTGTTTCTCAGGATGCGTGTGGCTCGGGGTAACTTGCCTGAGCTGGTGTGCATGTAGGTCAGCGGGGCAGGGGTGGGCTGAGGAGGACATGGACTTGTGATGACGGGAACGTGAGGACGAGGAGGATGTGAGTACGGCGCCGGCCGAGGCCGTGGAGGCGCGGGACCCGGGTGTGTTCAGGCTGATGGTGGTGAGAACATACAGCAGTGGCACCGTACACGCGCACACACCATCACACACATAGTCATGGCCGTATATGTGTTGGGGGAGGAAAGAGGATTTTATTAGAAGGCATAATTATCTGACAATGGGGAGATAGGGACAAGGAGAAAGGGAGTGACAGAGAGAGACAGCACCCAGAGGACACAAAGAAAGAGCACAAAGGAAAGTGTGAGTTTGGGCATTGAGTATATACAGAGACAGCGCAGACTGGTACAAGAGAGCAAGCGAGAAAGAGAAAGAGAAAGAGAGAGAGGGAGAGAGAGGGAGAGGTCAAACAGAGTGCTGATTAGGGGGAAAAAGCAGAAAAGAGAACACACACACACACACACACACAAGATTAGCAGCGCTTGTTGGGAAAAACCGTGCTATCACCTTACTGAGAAGAACACAGAGTGTAAGCCTATTACAGGTCAACTACATAAATTGTACAGATTGAATGGTGCCTTTTTCCATCACAAGCTTTGCTAATACTTTTAAACAGAGATAAACCAGGAAAACAAAAATCAGTGTGCAAAGACAGACTAGAGAGAAAATGAGAGAAAAAGATAAGGCACAACACTCACAGAGCTTCCTGAAACGCCTTAGCAAAGAATGAGTGAGTGAGCGAATAAGGACTACAGAAAGACTGAGGAGAAAATGAGACAGATGTAGGGAAGTGTAGGTAAGGGAGTAGTAAACAAAAAAAAAAAAAAAACGAAACCAAACACACCAAGCACTAGTTAATATTTTGAAGATGCACAAGAGAACAGACAAGTTCCAATGAAAGCACTCTAATCACAGTACCTATGATGACATTTAATGGTTATGTCACTACACATTATATTGCATTTACATCAAGCATTCTAATGAGCACTCACGCTGCTAAGGGCATAAAGAAACAGTGCTTTCTGCACAGAGAAATCGACTATTCTTCAAATAAGAAAAAATATCCTCCTGAGCTGCTTCAATATTCAAAGACAAGCCACCTACCTTGACTTTATAAGGGCATATATATGTGACTCAAAAACTACAAAAATATGTTTTATGCATGATATCGCTTTTTGCATATTCTGCCCAATGTAGTAAATTTGGACATATCTTTGCTCACATTTGATTGCAATGTGCAGCAGGCACTGTAATATGTCCCTAAAAGTACACATATGCATTAGTACATGCACAACAAACACTTCATTATGGATATACACTGAATACATACTGCACATTAAAGCTCAAGCTTTAAAGCATGTTTATGTGCATATATCCTGAGGTACAAGCCATGGTAATGACTGGGGTGAATTCAGTCTGTGTGGGTCCATCAAAAAAGGGAATGGTGAGGAAGAGTGGGGATCAAGGTAATGGGGGTATGTATTCTCAGAAAGGCGTGGTAAGAGAAATGTATAGCATGTATAACAGCATGGAAGCATGAGTCATTTTTCCTGAACCTTTGATAATCAGTGACAGCCAAACCCAGGGATGCTGGTTGGTTACCCACTGGACAGTCAAGGCCAGTCCAAACCAAACAAGTATGAGTTGGTAACCAATGGGTAACCAATTTTAGCATATAGACAGGATAGAGGGGCATAAAGTGTGCATGTGATTGTGTTTCTATCAGAGAAAAATAAACTGTGAGAAAATGGAAAACCAACTATTTGGTTAGTAGATTCAGAGGGAGCATAGTTCATTCCATACCTGTCTATGTTCACACACGCAACTAATGCAATTTTTGACTCATGTTGTTTGACTGAAACTTTTTTTTTTTTTTTTTAAAGTTCTAAGGTTGTGTGTGCAGCCGTGTGTACCTGTCCTTGCCGTTTTGGACTCCCAGCAAGGCTCTCTCAGTGAGCGGAGAGTTTCTGCTGCGGCTTGTGCCAGTGGACAGGATACTGTTCTGTAGAGTTATGCACCAAAATCAAGGTTAGCAATCAGCTGCACAATTAGGCCTGGCAAAACAAATTTCAATGTTTGAATACTAATTTCATAATATTTATGCACTGAACGGCAAAAAAAAAAAAAAAAAAGGATTAATGTCAGTCTATTGAAGTATGTTTTTTCTTAAACTTTTTTGGCCAAATAACCCTACTGTCATTTAGGAAAAGGGTTGTGAAGAAATACCAATAAAAACGTTATTTATCGCATAATTTGTTAATATTCAAGAAAACAAAGTAACATTACGCGTATGTAGTACATTTCCAGCAGGCATTTCTGGAGCTGAATTAGAAAAGTTTTTTTTTTTTTTTTGAGGGGGCATATAGTGCAGTATGTAAGGAAATTGTTATACCCTTTGTAGTGAGCATGTACAGTGAATAGGAAGCCATTTTAGGATTTTGCCTAACTGTGTGAATTATTCATCCATAAAGACAAGCTTTTTATATGGACCTCAGGTAGCATAAGAAACATAAAATATAGTTAAGCAACAAGAAATCTGACTAATTTGACATTCACGCTACACCTTACACATGTACATTTTGTCACATTTTATGGTTAAAATGTACAGCTATTCAGTAAGAAAAGTCACCATGCTCTTTGTTGTGTCTCATACACACATGTACACACACTTACAGTGGAGGGTGTGGAGCTCTTTTTGCTGTCTCCTGGGACGACGGGGCTGGGTGGCACTTTGGTTGAGCTACTGGACCCCTTCCGCCCAGAATCCTCAGCTGTGTACTTGTTATCCCCTTGAGGCCTTTTAGAGTAGGTGACTAGAGAAATGTACAAAGAAAAAAAAGAAACCTCAAACGGTGGGACTAAATTAAGAGTTCAGCACCCTTACAAGATAATTGCTATATCCATAACTCACCCTGATCTGTGGGCCTTCGTGGTTTCTGAGTAGATGACACGCTGCGTTGTACCTTGTGAGGTGGAGAAGGTGCATTACTGTTTGTGAGGTCACTTCCTGGTCGTGGTTTGATCAACATGTTGACACTCTCATCGAGCTGAAACATCGAAATATATTATCAAAAGATGTTTTAGAGATATGTTAAAACACAAGAGTAAACAGCGTTCATGTGTGCCAGGAACTGAAGAGTGTTCGTGCATCGGTGTACCTCAGAGTTCCTATAGTCAAGCAGCAGGTAAGTTGCCATAACTTCATCATATTTCTGGTTGACAAGTGAATCCTGAATTTCCTCTTGTGTGTAGCCCATTTGTAGCATTATATCTATGTGAAATAAGATGTATGTTACTAACAAGTCTACTTGTTTTGTTTTGTTTTGTTTGTGTTTCTCTCATGTTTCCATCACTTTCTCGCACACACCCAACCCTACCTGTTCTTTTGGGGTCCTTATAGTCAGGCTGGGGCTCTATGTAGGGCTTTAATTCCTCCTCCTCATGACCCACATTCATCCAGCGGTCTTTCATGATCTGCTGCTTAGAACAACACAGAGAAAAAGAGAGCGAGAGCGAGAGAGAGAGCACACTGTGATTAATAATTATATAATACACATGCATGTTTTACTGTTTTATGCCTGTTAGTAGTCTGTTATAAAGCTTAATGGTCTTTCAGCTAAACCATTCATAAACTTCACATCTATTTAAAGAATGCTACAAGATTCAGAGCTTGCAAATAAACTAGCTTTCTACATTTGCAATTTCCATTAAAACAGAAATTAAACTGAAATCAAAAGTGCTGCAATTACAGAGTAAGGATGGCTAAATTTTCCAATGAAGACCAAAAAAAACAAAAAACAAAAAAAAAAACAAACATTTGAGCTGGGTGAGTTACACTACTGTTATGTTATGTTATGTGTTCA
This sequence comes from Pangasius sanitwongsei, assembly GCA_037576675.1. Lineage (NCBI taxonomy): Eukaryota > Metazoa > Chordata > Actinopteri > Siluriformes > Pangasiidae > Pangasius > Pangasius sanitwongsei. Next base: position 13,505,958 of record CM075006.1, on the reverse strand, counting down.
GGTCCAGTAATGTATAATGTCCATGTTGAGATCGATATGATTTAAATCTGTTTTTGTAGCAAAATTAACTATACTACAGATGCAGTCTTAAAATTGACGGTTTGACATTGATGGGCTTAATTTATCAGTGAAAAAGTATAGCAGAATTAAAGTAATAAAATCTGCTGAGATATTTAATTCCATTTGGTAAAATGTTTTATGTAAAAACAAATAAAGCACTTAAAATGGGTGTTTAAAAAAAAAAAAAAAAAAGCACCTCTAGACTGCCTCTTTTGGTTGGGTTGAGAATAAGGAATTTCTTCAGTAGATTCTCACAGTCTGTAGACATATAGAAGGGAATCCTGTACTTCCCCCTCAATACACGCTCTCTAAGCTCCTGTGGGAAAAAGAGACAGAGAGAGAGAGAGAGAGAGAGAGAGAGAGAGAGTCAGGCATATTGGCTCCAAGTCAGAAAGTGAGAAATGAACAGACAAGATTTGTCATCAAACAGTCTATCTAAACCTCTCTGTAACCCCTCACTCCTACTTTTCCCTCCCTCTTCTCTCTTACTTTCAAGTTCTGTCCATCAAAGGGCAGGGAGCCGCTGACCAGTGTGTAGAGAATGACCCCCAAGCTCCAGACATCTACTTCGGGGCCGTCGTACTTCTTGCCTTGAAAGAGCTCAGGAGCGGCGTAGGGGGGGCTGCCGCAGAATGTGTCCAGCTTATTTCCCACAGTAAACTCGTTGCTGAAACCAAAGTCTGCTATCTTAATGTTCATATCTGCATCTAGCAAAAGGTTTTCAGCCTGTGGGGCAGAGGAGGAAAGAGAGAGGAAAAACGTGGAGATACTGAACTCACAGGCCTGTGGTAGATGAAGTTGAAGATTGTTCAAGGGTTAAAAATACACTACTAGATGACAGGGCTGGGATAGCATATGAGCCTTTGAACCAAAGGATTTGCCACTTCAGGCAAATAAAAAAAAAACAACAAAAAAAAGAAAAAAAATAAACCTCTTAATGAGACAGCTACCAGCAAAATTACACTATGCATCTTCAGAAAGTTTTAAATATCAAAAGTATTAAATGAACTAACAAAGTTGTGAAATGTTTCTCACTGGTTCCAGACTTTCAATATATAATCATGATGCACTTTTCCGAGGCCAGTGTTTTGTAACTCCATTGTTACTCACTGAAGCAAGTTACTGATTAGATGTTTTTATATATATATATATATATATAGTATTTGGACAATGACAGAGTTTTTGTGATTTTGCCTTTATACACCACCACAATGGATTTGAAATTACAGCCATTTTAAGCAAAGTACCTCCATTTTCAGGGGCTCAAAGGTATTTGGACAAAGTGACATAATTGTAAA
>CM075006.1:13468433-13504500 GCA_037576675.1 Pangasius sanitwongsei | reverse complement strand
ACACTTTGATCACATCTTGATTGTTTTATTTCAAATCCATTGTGGTGGTGTATAAAGGCAAAATCACAAAAACTGTCAATGTCCAAATACTTCCGGACCTAACTGTATATATATTTTACCAACTGTTTAATTGCACACAGACCTTTTCCTCATTAAATACCTATATTTTGTAAATGTTGGATTAAAAATTTTGAATTTAAATTATAATTAAAAATAGAATTCAAATATAATTCAAAAATTAGTTTTACTAAAAATATTGTTTTGTTAGGAAAATTTCAGTAAAATTATATGTTAGGATAGCACGTATCAGGAAAATATTTTAAAGTATTGCTCTATTATATTTTTTTCCATATACAGTATTTACCCTCCCCTACTAGGTAAAGATGAGTCAGCTAAATCAGAAGGAAAACAAAGCACAAACTAAAATGGAACACAGTCCTGCAATATCAGCAACCTATAGATAATCTTTCTCTGCCTCTCTCCACTTCACTCTCATTCTGGTCGCTTCAAATAGTCTTTATAAGGTCTCTCATCCGGGTAGACGCATGTGTCTGTGTATCTGTGTGTGGGGTGGTGTTGAAATGCATGAGCACTCTCGGTGCTGCCACTCAAATGTTTATCCACCAACTTTAGCCAAGTTGGAAGCCCGCATTGCCTAGCAACAGATGCAGGGTGCTAACTGGGCTTGGCTGGCACAGTTAAATATTAGCCGGCTGACATCAACTAACTTACACATTACACACGCACACAAGTCCACCCACCCACACACAGACAGACGACACACATGCCCGCACTCTCTCCATGAACCCCACGCAACAGTCAAGGTGCTCTCTCATGCTCTCACATGAATACACGACTGCACTTTTACAGCACTGTCAGTCTGGTGAGAAACAAACATAAAGCAAGCAGACCCTCACCCATGAGTCATGTGTGCAAATATCTTCACTCTATATTATTACATATGATGCATGTGTGTTTATATGTTGTTGTGACACCCTGAAAACCTGGCTGTGTATCTGCTTTATAATGATTATGTACATTTAGCTTGGCAAACTGAGTTCACATTCAGCAACAGATTATGCTTTGGCTATACTAATGCCAATCTTTCCCTTGAAATTAGATAAAACTTCAGGTTTTCCCATCAGCATTAATGCTTTTCTTTGCTGCTGCAGTTAGCGTACACAGCTCTTGGTAATGAATATTTTGTTATATTTTTTAATCTATTTTTGAGTGTGTGTGATGTAGCGGCACGTATTCAGTTAATCAAATACTTGATTAAAATTTCAAGATAAAGGTAGTAGTATTCACTACATTGCATCACGGAACGTCAAGGGGAGAAAATGGAAAGGACATTTGCAAGGCTGACGTGGATTACTATACCCGCTTGAATGTGATTCAGTGATATATGAACACATATCAGCACTATTTGCCCTGCAGTTTTGTTAAAGGTAAGGGATAAAATGACGAGTTGGGCTTATAGCTTATTTTATTACTGCTAAACAGGACAATTCATTAAATGACTGATTTTGTTAAATAACTGAATACCCTAAGTTATGAACCAGTTCACCTTTTTGGGGAATTATGAGCAAGAAAGAACTACACTGTAAAAAGGTGTATATATTTAATATTTCAATTATTATTTCCTGTATATTACTTTGCGCCACCAACTTGACTAAAGTTTATCTGCAGGAAGAAAACAATTTTTTATATGTAAATATAAAAGGCCAAAGACCATTTCTTCTTCCATGAAGTAAATTAAAATTTCTGTTCATTAACCTTTACAGATAATTAAATATTAAAATAAGCCAAGATACATATCCCAGTTATGAAGGGATTCTACATTCAGGAGCCACATCCATGTATCCATCAGACTAAAACCTCGTAACTCGGCATTCTGAGCAAGCAAGTTACTATTACAGTAATGTACAATTATAGACTATTCTCGTGCACAAGCATGCATATAGGGCTGCATATTTAATCTAACTCTGAAAGCACTTCTGTCAGAGGTTGTTAAAAAATAATGCTACCATGGAGATTAACTCGAGAGCTCAAAGGTCAGAGTGGCAGGGTTCTGCACCTATACACTAATGAAGAGTAAAGGATGGGGTGGGGCATCGCCATGGGAACAGTGGGTGTATGGGTGGACAGGAAACTGTAAAACACTGTGTTAACTGTGTACAGTGTTACTGTGCTTTAACTGGAGAGAGAGGGGGAGAGAGAGAGAGAGAAAGAGAGAAAGAGGGAGGGAGAGAGAGAAAGCCTAACAACGAATGTGTGAAACTGGGGCAGTGTGTAGAGGACTGTGTTGAAGTGTACACATATATGCACTTATGTTCTGATTAATTCATGTCAGGGTTAGGCATACATAAAGATGGAAGTATGATAAGAGCTTTTATGGAACAAATGGACATGAAAATGCAGATATGACCCTGTTCTTGTCCTCTTGTGTAAGTGCACGCACTTATAAACCCTGAAAGACCATCCACACTCTTTAAGCAGTGGTACAAGTGTTGTTACCTTTAGGTCCCTGTGTACAATGCACTTCTGGTGGCAATACTGCACAGCAGAAACAATCTAGACAGATACACAGACGAACACAAAGAAACAGGACAGTAGAGAGAGGGGGAGAGAGGGAGAGAGACATAAGTAACATAAGAGAAAGACTTTAAAGCAATACTTGCGCACTCTTCCACCTACCCTCCACATACAGCATCTGTACGCTGTGTCTAAGAGTACACGCATTAACCTCGGTTTTGGCAGACTTGCTATTAACATCCATCTCGGGAGATCAGATCACAAAAGGACAGCGCTAGAATGAGGTCAAACACGTCTTGTTATCTGATGACTCAAACCACTTGCAGAAGCGGTATGGAACATGTGTGGCCACATTATATTTGTAATATGAACGCTAATGAGTCCTGATGAGTCTCTGACATCATCAAAAGACCACACAGTCACCAGTGTTGCCAGGTGCGCGGTTTTCACACGGAAGCAAGCTATTTTTTTTTTCTTCAGCCACACTTCTGTGCATGACACGTGTGATGAGTTGACTGCATTTAGTCACAGGTTTGAAGTTATATTAAGAAAATTATATTAAAGCAATAAGCCTTGAGAAGGCATGTGTTACGATTATTCATCACGGTTAAAATCTTTGCGACGCATGCCCTCGATTGACTTATTGCTTTTATAAAACAGCAACATAAACAATATATTAACATTCAGTGTTTAATAAATACTTAAAATACTTCTGAATTCAATTAAAACACATTTTGCGATGTTGCTTTTGATGCTGGACTTGGTGCATATCGCGTGGAAGGGACATATTTTGAGATTGGTAGTATCTGATTATCCGTTGTATAGCAGTGTTAAAGGAAACATCGTTTCAACTTTGGGCAGCATTGCTAAAGGAACCCATACTAAAACTTTAGAGCGCACTAACGATCAAAGTAAATAAAACTCCTGACATAGACTTAAAATTCCTGTGTGCCAGACACAAAGCGTAAAGACTAGCTACAATACAGGGCCACTTTTAAATATATATGCAGTAGACTAAAAGAAAATCTCTGAAATGAAATGAGATGATTCATCTACGGCTAAACGAGGTGCATCTACACAAAAATTCATCTAAAACAATTGACAAGTTTCAGTACTTCTAGACTGTTAAAAACCCCTTGCAATGGTAAGTTAGTGTGAACTGTAATTTTACAGCATTGTGATCATACGTCGGTCAAATATATAGCTCATTAAAGTTTTGGTATTGGGGTATTTTTGTGGCTGGTTTAGAGGCAATAATGGGTTGCTTCTGCTATATATGGCAACACCTCTTGTCACAATGTGATCACTGATGACACATTCAAGCCACATGAAAATGCTACTATCCATTTCAGCTCTCCACTTGTGATCACCCTAGCCAGATGTTAAAACCAAGTCCGTCATCCACAAATACAGCAGAGACCAGAACAGGAATGAATTTAGCTTCTTCCACAGATACACCAAGCAGACAAAACATACTCTGAATGTCAAATATATCTGAACGATTAGGCAGAGTATAAACAGAGCAAAGCAAACACACACATACCTGTCTGAATTTGGCACGAGCCTCCTTTTCTTTCATCCTTCCATGAGCGACAAGGTAATCGAAAACCTCACCTAGATGGTAGAAGTAAGGAACAGAGACAGAAAGACGGAGAGTGTGAAATAGGTTTCGAAAAAGAAACAAAATGGCAAATGACAGGGATGCAGTGATGACAAAATAAAATAAAGATTTTTACTTTCATGAAATTTCATTTAACAATACTGAATATACGCTACTCTTTCCTGCAACCTGCATACTTATTCTCAAATCCAGGTCAACTGCCACATATTTATTCCAAACACAAGATGACATTGCTGAGTCACTTCGTTATTGTTCTTTCTAGTTTTGATTGAGCAGCACACAACTCGGGAAAATAAATCACAACGTTGCTGACTAGCTGGCATGGAACGGCATGATGCACCTAGTTTAACAACTCAGCTCTACAGTGTAAAAAGGCTGAATGGTCTCCTTACCTCCACTGGCATACTCCATAACCAAATACAGTGTCTTCTCTGTCTCGATCACCTCAAATAACTTGACTAGAGGGAGAGAAAGGGGATGGGGGCAGGAGAGAGAAGATCATCAGCTGTCAAAACATGTCAGGAGAAAGGGATTTACCTTGGGTAGGGAGAGTTACCTTGGCTTTTGGCAACCCAAAGGCAACCGCACACGGTGGAAATAAAGGATGGTTACAAATATTGAGCATTAGTACTTGTTACTAGTTAGTAATTAAACTAGTAATTAGTTAGTAATTACTAATTAGTAATTTGGCTTGTGTGTTGTAGAAAGAATTTCAGGCGAGCCAAACGCTTCCCATATAAACATTGTAAAACATGAAACAAAATGCTATACTATATGTTATTTACACAGTGTTATCTATATATACACTAAATGTTTCACCACAATAAAAATTAAAACTGCAAAAACGGTCAAAACGTAGATGACAGATTCTGATTATGTACATAATATGGCCAAAATTATGTGGACGCCTGACCATCACACCCATACGTGAGCCTTCCCCAAACTGTTGCCACAAAAGAAACACACACTTGTCTAGAATATCAGTGTATGCTGTAACATTAAAATTTCCTTTCATTGGAACTAATAGGCTTAAACCTGTTCCAGCATGAAGCTCCCTGAAGACTTGGTTTGCCAATGCTGGAGTGGAAGAAGTCAAGTGGCCTGCACAGAGCCCTGACCTCAACTCTATTAAACATCTTTGGGATGAACTGGAATGCCAACTTCGTTCCAAGCCTTCTGAACACTGAACACTGATGCCCAACCTGTTGTGCTCTTGTGGGTGAACAGGCAAAAATCCCCACTGCCCTGCTCCAATATCTAGCGGAAAACCTTCCCTAAAGAGTGGAGGGTGTTACTGTAGCAAAAGAGGGGGTATGGGAACTCCATATTACTGCCCATGGTTTTGGAATGGGATGTGCAATGGTCAGGTGTCCACATACTACTACTACTACTACTACTTTGACAAATATAGTGTATATGGTACAGAGTATATAGTCTCCTGGTATTTGAGTCAAATTTGTTAAAACATTGTTCACATTTTTAAAAACACACAGTACTTTCATGGATTTTAATGCCAATGAAACTACTAAAGACTACGCTACACAGATCATTAAGTGTTTAAGATTTCATAATGGGGTACAAACAAAACAGCACAAAAAAACATAATGCAGCAGTAAAAAACTGAATGTGTATAATCCAGTGTGTAATCCAGTTGAAGAATAACCTGTCAATATAATTTAAGAAAACATAGCTGTGATTGCCCTCATCTTAATCATAATATACCACGCCAAAACCAGCAATAGCCCACTAATTCTGCAGTGAAAGGGAATTAACAAAACATATGTACGAATTGATTTGCTGTTAGTAAACTGGCAGAGAAGATCGATCTGAAGGGGTTCCACTGGGCCTCACTGCAAAGGTAACTAGCTGAAAGACAGCTTCATCCTCTTTCTTTTTTGTGCAGCACTCTCAGAGCATGCATGGCTATCTTTGCATTTCATCTTTCACATTTATGAGGCCTCACTACAGCCCACTGAGCTACTTCTGCCATTAAGGTGCTCCATGTACATACTTTTAAATATGAATTAGCATCGAATTCACCAGTTTGATATCTGTCTTACACAAGCACACACAGGACTACCGGATACTAAACATCATACACACGCATATACGCAGGACAACAGATTTTTCTTCTTCTCTTTACTCACCTATATTTGGATGGTTTAAAAGCTTCATGATTCGCACTTCCCGGAAGAGCTGGGGGCAGAAAGAACACAGAGTTATTCAACACCATCTAGCAAATACTTCATACACAAAGACTTACAGCAAGCCAAACCCACTTCAGTCTAAAATAATTCTGACACATAGTGTGTATGCATCTTTAAAAAGAAATATAAGAAGAACTAAAGAGGCTGACTGAAGTCATTCGGCCCCTCTTCTTGTAATTAAAAGAAAATTTGACTCACTTTTTGAAGACTGGAAGAATTGAGCTGTGTCTTGTCTATGATTTTCACTGCCACCTAAAACACAGAAAGGAGACAGAAAATGCAGCAACCTCAAACAGGATATTAGCCCTAAGTTTAGACAAAAGTATGCTGTCCTCATGCTTACATAAGCTGATATGAAACTAGATCAACCACTTTAGAGCGTATTTTACTTTGGTCAGTGCTGAAAGTCAAAACATAAAAATATTACAAATTTACAAAAGTACCCTGCCCTGTCGTCTACGTTTCAATAAAAATTTAGCAGCTAATACAACACTCCAATACAAGAATTTGAAATAGGTTGAGAGGAGGAGAAGGAGACAGTCCGAGAAAGAAAGAGAGAGAGAGAGAGAGAGAGAGAGAGAGAAGTGGAGACAAATCAGATAAACTATCTGGTTACCTCTTTTCCCGTGAGGACATGTTTGGCCAATTTAACTTTCGCAAAGTTGCCCTTGCCGATGGTTTTGAGCAGACGGTAGTTTCCGATGTGTGGCTGCTCATCCGTTGTCACGGTGATCGTGTTGCGGCTTCGTGACATGCTTGAACGTCCTCCTGTTTTGGCGTCTATGGGGGTCTGAAGAGGAATGAGACATTAAACACTCATAATGCATACTGCTTTACATTGCTTTCCACTTGCACCGTGTCTGCTGTAAAGGGTGGTCTGGCTCAAGTACATGGTCAATGGCACAAACTTTCTTTGACCCCAAAGCATGCATAGTGAGGATTTAACATCAAAATTCTGCATATTGTTATTCAGACCTGAGCCATGACCATGGACTTGAGCACTTCTCAGCCATTTGCGCAGGAGCTGCATGCAGCAGAGCTTGCTAAAAACAGACGTGTCTCAGTTACACGTGATTCTGATCTTGAACTTAAGCTCATTTTTCTTGCGTGGTATCGCCTCCAGTGAGGAGCAGCATTCAGTAACCGTAAATATATTTCACTAAATATAAGTGGAAAGATTTCTATTTACTTTTTCCATCTTGCCTTGGCTGTCTGCCTGAAAAGATAATGTTGTGTTAGGAGCCAGTTTAACAAATGCAGGGGTAAAAGACAAAGCGGCTAAAGATGTTTAAAACCTTGATGAGTGTGCTTTTCTCACACAGTGAATTCCACGCTGTGGATCGGTTTGGATAGCTACATGCTCTAGTGAAACAGACATATGACTAATCGGTTCAGTTTGTAATCATATACCGGCAGTCAAAACAATCCACCTGCACCTTTACATCATCATCAAACCAGAGAAATGCACTTACATACTCTGGACAGGTGACAGTGTGTCTCGGAGTCTAAAGTTTTCAAATGTTTGATGGGCCTAATATAAATGGAAATTTAGCCAGCATAACAGAATAAAAAAAACGAATATGAATATAAGCAGCAATGATGATGAGACTGTTTAACTGCAGTGAGTGAGGTTTCATTCACAGTGTCACTAATGTTTTTCCGTACACAGATTAGGTTGCTTCCTATAGCCTGTCTGTTCAGGATCATATAACTGGTTAGGATGATTTGAACTATAATTCAAGATAATAGAGAAATGACACAGTTATTAAGAGTTATTAAGGTTATTTCATAACTTCTTAACATATTTTATGGTGTAATCATAATGATGTTAATAATCTATGCGTTTGCCCTTTTTTCACAAAATAAATATTAGCGACAAGAGAATCTTACTCTGCACAAACAAAATTCCATGAATCTGAAATACTTTTAATTTAATGCAAAAACTGTGATCTGCCTCCTAAATTTTGCAGAAAAAAAAAAGACACTTGGGTTTTTGTTTGCGCAAACTATGGTTCTTTTGTCACTGATATTTATCTTAATTTTGAATATCTTATCCGTAATTCATGTAAAAATGATACTCAAAAGTTATGTCAATATTTTTAGGGTACTGAGCATCATGCTACTCAGGTGCTTAAGTACATTTTCTGGACATCCCATCTCACCACTCTCAACACTTATCACACTAATATTGAGGAGTGCTGTTCAGCAGAGAAGTGACTCCAGCCCAAGACATGTTCAGGACAATCCTGTGATGTTTCTGTTTGACCCCTCAATGGCCTACACCATTTCTAGCTCTGCCTACAAGTCCCGGGCCGACACGTGTAGTCCTGGGCAAGAAGGGTATTCAAATTTAGTACCGATCCATAGCTATAGCATGGTTCACATGGCAGTGGAAATAATAAATGATGGGTTTATTTCCTGAGCGTGCCAGCATGCATGGAAAAATGCTACATACTTTGCTACGACAAAATTACAGAGTGACAAAACAAGATAGGATTGCAGTTTCTAGGTGCGTGTGTGTGTGTGTGTGTGTGTGTGTGTGTAAGCTAGGCAGACAGGTGAAGCTGGTTAGAGGCACAGGTGCGGGTGCTCCAGAAAGGCTCTGACACACACACACACACACACACGCGCGCACACACACACACACACACAGACAAAAATGTCAACTTCTCATGTGTACATGTGCGTAGGAGAAGAGCTGCAAACGCCTGATCCCTTGGCCCTTTTTGTCTCAAAATTAATAATGCTTAAAATACTGCTATTGTGTAAAACCTACAACTACTGCTGGAAACATGCATAGTTTGCCTACATAAACAAAAAGGCTAAAAAAAAAAAAATTTTGTCCTGCAAAAATATTTATTTTGACTTTATGTTTCCAATGTACAAAATATAAACTAAGTAAACCTCCTGTCATGGTGTGCCATTCTCATTCATTATGTATGGCAATACGGCCCCATCACAATGAAACGTTCACATTAAGCAATGTAGTGGGAGTTCCAACATCAACATGATGGGGTGGTGCTCTAGATATCTCAAAACCTTGGGATAAAGTTTTGGGATATTTTATTTTCATATGTTTTTTTTTTTTAAGCTTTACAGCTTTTCGTAGTATGCCAAGAAATAAACCTATTACATTCTAGTGTGCATGAAGCCACTTTCCACACGTTGGGTTTAAAATGAGCATTTATTAAAATGGTGCTGGTTACAAATCTTCAGCGAGCTTTTATTTAACTTCTTTTGAGCACTCCATCACCCCACATTTAAACACAAACACAAATACATACTTAAACAAGAACAAAGATGTGAGTTAGAGAGAGAGAGAGAGAGAGAGAGAGAGAGAGAGAGAGACAACATAGCCCGTGTTATAGAGCAGTCAAAGACTTTCTGCAATTAAGTTTGTCAAGGGCACAAAAGCAACACTCTGTATAGTCAGCTCCTGGGTATTAATGAACTGGCCCATTTTGTCTGTCAAGTATCTGACCTATAAAAATGAGCAAAATATGCACCTTTATATAGCTTCTACCAGCGCATAAATAGCATGGAGTGTTTTCCTGATGGTGACCCCCCTCACCAGTGATCACATCAGGGCTTCCAGCCGGCACTGATGCAGACGGTGTTTGAACACAGAACATTAACAACAAGAAAGAGGCTGCTGGAGTTACTCTGTAAAATAATATTACCTATTTAGTTGTAGGGTCTTATAGTTTTTAAGTCACCGACCATATTTTTTAAAGTCAATTTGACAATGTCACAAGTTCCTTGGGCAGATTTCACTTCCAAATTTCACATCCTAATTCCACACTGGAATTTCCCTAATTCATTTCATAGTTTTCAAATTATGAGAGATTTTTAATATAACTGTAGCATAAGTAAAGAAGTAACACAAATGAGCAATGGGCCAAGCAGTAGTAATCCCCAACTCCCTGAAAGCACACTACACTCCAATCAAATTATCAACAAAATGTAAGCTTATTCAGAGTTGCCGATATCAGTAACAAGAAAATCCTAGCAGGCGAAGATGCACACTCATAAAAGTTTATTTTAATTGTGTGCCAAACAACTGTAAGCATACAGCAAGACAAACGACTGGTGTGACAGCTACTTAATAATAACCAGCCCCTCAATGTTTGTTTAACTGACTGAAGAGACAACCGTACTTCCCACTTGGTTTGTATTGGCTCAAAGCTGAAGCTTGAGATCTCACAGACTCATGAATTCACCTAGATAAAGTCAGTGTGAAGATGGCAAAAACCACATTAAATATCTATTAAACTGCTGAACATATTCCATCTTTCCAATTAATTACATTTCTGGCTATTAACATCCTGTTTATGCCTATTACTAATATACAAATATATATATATACATATATATATATACATATATATATATATATATATATATATATATAAAAAAAGGAGTAAATAAAACCATTCGCCCACGTTTGTATTTTGTCAAAGTTCTGTAATGACACCATGTTAATGTAACATATAAAGCATGCGAGATGTTCAAATCGGAGATCGCCCTGCCATCAAAGACTGCGCCATCTTCGAAGACTACCATAATCCAAAGTCCAAATAGTGCACTTTCCATCCTGATGTCACACAAAAGGGCACTTGAGAAGCGTGTACCCGTGCACTCTGTACTCAGTTTTAAACTAGCACACATTATGCCAGTTTAGCAGATCGGCTAGATCACATCGTAAGTGTGAAAAACGGCAGCTGGAACACCAAAATGTGTGCGCATTTACACTCATGTTTTGGAGTAAATCCAGAATGGGGGCAAAGGCAAAGGTATGGAAAGAGGAGATGCTAACAGAGTGCTGACTGGCACAAAGGAAAAGACTCGAGCTTCAAAGGTCATCTCTCCCTCACAGACGCTGTACAGTTTAGTGTATATAGAAGGTGTTTAGATTGTAGACCTTGGCATAATGTGTGTGTGTGTGTGTGTGTGGGCATGTGAATGACCTCACACAGCTGATACAAAAGCAGCCTGGTATGGGTGGAACTACCATTACATCATCCAGATAGTACACTCACACTGACTCACACAGGACAAAAAATTAGTGTCGTCTTCCTTTTTCTCCTTACGTTTTAACCACTTGTGTCTGAATGAACAGCTCTTTTCCTGTCACAGGATCAGGAGGCTTTATTACTGATTCAGACTGAGCTTTGACACCGGGTTTACAGTACCTCATGTCAGAGTTGATGAGTTTGCGAAAGCTAAGATATGCTGCGATACTGTTGCTAAGGTGATGATACAACGTACTCTTCCAGAAAGCAGCAGGTCTCACTCTCACCCAGACGTGTGTGGACTGCCGTTTTAGCATCAACTGACCTTTTACAACAGCTTCTGTGAAAATTTGAGTTAGGGTGCTCATGTGTGTCGGCACAATTCCCAGGAAACCTGATACACTCTCAAACAGCTGCAAACACACACACACACACACACAAACATAAAACAATCTACCATTTCTTACAAAAAAAAAAAAGGCTCTGGTTTTTGATTGCTGTGTTGCCATGGAGATCTGTCGTTCACTGCAGCAGACCTTTCGACGTGTTCTCTTTTCTTTACGTTGTTAAAGAATCGGTCGTTCATGCCCTTGTGCTCCTTTCACCACAGTCACACCCCCGTAGTCACACAGGTAGCAAATACACAAATTTAGTGGTCTCACATTCTTGTGCACTCTCTCGCTCTCACACATATACAGTCACGAAGATGCAGTATTAAAAATAAAAACACCACCTACTCACAAACACAAGTCTTCAACACACTTAGATGTGACTACTGAAGCACACAGTCGCCAACAAGGCGCTGATGTGTCAGCTCATGGGGAAAAATGAGAATGATCAAATAATTTGATGTACCCATTTGTTAAATCTAAATTATTTGTATGTGCTGACTGCTCACAGCAAAGCCAAGCAAGCTGGAATAAAGTGAGAAATAAATGGATGGATGGATGGATGGATGAATATATGGATGAACAAATAGATTAAGGAACGTATAGCAAGGTGTGCAGGTAATGGGATGGAGTATAAATACCCCAGTCTTTATTTCCAACCAAGTCTTGTGACAAATCAGCGACACAAATAGACAGCAGCTGGACCTTCTTTCTGTTCTCAGCACCTTCCCACCCTCTCTCTCTCTCTCTCTCTCTCTCTCTTTCCATCTCTTTCGCTTTCTTGACACCCCTTCTGCCTCTTTTTATCTCCTTCTCTTTCAGCAAACTGTCAACAGCTCTCAAACAAACTGATATTAATGACAGACAATACTGTAGAATAAAAAATAAAACAGCTAAATCTGAGTGGTGTGTGTGTGTGTGTGTGTGTGTGTGTGTGTATGTATGTGTTTATACAGTGTAGACATGTTTAGTTTCATATGAGTGAATGACAATGAGGTCACTGATGGTGCCATACTACTACCATCGAGCTACAAGCTAACTAGCAAAATAACACAGCAAAATGGGTTCCTAGTTACAGTCAGCTAAATACACAAGTAAAATATCAAGTTAGAAGCTTGGCATAGGCACATCACTCATACAATTATAAGTCTATAATAACCACGTTATCCTGGTCAGGGTAGTGGCAGATATCCTGGGATCTGGGCAGGAATACACCCAAAAGAACACCAGTCGCAGAGCACCATTCACGCACACATTCACACACTCATTCACACATAGGGGCAATTTAGTGTAACCACTACCTGCATGTTTCTATGAGGAAACCAGAGAACCTGGAGGAAACCCACACGGGCATGCAAAACTCACAGACAGACTGTGAGGCTGCGACACTACCCACCATACTTCAATAAATTTGTGAAACATGAAATTCTGTATGAAACAACCAAACATAAACCCTTCCAAAGAAGCATCGGTGTCTTTATTATGAAATTTTGTTGAGCCATTTTGGGCAGAGATCTAACTGGTTACAGTGGCCTTGGGAGGAGAACCGTGAGACTGAGACCGGAGCTGCTTATTCAAATATACACACTGCAAAATACAATCAACTCCTATAACACACTAAAACACTAAATTACTAACCATAGACAGACATACACTATATGGCCAAAAGTATGTGGACAGCTGTCCAGCACACCCATATGTACTTGTTGAACATCCCGTTCTTTCATTCCCCTCTTTGTTACTGTAACAGCCTCTACTCTTCAGAGCATTTGTTAACATTCAGCTACAAGAGCATTAATGACGTCGGGAGAGGAGGCCTGGTGCGCAGTCTGCATTTCAGCTCATCTCAAAGGTGTTCGGTGGGGTTGATGTCAGGGCTCTGTGCAGGCCACTCGAGTTCTTCCACGCCAATCTTGGCAAATCATGTTTTCATGGAGCTCGCTTTGTGCACAGAGACACTGTCATACTGGAACATGTTTGGGCCCCTTAGTTCCAGTGAAGGGAAACTGTAATGCTACAGCAAACAAAGACATTCTAAACAATCCAACTGTGTGCTTCCAACATTGTGGTAACAGATTCGGGAAGGCCCACATATAGGTGTGATGGTCAGGTGTCCAAACTTTTGACAATATAGTGTATGTTAGGGCTGCACGATATTGAAGAAAAACGTGATATATATAATATATATAATATAGCAATATGCAGTACTATAATGCTATAAGTGTGTAAAAACAATTTAAATTATATATATTTATATATTTAAAAACTGAAAATGACATAACCACCATAAATGTTTCATGTTCTTTTGAGGAAAAGAAAGCAATCTCTGCTGTCTGCATCGCCCAAAAACTTAGAATTTTCTGTAACTTTTTGAAGTATTAAAATCATTCCGTTATCACAAGCCCTTGCGATATGCATATCGCGATATTTACATTTGCGATATTTCGATAATTTCAATATATTGTGCAGCCCTAGTGTACGTACGATACTAGGAGTTGCCAGATCACTACCACTGCCAGTTAAGGTTTTGTCGCTAGGTTTTGTCAAGGACACAACCATAACAGGCTGCATACAGTCATGCTCATTTTCTTTGACTCAAGATCTCAAAATAACCAAATTACACATCCTTAATTAGACTGGTGTTTTATCTACATATGGAAAGTAACATTAGAGAAGCAGTTCAGGCCTGAAGTGACAACATGTGAACACCATGGAATGCATTTAAGCTGAAAACTATGAAAGCAAAAAACAAAAACAAACAAACAAACAAACAGCTTATGTAAGCACCACAAAACCGAACTAAACACGTGTAAGGCTGCATGCTGATGATGTAATAACTGTTAGTAACATGGACTGAGCTAAAAACTCTTAACATCTCTGAATGAACCAAGACATGTAGGCATCTTAGCATATCTAAGATCTTATTTGACACAGTAGAAGAAACATTGTGCATGTAAGACAGAGGTGTAATAGTGTAAGCTGTTGTGTAGCAAAACAGAAACATGTATTATAGATTATAATGAAATGAAGCAGAAGGCTTTATTTAAAACTCCATTACAAAATTGCTTACACAACAATTTGTGCTCCTGCCAAATGTTCAGAAAAGAGGTCGTGCAGCGCTGATCTCTCAACAACCTGCAATACAGGCTTCGACACAGCCCGCTGTTACGTACACACACGCACATACAAATCCGTACCTGACATCACATACTGGGAGTGAGAAAGCCTCGGCACACCCTCCAGTCAATTTCACACCCAGCTTAACTGGAAAGGCTTGTTCCCTTACACACACAGAGGTTTTCCGAAAATGTCTACACTAATGATTCATATGAAATGAAAACTTACTTCATTGAGCTGAGATTTTTTTTTTTTACGACACAAAGATACCAGTCAAAACCTTTTGAAACTAGCAAGTAAGCTAC
Source organism: Pangasius sanitwongsei (assembly GCA_037576675.1). Taxonomy (NCBI): domain Eukaryota; kingdom Metazoa; phylum Chordata; class Actinopteri; order Siluriformes; family Pangasiidae; genus Pangasius; species Pangasius sanitwongsei. The sequence goes on along the minus strand of CM075006.1, from coordinate 13,489,314 downwards.
AATCTGAGGTTTCGTAATGAAAACTTAATCTTCGACTGTAAAAGTGATCACAGGTGAGAATCACAGTGGGTGAAAGTTTAACTAAGACTTGAAGTAAGATCTTTAGAAAGATAAGACAAATTCATCAGCAGTTCCTGATAATAAAAAGATATCTGTTTGCCAACCTAAATAAAGCATACGTGTTTACTGAACCCGGCATTACCTCCACAAAATATGCAGATATTTATTTATCGTGTCTCTCTGTTCATTGAGTAGTGTAGCAACCTTAACCACACTACTGTGTTTCATTTTGACCTTGGTTCAGTGGGGTGTGTGCGTATGTGGTTGAGTAAAGTATGCAAATTAGCATGTACTTCGGAGCCGTAGGAGCGGCTGCCAGTAGCTGGCTAAAGTGAATGTACACTCCTCGAGCTACACTAGAATACGCTGTGCAGCCTGAGGCCCTGCTAGCTTAGCACTGAAATAACACAAGTTCTAACTGGTGATATAAAAGCTCAAGCTCCAGATGTTTCACATCTAACAGATTTAATTCAGTTCTGCTCAAACAAACACATCAAGAATCCACTAACGTGTTTGCATATTTCATTCGCAAAATGGAATGACGTTATTGCAACTAGTTTTTAATTCTTTGTGCGATCTTACCAGACATTCGTGTCCGTGAAGTGATTCGTGTTGTTCCATATCTAACCGACCAGACTCGGCCCATGAAAGCCTTGCTGATTAATCAATAAGCTGAATCGGGTGTATTAAACGTGGTACTTTGCTAAACTCTGCAGTCTCTCTTCCTCTCTCTCACACACGGACACACACTTTCTTTCAAACACAGGACAAGGAAACAAAGAGATTTACAGCTAATAACCTCTGCTCCGAATCATCAGCGTTCACCTCGTCAGCATTTGTCTTAATTGACATAATAAAAATCATGAGCCACACAGAAACCTCTACCAAGGAGAGCACAGATCACTCTGCCGACTCTTAACAGGTATTTCTTCACGGTATAATTCTTTGGTCGTTCTCGTTTTATTTATTTTTACCATAACAATTCAACACTTATTGATCGTAGATGTGGGTCACATAGCAGAAACATCATTTAGACACTTCCACAATATAAGTATGAAACATTTAGTTTGCTAGGACCAAGAACATGGATGCACTTTGCTAACATACCAGAGAGTCATTAATTAAATAACATGGGTTGTGCGCGACGCATCACCAGATTAACTTTTTGTGGAAGCGCAACATATCTTTGAGCACATTTACTCAAGTTTAAAATGTGGTTTTCACACAGGCCACAAAATGCATCACTGCATGTCAGATAAGGCTCAATACAGTTCATACCACAAAATAAAATATTTTATACAAGATAAATGCTGTGGTTCTCTTAATTTGCAAAGACATGCAACACTGCGTGATTTAAAAAAGGACAGTTTAAAATGCATGTTAAACACCACTGGTATGCTTTAGGCTGCACGCTTTAATGTATCTGTCCTTATACGGCAGGAATTCTTGAATCAGACGGTGTGTATTAAGTTTCTATAACAGCATGAATCTGACAATAGTTCCGGCTGTAACAGAAATGATAAAGTCATATCAATGTTCTAATACATTATCTTTTTCATAGTGACCGCTCATTGACACAGACTTGTATGGCGGACACTCCACATAATCAAAGCCTAATAATAAACGGATTAAAAGAAATGGTGCTGTTTAAAAAAAGAATAAAGTGCAATCATTGATGTGGTGAAGTTTTTTTGTTAGGAGACATTCATGTAAGATTTGGGAAAGAAGTGTCATGTGTCAGAGCTTTGTGAGAGTCAGGAGAGACTTCAGGACTGAGCAGTCTCACTAACTTCAACAGAGAAAAAAACAGACAGAGAGACTGGTACGGAAACAACAGTTAACAGGAACTAACTTGTCTCATGGACGTTCCACAACATAAGCTAAAAAGCATAATGTGCTGTTCATCACTAAATTTAAATTCGTTTTTATATAAAAAAAAAAAAAACAACAACTCTGCACTGGCGGATCCTGAATACAGGAGCAGAATGGGTGTAGGTGTCAGTCAAACTACATATGAACACATATAGGTGATATTAAATTAGTTGGGAATTAGGAATAATGGACCATGCTCTTATATAAAAAAGAAAATACACTTTGGGATGGAATTTTAAGTCAATGGGAATATACGTTTACACGGTCATACTCGCTAGCCAATCTGATTACTTCATTTATTTCAGATCACCAAGGCCACCTAGAAGGCATCGCATTTATGCAGTTATGCAATTTACGTACAATCAGCTGATACATATGTGTTTGTAATTTTAAAGGTGGTTTCACATAAAGGCCTTGTAATACTAATTATGGTATATTCAATTTGACTGTTTTTTTTTTTATATGAAACAAAATGTTTACAAAATTTTAATACACAGTAACTGGTTTGGGGGTAGGGGTGTTCTTCTCTATCTTACTTTACTTAATATTTCAATATGTGGATTATAATCTGAAGGTGAATTTATGCTATAAATTATAATAAGAAGACCTGTGATTATATATTTTTTACACTGAAAGAAGTCCTAGGTGAGTTTGAGAACTTGATTTGTGAAATTGTATCTGCTCTGTTGGAAAAGTCAGCATTAAATACAAGTTCTGTGTTGAATGTAAGTTACTCGTTCTTAGTAGGCTTTTGATTATCGTTTGTATAAATTCAAAAGTACCCTTCAAATTTAGGAATTTGTTTTCATTTTGGAATTTGCCATTATCTTTGATAATCCTACTACAATACTGTGACGCATCGTGATCTGTCAAATCGTGACACGTGCAATGTGTATCATATCGCGACCTATTTGGCAATATCCAGTGTTACACATGTAATAGTCAAACCACACTGCACTGACAGTACAAAGACGAAGGTTAAGCATGACTCCAGTGGTTGATTTAAGATCAGCTGACATACAAAGGACGTGAGAGGAAGAGGTGATAAATCTTGACTTTAATCATCTGTGACTGATGCCTTCAGCTTGCGCTGACACATGGTGTAAATACTGTGTTTAGATTATACACTTTAAAGCAGCTGGATGCAAGGTTTTGAAATGTCACCCTTTCTGCAAGCTACTAGCAGAATGTGGGGTGTACTGTACTGTTTGACACTGTACTGATTAATCTCATGGTCATGAGTGCACACAGTCGGAGAGGATTCAAGGCTGTGTCCCAAACCACAAAATACACACTAAGTATGAGGCCTAAACTGTAATGATAATGTTTTTAGTACAGAAAAAGGCAGTCTGGGACACGGCACAAGTGTTCGTGACTCTGCTGTGTTTCTTCAACATTACACATGCATTATGATAACAAATACTTTATTGTGCGCATCAATGTGATGTCACAGTTTCTGACTGCCAGGTGAAAGAGCAGAACCTCTCGGGTGCTCCACTGTACTCTCACAGCATGGTGTTTTATCGGTTTGCGTCTATCTGCTTTGGAGATCACGCTGCACATTTACTAGGCGGACAGATGCAAACTAGCCCACTAACTCCGGCTAAAAGAGAGCGCAGAAACCAAAACTGTCATCTTTATCCAATGTGTGTATTTGTGTTCTCTGTGTGTTTATATTATTTGAATTTAATTACAACATCTTAATAGTATAATGTTCTATCTAAATGAAAAATTAATGGCAGGCAGAACCTTATAATACTAAGGTCAAGCTGTGTATTTAGTTTAGCTGGCGTATGAGGCATGTGTACAAATTTCTCATCAATTCTGGCCTGTCACCCCGACACAGTACTGACTATCAGGGCAACTCACAGCATCTTATTATGGAGGATTTTGTTTTTCTCCCCTGATGCAATAATCAAGTTTTTTTCCATTGTTAATGACAAATCCTACACTTGTGAAATCACTTTTTTTTTTTTTCATTTTGCTGGTCCGGGGGCATCATTTGCTGGTCTAGGGTCTAAAGTTGACACGATTTCCCAGTTACCCCAAACGTAGGAAGCATCGTATGTTTTACACCAGAGCTGGCTAATAAGTAAGTGAAGCTCATAGCAACTTGCAAACTGCATGCATAAATGATCACACTCCTGCTTTAAACAGCATCAACTAATCTCAAATAGATCTGCCAGTCATTACTTCTACATTACAAATGTACATTAAATGGCTTAACAAAAATAAAACAGGAGCAGCTATCTTAAAGCCAGAATCATTTTTTCTTTCTTTTCTTCATCACACACGTTCTGAGTAATTTTGTACATTTTTATTACAACCTAAAATTGTGGAAAATACATTTAACCACTGGAGACTACACATTGTTGTTTTCAGGTTATTAGTTGCTTTCAGGTTATTAGTATTAGCAGCAAAAGCAAAAACATAGAGGCTGTCCCCGATTAGTTCAAAGATTCAGGGGTTGTAACCCAGCTTTTTGTTTTTTTTCTTGTCCATGTGATTGAGGCAGTTCTCCAATTCTCTACTGCATAGGCATCTGTGCTCCAGCCACAACTCAATTAATTTAACCTCCATTAAGGAGATCATATGCACTTACAACTGCCTGGTTGCTATTTTTCTTTTCTTAATAAGTGTGACACACACAGCTTACCATTAACCAATCTTGCTATATTAATAATGTTAAAAGGTGCAGAAACTAAAATACTTTTATGACAGTTTCACTAAAAATGATGAAAATAACATGCTAGCAATACAGCGGTAATGACATCTTACCCTATAAAACCAGATCTACGGGGAAAATGCATGATCCTGATTGGTTAATCCTGTTTATCGCCATAGCGATTAATAAAATGTGATTAACCAAAGTAAAGCTGTTTGATGCTGACCTTTTATGAGCATCATAGCTAAAATGTCATCTGACACTGACATAATCAGTGTTGCTGTTTGCATGACATGTTAAGCACCCACAAAAATGCATTTGGAAACTCCACCCTGGTTTGATATACATGATATGGCCAAAGGTTTGTGGACACCTGACCATCACACCCATATGTGAGCCTTCCCAAAACTGTTACCACAAAGCTGGAAGCACATGGTTGGATAGAAGGTCTCTGTATGCTGTAGCATTAAAATTTCCTTTCAGTGGAACTAAGGGGCCCAAACATGTTGCAGCATGACAATGCCCCTGTGCACAAAGCAAGCTCCATAAAGACATAAAGGTTTGCCGAGGTTGGAATGGAAGAACTCGAACGGCCAAAATCTAGAGGAAAGCCTCCCCAGAAGAGTGGAGGTTATTATAACAGCAAAGAAGGGATTAAATCCTGAATGAGATGTTCAAAACGTACGTAAGGGTGTGATGAGCTGGTATCCACATACTTTTTCCTTAGAGTGTATTTTCACTCGCTCCAACTGACCTGAAACTAGATAGGCAGGAAACTACAGTGTGTGTATCAATTGCGTATATTTATAAAACGATTTATTTCGAGTCGAAAGTGTGACGCTTTATTCTTTTTAATCGACAGCGCTAAACTGGTGGATAACAACTTCCCTTAACTGTTAGCTACATTATTCTGTACAAAACCTAAGGTGCTAGACGTCAAACACCAGACACCAAATGTCTTGGATGACAGACTATATTTGAGGTAAGCCATTTTAGTCTGCCAAAAAATGTTTTGTTAAATGTGCAACAAACATCAAATTCAAAATATCAAAACAGAGACAATTTGGAGAGTAAATATAATTCCACATGAAATGAAAACACCAGCATTTCATCACCAGGTTTTAACTGAAATCTGATAGTCCATCTCCAGGCGAATTCTGATTACGTCAAGATAGTTACTGTGGATGCAAACAAATCACATGCACACTTCCTACAATGGGTCAGCAGTAGTATACTTACATTTTAGCTCAGTGTATAGAATCAAGACATAACTCATTTCACTATTTATTTTTACAATTAAAAATCAAATGTAAATTTCACTGCGATTTTTGGGCACATGTTCAAACTTGCGTTCTGCCTACACGCACAAAGGGCACGTGTGATTCAGGTGTGAATGCTGCAACAATAAAGTACAGCACATCAGTCAGAGATGGCTGCCACGCTAGCTCAGGGTTCTTATGGAGCTGAGGCTCACCCACGTTTCAGTGGCATGATTAACACTTCTGACTCATCATTCTCACCCTGAACCTCTGAAAGCAGACACTCAAGACTAGCTTTCAGTGGGAGTGAGAGCTCCTTGTGTGGGATTCCAGGAAATAAGGAAAGAGAGAGAGAGAGAGAAAAAAAAAGAGCCTGCAGCTCTTGTTTCATTAAACCACTGAGCTCTGATACACCATACCTCTCATTAGACACTATTCATTCAGGCGTATTAACGTTAGTAATCAATGAGCACAGAAATTCTCCTCCTTCTTCCTGTAGTTCAAACTCCACACAGGAAATGTTGAAAGAGCTTGTCAGTTTATGACGTTGTAACATGACTGGAGATAAAAATGAGACGAGACAGACGCACGTATACTGCACACTGTTTCTTTTTGAGTAATGTGGCTCAGCCATAGGAAGAGAGAACAAGCCAGAAAGACTTTTATTTCCCTTGTTAAATAGTCATCTTCAGAAACATGTTGAAAAACATTAGTACTGATATGGCATCTGTTTATCAGATTAAAAAAAAAAAAAAAAGGTGCTTTGTCATTTTTTGACTAACTGATCTTAGTTTCACAGCATTTTGTCAGCTTCAGCCAATTATGGACATACACACATATACATATATACACACACACAGGTGTGTATGTGTTTGTGTAATATATATATATATATATATATATATATATATATATATACATATATACATACATACACACACACACACCTGTGTGTGTGTATATGTATATATAAACAACAGAGGTATACAAGTACAAAAAGACTAATAATCTAACGCATAATTCAGTATTGTTGCCCAACTTGTGGCATAAAACTGTAACATAAACAAATTCTGAATAAAAAAAAACCCTAATATGTTCTGTTAATATTATTGTCCTAAGTTGCAACGTAAACAAGTTCATCTATGAGTAATAAACTGAATACATGTTTACATCTCACCTGTCCGGAAGAATGTTCGATGACTCCTAATCCTTGAGTCCGGGTGGACATTTGTGAGGAGTTGTCAGAAATGTGGCCGAGCGTAAAGAGGATTTAATCACGCATTTAATGAGCGTGTGTGAGAGATTTTCTGGGCTTCCCCCAGCAGGGATGTGAAAGAGGCAGCTAACGCTAGCTAGCCACGCACACACAGATCAACAAGTCCAGTCCCACATCAGTTACGTGTCCATGTCAACAGTGTAGCAGGTTATTAAAAATACTACTCTTTAAACTGTTGGTAGCTATGTCTAAAATGCTGTCAAACAGTTCAGTACAACGTTGGTTTAGTTATCGTGAACTTTACTAAGCTAATTAATTCGATTTAACGTAGAAGAGCGAGTGAAATCTGACTGAATGCTGGCTGGGTAACTTCAATATGTCTGAAGCATATCAACATGTCAAAGCCATTATAGCACCCATTCTTGAAAAGGGAAAGATTAAAAGAGATGTGTAAAGTTTTTATGAATCTCTTCCTGGTACACGGACGATTAAAATCAAGTATGTCAGGCCGGACTGGGAGCAGGTAATGTTAGCTAGCCAGCTAGCTCACCTTAACTTGACAATCGCTGCGGAAAAAAAACACATACAGTGACAAACAAACAAATCAGCGCGACCTCAAACGAAACCGATACCGGTCGAGAAAATCAACGTCAACGCTTCTGCAGTTGACTAACGCTAATGTAAGTCACTAACTACAGTGGTGTACCGCGGAACTGAGGCAGCTAACCTAATACAGACGAGCACTAGCAACTGTTAGCTAGCCTTCCAGCCTTCAGACGGGCAGATCCCCAAAAAAACTCAAAGATTCCTCCACAGTCCGCCCAGATCCGAGTACAGGCACTACTCGGTTAAAAAAAAAAAAATACGACCTATGAGGTACGCAGCAAACTATCTACTGTTCAAGGTAACGTCCAAAGTCGTCGGGCTGTAAAAAGGAAAAAAGAGAAAAAAGAAAAATCCATTATTCGCACCGTTTAAGTCGCTTTCTTCCTTTAGCGAGTGAGAACAGCGGCGGTTCAGGCTGGTGGATAAAGTGCGGAATACCGGAACAACGCGAGGCAACATGGCCGGCCGCCGCGCAGTGGAGGGGCGGGAAACATCACCTCAGCTCCTGCCGCCTCTGACCGGAATAACAACACTGAGCTCAGTGCAGACTGCGCCTGACACCCAGCGTCCTGTCTCAATAACATCCTCTCAGAGGCCATTTTATCAGGTAAACCTACCTGCCATACACTGGCTCTTTGTAAGCTAGTCTCAAGCTCATTCACTCTCAGGAAGCGTTACTGAGAACACAGGTAGGAATACACCCTATTAAACCTCACGCACACATACAGTAGGTGCAATTTATCATAACCAATCAGCTTACCAGAATGTTTTTCTGGGAGTTGAGAGGAAACCAGAGAACCCAGAGAAAACCCACACAGGCATGAGGAGAACATGTACACAAACTCAGGATCAAACCGAGGACCCTGGAGCTGTGAGGTGGCAACATTACCTGTTGCACCACCACACCACCCGATCTGTTCATTAACAGAAAGAGACCAGTTATTTAGGTGGTGACCCTGGCATGGTAGAGTTAAGTAACATGGTTGCACTGCCATCAAGGATATCAGGTGCAGCAGCAATGCTGAGGATTTTTTTTTTTTTTCTCATCTTTTTACACACACAAGGGGTTAATAGTCTTCCAATCCTTCATCTGGGTGTTTCTGCCCACACGACTGCTGTTATCTGGATATTTTTGGATATGGATCCATCAACCCATATTTACTAGTTACATCATGGTGTGTAAAACCCATATAACACTCCTGAGTCTGATATACTTGTATCAGAGCAACATCTAGTACCATGTCAGTCATTGCTCTGCTCAGAGTGGTGCTTTTCATCAATGGACTGAGTAGAGGGTACCTGAATTGTGCATGGTTCCATATGGACTATAGCCAGTAATCGTAACTATACAGGTGTACTCTATGAAATGTCTTATGAGTGAAATTCAAAGTTGCAAGACTGTACAGAGAAACCCATTAAGATGAATGAATATATTTGGAACAAGATACATGCCACAACTGTTTCTATGTATAGTACAGACATTTTAATGATAATATACACCTTTAAAACATTTTCAAACAATGTCTTTCAATTGTGTTCACAAATAAGAGTTAAACGTTTTTTTTTTTTTTTTAAATTAAATGCCAAGCCAACATAGGTCCTAATACTAATTTCTGTTTAAGACACCATGAAACCTCTGAAACAAAAGCATAACATAAAATCTTCGAAACACAAGGAAGACAATCTCATAGTCCCTTCACCAAAGCACTGATTCTCATTCACACAGCTCCTTCACTGGCACAGTGATCAAGTCAGAGAAGAAGCTGCCTTCATTGTCCCCTCCTCCAAATATGAGCAGTGTCTGAGACTCAGAAACCTGCTCTAGATCATCAGAGGAACCCTATGGCAAAAGAAAGAAACAATGCCAGACTTTCATCACTGCTAAAGCAAAAAAAAAAAAAAAAAAAAATTCATATTCCAAGAAACAGGACCCACATTAGTTTCAAGATGCATGCATATTCTTTGCAAGTGAAAGCTTTTATGTGTGTATTCCACAGGATATGGCAGGTACCTTCACACATGCTGTTGCCATGGTGATGATGGAGTGTCCAGCTCTTGGTGTTGAGGTCAGCTGACTACATGCCAAAGATGTCCAGCAATTTGTGTCTACTGAACAAAGAAAATAAAATCAACAGTGCAGAAAATGCACCTCCACTCAGATCAAAACAAGCGTACCATTTACCATGTCCAGGAAGAAAACGACCATTTTCTATTAAAATAATTACAAGAAAACTCTGGACAACATATTGTTTTGTGGTAGGGCAAGATATCAGAAGATCCAATACTTCATGCAAGTGTGCATTTAAGCAAGACCAAAACCATAAGTTTGGACATTAAACATTAGAGTGACTAAAGTTGGAAAAGTGGACACTTGAGATAAGCACATGCCTGCTTCAAAAACACTTGATTTGAAGACAAGGAAGTTTAAATGACACCTCCCACAAAAAAAAAACAAAAAAAAACAAAAAACAAAAAACAACCCACCACCAAAAGGCGCTGGGGATTAAATGAAATGGGACAGTAAGTAGAACACCATGTTCACCTGTGTTGAATAAAAACGTGTCACTCAAAGCATCATTTCCATTGTAGCCTCCATGGACCAAGAAACGTGACTCAGACAGAACAGCGCAGCCATGCCAGCTGTGACAAAAAAGTAATGTCAAAGCTGAGTCAGTAGTTCCAATATAGATATTCAGCAACCCATGTATCATAATGCTGAAACAAGACTTCAGTCAGCCAGAGAGGATAAAAAACAAACAAACACCACACCATTTAATGAGCAGTAAAGAGATACTGATCATTAAAACACTGACTAAATCTGATTTTCCATTATTTTATTAGTACCTCCTTGGTGAAGGGGCTGATCCACTTGTCTGCACAGCTGAGAACTCCATAAGGCCTTGGTTGAAAAGGAATAAAGTGCGTTTAGTTCAAAGGAAATGTGTTTCAGTACTTTGTTTGGCAAAAACATAGACCAAATTTGGACAAGCATCACATATTACTTTTTATGCACTGCTTATTTTCTTAAAGTCTGATTTCTAGGTTTTTTTCCCCCTCACTAGATGTGTAAAAGGGCCAGAAGTAGACAAAACAAATAAAAGAATGTGTAAATACAGTTCTTACACAGATCAAGCATGAACATGTCATTGAAACAGACTGGTGTGTCCCAGCCTCCAAAAATAAAGATCTTGCCCTGCATCACACAAGCTGAATGCCTGAATAGGAAGAGAAATGAATGATAATTAACAGCAATCCAAATCAATAACAAATAAACAAAAAAAAAATCTAATTAATTGTTTTCAGAGCAGTAAATACTATATAGACAATTGATATTTACCCATTAACATTCAGAGGTAAAAGATTTACATTCATCAGCACATCTGCTCTGCACTTCATCTCATGATTTTACACTTAAATTTTTCCTTTCCTTAAAAACACACTAACCCAGAGCGTGGAGCTGGCTTGTCTCCATTCACAATGGGCTGATACCAGATGGCCATTTCAGGATTGAAAATGTAGAGGGAGTCACTGCAGCCATCAGGCTCAGGATGGGGACGAGGGAACACACCTCCAAACACAAAAAGCTCTCCTCTGAACAGAGTGCAGCTGTGATAGGCCAGAGGAGGAACTTTACCTTGTGCCTAAAGTGTAAGAGAAAGAAAGAATTTTTCCTGTCTTTCATTCCATTGTTCCCTGTGTACCCAGGAACCTTGTTCACAGGTAATCAAATTAAAGACAAAATTAGCTCTGACTTTTAATTTAAGGAAAAAAAAAAAAAAGAATGACTAATAGCATTTAACACTCAAAGTTTTGAAAATGAAATAACCTCCACCATAGTCCAGCGCCAGCTCTGTGTGTCTAAAATATGGACGTCATTGAACCATTTCTTATGTTTGGAGCCGCCGAACACAAAGATCCGCTTTGATTCGGGGTCGTAAGTCGCCGTGTGGCCAATCCGAGCCTCTGGTGTGGGGCCCTCTGCCAGAGTTTCAGCAGGGACCCATGACAAGTCCTCTGAATATGAAGATAAAGAACAGTTGTAAATGCTCAGGGGGAAAAAAAACTTGCCTGTTGTCAGAACAATCAGACAACAATATCCAAGCAGAGGAATATTGTATGTCTTTGGATGAAATGAAAGCTTACCTGTACACAGCTTCCAAATGGGATCCTTGCAGAACTGCATTCTGGCACCTTGTCCTCCAATAAGTATGGCTGTCTGAGGGTCAATTGGACAGAGGGTCTGACCCCACCGGCCTGATGGACTGTCTATTAAAGCTTAAAAGGACATGTAATTAAGAACATAACACCATTCTGCTATACAACAGTACAGAAATGTATGGATATACAAAGTATTAACAGAACACTAATGCATTTACTGTACATGTAGAGACACACTCACCAGTCTGTGTGGGGGTTTTGGTTTGTTGTCTTCCTTTAGCTTTAGGGTTTGGAGGGGTACGGGTGGTGCTCTGCTCTTCTTTTTGCTGGAACAGCCGTGTTTGTCCAGGGCGGGGATTGCTTTTGCCTCGTCGCTGGGGTGTTACCTTTTCTGAAGGGTTTGGGCAAATATTCTCTTGTCCTTTTGTGTCCTCTCCCTCTTCTTCCTCTCCTTGCGACCGTTTCCTCTTGCCCAGCCCTGCTCGAGGTACCACAGTCATGGTGTTGCACTGGAAAAAGAAAAATTATAATGCAAATTTCCCCTGTTAGCTTTAACATGGACATCATTAATCAATTACAGAAAATTAAGAAGTGCAACCAAGTGGAATTCAGGGAAACACCTCACCTCTGGAGTGTATTCCTTTTGTGCAATGGTCAGTGCTGGATCAAGCGACTCACTTTTAACCTGAGAGAGAGACAGAAACACAAAAAAATGTAGCTTATATTTCATATTTAAATATTTAGCTTGCCAATGTTAGGGAAGATTTCAGATAGCACTCACTCCCTCAATATGAACATTTAATGTCGCTCCATCACTCCACACACCATCTTCCCCTAACTCCCAAGAAACACATCTGACATGTAAAACATTTAGATAGTTATTAGAATTCAACAAATGCTTACTTTCACAGGAAGATGTAAAAATTGAGGCAATTTGGAAAAGTAATCTTACTTGCTGAATGGTGTTAATTTGCCCAGAGTGATAAGCATGTCCCTCTCATCATTGAGCTCGACGGAAACACTACTGCACTTTTCCCATCTTCCTCTAGTAAAGAGTACAATCTGCTGGACACCTGGATTTACTGCAGATCTGCCCCTATGTCCACGAAGACTGCACAGAACAATTAAGAATGACCATGTTAGGACAATATCCTGATAAACAAAATGCTCAATACCTACATGATGAAGCAGATAACAGTTATCATCTATACAGGAAAGAAAACAGTATGCTCTAGTGCGTACTACATGGCCTCTTGAGGACTGCATTTCCATCCACAGGGAGAAATAATGGACTGGACTTCCAAGCCGCATGGACAAAATACATTAAGCAGAAACAAGTTCCATGATATTATGGGATAAGAAAGTGTTGGTTTTGGACTTTGGACTTAAAAAAGCCTGCAGCAGTTGACTGATAACTGTGAGATTAAGCAAATGACTTGCTGTTAAACCATCTGGTCTGGTTTGAGAAATGTCCACTTCATTTCATCACACTAAAAGACTCAGCAAACTGCCTCACAAAGATGAAAAATTATGTGAATTTATCAAAACTCGGACTGCTCTGACACGTTATTGTTTTGAAAGCTGACTTTAAGGGAACGGCCATAGCTTAAACACCACAATATAAGATCTGTTTAGTCAGTAAATAAACAAACAGCTTTCTGTTGCTAACATGTAGGAGTCTTCCAAATACAGAGAAGAAAAAGCAATAAAATATTCATACAGTTATCTAGAGCTAACCTTGCGTACTTAACTGCAGTGAAAATTGAAGAAAAAAAAAAAAAACCTATAAAATTCAGTGCATTTGCGTTAGCCATGTTTACAAACTTCAACAGACGAGAGCATCATTAACTTGTTTTGCTTACTTTGCAATCTGCTGCGGCGGTTCGTCTGGTCCAAAAACCGCGTAAACAGCAAACTCCTCCATGTTTTTCGCTTTCCGTCACTGTACTGATAAGATATAAGTAAGATATAATAAAATAAGATAAAACTGAGGCAACTAATAATTTTATTCGACCCGTACTGGAGAATATCAGCCGCAGCAGCACATCTCCCGCCAACTCTGGGTTAAATCTGAATGTGGCGCCACTGCTCGGGCGGAAGTGGGTTTGGCTCCGCCTCACAGATGATCGACAGGTGTTTCAGCCTATAAGAAACATCTGGTAATATTATTGAGGAAAAGTGTTAGGCGCAGTAATTGTGTTGGGGGGAAAAAAAGGTTGCTAACGAAGAAACGGTGCGTCAAATATGTGAAAGATTTCCGGGACGTTAACGTGTTTTTCTCTTTAATGTACTTTTGTTGTATGAAAATACTTAAGTTGGCTGAAAGTCTTGCTGTTTTGCTGTCCAATTTTTTGGCAGTTTCAGCATTCTAACTAGCTAATTTATTCAGCCAGGGAACCTTAGCTTATTACCTTATTATTTTTATTTTTAGTCAGTTAACTCCCTACAGTTTGCTTTTTGGTTTGTTATACAGAAAGAAAAATCAACTATTTTTAATAAAAGTCAAGTCATGTTTGTACATTCACAAATATGAATAGTATGCCACTTGGTGAATTACTAATACTAACACTACTACATACTCTATGTAGTACTACATACTACATAGAGTATGTAGGAGTAGTATGAGTACTACTACATGAAGGATTATTAAATGTGAAGTTTTGGTGGTAGTCATAGGTATTTTGTAAATACATAAAATGTATTTGTTTTTAATTTTTTTTTTTTTTTGTTAAGTAACATCCTGCAGGATCAACATGGATCCCAAAAACAGTGGAGGAGGGAAACGCCTTCCCAGAATAGCTGCTTCTCTGATTATGCGCTTCGCCTCAGAGAGGGAACCCAGCTTCAGTGTGCAAAGGGCAAGCTTGAGGCCTTCTCCTGCTCCACCGACTTCACTTGGCCTTGAATTTGGGGATTTTCCCTACTCTTCGGTAGGATCCAGATCCAAGTCCCCTGACTCCCTGGTTCCAGCTCCTTCAGAGGAGTCCAATCCATCTGGACTGCAGTCTGCGAGAGGCAATATGCTGACTTCACCAACCTTTGTGGAGGATGATAATGACTCAGAAGAGGAATGCCTCTCTTCTGAGAGCCTGAACAGCCCTTCTGAAGGGGATGGCTTCTTACCAGGTCAGGGTGATACAGCCGAGAGCTCCCCTAAAAGAGGAAAGAGGACTGGAGGTGAGCTGGATCTGTCATTTGATGTTCATGTATAATTTTAATGTTCTCTTGTTTCACATATATATATATATATATATATATATATATAATATTGCATAGATCCCCCACCAAAACAGCTCTGACCCGTTGAGGCACAAGACCTCTGAGGGTGTGCTGTGGTATCTGGCACCAAACGTTAGCAGCAGATCCTTTAAGTCCTGTTAGTTGCGAGGTGGGGCCTCCATGGATCAGACTTGTTTGTCCAGCACATCCCACAGATGCTCAATTGGATTGAGAGCTGGGGAATTTGGAGGTGTTGGAGGCCAAGTCAACACCTTGAACACTTAATCATGTTCCCCAAACCATTCTTGAACAATTTTTGCAGTGTGGCAGGGCGCATTATCTTGCTGAAAGAGGCAACTGCCATTAGGGAATACTGTTGCCTTGAAGGGGTGCAACAATGTTTAGGTAGGTGGTACATATCAAAGTCACATCCATATGAATGCCAGGACCCAAGGTTTCCCAGCAGAACATTGCCCAGAGCATCACGTTGTCTCCGCCAGCTTGCCTTTTTATTATAGAGCATCCTGGTGCTGAATGAGCAAGCACATATGGGTGTGATCGTCAGGTATCCTGACCTTTGTCCATATAGTGTACACTCACTGAGCACTTTATCAGGAGCACCTGTACACCTACTCAGGTGTACAGTTGCTCCTAATGGGCACCAAGAACAGAAAGCTGAGGCTACAGTTGGCACAGGTTCACCAAAACTGGATAGTTGAAGACTGAAAAAATGTAGCCCTCGTCTGATGAATCTCAATTTCTGCTGAGGCACACAGATGGTAGGGGCAGAATTTGGTGCCAAAAGCATGAATCCATGGACCCAACCTGCCTTGTGTCAACAGTCCAGGATGGTGGAGGTGGTGTAATGGTGTGGGGAATGTTTTCTTGGCACACTTTGGACCTGTTAATACCAATCTATCATCACTTGAATGCCACAGCTTATTTGAGTATTGTTTCTTACAATGTGCCAGTTTTGGTGAACCTGTGCATGAAAGTGCACCTGAAAAATGCGGTCATGTCAACATGGCCCAGAATCTCAAAGGAATCCATGCCACGAAGAATTGAGGCTGTTTTGAGAGCAAAGGGAGGCCATACCTAGTATTAGTATAGTGTTCCTAATAAAGTTCTTGGTGAGTGTATATTACTTGTAATATATACACAGTTAATCTGATTCTGATTTCAGTGAGGTTCACAGACTGGCACAAGAATCGCGTGGCGGCCCTGTGTAGTGAACGCTTTGACAAACTGCTGAGAGAATGTCCTGAGTTCCACAGTACTAAAAGCTGCCTTGCTGCTTTTGTCCTGGAGAGAGGTTTGTGTGATACAGAGACTAAATAAGTTGCCTGCATAGAACATACACACAGGTTGCTTATGTTTAGCAGCAAACATGGTGGTCTGTAAAAATCTGTATATGTATCAGAGGTGACTGACACAGGAGGGCGGTGTTGTGAGCAATATGAAGTGGTGGCACTGGGCACAGGGCAGAGCTGCTGCAGTGGTTGGCACTGTTTTACAGGCTCCATTGTTCATGACTGCCATGGCATCGTCATTGCACACAGAGCTCTGAAGAGGTAAGGGAAAAAACAATTTTAGAGCCTAAATTATTCTGCTAGGGGTGAAAGTATGTTTCATATGGTTGATACTTTTTGTTTCAAGTATGTTTTTGTTATTTGTTCCAAAACCTCACTTTCATAAGTGTAGCAGCCTCAGATTTATTTATATTTGATGGCAAAAGTATTAAAGGCTGGCTCAGTGCTCTTCCATTCTGCCGGCAGAATGGAAATCGACTTATCGGACATTTTCAATAGGTATAAACAAATGAATTATTTTATCGCCACAAGTCTGTTATAAGATTAGTCAGGTCACTGTTGGGTTTCTGTGTGTAGAGTATCGTGACTCTGTGTTTAGCTGCTGGTGAGCAGGGCAATGGGAAAGGGGAGTATAACATTGGTATAGAGATAATGAGCCATTAACATTAACTCATTTCATATGAGCCATTAACCACTACTGTGGAGTGTGACATCACGAATTAAATTCAAGATTGGTCATGGGCAACCCCAAAACATGAGGAAATTCCATTTTTTGGCGTCTGGTAAAAAAAGGTTAATCAGAACACTTTTCAAAATTTCTCCTCACATTCCGATAGCTGCTCAGATGAGAAAATCTGGACTCTGTGGTCCCCCAGGCTGTAGTAACAGGAGAAAATGGACCAACAGCATCCAACCAATCAGGGCAAGGTCGGGTCTCCCTTCCTGTTAATTATGTTTCCTGTCAGGCATTTAAGTCTAAGCAGTGTGAGTGTATGTTTTGGGGCATAGCTTTTGGTGGGAGCACTGAAGAGGGCTGCTGTATTTGTTTGGATTTTGAGCTTGGACATAGCTACCTTTAGCTGCTTTCCATAAACATAGATGACTATATGTACAGTACTGTGCAAAAGTCTTAGGCACCCTATCTTTTTAGTACAAACTTTGTTATAGATTTTTATTTTATGACTGCTACATTATTTTTCAGTACAAAAACATTTTAGAATTCCAAACATTAGTTTGCCAGCACAAAATTAAATGTTATAGAAAAATGGTTGTATGTCAGTAAAGAAAGCAGCATATTACATAAGAGACCACTTTTCAGACAAAAAAACATGGGTTTTGCTGCAAAAATAAGAAGCAAGCGTGACCGTCAAAGTGTCCAGCGGAACTGTGGCTGCTTCTGCAAGATGCTCAGTAACACTTACAGCTCATTTCCTTATAAAACTGCACACACTGTACCTGAGACTACTATTTTTTTTTTTTAAAGCGAAGGATCATCACACCAAATATTGACTGTTTCATTTATTACCATTTACTGCTCTTTACAGTATTTTTTTAATGTAGAAACATTTAGTTTCATTATTTTTGAAGGCATCTTTGCTCTACAGCATTTCTCTGCATGTGCCTAAGACTTTTGCACAGTACTGTACATTCAACCCACTGTCCTAGTGAGAGTTATTCCAAGCATTATTACTATTGCCTAAGCACTGATCTGTACTTTGGATCTGTTGTGTGTCATTCCAGTGCATTCATTAGATTTTTTTTAAATTTCTAAAAGAAAAGCTTTAATAATACTTGATGCATCTCCTACATTACGATATGGCCAGAAGAATTTGGACACCTGACCGTCACTCCCATATGTGGGCCTTCTCCATATTCCACAAAGTTGAAAGCACATAATTGTCTAGAATGTCTTTATATGCTGTAGCTTTAAAATTACTTGTGCTACATCCCTCCTACATATGTTTGAAATGATCATCCTAACAAGTGTTCATATCTGTTTGTTTTTTTTAATCAGATATTTGTATAAGCAGCTCATGTTGTTCTATAGCTCTGAGCCAGAGCTTCAAGAGCGCTCTATATTTCAGAGCACCCCCACAGAGCTGCTGCTTCAGGTCAAACCAAAGTTCTACCTGCATCTCTACACCAACCAGACCCCTAAAGGGGCAGCACAATACATAATGTGAGTGACAGAGAGAGACAATGCATATCTGTGAGAAAATACAAACACAACAATTCTATATTTATTCATTTTGCCTTAACATGGAAAGGTTTTTGTTTACTCTATAAAATTGTGAATCTTAAACATTGTAAGAATGACATTGTAAAAAAGTATAAACTGCCAATCTGACTAACCAAATTAATAGAAACTTTTGCTAGCTAGTCAAGTAAACCTTTCGCTTGATGTATTCTATGCCTTAATGACCACGTTTATTAGGCCAACACTATAACCAGCATAACTTGCTTTTGTTTTCATTTCTTGCTTTCATATCTGCAATAGTGTGTCATGTTTAACTGAATTAGTCGTTTTTGTTGTTGGAATCAAGCCTTGTATGTTCTCTCAGACTAACAGTCATGTACGACATTTATATTTGACATTTATATTACTCTGAATAGACAGATGTCAGTAGTTGCAACTCCTAAATGACGTTCGTTCATTCACCCTAGAATGTAATGTTATATGAACTACAAAATAACTTTGTGGTTCAGATATCTTTAAAAACTAAGCAAGTCCAGGAGAACCTTTAGCTTTCATATAGATATAGGTCAGAAATTTCATCCTAAGGTTGATCTAATCAAACATCCTCAAAATTCAATTTAATGTTTGTTGGTCAGTAATGAAAAGGGTTATCTTCACAGGAAGTCCCACAGCAGTGGCTACCAATCACTGAAGCTACAGTGCCATGCCAAAGGCTCTCTGATTCCTGCTGCCTTCCTGTCTCCCAGTATCTGGGGCGCTCGCATCTGCTGCATGTCCGACAGTGCAAAACTCACTCGCTGGACTGTCACAGGAATTCAGGGAGCGCTGCTGAGTCACTTCATTAAGCCATTGCACATCACCAGTGCCATTCTTGGTGAGTGGTTATATTGTGCTTGAGAGTTTGTGGCTGGTATTACCAAGACTTGTGTTTTAAAACATGAGAAAAACACATTTTATACTCACAATGTAGTATGCTCCTGAGATATCTGAGATGGTTTATATCAGTGCTCAATTGTTTTCAGGTGACGCTAGCCATTGCTCTGATATAGTGTCTGACACCATCAACAAGCGCCTGGGGACTGGTCTGAAAGACGTCCTGATCCCCCCATACCAACAAACGACCATCTTCTTCCAAAATGGAGAGAACGTGGAACCGGCTGTAAGCTCAGACCACTGCAAAGACATCAGTGTTAACTGGTGCCTGGGAGACTCCAGTATTGAGATTCTAGACAGCACAACTGGATATGCCATCAGTGGGTAAGGCTTAACTGTTCACAAGTTGAACTATTTCATAAAAGCTGGTCTGTAAAAGTATGTTAAAGTTAATCTCCAAATTTTCCTTTCATAACATGCACCACTTTTAAATTTTTTTTTTTTTTTGCTTTTTATTCAGGTCTCCTTTTGTAAGTGGACCTGGGTTCTCCAGTAGACTATGCAAAAGAGCACAGTTCTTCAGCTTCAGAAAAGTTGCTATGCTTTCTGGTCAAAAAGAGCTTCTGTCTTTTGTAATCTACCACAAAGCCAAGGTATGGAAGTTTCTGGTTGGGTTTCTGGACATAGGTTAGGTTAAATAAAGTTTATAAAGAACACCCCTGACTAAGATTAATTTGTATTTCAGACACTGATTCATGAGGATCATGTTTTATCAATTTATAAATGTGGATTTGTGTCTTTTTATTGAACTTTATATGCATTTTTTAAAAGATGGCTGCCCACTTGTATCAAAAGGCCAAAGCTATGGTGAACCAGCAGTTCTTAGCCAACAATGCAGGACCTTGGAACTCAAAACATCTGGTGGACAGCTTCAGCTGCTGACTATATTCTTGGCTTCTGTCTGTCTTTAATCTCCTGCATTGTTCTTTGTTAAAGTAAATTTATATATCAAAAATACACAGAGATGCTTGATCAGAAACTGAACAATACATATGTGCATGTTTGTTCTAAAATTGTTACTAGTTTTCTTGTTTATTTGTTTTTTAACCCAGTTGGTTCTTGATTAGTTGTTGTTTCTCATTCAAGAAAAAGAAAAACTTTAATTATACTTGTTTGAAGCCAAAAGATTAAAAAATGTTCAATCAGTCTTTGTTGTCTGGGCAGGTTTTTTTTTAAACCCATCTGATTAACAAGGTATTTATAGATGTACACACATACTGTATATACAATCCTACAAACATATAGATGTGTGTGTGGTGTACATTAGTATGTATGTATACATGTGTGTGTGTGTATTCACTGTGTGTGGTGTACAGTCGTGGCCAAAAGTTTTGAGAATGACACAAATATTGGAAATTGGAAAAGTTGCTGCTTAAGTTTTTATAA
>CM075006.1:13451947-13468333 GCA_037576675.1 Pangasius sanitwongsei | reverse complement strand
CTAAAAGCAGTTTAGCAGCAAACTTTGTGAAAACTAATATTTGTGTCATTCTCAAAACTTTTGGCCACGACTGTACAATTAGTCCTTTGGCTGTGCACATGCTTATTTAACCCACTTAGAAGGTGTTGATTAATTGTTAATAACAGCCACTCTGACAGTAGTGCCAGCTGTAATTCAAATCACAGGATTACATTAATGCTTTCCTTCTAATACGTTATCATTTCTATAGTAAGCTCATTCACAGGGCTTGTATGGCAGATGCTCCACAAAAATCTAAGCCTAATAATAAATGGAATTATTATTTGTTATTTAAATGTTTTTAACAAAGAAAAATGTACAATCACTGTTCACTTTAATAGGAACACCTGCTCATTTATGCAGTTATCCTAACAGCCAATCATGTGGCAGCAGCACAAGGCATAAAATCATGCAGATCAGGTCAAGAGCTTCGGTTAATGTTCACATCAAACATCAGAATGGGGAAAAAGTGTCATCTCTGTGACTTCAACTGTGGCATGGTTGTTGATGCCAGATGGGCTGGTTTGAGTATTTCATAAACTGCTGTCAATGGAGTTTATACAGAATGGAGTGAAAACCAAAAAACATAGAGTGAGAAATGGCCAGATTGGTTCGAGCCACCAGGAAGGATACAGTAACTCATATATAGTCACCCTTTACAGCCGTGGTGAGCAGAAAAGCATCTCAGCATGCACAAAACATAGAACCTTGAGGTGGATGAGCTACAACAGCAGCAGACCACATCAGGTTCTACTCCTGTCAGCCAAGAACAAGAATCTGAGGCTATCATGGGCACAGACTCACCAAAACTGGACAACTGAAGATTAGAAAATGAATCACCTGGTCTTTTTCCAGTTTCTAACAGTTTGGGTGAGTCTGTCCCCATGATGGCCTCAGATTCCTGTTCTTGGCAGACAGGAGTGGAACCTGATGTGGTCTTCTGCTGTTGTAGCCCATGTACCACAAGGTTTGATGTGTTGTGTATTCTGAGATGCTTTTTTTGCTCACCACATTTGTAAAGAGTGATTATTTGAGTTATAAACTATAAAAACTATAAACTTCCAGTCAGCTCAGACCAGTCTGGTCATTCTGCTCTGATCTCTCTCATCAACAAGGAGTTTCAGCCTGCAGACCATCCACACACAGGAGGTTTTATTTATTTATTTGCTTACTTTTTGCACCATTCTGTGTAAAGTCACAAAGATCACACTTTTCCCCCATTCTGATGTTTGATGTGAACATTAACTGAAGCTCTTGATCTGTATGTGCATGACTTTATGCAATGTGCTGCTGCCACTTGATTGACTGGATAACTGCATAAATGTGCAGGTGTACAGGTGTTCCTATTAAAGTGGATGGTGAGTGTATCGTCATGTATGAAAATGATATGGTGAAGCTTTCTGTAAGGAGGCATTTATTTAACATTAATGGAAGGAGTCTTGGAATAAAACTCTTTGAGACATGTTGTTATTGGAGAATAAGCATCACACCAACCACACCCAGCGTTGATTAGTTTCCTACAGTAGCACACCCTGTCATGTTTTATTCTTTACTTACTGTATTTCATTTTTATCACCTTTGGTTAATATTTTGGGTTCTAGCAGAATAAAATAGAATATGATAAAATTTCAATTAAATAAATGATATTTACATTGTAAAATTGTACTATCTATCTATCTATCTATCTATCTATCTATCTATTTATTTAACAAAAGAGTGTTATGTGCATTTACGCTCCTGTGCTTAAAGAATTAAAAAAAAAAAAAAAAACCTTTTTAACTGACCGACAGCACAGATTAGTCCGCAGGCTGTAACTAATAAAAGCGCTCCCTGTAGAACAACAGCAGCATTTAAACAGCCTCCTTCTACTTTCCTGAAGAAGCTTTCGGGTCATGTGAACGCTGCTTACTGCCTGACTGAGTTACTTAATTCCGCCATTAATATCGTTCGCTAATTCAGGGGAAGTGTTTTCTCACTTTCTTCTTAAGGGCAACATATAAATAACGTTAGTGGGGAGCTTGTTAAATCTACCTGGAGCGGCTAAAGCACTTAAAGCTGAAAAAAAAAAACAAAAAAAAAAAAACTTATCTGGCATAACTTTGCAGACGACATTTTCTGCCACAGACATCTTGACGGCTTTGGCTTGGTTCCACATTAAGCTAGTTGCCTAGCTATATTACTGCTTTACAGTTAGCTAAATTAGCTAGTAAGATGCGAGAGGCCTGTATGAGAACTGTGACTCATCGTCAAGCTAGTCAACTTCTCCATAACAAATTTGTTGTTGTGCTTGGCGACTCAAGTGAGTATTAACCCTGAACACCAAAACACCGTGATGATCCCACAGCACGTAAAACATCTGTTTTTATTTTATTCTATTTTATTTTATTTTTATTTTTTATTATTTTTTTTAAATTGTATTTTATTTTACTTTTTTTAATTACTTGTCTTGTTATGTTGGTTTCTCACACCATGGGTCTGAGGGAAACGAAATTTCAATCCTCTGTGTGTCCTGTACATATTGCAGAATTGACAATAAAGTTGACTGACTTTTTCCCTCTAGTTCAGCGGTCTGTGTATAAAGACTTGGTGTTGCTTTTGCAAAGAGACTCTTATCTGTTGGTATCCCAGCTCAAAAGCAAGGTGTGTGTGTGTGTATATATATATATATATATATATATATAATTTCTTTTAACATTTAATTTGGTTTTTTTTTTTTTTATTAACCACACTTAGTGTTTGAATAAAGCCATCTTTAGGTGGATGCCTGTAGGTTAACCCTTTCCTTAGTTTCTATAATTCTCACCTCTCTCATCAAGGGTGAGCTGTCCTTTGAACAAGACTGTTTAGTAGAGGGTGGAAGACTAGGTCATATGAACAATGGCACTGAGTACAGAGAGGTTCGTCAGTATCGCACAGACCATCACCTGGTCCGGTTCTACTTCATCACACGGGTCTTCTCTCGCTACATGGAGAGCATCCTTGCCGACTTCAAACATGAGCTGAAGCCAGATGTGGTCATAGTCAACTCCTGTCTTTGGGATGTATCAAGGTAACAGTGTAAAGGGGGAGGTTTATCATCTAAACCTACACATAATACTGGCCTAAAGCTCGGAAAGAAAGAAAAAGAGATTTTGTCAATAGATTATAGCTACTCCACATGACTGGGAGATATAATCATCTCTGCATTGTGTGCATATTAAACTTTTCTCTGTTTTGCTGCTCAGGTACAACCGTAAGTGGGTCCCAGAGTACAAAGAGAACCTAAATAGATTTTTTGTGCAGCTGAAGGCTGTTCTGCCAGAAGAAAGCCTTGTGGTGTGGAACATGACCATGCCTCTGGGTAAGAAGATCATAGGAGGCTTTCTGGTACCCGAGGTGGGTCAGTACTAAGTAATTTGGGCTAGAGTACTCTGAACTGGCTTTTCTCTAGATATTGGCAGCATACATCAAGAGAAGTGTTGTGTTAAACTGAATTATTCCACAGAGCCTGTGTTTATGTGGCTGATTCATTCAGATCAGTAACTATATCAAGATGCTCCCATGTTTCAGATTCAGGATATGGGTCCGACTCTTCGCTATGATGTGATTGAGGCAAACTTCTATGGTGCAGTGCTGGCAGATGCATATGGGCTGGACGTTCTAGACCTACACTTTCTCTTCCGGTTTAGCCTCCAGCACCGCATGAAAGATGGGGTTCACTGGAATGCTTTGGCTCATCGTCAGATCACATGCTTGCTGTTGGCTCATGCTGCTCAGGCCTGGGGCGTAGAGCTGCCCAACCCCGTAGCCACAGGTAAGTTAAACAAGGCTGTAGGACTCTTGTGACTCATTTCATGTTCCTATTGAAACCACAATTATTTACTTATTTGGGACGAAAACAGGTTTGTTGTACTTTAAATAAAGAGAAATGTTTTTTCATTTGCACTGTATTGTATAATCTGAAAAACTTTCACATATAATGCTAAATATAAAGAAAACTGTGCTAAA
Source organism: Pangasius sanitwongsei (assembly GCA_037576675.1). Taxonomy (NCBI): domain Eukaryota; kingdom Metazoa; phylum Chordata; class Actinopteri; order Siluriformes; family Pangasiidae; genus Pangasius; species Pangasius sanitwongsei. The sequence continues at coordinate 13,464,328 of CM075006.1, read as the reverse complement.
ACTGAATCAGTATGTCACCACATTCATGGCTATTCTAAGTCGAGCCTAGCTTGTATAGTGCTGTGTATTTTTGCAGTCCTAACTGGTGTAGAAAGCAGAGGTTGGAGAATCGTCAGAGCACGCTGTGATTGGTCTGGCAGTACAAACATATCAACTTCACACTTAACAATCCAGACTCAGTAAATTTCTTTAGCTAAGCTAACCAGTGTTGTAGTTTGATTATGTTTAATTGAGCCACACATCCCTAATACATGGCTAAAATTGAGCATGAAAGTAGGGTTGTGTAAAGTGTCCCAGACAACTGCAACTCGTCTTAAATAGCACAAATGTACGAATTAGTGTCAGTAAATTTTGTACACTTTACACAAACCCTACTTTCATGCTCAATTTTAGCCATATATTAGGGCTGTGTGGCTCAACTACAATAGTAAGCGAAAAGTAGTTTTAGTACAAAGTGTTGTGAATTATAAGATTATCACAAGTATTTTTTATTGGCAGTTTGTTTTTTTAAATCAGTAATCTTCATTTTGTAGACCAGAGTAAGACGTGGATGCTGGATTACAAGCAGACTCCAAATCAAAGTGACTACAGGCCAGCAGGATCCATGGCAGATTCTGGTCATTATGGAGGTAAAATTCTGAATCTGTCCCTTTATTGCTGTTTATCTGCCTGACTGTACAGTCCTAATGAGGTTTATCTGGACAGTTTTGCTAGCACCTGAACATTGATGCTAAAACCTGGACAATGTAAAGAGCTGCAGTGGAGTCACTGCAAACAAAATGGTTGGGCAGTTTCAAAATAATATATAACAAAAGTGAAGTGAAGCGAAGCGAAGTGACTTGTGGCCAAGTATGGTGACCCATACTCGGAATTTGTGCTCTGCATTTAACCCATCCAAGTGCGCGCACACTGTAGTGAACACACACACAAAATTAAGTGGTTACAAAGAATCATCCACACAGGAAAACATTTGTGTATATTTATAGCACTACAGTAATCTTTTAGCTGGTTTTAGGTTTTATACTTTGTTAAATGTTCTCTCCAAAAACAGCCAGTCTGGTGGCATTTACTGGGCCAAGAAGTGCCTGCATAGAACTTGAAGCTTACAAGCAGCCTTGATAGATGCATGAACTGGTTCTTTAAGAATATGATGGATTTTTTTTTGCAGCAGGCCCACATGATGACATGAGTAATAGCTTTTACATGGGATCTAATGGCTTCATCTATACAGTCAATAATCTACTACTACTACTAAATATAACTGAAAGTAATATGATAAAAGAAAGTTAAATAAATTTTGCTAAAATCAACGACTGTATGTCAAGTAATATGGAACCAGAGTATACCTTATTAATGTGTCTTTTCAGTGCCAGCCTGGCAGCAACAGCTGCAGTATGATGGCTTTGGACCCCATTTTTATGAGGATGAATTACCTACACTCCCTCAGTTCAGCCCTGGTTACTTCAGCTTTGAGAACAAAACAACTGATAATGGTAAGGGTCCGATTTATAGCCTTTACCATCACTCTCATTTGTGTTCTGGCTCATCTTTCTTTAAGAGTTTATGATTATAGAATTGTTACACTATGCTCTTTGTTTGTCAGCATGAGTTTTCTCATTTTTGGTTCAAGGTGGGAACTACAACGTCCGCCGTGGTGGTAATGGCAGAACTGTGCCTGCTGCCCCCTCCTGGCCAGGGAACAACTTTGTGATGAAGCAAAAACACACAAAGCACCAGTATAACCCATATGCTCGGTATAATCCTAATAACCGGCATTACAGATATTGAAAACAAGCAGTAATGTGATTTGATGATGGCTGAAATGTAGTGATGTACTTTCAGAACCTTCATCAGATCAAACTAAATGTAAAACTGCTTTGAAACTTTGTTCTTTTGTTTAATGCAAGATGTAAATCTGTAAGCTATAGCTTTTTTTCCCCCACTTTTTTTATAATGTGCCATTGTGGATTTCCAAAAAATATCATTATTTACTTTTTTAACAGCTTACTGTTTTTGTGCTTCATTGTTGGTGGTGTTAATCATCCTGGGCTTTTATTGGTGGTATTTTATGTGGACACCATTGTATTGTCTACAATTTCCAGTTTCCAATTTTTGTATTTTATATGCCATATAGCCCTCAACCCTGCTTTGTATGTATACAGTATTGGCTGTTTTGGAGTCTGCCAAAATATTGTATGGGGTTATATTGTCTTTTTGTAAATGGCTTTTGTTGTTATTTTTTTTTAAAGTTGGCACTTGTGCAAGTTACAAATAAAATGTTACATGTACAGTAATGCTAATGCATCTGCATCCATTAAAGCAATGGTTAATCTTTACATTATTTGTTCTGCTAAAGGGTGTGATTCACAAAGACCAAAATGCAGACATTGTGATTGCATTGTGCATACAGTGATCATGGTCAAAAACCACTGCAATAATGACAATAGTAATCTAATGTTTGGAGTATGTAATGTAATGTAATGTAATTACACAAAGCAAAATGACAATGTCACATAAAACAGAGTAACGTTCAAGGTGTCAGTGTTGGGCTGTATAAGGAGTTATTTGATAACAGAAGTAAGTGACCCCTCGTAATTCTCCAACTTCGTATACTGATACATCAGCTGCCACCGCTGAGCCTTGACTCTCGTTCTCCAGCCAAAGCAGCCTGGCATCAGGATCTTCATCTGAAAACTGCAGCAGGCTCCCTGAGCGTCTCAGCACAGTCAGACATTGCTGTACAATTTGACCAGCTTTTGCTCGCCCTTCCTTAGTCCTCACCAGGGCATCTGTTGTACCTTTGTCTACTATCAAGGCCAGGCTCCTGGGCTCAAAGTGTGTTTCCAGCTCTGTGCAGTCCATTTCTCTGAAGACAAGGGTGGAAGCCGGATTGCAGGGTTGTAGTGGTGTACTTTCAGCATGTTCCTGCATTAACCGCACCGCCACTGGAGAGATATCAGCACATGTGACCTTCACTGCACATTGGGAGTGTGTGTAGACACTGGGCCCTAATGCTGATGTGCCACAGCCAATGTCCAGAACATGTAATGGGGCAGTATCAGACATGGACTGCAGCAGAGGCAGGATGTAGTCTTTGACCGAATGAAAGCCAAAGAACCACTCAAAGTTCTTGAATTTTCCTTTCCTGCTGTTTTCTGTGTAAAATCTGTCCCATGTTGCTTTCTTGTCCATGTTGTTAATCAGGTCATCTGTGAATGCAAGCATGTATTTAGTGAATAGATATGATTAGTGAAAATGCCAATGTACTGAGTCCTTACACTAACACATTTTTAACCTTACCATCCACTTGAGTAAAAATGCTTTCACACCCCTAAGACAAACTATTCCTTCATTATCATGAGCAACAAAAGCGGCCAAATTGTGTATATTGAGTTACTAATAACAAAAAAGTAGAGTTCAAAAGCAACTCCCTTTCTGAATGAGATATAAATATTTCTTATTAACTTTTATTCTTAAATATAGCTGTTGTCACCACATCCAACCTAATGCATGCCCCAAGTACCTTTTAGGTCAAGGATGTTCAATTTTATCTGCAGAGGACCAGTCTGACTGCAGGTTTTCATTCCAACCAAGCAGGCACCATATCTGAGAGTACTGAAGGATCCGGCTTGGTTGGAATGAAAACCTGCAGCCACACCGGCCCTTTGCGGAAAAGATTTGACACCTGTTTTAAATAATCTCTTTTGCAATATTCGCCTTGCATATTCTTTACATATTTGTAATCACTTTGCCAGATGTCATATAGGCTACTGCTTTCTTCAGATCAGATCCTACAACAAGGTCACAGCAAGGTTTTCAGGCCATGCTTCTCTTGATTGTATGATATGTTTGAGATTGTAATCTTATTGCAGGATTTCACCTTTAGCTTGGATTTTTTTCTACACAAGTTGTAATGCAAGAACGTTTGACTTTTATACTCAGATACCTTGGGAGATGCAAACTTTTGCACTCAAGTATGCCCAGTTATTTTGCTACACCATTTCTACTAACATGCAATCCTAACAGATGCAAAACAGTAGCACATAGTTCTTCAGGCACAGTCAGATTATAAATAAGAACAGACGAAAAACAAATCTGCATATCAATAATGGCACATTTCTCTCAACCATGATCCAAAATGATGTACTTGAAAACAGTCCCTTATGTCTTATTCGACATTTTAAAATAACGAAATAAACCGTTAACTAACTTGTCAAACTAGTATGATGCCAGCGCCGGGGTGACACTTTTCTCAAACTTTTCAACGACAAGCAAACCCTGTTTAGTAGCAACATTTTAACTCGACTGGACAATAACTCAAAACGTTCAACTAGTGAGGACACATCGTCTATTGCTGCGGAACAAATCTGACCCGGAAGTGCAGGAAGTGGCCGAGTCCAAAATAACACCTTGCTGGTTTCGCAGTGCACTACTTAGCGGTTGCTTAATTCCCTACGAAGTGGCCTTATCGATGTAACGACGAGCTGTTTGGGATTTAACCGCTCTCACAGAGGGAGGGGAAACAGAGCCCTGAATCCAAGATGGCGGACGAGCAGCAGGAAACATCACAGGGAGAGATGGAGGGTGAGTGAAGAAACATTTCCTTTTAAAAATGAAAATATGTATCTTTGTATGGGTCTCCAGCTACAGGATTTAGAGCACAGTGTTATGGGCTTTTTATGTTTTATTTCCAAACCTGTCTCGGGAAAAATGTTTATCTGTTGTCCGCAATATAAATAGCAGAGAATAGCCAACAAAGAAAGGAGATAATGATTTTAAGAAAGCAGAAAAGTATGTTACTGCCACTGTGGTGAAGTGGGAGATGATTGTTTGCACATTGTCCTGCTTGTTAAATGCTTTGGCGCAGTCTAAATTAGGGTCATCTGCTGCAGCATAAACTGTAGAGCACATTAATACCTTCATCTGCCAACGTTCAGCATGATGACTGCTTACATTTATTTATTATTTGCATATTCATTTCTTTTTCTTGCAGTCCGTGAGCTCGCATCATGCTCCGTCGTTGCTCTCTTGAGTAAACCTCGTTTGTTTACATACAGACGAGTGCAAAAGTCTTCACCCCCTTTTGCTCCTGGCTGCAGAATCTACCGTACAGTTTAATTTCATGGTCATTTAATGGTGATTTAGTGTTGAAAACTCGTTCAAATGCCCCTGCAGTCATCTTTATTAGTAAGCTCTAAACTGTGCTTTCGCATGGATATGCTTTACTTCAGCTATTTTAATGCGCCTCATTCAAGTGTCTAATAACTTAAAACAGTCAGCATGTGTATAAGTGTTTATTTAAGGTTCACACAGGCGGTAACTTTGAAATAGTTTGCTGTTGACAATTAGAGCTGCTTTCAAAAGATATAAAATAGTAAATGGTGACCTTTCACCTTTCAGAGCTGGAGAAAGCTAGAAAATATACCAAATTGAAAATGGCAGACAGTAGCAAAACCACAAAACAAACGCCAGCAGACCTGAAAAGCATCAGAGGCAAGTGCAATACAAGTCCACGTTTATATCATATTCGTAGATCATTGTTTCACTATTAAAATTATTAACATAAACCTTTTGACTGCATGTGAGCGCAGGTGTTTGTGGTCCACTCCCCTGGTCAGTGTTGTAAACCTAGCTAGATTTGGTGACGTTTTAGACCCCTTTAACAACTTTATTTCAAAAGAGCCTAGTGACAAATTTTGAGACATTTTGAACAGACGTGAGCAACTATTCTGCAATTGACTTGGTTTTCCAGCTCACGTCACAGGTGCTGGTTATTCATGTTGGGAGAGCAGGGTCCGTCGACCCATCACCAGTGTGTAAAGTGTGACCAAGTTGCACTTACACCTGTGTTCCAAAAAAACAATCCCTGATCGCCGCTGTTCCCAATGGCCAATCCCTGATCGCCGCTGTTCCCAATGGCCAATCCCTGATCGCCGCTGTTCCCAATGGCCAATCCCTGCTCACCATAATGATCACCATACTTTGTTCACCTGCACATTTCTTTGATCTTTATTTTAAACTCTCATTTTGCCAACATTTACAAGTAATAAAAGTAATAATAACATAATAAAACTACTCCCTACCACTGCTTCTTTCTGTCTGTGCTCTTGATAGAAATAATAGTATTTTGTAAATATGCAAATAGTTTGTGGTGCCAAGACCAAAGATGACAACTTCTGTTCTAAGTGTTTTCAGAAAATCTTCCTTCTTTATGTAACATTTTTTGATATGCAAATGATCATAAAGATTTAGTGAATATGATAGCCTATTACTATAGTCTATGATATCATCTGGCAAATTCTAGTGATAATTTATTGTATTTTATTTTTTGGAGTATGCATTAGCTACATTACCCTGAAAAAATTTGTCAGCTGTGCCTTGGTAGTGTCTTTGTGTCTGTTCCATTTCTTTCTTTATGGTTTTCACTGTTGGAAGTGGTTAAAAGGTTTTTGTGTCCTTGACCGGCTCTGAAAGATCAGTATTTTCTGACACAGAATGCGTCTTAACTGGTGAAGACAACTTATTCCTGATCGGTTATTTCAGTAAAGTCAGTCTGTAAGAAACTTCCAGAAGTGACCCATTTTTTTGCTCCTTATTAATCTTCTTCGTTTTCTCCTCTTTCTTTGGTAGGAGTGAACTGCCTGGCGTATGATGAGGCCATTATGGCACAGCAAGACCGAATTCAGCAGGAAGTGAGTTATGACATTTCAGTCTTGCAGACAAACATTTGTGCACTTACACAAGGAAGACCAGTTTGAATAGCCTGTATTTGTCCAATGTAGTCACTGTACCCATGATTCTTAAATACTTTGAGATTTCTCAATATTTTTCTGTAGTGTATTGATTTTTCTATATTCTCGTAACCTTTAACAGGAGCCCAAGTTCCTGAAAACACAAAGACTCTCCATAACATGGAGACGGTGTGACAGAATTTGAACAGCAGACTGTTTTGCACATACTGTATTACATTTAGGCCAAATAATGTAATAACTCAGAGATTGTACTAACAGCTGTGTATAGTGAATTTGTTCAGTATTAAATTTAGTGCTAATATACAGTATCTCCTGTTTCCGTTTAATGTTATTAAGCAGTCATTATATTTCATGAACTGGCTTGATGTGTGTGTGTGTGTTTTGAGACAGATAGCCATCAGTATCCCCTTAGTGTCTGACAGACAGGATCTCTCTGTGCTGCAGAGCGAGTATGCTGAAGAGGACACAATCTATCAACTCAAGATCAAGGTTAGCCCATCATGTGCACATTTAGTTATATCTGTAATAATAATTAAAACTATATTTAATTCTTCTTTATGCCATTTTTGTCAAATCTTTATCTTAAACTAAGGGTTGCTATAATAGGCTCCCAAGTTTCACAACAGAAAAACGTATGCTAAATTGTGAAGTTTGAATCCTGATGATGCCACAGTCGTCTGCAGCTTTTCAATATTATTCAATGTTATGAAAGTTTTTCAATGTTATTCCTACAGGATCTTCATAAAAAATATTCATATATCCGGAAGACGCGACCTGATGGAAATTGTTTCTACAGAGCTTTTGGCTTTTCACATTTGGAGTCACTACTGGATGATGGCAAAGAGCTACAGAAGTAAAGCTTGGCTTTTGTTTTAAATGTCTATATAGTACATATAGTTTTTGGAAAACCCTTACCATAAACTAACAGAAATGAGTTCTGTGAATAAGGCTGGGCAGTACACTCCAAGTTATATACACCTAATTTCTACCTACACATTGCAGCAATTTTATCAGGAACTTTATTAGTACACAATTTGTTAACTGCCCTCTACGACATCCATTAGGGAAGAGGTTCCGAACCCTGGTCCTGGAGTACCCCCGGTCCTGCACATTTCGCTGTTTTCCCTACCCTGACACAACTAATCAGCTAATTAACAACCCTTCCTGAGTTGCAGTGGGTTTGTTAGCACAGGAAAACCTCTAAAATGTGCAAGGGTACTCCAGGACCAGGGTTGGGAACCTGTGTCCAAGAGGAATGAAGTACCATGGGTCAAAAATGGTCAGAAATGGACACTGAAGGACTAGAGGGTGATTAACACACTGTGTATGGGAAAGGATTAGCTATTGCATATGATTGTACAATTACAAGGTGGGCTTATAACCCCTGTAAAATGGTCAGTGGGATTAACTACAAGGTAGCTTTCAGTTTGAAAATGTATCCTACACATTTTTTTTCTTGTGTTTTGCTATTCATATATAAACATGGCTATCTTAGGTTTAAAGCAGTGGCAGCAAAGAGCAAACTGGATCTTGTGAACCAGGGCTTTACTGAGTTCACTATTGAAGACTTTCACAACACAGTGAGTAGAGACAAGAAGAAACTTTCTGCATGCTGATGTAATTTGTAAATCCTGACACGAGTTATTGTTGATTTCATTAGTTCATGGACCTGATTGAGCTGTGCGAGAAGCAGCCAGCCCTCGGGGAGTTGCTGAGCTCCTTTAATGACCAGAGTGTGTCGGACTATGTGGTGGTTTACCTGCGGCTGCTCACCTCTGGCTACTTGCAGAGAGAGCATGCCTTCTTCCAGCACTTCATAGAGGGAGGACGTTCGGTCAAAGAATTCTGCCAGCAGGTAAGACATGGCCAAAACTACACTGTCTTTACAAATGTAGGACTTCACATGAACAGAGAGCTAAGATGATTAACACAAAGCTCAAGAAAATAAACAGTTGTTCAAACCAGCTTTAGGACTAATGTTAAATGTTTCTTTTTGCAGGAGGTGGAGCCAATGTCCAAAGAAAGTGACCACATCCACATCATAGCCTTAGCACAGGCATTGAATGTGTCCATACTGGTGGAATACATGGACCGAGGGGAGGGTGGCACAGTTAACCACCACATTTTCCCAGAGGGCAGTGAGCCACGCATCTTCCTCCTCTATCGACCAGGTCATTATGACATCCTGTACAAATAAATGTGCAACTTCAATACCATGGTGGAGAATACACCAGAGAAATGCCCATGATTTTTCATGCATCTCTGTGTGATGGTGACACCATGGTATTGCAAAATATGTACAATGAACATCACAAAACTTTCCTCTTATTATGAAGCCCCCTAATGAATTAATGAATGAGTAAAAGTAAGAAGTGATCCAGCATTAGGGTTGTACAGTTTTTGTTTCCTTTGTGGTTGTAAATGTTATCAACTTGCTTTTAGTTACTTTTTTTTGGTTGTTTGTTATGCTGCGTTTCATGAGTTTTATTAAAGGGATTTTCACCTTAAGTCTCCGGGGTCCTTGAATAAAATGTCTTAAAGAAAATGCAGTACTATTTTACAGCAGGTAAGAAGCAACAGTTCGAATGTAAAATAAGTGCAAAGATACACTCAAAGTGTCTCAGTGACTTTGATAACAGCATGGTTGTTACTGCCAAATGGAGTGATTTGAGGATTTCATAAACTGCTTGTCTTCTGGGATTTTCATGCACTCTCTGGAGTTTACACAGAATGGTACAAAAACAACTAGTGAGTGGCAGTGCTGGGGGCAGAAATGCCTTGTTGATGAGAGTGGTCAGAGGATAATGGGAAGACTAGTTTGAGCTGACAGGAAGGCTACAGTACCTGAAATAACAACTCTTTACATCCAAGGTGAGCAGAAAAGCATCTCAGAACACACAAAGTAGCTATCCTTGAGGCAGATGGGCTACAACAACAAAAGTTCCACTGCTGACAACCAAGAACAGGAATCTGATGTTACAGTGAGCATAGGTTCACTGAAACTGGACAGTTGAAAATTAGAAAAAGATCAGGCAAAGATTTCCACTGTTCAACTGTCCACTTTCCCAGGAGATCAGCAGTTTCTGAAATACTCAAAACAGCCCATCTGGCACCAACAACCACGCTATGGTCAAGGCCACTGTGATCACATTTTTCCCCAACTAATTTTTGATGTGACCATTAACTGAAGCTCTGGACATGTATCTGCATGAGTTTATACGTTACACTACTACCAACTGATTGGCTGATTAGATAATTGCATGAAAGAGTGGTACCAGTGTTCCTATTAAAGTGGCCAGTATGTGTATGTTCTTCCTAGAAATTTCAGCATTAAGGAATTCAATTTTGTAATGATCCTGATTTCAAATGTACTTAGTTGGAAACCCTTTTGAATGCTACAGCTTGTGTCTGCACATGTGTAATGAGGTGTAAAAGGAAACTATTTCACTTGGAATAAAAAAAAAAACAAACATACACATAGCTTAAAATATTTATATTCTATAATCAATAGTACATATTCCACACTGGATTTATAACAAACAAAAATTAGGGAAATTGATCATTTATAGGTCAGCCAAATATTTTCATACACTTCCAGTGTGAAATAATTTACGCAGGTATGATACAACAAAAAAGAAAGAGCACAGAAGGAGGCAGTATATACACTGGGTAAAAAAAAAAAATAAAAAAAAAAAAGTATACATGAACATAGTTTTTAGCTGTTTACTGTAACAAATGCACATTCATCTTTGGCACTCTTAAATGCTGAAAGGCAGTTCCGAAATAAAAAAAAAAAAGAAACTCAACAATCTATGGTTTAATACATCGTTGGTTGAAAACTCAGCACATTAAATGTTCAATAAAGCAGCATTCTTCCCTCTAAAGAGGATAAGGATATTAAAAAGCACTTTGCTCAGTCAGAAACAAAAATGATATATTATATTACACATGACATTTGCAACACTGCAAGCATGAACATTATATACAAGGAATGTAAGAACTGTTTTAAGTGATCAAAATGTTAAACACAGCTGCACTGAATAAACACAGCTACAGCAAGAATTTCCTTTAAAGACTAGGTTACTGCGTGTAGTTCTCCAAAATAAGCACCATATTTCTGTTCTTGTGTTAAGACACGAAAGTAATCTTTGGCTTAAAAAAAAAAATCAGATATCACTTATGAAAAATGCAGTAAAGCACTTTATAATGAATAAGGCACGAATATGTCTTCAATGCTTATGATTTGCCTGAATAAGTGGACCGTTACCTGAACAGAACACATAAATACCCAGAGAGTAACGAATGCACACTGATCGCTCTAACCTGACTGAAGTAAGAAAAGATGGATATCTTCATAAGATGGTTTTATTATACTTAAATTACAAAGCAAATCCCAGTTTGAACCGAAGAGTGCTGTTCTATGATATTACAGCATAACACTATTCCTGCACATATGGTTCATTTTCTATCAAAAAACATTTCTAGTAACATATGAAATGTAACATGATTATTGGGCCAAAAGTTTTTAGTGCTCAATTTGCCGATATACAAGGTGACCACATCTCAGTAAACAGAACAACATAACTCTTGAGTTCTTTCTCTGATTTTCTGATTTTGCAGAGAGATATAAATAAATAAATAGCAGTGCATGGACAGGTCTTCAGTTGATATTAATGAGATGCACGTGCACGCGCACACACAGCATTATGTGGCTTAGAGTAGGAGTTTGAGGTCATTTACTGCTTAGTGTTACTTATTTCTCAGCAATTTTGAGTATTGCTGCTGTATGAAGGAGTGGCAACATATTGCCACCAAGCATCAGCTGATACTACAGCTGATAAATTCACTGTACTTGTACTTCATAAGAAGTCTTTGACTGTCACTATTGCAGGTTTGTTATTACGTTCAGATACAGTCAAACATAATTATTTATCAGAAACTTTCATGTGTGCCCATTCATGTGCATATATGCACATGCAACCTTCCTGTACTTTACTTCCAGTTCCAGTTTCAGTAAGGGCCGTATCCTAGGCCGAGGCTCTCCTTCAGGCCTCGGAGCTGTTCTTCCCCTAGCCGGATTTTATCATCCAGCTGCCGCTGTTCTACCAGCAGTGCTGCCTTCATCTTCACAAAATGGCTGTAATCACGCAGTTGTTCTGGAGTCAGGCAGCGACTCAGCACCCTGCCCACAGCCTCCTCCCTCCGGTCCACATGCTCCTTCAGCTCCTGAGCCTCAGCCAGCTGTGCAAGGAGCTGCTTCTTCTTGTCCAACAGGGGGAGCTACAGTACCATAAGAGAAAAGTATCAAAAGTAATAGCGAGTGACCCTCACTTATGGTTACTGAGCTATGAAACAATGTAAATGAAAAACAGTGTAAAGATTAGTACTGCACAAGAATTCAAGAGCACAAGAATCTGGAAAAGCTAGAATCTGGAGAGACAGATATATTTTATAGATATATTATATAGAGACAACATGCAGTCAGGTCCAGAAGTATTTGGACAACAACAGAGTTTTTGTTATTTTGCCTTTATACACCACCACAATGGATATGAAATAAAACAATCAAGATGTGATCAAAGTGTAGACTTTCAGCTTTATTTTAAGAGGTCCCACAAAAATATGGCAT
>CM075006.1:13435932-13451847 GCA_037576675.1 Pangasius sanitwongsei | reverse complement strand
AAAATGGAGGTACTTTGTTGAAAATGGCTGTAATTCCTAAATGGTAAATGTCATATTTTTGTGGAACCTCTTAAAATGATGTTGTATATTTCTTCTTCTACCACCTACATCTCACCCTTTCACGATGTCCTGATTCTGGGTCCAGGCAATCCAAAGCACTCTCCACTCTGAGCAGCCTGCCGGACAGCGATAACAGAAGACTCGTCACTTTGTCCAGGTCTCCAATAAACATACGGAACTTGTCGACCTCGTTTGGCTTACAGACGGCCAGCACCAGGCTTTCCACCTCCTCACCAAGCTGAGCGTTGGCTCTGATGTCCTCCTGCAAACCTCTTTGGGCTTCCCGCAACACACCCAGCTTCTTACGCAAGCTTTCCATCAGCTGCCTCTGCAAATAGTATGGAAAATTGCAGTTCAGAAACGAAGGATCACTCACAACTGGGTAACAGAGAAACTCTCTCTATTTCTTATTCAGATAACATACTACATAGATGGAATCTATGCAAATCAGGCCAAACCTTGTAATTAAGTTCTTCCTCCGCCTCCTTCATCTCTGAGAAGTTTGGCATCTTATTAAGGAGTTGAGCTTTGTTGGTGGATCCTCTGTAGCTGGTAGAGGTTGAGCCCTGTGGTACTGAGGGGCTCTGTCTAGACCTGGGGTAATAAAAATTCAGTCTAAGCAATTAAACCAAGTAATGAAAACACTGCAAAACCTATTGTTCCCCCCTACGAAGCCCAGTCCTATTACAAACTGCATTTTTAGAATGCCACAAAATATGCAAATAAACCAAATTTCTCTAAAACAGGTCATACCTCTCTACCATGTCTCCACTCACTATATTGCCTCCTCTCCAGCCTTCTGCTCCACTCCCTGTATAGTGAGGGAACAGTTCTCCCATAAGCTCCTTTCCAGCTCTGCCACAATCCTCTTCCAATAAAGAGTCCACGATGGACGCCCGTTGCCCTCTCCTCATCCCTGATGACGGAGCCTCGTCGTCAGTCACAGTGTCGATGTCAGTTTCCAGCACCGTCACTGGCTGAGCAAAACATTGAATCTCAGTCCTGTCTTCTGCTTGCCTTTGCTGCTCCACTGCTGTTTCCTCATTCTCATGGAACTCATCTATGTCTGTCTCATAGGGCAAGGATTGATCCTCGCTGGGAGGTAGACTTTGGATGGAAGGTTCCAGAGTCTTGCCAGGCATGCATATTTGCTGAGGCTGGTTCTGTAAATGCTGCTGGTGGTTGTAGTTCATTGTGAAGTAGGACTCAGGATAGACAAGTCCAGTGCAAGAACCATTCTCCAAAGAAGGGACCAGGACTGGTGACTTGCTAGCATTGCTGCTTGCTGTGTAGTTGTGAGGAGAAGTCAAGTCCCACTCTGCTCTATGCTTATAAATGACTGGTTTCACCACAGCTGGTATGTACTGATCTGAAGGCTGGGCCAAGCTTTGCTCAGAAACTCTGAAATGTGACAGAGGATTGAGATGCAAGTGAGGTCATCCATAGAAAGAAATCATAAATGTGATATGAGGTGAGAGCAATAATGTAGCATCATCACAAGTAATAGGGTCCTTAAGCAGTGACAACAGCAGGGACAGCTATGGTGCTCAGAATAAAAACTGAGCTGTACTGCATATGCATGAATCTGATTCGCTGCTTCCTGCAACCATAGCCTGCAGTTCTACTATGACAAAAACACCAAAATGTGAGGTTTACAGTAAGTGAGTTAATTTCATGTTTTAACTGGTGTTGAATTAAAGTTATATTTACACTAGATAACGACACTATCTCTTCAATCAATTCAGAGCAATTTGGTCAAAGACACTTATAATTTAATCATTTTTTTCTGAAGATATGTAAGCTTCTATTCATAACAATCTAAGTTAAAGTACCTGTTGGCATCTTACAACAGTATAAACTCTTCCGCTGAGATTTGCTTGTCTTCTAATGCATAAAGCACTTCTTTTTAAATTACATTTTCGTAGCCAAGAAAGACTGTCGAACACTCTATTCTGCCATGGCATTAGAGTTGTTTCTTAGTGGTTTCCATGGCTACAGCGTGACCATTGTGGCCATCCCTACAGCCATCGTTACTTAAAGTACCTATTATCCTTTACAGAAACCATACCTTTGGCTCGACTCATTTGAGGATGTTGGTGTGTCTTCGGAAATGTTTGTTTCGTAGTGCTGAACTCTGGTAGTGTCTCTTTCTTTTGGAGGTACGGCCACAGGTTTGAAAGCTCTGTTATTTAAGGCAGGGTTTAGCGGATCACTGTGACTTTCTGCATCATCCCTTGGAGGAAGGCTGTAGGACCGCTGACGAGTCATTTCCAGGGCAGTGGATGGACAGGGTGTGTATGTTTGGAACTGGGAAGAAGAGGCAGGTTGGGAAGAGAAGAGACTGTGGTGAGATGCCCTTCTCTTATGGAACTGCTCCCATTTTGGGGGTGGTGGCCGAGGAGGAGGAGGCCCTTTTTTCTTCTTTGTCTCAACTACAGATACAATGTTCTCATCCAGTTCCCTGACAATGGATGAAGACATTCTGCTATTATTGGTAGCAGCTGCACCATGGCTACGAAGACACTTGGTCTCTATGCGGATGTCATTTTCAGACATGGCACGGTTAGTCAGTGTTGATGACATGATGGGTTGATCCTCGTTGTTGCAATCACGTAGCCTGTTGTTCCACTGACACTGAAATCCCCGACCCACAGTAACCTCTGCTGGTCTTGAATCTCGTCTACACTGAGTATAGTCCCTAATGACCAAGAAAATGAGTCATGATTAATAGCTTACCCTTACAATGTATGAAACCTTGGGAAGCTCTAAATGAATGCACAATTTAATAGTCAGATTCCAAGTCACATGCCCATAATCACAAATGAAAAACAGTGAAAAAAGACAACATTGCTGGGGCCACCAATCTGTGAACTCAAATACAGGAAGTGAACATACCGTTCAGTCAGGCTAAACTTCCTCCTAAGTTTTGTTTGTTCCAACTCATGCACAGGAAAAGCCTGTGGAAGACATTTGACAAATGATTCAAAACAGGAACATGTTTGGATGCTATAATTTTCCTGATACTTTAGGCACAAAAGAAACCCAATAGATAGTTTTTCTGCAAACTGTAATTAATTAGTTGCAGACCACTCTAGTTACAAGGACCTTAACAAAAAAATTTTCTCTCTCAGAAAGGAAGTCACCTGGGGGCAATAAACAGTAAAACACCATCATATATAATTTTTTCTGTTTCAATATATATTAAAAAAAAATCTGAAATAGTTATACTCAGTGTAACAGCAAAGTGCAAGACATGTTTTATCATAAAGATGTAAATGTGAGTTAATTACTAAGCTAGTTACTAAGCTAATAACTATGTTAATATTACTGAGCTAAAATCCTTTTACAGAAACTTTGAAGGTCACCTTCATTTAGTTCAGTCTGAAACAAAAGGCTTCACATTATATGCTTGCAAAGGATCGATATATATACCTCCAAGAGGCCACTTTTATTTATATAAGGGTGGAGATTCAGACAGTTACACAATATGTGCTTAAACCTCCATTTAACATATCTTCCTGTAGATGCTAGCCTGGAACAACAATTCTCAAAGCATAAATCTTGTCCAATATTATTGTTGGCTGGCTGCTAAGGTCCTAAAGCAAGTGGCTTGTTTCCAACATTTTGGGTTTAATAAATCACAAGAGACTGCTCTGTTCCATACATATTATAAGGATTTATGCTTATCTTTGGTGTATGCTGCAACGTGTCAATATTAAATCTATAAGTGACAACTTCACCTCTGTTGGAGTGCAGCTCCTGGCCTTGTATCCAGGGTGTAGACAGCAGCGGTCAGATTGATACTGCTGGCTAGTTACAGGTCGGAAGGCTGAGCATGGCTTTTGGATGTCAGGGTTGGTCTTGTTATAAAAATCGTCAGAGTGTGAATTACGCAGGGTTAGATTTTGAGCTGTAAGTGGTTGTTTTAGGTTATCATGAGGCAAAGGTGGTAACATTGTGGTATTGTTGAGGTCATATCCTGCATAAAAGCGATCTCTACTGGTTTCCCAGTCTCTCTCCATCTGTTGCACTCTCTGTCGCTCTCTTTCGATTTCCTTTCTAGCTCTTTCTCTCTCCCTCTCCTGCTCCTGCTCTTTTTCCCATGCCTGTAGCCTCTCCTGTTCTTTACGCATCTCTTGTTCTTTTTCCATCTGTATCTCTTTCTCCCTCTCCTTCTCCCATTCTCTCTCCATTGTATTTTCTCTCTCTCTATCTCTCTCTTGCGGGACTCTCTTTCTTCTAGTATCAAATGAATGACTGAGGTTGACTGAGGTTCCAACATTAATTCCACCCTGGTAAGAGAACCTCCTACGTCCAAGGTCAGGGACTGATTCAAGGGGTTCAGGAGAAGTTGGATCTTTCTTTCTCCCATGTTTCTCTGGTCTCTGGCGGTGGCCTGTAAGGCCTGCCAGGTTTGTCACAGACTGGCTCAGGTTTCTGCTAGTCTCCTCAAAGAACTTCCTGCGGTCTGCAAAAGGTGGGATGTCACAATCATCAGCTCGGGTAGAGCGCCCACCTGAAGAACCCACTTTTCCCCTTGTTGTTCCAAGGTTCCAAGAAGGCGGTACTGTTCCTTCACCATTCTTCTTTATTTCAGTTGATTCTATTTCTGGTTGCAGTTTGTGCTCAGGTGTCCAGCGCCAACGTCTGGCTTTACCCGGTGGTGCCAACTCTTCGACCACACGCACGCATACAGGTCTGTTTTCTTCAGCTGACTGGACTCCATGGGTTTCATCCTGTGAAAGATGGATATCTTCAGTTCTGCTCCCTGAATGCTCTGCAGAATTTGTTCCACAGCATCTGCCTGGAAATGTTGAGTTTGAGGCAATTGTTCTGGCCTGAGATGGAGTAAAATTCTGGAAGCTGTTGTGTTGATTAGTCTGTGTTTGGGTCCTGTGTTGATGGATGGCTGGCACCTCTGATGGGGATTTTTCTTCCATATCCTCTTCCTCTACAGTCTCGCCATCACAGAGCATACCACCTGGGCCTTTGCTCTTGTGTAGCTGAGCCTTCTTCCTCTGGATCTCATTGCGAAGGTTTGTGGCAAAACGTTCACTTCGACGGCGAGACTTAGATGAACGAAACTGGCGCTTTTGAGGAGGCTTTGAAATTTCACCATCATCACTCTTGCCTTCTTCTTGTACCTGGTTCTCAAGTAGAGTGTCCATGCTGGAGGCGGCACTAATGGTCTCAAAACCTCTCTCATGAAGCTGAGAATCTATGCAGGGTCCAGACCCAGTAAATCCATTTCCTATAGTTTCACCTGGAACACTGACAGATCTTCCCCAAGTATGCTGGACAGGAGTAAGTCTTTGGCCTGAATCAAATGGTTCTCCCTCTACCCTGTGTTCCTCTAGCTCCGAAGCAGTCAGTGAACCGGGTGTGGAACACCTGCTTCCCCCCCATTTACCCTGAGCTACAGCTGGACTGTCTTCACTTAGTTCCTCCCTGGGATGCAGAGTATTAGACCACAGGCTAGAATGGGACATGGAGTGTGCACTATTGTCACTGGAGAGCTCTATCATGTGTAACTGAGAGACAAGTAATTTTTCAGGGGCACTATGTCTGTGCATCCTAGGCTGGAGATTGTTATCTAAATGATTGAGTTGACTATCAAGATTCTCTGCTGTTGGAGGACTGGGCCTGGGTGAATGCCTCTCTAGGGGCTGGAAGTGACTGCTCTTTTGGCATCCCTCTTTTGAGCTGACTTTGTTATCTGTAAACAATTCTTTTTGAGAATTTATTGTGTAATAAGGTTCTGCTTTGTTTCCCTTCAAGTCCTGGTCATTTTCTGGACCATTCAAACACATACTCCCATTCAGTGCCTTGCGGATGTGAGTAGGGTGTTCAATAGTGCAGCAAGTCAAACTTGACACACCAACAGGAGCAGACACACAACGTTTATCCAACACCTCTGGTAGGCCTCTGGTAGCCCTAAAACTATCCTTCCTCGTGGGAGGTTTTGGAGGTCCACACTTGTCTTCTTCATAGCTATAGGATGATGGACGTACTTTAACCTCTGGCCTATGAGGCAGAGGCCTAGACTTGAGAATCCCCTCCTCACAGTGCAGTTCTCCTGGGCCACTAGCCGCAGAATGTGGATGTCCCTCTGTAAACCTGCAGGAGGGGCCAAAGCCCTGCAGGAGACTGTCCATAGAGCTGTTTTCCTCAGGGCGCTGAGATACCGTGTAGTCAGATGTGTTTGAGCTTGCAGAGAAAGAGCTATAAGCCGAGTCACGTTTATTATTAAAGATGGCAGGGTCAATGGGAGAGAGCTGGCTGTCGTAGTAACCCTGACTTGGAGGGTTTTCCAGACTCTCCATACTCCCCACAGAGCTGCTGCGGTCTGTGCTGTAGTGCCGGGAGAGGTGGCCCAACGGCATGGACAGCTCACTAGTCAGAAAGGTAGAGACAACAGGAAATTATTATAATCATAACATGAAAAAAACATATTATATATATATCTTCTTAAAAAAACAAGTTATTTGACATGTTTGGAAATTCAAAGTCAAAATAATAATATATTACATAAAACAGGAACATCTGGAGAAGAAAACTGTTGATGCTTGAAAGGACAGACCTTCTCTTTCTCTTTTTGTTCTTGCACCAGAGGCAGTACCAAAAAGAAAGGAAATTAGGTTTCCAAAAGAGAAATCCCATCATCAACATCATCATCATTATCATCTTCATCAGCAGCTATATAATATGGAATATGTGAGAACATTCCACGACACTTCAAATGCACTGTTTTTTTCCACAGAGATGACGCTACAGAAACATATGTAAATAGTTACCAAATTAATGGAAATTTTTACAAGCAATGGTTCATGCTAAAATGCAACATTACTGTGATGTTACAATTAGGAGTTTTAAGCCTGTTAAAAAGATATAGGTAGAACACTTGAGTTGAAAAAATAATCGATTAAGAACTTTTAAAAATAGAATATTAGAATACAGCCAAGGACAATATTTACTTTTGCCATCATCTTCTTCACGTGAGATATATTTGAAGTGTTCCAAACTGGGAGGTGTGGGATTTTGGAATTTTGGATTTAATTTCTACATTCTGACAAACAAGAAACTTTCCAGTCATTAGTATAATGACAGAAAATGAGATTAGTGAAAAAGCCCAGATACACTTGGCAAGAGTATCTACAATCTACAAAAGCACAAGTGATCCTAAACCAGCAGAGAGCAGTTTCTACCCTTGTCAATATACGCAAACACAAGAATTGATTAAATAACAACATTAAGATTGTTTGGGAAATTTTTTGAAAGTTTTTATGGTATGGATTTTTTTTGTTTAAATATCCTTATCAGTCTGCTTTTTTTGGTCACAAATCCGTAAGGAATGTCTGAATCCAAAGTCTAAAAAAAAATAACAGCATGATTCAGCGAGGTTTGTGTTGACATAAAAACTGAGATCCCTGGTTTCCTGATAATATCTATCTTTAAATAGTCATTAGAGACCAAAAATTTCCCCAAGTAAAATGCATGTGCACAGACAATGAAACAGATTACGTTTTCACCCTTCAGCTGTATTAATTCACATTCTTTCAAAGATATAATGCATGAGCAATTTATTAAATCGCCTACTCGTCCATGCAAGAAAAGAGACAGAGGTTTCATGGGTCCTTTCTGGGTTCTCTGTATATGACACTGTGTGTGAGGGTATGGGAAGGCATGTAAATGTATATGTATATAGATCCTCACCTGTCACCCCCAGAGTGCCACGGTACGCTGAAGGGTGTTGGGTGGAGCTGCATGGCCAGCGGGCCGTCTGAACTGCCTGCTGAACCAGGCACGGAAGGTGCTTCTGATAACTTCACCAGGTGCCAGGAGTGAGGATGAATCAGCGGCACAGTGCGTCTGTAAAGAGAACACATGGACCATGAGAACTGATATTGCATTAATGCTTGTCATTCCTGTTTCACCTCAGTTTCACTGAGTGAGCTCACTGAAAAAGCTGTCTCAAACCTTACCAAGTTATAAAATGATGATTTAGTAGAATATGCAGTGTTTGTGTGTGGGATAAGTTGGATTAGCTGCTTGCCACATGTGAAGCAGGAAGGTAGTAAATCCCACCTTGTCATGTCTATGAAATGATTGACTTTAAAACAATATCTGCCTAAAACCGCTACACTGTCTGAATCAATAAATCAAAGTTACTGCTACTTCGTTCTTATAGTCCAAGTCGTTTCTGCTTTTCACATCATTCCTCATCCATAGAAATATCTGGCTCCTCCAAAACACCTGGAGCCTTGTTATTAATATAAAGTAACCAAACATGGTCTGACTTTGGAATTGTTTTTACACCATCAGGGTTGCTCAGCATTAGGATTTCTCAAAGTCTTGCAGAAAATCAACATAATCTTTTCATTAGCATGTTCAGCTACAGCACTCATGGAACAGCACCAAGATTCTAGGTATAGCCCATTACTCCCATTGACAAAAACACAACATACCCAAACATTCCACATGACAAAATGTTTCCCAGGGGAACAACAGCCCTGAATGACCTATTATTATACTGATAATAATAATGGTGTTCTCAAAAAGAAAGACTTAGCTGAGGGAAACAAAATTCACCAAATAGGAAATTGTGGCATAATCAGAACACTGCTGGGAAAACACTGAAAGCCCAAAATATACTGGATTACATCAGAGATAATTTAGGACCAGTCCTGAGACAAAGGATGACAGGTGTGGTGCGTTAATTCGATCATTTGTTTAGTCAAAGCCATTTCTTAGACTTTGAGAAGAGAGTTATCAGTAATTTGAGTAATTATTTAAAAAGGTTTCAAAACTTTAATTTACACTTCTACTATTATAATCATATGACAGCTAAACAAATAAAAATAGAATTGTATTAAACATTGGTTGACTGAAGCTAAAGAAGGTTTGTTGTCCTAAGAAAGCCACAAGCATAAAATGTAATTAGTGACATAAAGTAGATCTTGTCATTATGAAGTTGGGAAGTGGTCAGAAAACAGACTTCACAAGACACAACAAGCTTCTATTTATAATCCCAGTTTAGTAAATGTTCCTTGAACATAAAAAGTCAAAGACAATCCTACAAACATATGACAAAAATCAGCCATATACTAGTAGTACAACCATAAACAACTGTTAACACAGCATCAATTATGTGTGAAGTTGATTCTAGATCCATAAGTCACAATCCATCTGAATATGACTGTGCTACCAAAAATCCAAAAGGAAAGTGAGAAAATGAGTGCACCCGATGGCAGATACTTACTTGCATAAACTGGAATCCCATCCAGAGCAGGAAAGAAAAGAAGACCAAGGTCTGGTTCAGGACCAGACGAAACAAAGCTATATATTGGTGCTCGGTGGAAAATTATTTTTACAAAAAAAAAAAAACCTAAAACTAAAACTAAACTTTACTAATTTGCTAACAACATATTCTGTTTTTGGTGTCAGTGGTCAACCCTCATCACAAGCTAAACAGCTCCAGTGAATATGAGTGAAAGCTTGTGGTCACTTAGCGGTAATGAGGCAGCCTGAGGCTCTGAACAGATTTTTTTTTCGTCCAGGAAAAATGAACACACAAATACTCCCCAAACACACACACACACACCACTTCTCTCTCTCTCTCTCTCTCTCCATATACTTCCGGTTAGAACTAAAGACCAAGGAGTCAGATTTTTTTTGCCTCTCTTGCCCATACACACACATACACACACACACAAAACCTCCTGCTCACTCACTCTAATGACATTAGCAAGAGGAAGCGGTTCTCAAACAGAGAGGAAACTATGTTCGGAGCAGATAAAGAGGCAAGTCGCTGCTAAAATAATAGCCAGGGTCCTCTCCTATTATTGTTTGAATGTGGGGAAAAAATGTGAGGGTTGCTTCCTGTCTCTCTGGGAGAGCTGTCAGCTTTGGCAAGGAGAGAGACAGGGTAGAGAGCAAGAGAACAAGAGAGAGAGACGGGGGGGGGCGGGGGCGGCGCTGGGAGAGCAATGAGCAATGCAAATGACTGTAGAAAAGAGGATGGAGGAGTGAGAGTTGAGGAAAGAAGTGCATGTGAGGCAAAGTCAAGGTAAAGACAGAGACAAAGACAGAGAGAGAGAGAGAGAGAGAGACAAAGACAGAGAGAGAATCCGCACTGTTTTTGTGGCCTCCTGCCAGGTAAAAGTTTTCTCACTGTTCCCTCAGTGCTGATAGAACAGCAATGTGTGATCTCAGAGTTCTGCTGTTTAATCAGCACATGGAAAACAAGAATTAGAGTAAAAACTCTTTCAGCTTTCATCTGGCTTTCATGAGCAATCTCCACTATCACAATAGCTGTAAGAAGTTTAAACAGAACCAGTCAATAACTAGGCGAACGAAGAATGAAAGAGAAACTGGAAATAAAAAGCACTGAAGAAATAACAGATGATAAACTCATTACAAATTACAGGTTTAGAGATGGTGGACTAAATTTGCTACCATAATAATACACTAAACTGAATTTAATTGGATTTTTATTGAATTTTTAGAGATAATGCAATAGTTAGGACAAACCTGTAATGGACATATATGCAGGGTTAGGATTTTTATTTTTTTGTGGTGGTTTAGGTTCTCTCTCTCACTCACTCACTCACCCACACACACTAATGACTCAGAGGTACTGTATGCACTTGACGACTAAAAATACTCCAGTCCTCTCATTGTCTAGATAGCTGTATGATGAATAAGCTGAAATGCTTCACATGAATCATCCATTCACTGCTCACACAGATGTAAAGGAATCATAACCAGCTGGAACAAATCACTGTACCGAAAAATGTGCAATTTTCATCATCCATCAATAAGAGACATATCAGTGCATTACTGTCCACAAACACAGGACTCTGAACTCAATTCTCATAAGTTGTTATTTAAATGATTGTGTAACGATTTGTACAAACAGACACACATTTGTGAATGTATGGTTTACGTCTTGTGCAAATACCACATACTCTGTATACAACATACAAAACATATGCAATAAACTGTTATTAAACAGTTCAATATGCCTCTGTGGATCATGTGACTCATATGTATTTGTGACATAATTATGAGAATGACCTCTTTTTTTATTTTGACCTGACAGACATTAGTCTCACTCAGATTAAAAAAAAACTAAAAACAGAGAAATGCAATTTGGTGAAATGTGGAGCAATCTGTACTACATATAAATATTACAGTATAAATATGTAGTGTAGTGTGCATTTGAAACATGAAAAGTAACAAAATGGAAAAACAAAGCCTTTATTATATGATTTTCTTGTTGCTTGATTTTGTTACTTATATCTTATAAAAATGATTTGCTAAATTTGTATCAGAAATGATTAGAACTCATGTTAAAATGCAATTTACTCGTAAAGGTTCAGTGCAAGAAAGGTCTACATGTAGAACCCCTTTTAGGGCCTAGAAACCCTTAAAGAACCCGTGAAGAACCTTTTTCTAAGAATGTACATTCCATTGTGTGGCACCAAATCATGACAAAATGAAATGCTAAATACCTGATTGCATATCCACAAAAGATGCAGTACTCACAACTCATGCAGAGTTTGCCAAAAAGTAACGGTCACTGTCCATTCACAGTGCGCTATGGAATTGTTTGAAGTGGTTTAGTGACTAGACCATAAAGAAGTCTTGTGGGGGTTATGAAACAAACTTCTAAACATTTTTTTGTGAAGAAGTTAGAGAAAAAAAAATTAACAACCTGCTATAATCACACAGAGCAAGACAGAGGAGATGACCACAGTCTATTAACAGTCTCTCTCAGTAAATCTGCAACCCTTTTGGTTCACATTTGTCACAACAAATGTTGCATATCAAGACAATAAAGTTGAGATCACCTCCATGTGTCTGGGCTTTCCTGAGATATTTGATATTTCGTTTTGGCAGTCAAGTGAAATATAGTTGTGTTGGTTTTGAGTGTCCCTGAAATCAAAATGGGTATATTAGGTATTATTATTATTATTATTTATTTTTACCTGTCCCTTAGTGTTATGGACACCATACTATACTACACGCACAGAGAACTTAGGAACGCTATACTAATACTGGGTAGGGCTTCGAATTGCTCTCAAAACAGCCTCAATTCTTCTTGGCATGGATTCCACAACATTCCTTTGAGATTCTGGTCCATGACATGATTGCATCATGCAGTTCCTGCAGATTTTTCTGGTGCACTTTCATGCTGCAAATCTCCTGTTCTACCACATCCCAAAGGTGTTTTATTGGATTCAGATCTGGTGACTGGGAAGGCCACTGAACAACACTGAACTGATTGTCATGTTCTTGACTCCAGTTTGAGACGACTTTTACTTTGTGACATGGTGTATTATCGTGTTGGAAGTAGCCATTAGAAGATGGGTAAATTGTGGCCATGAAGGGATGCACATGATCAGCAACAATACTCAGATAGACTGTGGCATTCAGCCCAAATTGTGCCAAGAAAACATTCCCAACACCATTACACCACCTCCACCAGCCTGGACTGTTGACACAAGGTCCATGGATTTATGCTGTTGGTGCCAAATTCTGACCCTACCATCTGTGTGCCTCAGGAGAAACTGAGATTCATCAGACCAGGCTAGATTTTTCCAGTCTTCAGGTGTCCAGTTTTGGCGAGCCTGTTCCCACTGCAGCCTCAGCTTTCTGTTCTTGGCTGACAGAAATGGAACCTGACATGGTCTTCTGCTGTTGTAGCTCATCTGTCTCAAGGTTTGACGTGTTGTGCATACTGTGTTTCTGCTCCCCACAATTGTAGAGTGGTTATCTGAGTTACTGTAGTCTGGCCATTCTCTACTGACCTCTCTCATCAACAAGTCGTTTCAGTCCACAGAACTGCTGCTCACTGGATGTTTTTTCTTTATTGCACTATTCTGAGTAAACTCTAGACACTGTTGTGTGTGAAAATACCTGTCAAAAAAGTCGTATTTGTACAAAGTTGTGGTTATGCGTCAGGCATTTCACTGGAGTAACTTAGCTAATTGGTTCTCCTCAATGCTGGAACATGTTGCCACCTCAGACTGAGCAGGAACGTGATTCCATCTTTAAACATCGCCAGGGCTTCTTCATCAGTAAAAGTAAAAAAAAAAAAAAGTTTAATAAAGCAGTTCTTCTTTTTTAACTAGCTCATTAAGCTATTGTGTCAGTCAAGCACTTCAATACGCTCTGTCACTCACACTCCTTCAAACAAATCACAGCCAAGAAGCTATTTCATGCAGACTTTAAAAGTAAACCCTCACACATTGTTTTTCACTATATAGACTAAGCAATGAGGTTAGTGAACAATTCATACCATTTTTCCTTTTTATTTTAATGTGTTTTATGCAGGTTGCTGATGAAAAATAATGGTGTGTGAGAGGGTTGCATGAAAAGGACAAAAAATGTGATTATATGGCTACATATTACAATGTAGATATGCCTTGACATTTAATAAAACAAAGACTGTCATGATGTGTCTATTTAAATATTGGCCTGGATTGGTCAAAATTAATTGGATTTATGAAAACACCCACTCTTATTTTTGAACCCATAAGAGGTCAGAATATGCAGAGAACACTTTGAAACCATTGTTCCTTTGTGGTCTCACTTGCATATTCCATGCTTCTGTGATATCGCTGTTGCAAAGGCCACACTTACAATGACAGTTATGAAGAAGTATTTACTAAGTAAATATGGCAATGTATTTACAGTATATACATAGCAAGAATATGTCTCCATGTTGCGAAGACTTTGTTGGTCTTCACATTCCCATGGCTTTAAATGAGTGAGCATGTTTGTAGGATTGAACTGTCGGGTGTCCCTGTTTATTCTGACCTTTGACATCTAACCTGACCGCCCTTAGACAAACACCCCCACCTCACACACACTCAGATTCTCTGTCTCTCGTGCAGTCTCCAATCAACATTGTTTGTTCTGTAGGGATCCACTTCCCAAAAACACCGCATTGCCCGCATTCCATATAATCACCAGAGCTCTGGGCATTAATGCTCCAGTCTGAAACTGAGCCCCTCAGGAAGGGAGCCGTCCTGAACTGGCCTCCTCAATACAATGGCTTGTTTGTTGTTTTGGGTTCATTGCTGCTCTCTCACTTTTTAAGTATTTTTGTAAAAGAGAAGAATGTATGTGAGAATGCCCCCAGACAAACAGCTTATCAGCAATACTGCCCCCTCCCCACTCAAGTTTTGTCTGGCCTTCTTAATGCAGACTAAATGGAATGTTGAGTCATGCCCTCAGGTGCATGTCAACTACAATAAAGTGTACAACAACACCGATTTGAAGAAAATTAATAGCAAATGGCAATCTGGAAAAAACTAATTAGATAAACTAACAAACCAAGATATTAGGTTTATCAAAGAGGTAAAAGCAAACTTTACAAAAAAAAGGCATTTCATAATCTAAAACAAGCTCTGTTGCTCACACACACACTCCTTGGCTGTAGCTCACTTATGCAGTTCATTTAGTAATGATTGCAATGATTGCTGATCCATTTCTGATCCTACACATTCCCTTCATGACCATGGGCCACATCTTGTCTGCATGTGTGCAGTCCTGTTCTGGTAAATGTCTATCTCTGCAGTGTAGCTGTGAAGAGATTTAGCCTCCTAGGATTAGTGCTGCTAATAAAAAGCTGTCATGTTTCTTTGTATGGTCAGACAGCAATGGAATCCCAATGGCAGCTGGCCCCAGGCCCCACGCTGAGCAGGCAGACTGCACTGATGACATGGCATGTTTTACACCACATGGCATGTTTTACACCAATGTCCTTAAATTTCATTTACACACATGCTCACACATTGTAAAAGTATACAATGCTGTACACATATCCTGTACACAAACAGACTTAAAAATATGTCACCATATCAAAATAAACAGGCACAATCTAGGTATGCACTTAGCATGTGAACTACTACGCATGCATGCACAGCCATATATTCAGAGCACCACATGGATAAGTGGCGAGGGAGCAGGGGGGAGAGAGAGTGGGCCTGAGAATGCTTGGAATGTCCATTGTTTTGGCAGGAGCTGCAGCTCTTTTGTTTTTGAAGTTCCTTGGCACTGCAGGAGGGGGTCTAACCAAACCCTCAAAGTGCTTTTCTGGAAACTTCCTGGCGCTGTTCACCCTGAACTTGTCCATTTCGCCTCTTCCCACCTCAACCTCTCTTAGATCTGAGGATACCGACACATCCCCTGTGGCCCATAAACTCATAAAGTGGGATGTTATTGACCCTGTTGTCAGTGGAGTCTGGGACAGAAAAGTCTCCAAATGTCTCACCCCACTTTGTCCTCCTGCTGTGAGCACAGCATTTAGCCCATTTTCAGCACAGCATTTATCCCATTTGCAGCTTTAAGCTGGATGAGAAACATTAGGACACTAAAGCTCTGGTCATTTCACATGTAATATAGCTTCTTTTACAGGCTACGACGCACCAAGCCAACTGTCAGCCATCAGGACAAGAACAGGTAAATGATGTACAGAGCATCGATAATAACGAGACATTCTCAATTGGTTTTACCCTAATGAAAACAGCTGTGGATACAACAAGCTAGATTGTAAATTCTAAATTCTGAAAAAAGTGTATTTAGAGATAACTGCATGAAAAAACAGCTCAAAAGACAAGCAATATCGACTTTATCTGAATAGTTTTTTTCACCAATAGTTTATATACACACACACACACACACACACACACATATATACATACAATTACAGGAATTTAGGAATTACAGCCATTTTAAGCGAAGTGCTTCCATTATCAGGGGCTCAAATGTATTTGGACAATTGACTGACAAGAAGTTAATTGACCAGGTGCGGTCCATTCCCTCGTTACTTCAAGACAAATGAAG
>CM075006.1:13381762-13433027 GCA_037576675.1 Pangasius sanitwongsei | reverse complement strand
ATATCCACAGAAATATATATATATATATATATATATATAGATATATATATATATATATATATATATATATATATATATATATATATTAGATAGACAGATGGTCTATACAATATTTCATTTTATTTTTCTTATTTTATTTTGATCTTCTATTTTTAATTATGATGGCTGGTATGAAGTGCATAGTAAGAATTTCATTGTACAGTGTAACTGTCTGTTCCCTGTGCATATGTCAATAAAGTCTTGGATCTTGAATCTTCAACTGGCAACATCCGCCCCAAGGAACCTGCATTCTGCTAATTTACACCTGGTTTTGAAAGGCATTAAAAAAAAAACATGCACAAAACTGGCTGGCACTAGTTGCATAAAAAAAATCAAGTAAGAAATCTCTAACATAATTGTATTTATCTATTTCTCATGATGAAATTATGGTAAAACAAACATTATTAAGCTTTCTAGACATTTGTGGTCATTTCAAATGTGAAATGTTCTTGTTCTATTGGCACATAATTTTGCCTCTTTTTAGAAATAAATGCTTACAAAAAAAATACATTTCACCTATGTGTACTTATGGATGTTGTGGTGTAGAGAAGATGGTTCTCATGACTGATTGTGGTAACAGTGCGTGAGACTACTTTGTCTACTGAGTCTACTGGAATTATTTTTTCCTTAGTACACAGTGAATAACAGTGATTCAACCCTCCGCACATAAAGAAACATAAATACAAAAGAGCAGACAGCAACACTTCCCGCTTTTACACATTTTTCCTTTAGCATTCTGCCCTTCCTCTTTGTGTGTGTATGTCTGTGTGTGCTTGACTGGTGTGCACACTCCTCTGTCTCACTCCTATACACTCATAGTCTAAACAATGGCCTGTGCTGCGGGACTTGTCCTGGGCAGGGATTAATGGTCAGTCCCCTGTTAATAGTCTTGTGAATGCACTGCCTAACCATGCTACTACAGTCAGCAACTGAAACAGGAAGCAGCAGGAGGAAGAGCAACTGGGAGGACCAGGAAGTCTGACGCAAGTCGCTAGGAATTTCCCAAGGAATTGCCCACCGCAAGATGAGCACCGCACCCTTGGTAGACACTGTACAGACGTACAGAAAATGGTACAAGATTGCATTTTATAGAATATGGTCTGTATAGAAAGAGCAATAATTTGATTTGCCTGTACATAAGTACATGCTCTCAAGTCGGAAATGACATCAGAGATGGACTACAACACAGTTTTACCATTTGGCATTGAACAATAGCATATATGTAAGCAGGAAGGAGATACACACTATTTCCAGCCAATGAACACTACAAACATCCTATTTACTACATGCGTCATCATCCCATTTTCACACACCCTAAATGTGTCATCTGCTGGTTGAAACAGAAGAGGACACAGATGGAGCTCAATGGTAGATGTGCATAATGAGCACATACTGGCCAATCATGTTGTCAGATACGTACGCAGAGCAGGACAGAAAGTATCCTCTAATGGTCTATGAGCATCAGGTTGAAAAGATGCAGTGAGTAATGACACCTGTCATGCAGTAAGCTTCCTGAAAGATAATTAGCTGTTGCGCAATAGGGAAAAGAGAGAAAGTGGGTGAAAACTGGCAACAGCTAGTATTGAGGGGGAAACCAGGTGGAAAGAAAACTAGAAAAGAGCATAGGGGGACGAATGTAAGAGGTCAGCTCGGTTTGAGTTTGGTTTCCAGATGGCTGACATCTGGTACACACACACACTCAGATAGTGATCATCGCAATCATAGCTCTAAATGAGAAGACATACTGCATGTCCGTTTGTGCTTTATTGTGGCTGTAAATGAGTTTGGCCACTATTAAGTTATTACTGCAGTCATTTTACTGAGTCACTTACAGACAACTCTTTTTGTTTCTAAAACATGAGACTTTCTTGTCCAGTAAAATGCCATGGAAACATAAGAAACAGAGTTATACAATAATAGACAGTCCCACTGTCTGAGAAGCAGCAATACCTACTCTATGTACAAAATTGGCAAACTAACAGTGAATATGCCCAGGATGTGCTTCAAGTTTTAAGAGGCAGTTTTAAAGAAGCATTTCAGCAGCCATAACAGTCATGGGAAATGCTATTCTGATTTTCTATTTTAAAGGAATTTAAAAAATGGAAGGACAAGAAAACAGTAACTGGCACAAAATAGGCCTTAAAACATGCAACAAGATTTAACTGCATCATCCAAAAATGACACAATGGAGCTCTGTGATATACAGCCAAGAATCATGAAAGAGAGAAGTATGCTTTCTTAACCAGCCATCCCATAATTCACATCCTCACATACACACACACAAACCAAGGAAAACATATAGACATAATCTGTCCATAGAGTAGATGCCTAACCAGCAATCCAGTCCCCTTATGCACCACTTGAATCCCTGGTGGTGTGACAAAAGTTCACTAATCCACAGGAACAGAGAAGCATAGAACAGAGACACACACTGACCTGGGATGCCTTGAAAGCCATAGAGTGAAAAAAAACCCACAGGCGAGCTTGTAACACTGAAACTCAGTAGTGCATTTCTGAACTGCTGCCAAATAAATGGAGATGAAATAAGGATGAATGTTTCCACTTCCCCCCTCCCCCCAACCCACACTCCTACACTCCTCGTCCCCTTTGCCCCTAACTCTGTATAATTTACTTCAGGGCCTGTTCCTGGTGTACACTGCTATTTGTGATGTACAGGGCCTCTCCTGATGTATAGAACCCTTCCTGAGTTGGTAGTAGCCAGTAATATTTGGTAACTAATATAGAAGGATCACCCCACTAAATAACTGTGGGGAAATCCCCTCTAAGTACAGACAGCCACCCCTCAAACACACGCAAACACGCACCCTTATAATGCATGCACAGTCTCAAACTCCTGCAATCACCCTTGCAAGAGGAAGAATGCTGCCTTTCATGCATACATTCATTGTAGTTCTGGATTCCACCACTGGAAGGCAGTATACAATGGGGAGAAATAAATTTCCATGGACTACTCCTTCTGAGTCTTTCCCCTGTTCTAAGCAGGTATGGGCAATATCGCTGAATAATACAAAGACTAGTATCCTGATACCAATACTCATGCATTCAAAAGTCTTCTTGTGTTTCCAACAGTGAGAACAGATAAATGCAGACATCAAATACTATACCTGAAAACCTAGTATTAAATAAAATTCAAGCTTGTAGGCTATAGTACAAGGCTTTTCAGAATTAAACTCTGCCAATATGATTATTGGTATGTGGATAATTGCTGCTTCTCTGAAAGGCTTCTGTCAGAGGTGCTTGAAGTACTCAAATTCTTTTTGAGTAAAAGTGCAATTATTCATCTAAATAAATACATTTTAAAAAGCCTAAAATGCTTGAAATACAACTTCCTATTCTTCATTCAAGTTAAAGTTATATCTCCTAAATCTCCTTAATGTATGAAAGTAAAACTACACAGAAGAAGACATGTCTTAAATCTCATTAATATCAGCTATAATTAAAAATAAAATAAATTAATATTAGTACCCTTTGTTTTTTTTGTTTTTTTTTAAACAAAGAACCAAGGAATGTAGGCAAAATAAATAAATATTAGGCAAAGCCAATGAACATATTCTTAATCATTAGCTAGCATGAAACTCATACATAGCAACAGATATACTACAGTGACGGGTATTAGTTCTCATTTTTGCTTAGATTTGTTAGGAATTTAAATCAACTCCTTGAAGTTCTTCAATAAGAAAAGTTATTTTACATATAGATGTAGCAATACAGAATTGGAAAATGTAGTACAAAGTAGAAATGTAGTAAGTAAAACTCAGACATATTAGGTGAAAGAATTTTTTTTTATTCTGACCAGAGTATTTCTGCTTAATTAATTGTAATCTTAATCACTCCACAGTTTCACAGTTTACTGAAACCAGACTACTGTGGAAGTTACTGGTCTGGTGTGCCGGGATTGGAGTAGCACTGGGTGAGTCATACAGCAGTCACAGGACAGAAGTGACCTAATACTCATCTGCCCAATATCAGCCCCACTAAAACAAACACCACACACAGGGAGGCTACTTCCATATATACTTGTGTGAATTTCTCTCACACTCACCCTCACATATTGCTTCTCTGCAAAATGTGATGTAATGGTGATGTAATCTAAATCACTTCAGCCTTTCCTTCCTTTGGTCATACACTGCACTCATGTGTGTGTGTGTGTGTGTGTGTGTGTAGAAGTCTGTACCTGCGGACAACAATCTTGAGGACCCTGTAGGAGCCTTTGATGAGGATCAGAGCTTCTTGGCGAGAGCCGTAGAGAGCAGAGCCGTTGATGTTGACCAGTTCGTCTCCCACCCTCAGCTTCTTACACTCAGCTGCCTTCCCTCCTTCTTCTATCTGAGAAAGAAAGAGAGTGACAGACAGAAAGAAGACAGAGAGGTTTTTATAGGTAAACATATAATCTTTCTTTGCAAAGTAAGGTTGAATGTTGACTAAGTACTTATATACTGTTGTGGACACAAACAACAAAGGCACAGAGGGGTTAAACACTCAAATCAAAAAGCACAGAGAAAACCCAACTACACAGACATTATACACACAATACAGGCCTCCAGTCAATTACACACATATATATACACTGTGTCAGACAAACGTCCTGACCAGATTTCTCTACTTCCTCTATCTGTGAAGCAGTACAGAATGGTTAAAGGTCAAATAAACATACCGTACTGTAAACATACACAATTCCCACACTCCCACACCCATGCCTAGGATATTGATTAAATGGCCATAAAAAGGGTACATAAATCCAAGTAACTTGGTCACATAAATCTCACAAAAATAAACAATGGCTCCATCAAAACATAATCATACACCCAGTCAGAAACAGTGGAGATCACCATCAGAAGCAAAGAGACTAAAACCATACGGGAGCACACCAAGACTGTTTGTGAAGGTGTCTGAAAATGTTTCTCATTTATTTCTTTACCCTCATATATGTAGTGCTAGGGTATTTGGTAAAAGAAGGCTTGAGAACAAAATGATATTGAAAAACAAATACAGCCTTTAGATTTCAAGTGGTGTCTGGATCTATAGCATCTATTTATATCTATATCTATTCTATCTATTCTATTCTATCTATATATCTGTTGTCTACAATGTAGACTCTGTCTACAAACAGCATCCACATAGCATTAATGAGTATAATGTGAAGCCCGCTGCTGCGTTTCACAGTGTTATGTAGGTATATCAGGCTGAGTACGGTTACTGTTTGAATATTTCTAATTATTATCTTAAAGAGGGGTGGGGCAGTGCAGTGAGTAGCACTGGTGTTCAATCCTGAGTTTGCATTACTGTCTGTGTGGAGTTTCTGTGCATGTTGTCCCTGTGTCCACATGGGTTTCCTCTGAGTTCAACCCTGATTATAATAAAAAGCTTATTGTGGTTCCCGAGCAGTGCAACTGAAAAGCCTTCACCTTTTCGTTGGGAGATCACGAGCTCTAATCATGATGATGTTACAGCCATCCATTGCTGGGTGCCAAGGGAGCAAAACTGACCATGCTCTATTGGTGGGAGGGATGGCATACTCCCTCCCCTGTCAATAACAGCAAAACCAGGCAACCTTTGGAATCTGTATGCAGAAGAGGGCAGCAAGGATTTTCGGTTGCCCTCTGACACAGCATGAGCAGCAATTTGAAAAGAAGCGGTTGGCTGGCTTCATGTGTCTCAGAGGAAGCATGTGTCAGCCTTCACCTTCCTCGGTTGGTAGCTGTCGTACGATAGGTGAGAGCTGACTGATGAGTGGGAATTGACAGGTAAACAAAGTGGCAAGAAAAATGGGGGAAAAAAGCATTCTGGAGATGAATGAATTATCTTATCATTGCCAACCCACAGCACCACAGAAGCTAAGCTTCAGTAATGGTAAGCCTGTGATTTTGACTAAAAATGCTGTTGGCCAAGGTACCCATACACACACACACACACACACACAAAAAAAAAAACAGTAATTTGGCACCAAAGATGTTTCCATTAAAAACTAATTGATTATACAATTGTAACTGTAACACTTCCTTGATTTTTTATTTTTTTTTATTTTGTTAAATGTCACATTTTCAAATGAATATTAGATTTAGAAAAAAAAGCTGTATGCCTCATTTAATATTTTTACACCCATTTTTACATTTTATACTTTTGCACCCAGTGTAGTCAGTGAACATAGTGAACGCTGCTGTAACCTCTGACTTATTAACATAAGCAATTGTAGAAAAGCCTTCACATAAAAAAAAAAAAATCACTTGTACGCCTACTCCTTCATTCTTATCCAGAATTAAACACTAACTCATCTAATCAAACACATCACAAATAACAGCTCAGTGTAGCACTATGCATTACTGATAACACCTTGAGCTGTGCCACCACTCACAAGAGGACACAAAAGGAAGTTGGTTGCCAATAACAGTTAATCTCAGTAATCCATTCTGTGGGATTAAAAAGTATCTAAATGCAATGTGTAGTTGGTTGTAAAGCAAACAGTCTGAAGCCTGTCACAAAGTGGATTCAGCTTTGCTTTTGTGAATGTCTATCAGCTCAATCTTTGTGTCTGTGTATGATGAGTACCATATGCCTGCAGCTCTCTTCTGTCTGTCACTTCATCCCTCTCTCCATTTTTCTTTTGTTCTATCTCAAAGGCTGTAAAATGGGAAACATTTAGAACGTAGTGGTGAGGCTAAACAGTTGGAGGCATGTAAATACACACATACACATACACACTGTCCAAAAGTGGCCCTTTAGCACACATAAACACACATACACACACACTTCACCCTCTCCTCCCATAGTAATTGAGAGCCTCTCTGCAGCAATCTAAATAAACACATAAGTGTTGTTCAGGCTGTGGTTGTGTGGGAGAGTGCCTCTGAACATAGCAGAAATACTTCACTGTGGTTTCACTGAAGAATCACTAGACATGAAAGAAGGATGGGTCCCTGCAAGGACTCACGGACACTGCAAGCAAAATAACCGGTCAGAGAGTTTCTCTCTTATGCTCTTAACATGCGTGTAACATGGACGTAACATGCTCCTTGGCCTTATTTTACTTGTTTATTTCATCACATCCACTTACATTGCTTTCAAAATGCCCACATTTCCACAATTAAAAAAATTACACTCAGTGACAAGATAAATGGGGAATTTGGGAAACAGCCTTTGAATGGAGAACAAAATAGATCCAAATTATTTCCACACTGGACTCAAGAATGTTGTGAGACCACAGATTATCCATGTTCTTACAGAACAATAGTTTATTTTGTTCTACGTATCATCTACCTGACTCAGCAACATACTCAGAAACACTCACACTCAGAAACTTCAAGATGTACTAATAGTACTTATGTTGTGCTACCTCTGACTCTGTCTCTTTATTCTGCTGATAACTATGACAATGACTTTATGTTCCTGATAACCCTCTGTTTTCACTCATTCATCTTCCTCAAAAGGTGATGCTCCTGGGCAAATATGGTTTACTTCGCATATGGTGTATAAAGATACTTGATAGCACTCGTCTAAAGAAACACGCCCTCACAAATACTAAAATATTTATATATACTTAAATATGTGCACATTTCCATCCACATCATGGAATACCTGCTTCCTCATCAGATCCATTCTTGAGTTGCCAAATGTCCATTATAAAACAGCTGGTACATTTACACCACACCTTTACACTGTTATAGATAAAACGAAAAGAAAACGGCTCCTTTTTATTGCCCCTTTGCAATAATTGACCACAATTCAGTGGAAAAAGGAACAAAACACTTCCAGGGCCCAACCCAAGCCCAGGTAGGCTTTATAGTGGGATTTGTAATGCTATTGCATGAAGCCAGCAAGTTATTGCAACTACAAAGCCGGCAGCGGCAGCAGCAGCCAAATGCCCCTTTGTATTCAATAAACCACAGTCACACTCTTTCGGTCTTACCTCATCAGTTTCCAAAGTCCTCACAGCTCCTGAAACCCAGGACTGAGAGCTGCACATGAAAGAGAGAACCAAGAACAAGTAGTTGGATCTCTAAGATATCTATCTCCTTCCATTAGAACAAACCCTGTTGCCTCAAGCCATGAATAAACAGCACTCCATCCTTGTTAAGTCCAGATTGTCGGCGGTTTAAAGACAACAGAATAATGACTTCTTCCAGGCCTTCTCCATTCTGCAGTAGCCTCAGAGGAGTTGTAAGCTTCCACTAGTGCACACCATATGAACCTTACAAAGCTGCTACACCTCCACCCATGGCCTTCATCTGTCCCGCCCTGTCTTTCATTTCCCCACCGTGTCCACCCACAGCTACCTTTCCTTCTCTTTTTCTTTCCGTCTCTCCCGAGGTCATGCTCTCCTTGGAAGTTTGGCGATAAAAATAACTGTGGCGTTATGCACTGCACACACCACACCTATGTTCCACTGGGCCTCTTTATGCGTATTTGTATGTATATATATATATATATATATATATATATGTGTGTGTGTGTGTGTGTTTGGCTTGGGCATGGGTACCAGCTAGTTTGTTCCACACTCCCCAGTGACCATAAGGAACCATTTTTACAAAGAAAGCTTTTATGGAGACTGCAACGGTCCTCCATCTTTATTCCACTTCAGCTTCCCCCTCTTTTTAGCCACCTCCCTGCTCATTATGAGCCATGAAAATAAAAAACTTCTGCACCCCATTCTTCAAACAGGGCCTGGCGGACAACGGTGTTGAGGAGGCAGCTTACGCTAGTGGGAGCTCAATGTTCTCTAGCTTTTAATTAACATACTTCATTTGCGAAAACAAATGGTCGGAGGAATGAGGAACAGGCAGTGGGTGAGGAGAGGAAACAAATGGCATCACTGTACCTCCTTTCCTGCCACTCCTCAGCAAGATAAAATACACTCTCCGTTTCAGACTCAGGAGGTGAGAGCCATCTCAAATTACCCGAACAAGGCTAGAAAATTATGAGTCCCATAATGGGAATAGCTTCACTACAATAAGTGGCTTTGAGAGGCCATTCTTAGCAGTTGCCAAAAATGTGTGTGCACAATCCCAAGTCTCTGGAAAGGAGTGAGTGTCATGGAAGTCAAGGAAAATTTCAAGGAATTTGATAAATTTGGATATTAGCCAAAAAATCAAGTTATTCAGTGCATGTACATTGTTAAACTAATGTAATTTTTCAACATCTGACCAATTGCAGCAATGTAACCCAATGGAGAAAAAAGTTTGTCTCCATCTTTTGAGCACCAAGAGACAGACCTTGAAATGTGTTAAATTAAAACAGACCTTAAAACAGACCTTGAAATGTGTTTGCACCACTCTTTGGACCACATGGCAATTAATACTCTAGAAAAATACGGTGCATAAAACTTTTAATATAACTTATATTTCTCTTGCCCTCATTTGCTTTTCAATTCAAGTCCATTGTATGTATCGTACTGTTGAATAAAGCATAAATAAATATCTAACAAGATGGATTAAAAATATAATATACTTTATTGACATAATTTCCAAGCCAAATTTGAAAATATAATGATGCATTACAAAATAGTGATGAATAATGAAATTTTACATTGCAATTAATTATATTAGATATAAAATATATAGTGTGAATAATACAGAGATATTTAATGGAATATGAGTCATATTACACTGAACATAAATGTTGATTCACTGAGAGCAGGATGGGATTGTTCCTGACTTGGTTCTTTGGGACGTCATAAATGGAAGCACAAATCCTGAGCCCATGAATCCAAGACCTGCTTATCTCCCGTATTCAAACCAACAACGTAACAGACAGGAATACAGCAGGCTGATTTGTTCCCAGTAGCTGAACTGGGGTGCCAACATGCTTCTATAGTAGGAGATAGAGAAGAATGAGCCCGCTGTCTCCCAGTCCGAGCCCACACACTCCAGCCTGACTCGATGAGGTCACCGCCGCTAATGCTCTATAAATAACAGGGTGCGTCCATCTCTGCCTGCCTGGCTAGCTGGCTCACAGCCCACCATTGTGCTACGTTTGGGCACATGAGGGCACCATACAGCTGCCCAGTCACATGATGGGCTTCAACAATCTCTCACAGGCCAGCAAACATAGGGCAAGCAGAGAAGGAAAACAATCTTCTGTTTAAGCGCTAACCCTGGGAAAGATTCAGAATTCTTCTGGAAAGATCACACGTAACAGGATCACATTGTTTTAGAGTCTGAACTGTGGTGGATAGAAACAGATTTAGTAAGC
Source organism: Pangasius sanitwongsei (assembly GCA_037576675.1). Taxonomy (NCBI): domain Eukaryota; kingdom Metazoa; phylum Chordata; class Actinopteri; order Siluriformes; family Pangasiidae; genus Pangasius; species Pangasius sanitwongsei. Next base: position 13,422,782 of record CM075006.1, on the reverse strand, counting down.
ATGTCTTAGTTGATGACACACAGAGAGGCAGGAATTAGTGAGATGATTTCACTTGGAAGGAGATAAATAACTCACACTTACCACTAATCTGGGGTGTTTTAGCATATTAAACACATTTGAAAGACATGTCAAAACATGTTTCTAAAGAATTATGAGATGGGTTTCAACACACTTGTTTGGAGCCATAATTCAAGGAGGTGTCCAAAAGAGGCCATTGCTGAGGAGCGCTGGGGAGCAGACTTGTCCAAGAATGCAGCTTTCAGACAAATGCTTCTTTATCAATGCTGGTAACGATTTCCCCAGTCAGAAAATCATTAACATAGAGGCAGCCAAAGACATGCAGCCCAGAAACAGAGTCTCCAGAGTGTGGATATTTCTGGGTGTGGGTGAGGAATGTCTTAAAGTTTGGCCATAATCTGTGAGTCCTTTGAGAGTGGGTCTATACAAGCCTGGCTGATGTGGGATTTTTCATGGAACGAAGATACAAAAGCAGCTGATATTAAGAACATTGCCCAGTATGATTGTTGCCAATACTGCAACTTTTAAAGGTTTTCAGTATAATTCAATTGATCTTTTTGTACTCTTATGTCCTTTGTAGCTATGTTCAAATTAGTCTTCATTCCTTCTCTCTTACTTTGCTGAGCAGAAGAATGGCTAGATTTACACAATACAAATATTGCTGCAAATTCTTCATGAGCATATACCTAACAAATAAGTCTACAGCATGTACGAGTTGCTGGTCATCTTTGTTTTCAGACAGCTGTGTTTCAGTTATCACCCTCCTGCGTGCACTTAAATGTCAATACTGATATATCAGCCATGGGGTAATATTGGTCAAGCGTCAATGTCAGAAGATGATATATATTAGCGTGAGTCTAGGGAACTCATTCATGTACATCTACATGGACAGTATGTGTGTGTGTCAGACGACAGCCAATGATTAACACATTCAACATCTGTTCCCATTAAACAGCATGCTCCTTGTGAACAAAGAGTCATCTCCCTGTCTTTTTCCATCTTTCCCTGTTTTCTTTCTTCCTCTTCTCTTATAACCCCAATCATCCACTCATTCATTCATTCATTCATTCGTTCATTCATTCATTCAGTAATCTTTTTTGTTCATTCATTTATTGCTGATTTATTAACAATATGGCTAAGTAAAAAGTTTTCTTTTTTCCACATTCCTGAGCAAACAATAAGATAATCTATGGGTATATTCACAAAACGTTTCACTGTCCACCAGCTGAAACAAAACAAAACAAAACAAAAAAAAAAAAGAGTATTTTTTTTTCCCCAGAGGGGTTTGGATGTCCTGGCTAAAACAAGAACAGGGATAAAGGAGTTGAGAAGTATGGAAGACAAGGAAGTGAGTAGGATGAAGACATTCCGGGAAGTCTAGGCAATACAGACTGGGATTCTCATCCGCTTCATTTATGGAGTCTGCAGGAAAAAGCAACTGGTCTGTCACACCTACGTGTGGGAAGATCCAAAAAAGACAAAAAGACATGGATGAATGGCACCAATGAAGGAAAGAAAAGCAGTGAAAATTTTACATCAAATGTTTACTGTAGGTCATGGCAGATCCACATGAAAAAAAAAAGCCAAAAGGTATTATAGATTCTCCTCTGTGTCTATAGTGTATGTCCACAGTGTGCACAAAACGCCTGTGTGATGAACTCTTACAGCAGTCCGTTATGCTGAGCAAAGAACCTGAGCTTAAGACAAATAAAAACAGAGCTTGTGTGTGACATATTTCTTCTCTCCTTGACTGTAACGTAATAATAGTTCCCCGGTGCTCGAGTGCATATCAATTAGTTTCCATGCGTGTGTTGATACATATTCAACTTGGAAATTGATACCAAATGCCACAGGGGAACTTCATTCAAGAGCAACCATTCGAAAACACAAATATGACTGCTCTCTCTCTCTCTCTCTCTCTCTCTCTCACACACACACACACACACACACAAAGCTTAGGTTCCAAAACCAATCAAAAGCAGAGTCGCTACGGTAACCCCCTGCCATGGAGTGCAGAATGTGTCAGCGGTCGCAGCTCGACGAGGCCTCACAGCTGCAGGAGGAATCCCACACACACACACACACCCCTCTCCTGTTCCAGAAGCTTCCACATCTCCTGTTGAGCCTGAAACTTGTCTTTGTTTGTCTGTCTCCTTCTTTAAAGTGATACTTTACCAATGTTTCTGCCCAAAAACACTGCATGGGCATTTTTTTCCCTGTTCGCTTCTGCTGTTTTTACCATGAGGATCAAATACTACAGATATATTGGTCTTCTTATTTCAGTACAATATTATTATAATTCCTTGTGCACTATACAGTGAGAACACAAACACATACACACACACTCTATATGGCGAAACGTTTGTGGACACCTGACCATAACACCTATATGTGAGCCTTCCCCAAACTGTTGCCACAAAGTTGGAGTCTGTGTATGCTGTAGCATTACAGTTTCCTTTCACTGGAACTAAGCGGCCCAAACCTGTTCCAGCATGACAATGCCCCTGTGCACAAAGCGAGCTCCATAAAGACATGGTTTGCCAAGGCTGGTGTGGAAGAACACAAGTGGCATTTGAAGAATCTGAGAGAACACTATAGTTTGTTATGAAATTTTGTATTGCATAACATCAAGGTTGCTTTTAGAGGTGGACAATATAATAATATGATATTTATTTTGTGATATCTTAACTTCATGATGCACTTTTCTAAGAATTCTAAGTATTATCAGGTGTAAATTGTCAGCTCCACTGATACTGCAACAACTGATTGAACATTAAAATCCACTTTCACTTTCCCTTCTCTTCTTTCTTAAATGTTTTGTAAATGTTACAATTAGAAAAAGAAAGAACTTGTTTTATCATACCTCCACAGTTTGGTTGGCACTTTGTCAGCAAAGCTTTAGCAAAACTAAATTTTGTGATACATGAAAATGATATTTTTGTCAATCTGCCCAACAAAACAACATGTGCATTCTGAGATGCTTTTCTGCTCACCATGGCTGTAAAGAGTGGTTGTTTTATTCTTGGACCATTTTTTAAAAACTGGTAAATGAGACTAGCTGAAGGAAATCTTAAACTCTTTGTTAAAAAAAAGCCCTGATAGACAAAAGAAGTGACAAAACTAAGAAGTTGGAAGGCATGACCTGAAACATGTTAACTCCCCAAAGTAGATCAGTAGGTTACTTCATTGAAAAATGGACCTGCAGTATATGGGGGCTCTTACATGTCTGTCCCAAAGCAACTCAGCTAAAGTGAACTGATCGCCAAGCAACGTAGGTTAGTGCATGCTCATGATTAGTGAATACACTCCGTTAACGAGATCTGACTCCCAGCCATTGTAATCGTCACAGGCTCAGAATGAGTGGGGGTGAGAAAGTGGGCACTGAGAGTAGCCTGTCCTCTCGAACACTGCTTTTGTCTATGGACTGACAAGGATTTGAGCCAGTGCCCTGCACCACACACACACACACACACACACACACACACACACACACCTAACAACACACACTGACATCTGCATTACGCCCAGTGCTTTCCTCAAGCTTCCTTTATCTCTCCTGTCAACTCGAAACCCTCCCCCTCATCCCCAACACACACTCACACACAACTTCTTTAATCTCCTACACCAAAACAACAGTGCTTATCTGTTTTCCCATATCTTAGGGCAGTGGTTGTCCTTGAACACACAGCTACAGAGTTACTGATTGAGAGAGGGTAACCTAGAGCACGGATACACACTTGGATGCCATTCATGCTGACAATCCTGTCATTGGCTAAACTTCAAGCAGAGGACCGAGAGAAAAGTGGATGGAGCAAAGTGGAAGTAGGAGCGATCGAGAGGAGTTGGGGATCAAAAGGGTGAGTGAGTTGAGATTAAATGAGATGCAGAGATAGAGGCAGAAGGAGGGAGGTTGAAAGAGACAGACAGTGTGAGAAGGGGGTGACAAAGGCTTTATTGATGGCTCAGGCTGGGAAAAATGAGTGTGTGCTCTACCTCAGCGAGTCGAGCTGTGTTGCAGCCTGACTGAGACTTAAGTTCCATTGTGCTGCTGGACTCTTAAAGGTGTGACACACAACCCTGAGGCTGCAGGCAAGCGAGTTTAAGGCTTTTTTTCTTCTAATGAAGTAAAGAAACACACATGGCATAATTTACTACAACTTGACAGAGAACGTTTTGTCTTGCTTGTAGTCTTGAAACTTTGTTTGAAAAAGTGCGCAAGAAATGCCTCTCTGTGGAGGAATGTGTTTTGCAGTCATTTTTTATTTCACAACGTCAATTTGCAAAGTTAGCCCAGTCAAACAACCACATACATGTGGCAAGCTTCCCTGAACCATTGGGATGTCAAACCATTTCCCATTATATGCTTACAGCCACAACAGCAGAGTACAAAAAAAAAGTCTCTCACTACGATCAAAATAAGGGCTTCTCTTAAATGACCCTTACATAAACACAAATAGTAAAAAAAAACACCAATATTCTAAACCTCTCTCATCCAAAAGTCGACATTAAGCACTTCAAAAAAAAAAACTGTTCAAATGGTATAAATAGAATAAATGGTAGAAACAGTAACACCTCCCACCATCACATTTTCATACCATATAATGATCTCAACATCCTTCAAAACACACTTATAGCTAAATTACAAGAGTAGCTCTGATTGCAGCAAACACAGCCAAATCATAAACCAATCTCTCATATTATCAGTACAATGTTGTCAACATGTCTACCCATGCAAGAACCACAAAAACCTTTCAGAATGCAATTACATTCAGGGCACGTCTTGGGTTACTAAAGCCTTATTTTAGACAACATGATATCACACACGACTGTGCTTACATTTTAATCGACGGTTAGAATAACATCTTGGCTCTGTATAACTCCATTACTTAGTCATACACTCAAAACAAGTGTGTATCAGATGGTACTTGAATATCCATTTATAAGACTATCAAGACACCATATATCACTGCTGGCAAATATTCACAAACATCCCGAAGTGATCAATCACGTCTCACACATGCACAGAGCTTTTGAAGCCTTTCCAGAGGCTGTGCATGCGCTCTCACAACAACGTGTTTCCCACTAAGAGGTGAGAAGGCACCTTTGAAATGTGTCCAACAAGATGAACTTAAGAGCTCCTGATGGGACCAATCCAGTGTTTATTTCACGGAATTTAAATTCAAAAGGACAAATTAAAGGCTCATCGGTTTCCTGGTGCACTTGGCAACATGCTTGCTAACTGGAAAAGGTGACATTCCTAATCCAGACAAAGGCAAACACAGGCAAATGTAGGCAAGCGCTCAACAAGACACCAGTGTGCTGAAAGGACACTATTAAGTTTTCCGTCATAAATATCAAGCTTATTACAGGACATGTTTCCGAAAAGAACAACAGGTGGTGTCAGAGTGTCAGTGACCTCTTAGGTCAAAGCGAAGACAGATTGATTCGTCAATGTCATATCAAACATGAATGTGTAGAGGAGGGAGGGTGCACCATGACAGCTCAATACATGACCTGCCATCTCTCTGTTTCCCGCTGCTCATGAATAGGGCCATGGTGTGTCTTTTAAGGATGTAATGTGTGAGGAATGACCTTGCACCCTTTGCTAACCTTGTTCAAACAAAGTTCCCCCTTATTTCCCCTCTCTGTCCGTCCTTCTCTCTCTCTGCTCGCTTCCTTGAAAGGAGCAAAAGATTTTTTTTTTTTTTACTTCAAAGTCTCAAACAATATTTATCATATGGTTCATATATTTAGAGGAAGATTTACACATTACAAGTTAACTTTCTAAGCAAAAATAATAAGAGCTTCATCAGTCTTATAGTGCGAGTGCGTATCGAGGCTGACACTAGCATGAAAGACAGGAACAGTACGGGATTGAGGTTGATGCAAAGATCACCACACAGATCTTTGGACCTGCACATACAACACACTGTGATTTTTTGCAGATTTTGACAACAGAAGATTGCAGAGGTTCAACCTGGTCACTGATTGGTATTTGGTATTGACTGACATTCAGCACTCTCATATGGATACCAACCATCTAAAACTGGATCTAAAACTGTTTGTAGCACGCACTTGCATTTTATTCTCGGCCACATCTCGTATCAGCAGGAACACATTTGTGTTAAAGTAAGAATTCTGTTCTTATTCTCAAATAATCCACGCACCAACCCCAGAGCATGTCCATAGAATGTCACGCACTAATGTCACACCTAGTAGGACGTATAGAAACAGAAATGTGCAGGGGTTTATTTGAAGCAATAAGACCCCAATATCTCTCTCCATCAAATCTCCTCCACCCAAGGCAAATGCAACAGGAGCCAAACTCACATTCCTACCAGATATCAGATTCTTCCCACACCCAGAATCAGCTACAGACTTTGTAAGGTCCAGCCCAACATCGAAATAAAACATTGTTTCACCCACTTCCTCTTTAAGTCCATAAAATCAGTAGTACCAAAATACCCATTACCTCATAGTGATGTGTCCCAAACAGTAGTCACACAGATACTGTGCCTGAATCAGCTTGGGGAAAACAGTCTAGAAACAGAAGTCTGTAGTTACTAGATGACAGAAAAGAGGAAGCAGTTCTCTTCACACAGTGCTCATCAGTGATGTTATGGAGCTGAATGAATGCAATGCCTTGAAATGCCAGCAGTTGCACTGAAACTGTAGTTCAGAGCAACATTTCCATGTTTACAACATTTCCAGGACTCCTCCTTTATCCCAGAACTATGGTGCCTGGGAATAAGTTCCATTGGCCAATTGGAAAGAGGGGAGAAAAGTATGACTAAAGTGCCCTGTGGTCTATATAAACTTCACAGCAGAAAATGAGAAAAGCAAGGGAATGCACAATGTTTCCATCCCAAACCCTAAGACTAAGCAACTGAGAGACAGAATGGGGGAAACACAGGGTCTTTCAGAGATTTGAGATCAGTTGCCGTTTATTTAGTGGTTTAGTGTGAGCATGGAAAAGTCAGTGGCAGTTTTCCATCAGCATGTCGTGCCCTGCAATGCCACCTTTTGCATGTGCATTACATCGATCCACAGTCAGACTGGATAACAGGAACTTGGAGTTTCGGACAGTCAAATCTGTGCTGTTACATGACAGGCAGAGCTGTGGTAAACCTGTACCAGAAGTAACGCACAGTCCATGCGGCTGCACAACACATTATACTAGGTTTCACAACAGCAGCAATCACTCAAGCAAAAGTATCCTTTGACTACAACTTCCATTTTATTCAAAACAGTCATAAGCTTTAAGGTGTCATTAGTAGAAAGCATGTGCTGTTCTGTGATTAATCACTGTGGTAGTTTTCATGTGGCAGGGCTCCGATACTGTCTGGAGTTTATTCGGGGTGAGAGCTGGACTGGACATATCAGTCCCATTTACCAAGCTGCTTTGCATTAAGTGTCAGCAAAACAGCGGGGTCGGTGTATAGGTCCAGAGATGGTTGATAGGTTGAAAAATCCATCAAAGATGCAGGTCATGCCTTGCTTTCAAATCAGATGGAAAATGTGTAAATAGCTTAGCTTGAAGATTGCCCTCTGGCAAATAGCTTTATAAACAACCACAACATAATGGCCGCAGAGGTAGAAAACCTCAAATCAAATACAACATAGTTATCAAGTGGGGGTGAGTCGTGAGGGCAGCATAGGGTTATCAGATTGGCCATGGTCCAACCTTCAAAGGGTGGTTATAGCTCACTGATTACCCAGGGAGCTACATGGCACTATCAGGCATGCATGAGCTCAAAAACCCATGTAGAACATATTCAGAGCCTTGTATGAAGTTAAGGTTTTTATTTTAAAAAGATGTTGTAAAAGGAAATAGAAATAGTGGGCTACACAGTTGGACAACATCCCTCAATCCATAAATGCTACTATAATTGCAAGTTCAATTACACTGATGATGTGAAAATCAGAATATAGAGAATATCCGTAACACCTCTTTATCGCACCAGTCACACTTCAGGTCATGATAAAGACCCTGAGGTCAGTGGGACACATCTGAGACTGGGTGGAGTAGCAGTCATGCAGCACATGATACCATCTGGAAGAGGAGGGGCACACCACATCAATACACCCTGAAAAACACTACACAATACCCATAAAGCCTGGGTACACTTACACAAAGGTTTTGTTCTACAAGGTTTGTCCATGTTCATCCTGAAATCAATCCAGCCTATCAGTAATCCTCTGGAACTATGTCTCAGTACTATAGTACAAACAAAAATTGAAGATCTTCTGGAGGGAACACTATAATATTACATATAGGATGCATTATTGGCATGGATTATGCAAAAAAAAAAAGGACCAAAAAGGAAATGTATTCCCTATGTGAGCTCAAAAGAGTGAAGTAAGCAGATTTCTTCTTACACTCATACTACCACTAAGTTCTCCCCCACCTCCCTAACCTTTCCCTCTTTCACCCGCGTCCTCCCCCTCCCCCTCCATCAGCTCAGGGGGGTGAGTCTGGGAATGTGATCTCTGGGGCTCTCGTACCCTAAAACATCTTCATTCAAGTAAAACAAATCAACACTTTCAACAGAACGCAGGCAGTTCGAAACCAGGCAGAGAGAAAATCTAATACAGTTCCCTCACCACCTCCTGCACTGAAACTACAGACCTCATTCATTAATGTGCAGAGGCTGTATGGGAAAGCAGTACAGACAAACGGTCTGAATTTATTACTGACCAGAGACTGGAACAGAGAGATTAAATACATGCCTGCATTCTAGTTCATCTGTTTGTTAAGTTAATAAAAATCTGCTGAAGCTAACCAGGGCTTTCAGCTATTCCAACTATATGGATTATTCAAGGGTTCGTTAAGTGTCTGAGAATTCTTGATTTCATAAAGAGACTCCACTTGAAACACTTTTTGAAAGGGATACACTCTGTTACATGGTTCTGCACAGAACCTTTAAGAGTTCCCCCAGAGGGAAACAAAAGGCACAGTAGTCTGACATTGTCTCAAAATGCTTACAGTTGGCGACATAATCCAAAAATACAAATTTTCCTGAAATCTGACTGTACAGAGTACGTTTCTCTTTCCCAAGGTGGCCTATATCAAGTAAGTACGAGATCATTTTTCCATTGCCTAAGATGCAGTGAGTTAAAAAGTTAGCGATGTGCAATGAACGCCTGCATAGGTACACTCCAGGGGTGCCTGGTTTATAGCCTTGTGTTAATGTGCTGTATTTAAAAAGCTGTGTCCAACATCTGGGAAAGGCGCCAGGAAAGAACTATACACAACTGTGGTATACACAAACATGGAAATAAAAACATCAGCTTCTGCTTGCAAAATGTCATCTTGGTTTTTGAGCTCTTGCAGCATAAAAACTGAAATCAAACCTTTGAATGAAATTCTTTTATTTCCAGTATTTGAGCTGGAATTGTACTTCATCTGTCAAACAAAATAAGAACTATTAATTCTGATTGCTAATATTCCAACATGGACTGGATAAAATGAATAAACATAAATATTACAACATCTGACATCTGGCAATGCTCCTTTTGTCGAAATGGAAAAAAAATCCAGATTTAAGGACAGTTTGCACAAGCACACTCCAATGATTAGAAAAGTACCAATTCAGTTCACATGGATGTAGGCTATCCCTGCAAGTCATTCATTCATTCATTCATTCATTCAGGAGAGTGCAAAACACTTCTACAAACAATCAAAATGGGCAGATTTGAAAGTTAAAAGCATGCAAGATGCAAGCAGAGAAGTCGTGCCTGAAATCTGACACCAGACTCCCAGTCACTTTGTTACTAAGTTTTTTTCTAAGTAACTGACTGATAATCTGCAGCTCCAAACACTGTTACTCCACTTCTCCTTACTGCAGTGTTTCATTCCACTAGCGTGTGGCTTCTTTGCCTAATGACTAATATAATAATGAAGGCTATCAACGTAAAGTTGAAAAAAACCTCAAAAAAAGTGTGAACTTTTGTGTCCACACCGCTGCCTCACTTACTTTTGTTATGATGAGCGGCTCTCCGTGCTCCAGTCCTCCTTTCAGCGTGAAGCCCCACGGAGCGCCTCCGTTGAGCTCGACGTGGATGTGATTAAAGGTCACGAGTTGTTCCACGGTCTCCATGCTGGTTCCGGGACTTTTCCACTCGAGCCTCACACTTCTCACACCACGCACTCCTGTCTCTCCATCACTAACAACAACCCGGGCAGCCGCGGTAAGAGGCAGGGGAGGGGAGGACGGGAGGGGAGGACGGGAGGGGAGGACAAGAGGGGGTGGGGGGGGGGGGGGCAGGGCTAGGAGAGAGAGGGGGAGGACAGGAGAGAGGAGGGGAGGACAGGAGAGAGGAGGGGAGGACAGGGGAGGGGAGAGATGTGCTGCACAGGACGGGCATGCCGAGCTTCCGCGTGAAGGAAATGCTTCAGGCTTAAAAGTCAATTTGATTGACAGGTGGAATGGCCGTTTGGGGTCTAGTTTCACAAGGGGCGGGACTTGTGCAACGGCTAACCGCTGCGTTGTCCGTTGTCCAGCTTCGAGTTGGCTTTTACGCGGATGGCTAAGCAGCTCCTCCTACGCAAATCCCACAGTTAACTGGTAAAAAAGCTGTGTCAAAACTGCACCCGGGTCAGCATAAAAAGTAAACTTCCCACTGTAGGCAGGATGTATCAAATCTTTGCCATACAAGGCAACTTTTAAAAAATGTGTTCTTTTCCCAGACATAAATCAGTTCAGCATCAGTTGAAGTGAAATTGTGTTATTTAGACACGACTTTATAAATAACACTACACTCTTACAAATAACCCTTAACCTAGCACCATAAAGTGTTCCTCCATTTGGCCCTCTGAGGAGAACCCTTGAATGTAGAACCCTATCACAGAGGTTTTCCTCTTAGAAAAGTTTCCATGTAGAACCCCTTTAGAACCGCTACCCATTCAGAGAGTCTTAATAATAATAATAATAATAATAATAATAATAATAAATCCATCTTCTGTATTGCTTATTCTACACAGGGTTGCAGGGGAGCCTGGAACCTATCCCAGGGACCTCAGGGCACAAGGCAAGGGGACACCCTGGACAGGGTGCGAATCCATCGAAGGCACAATCACACTCACCCATTCACACACGACAGACAATTTAGAGATGCCAATCAGCCTACAATGCATGTCTTTGGACTAGGGGAAGAACCTGGTGTGCCCAGAGGAGACCCCCGAAGTATGGGGAGAGCATGCAAACTTCATGCACACAGAGCAGAAGTGGTAATTGAACCCCCAACCCTGGAGGTGCGAGGCAAACATCCTAACCACTAAGCCACTGTGCCACCACTAATAATAATAATATTAATAATAATAATAATAAGCCATGGTCTCTGGGTGGGAGGGATGCCATTTAGGGATGGGATGACACTAGCCAATTGTGGGGATCTGTGAGCTCATGTATGCAGAAGAGGGTACATAGTGGTTTCCTCATAGTGTTAGGGTAGTCCACTGGCAAAATAAAATAAAATGAAATAAAAAAAACCAGATAGGAGCCTTGACATTTTCCTCAGATTCCTATTAAATAAAATACATCCAAGCCAACATTATATCAACACCATACACCTAAAAAGAGCTAGTGGTTGCAAGCCGACTGAGGCATGGCCACATGGGTGGCACAAGGTAGCAGAGGCCATTAAAACAAGCCTTGTTACCACAACTCTGACCTCAAATCACGTGTCTGAGAAGTCAGGTATTTTTATTTAATTCATCCAGATTTAAGGAATCATGTATTGCTCATATTGACTCAAATTGTATTGCATTGTAGTGTTGGTGGTATTTTGACTAAATCCATTCAGTAATAAGAACTATAAATCAACTATGAAGCCAATACAGTAAATATAATAAATATTATATTTATTTATTAGTAAATAATAAATTACACTGATACCCTGCAAATGTAACTGTGTCTTCAACACTAGACCTGGACAAGGCCTATGAAAAACAGACTATGTCTAGAATCTTAAAGGTGCTTCAGGTTGTCTGATTGGATGATCAAGCCCTAGAAGTTCTATGTTGAACCCTACAAAAGATGGGTCGCTTTTTTAATAAAAGGACCTAAATAGAAACTCTTAAAAAGATACAATCATTAGCCAAAAAAACAATCCCACTCTCAGAAAAAAAGGTACTAGACTGTACCTGTCCTTATCACTGGGGTGGTACCATCAAGAGCACATCTTTTGTTGGAGTGTGTTTCTTTCACCTGGAAATAAACCATGTAGTGTACATTACACTACATTTACCATATAGTGCACCTTTAAAGTATTAATCTAAAATCTAATTAAAGCTGCAAGAGTGGTCCTTACAGTTCAGGAATGTACAGGTATGTATATTCACTTTACCATGTAAAAAAGATGTACTCCTGAGGGTACCACTTCAGTGACAATGAAAGGTAGCCTACAGTTTAGTAACCTACATTTTTCACACGTGCTGCACTTGGCACAGCATTGAAGTTTGTTTCCATTAGAGCTTCCATTATTATTTGCAAAGTCAATATGGCGGGATTAAAGATATATTCATTCCCACAGAAGCGAGCGCAGTTTGAAGCAGGTGCGTGTCTCAGGTGATTGACGTCGCGTCGCTGACGTCAGCAGGCACGGACACGCTGAGGATGTTAATTGAGAGGCTGCAGAAAGGTTTGTCAAACAGCAGTCAGGTGACTTTCTTTGACGATGGTAGCCTCGCCGGTTGCACTCCCCCGTGCCAGAAGTTAAAGATGAAGGCCGCCGGCAGTCATGGCTTCCTCAGACTTTGTGTACTGTCGTGTTTCTTTTTGTTGTTGCCCGCGTTCACGTGCGCGGCCGATAAAATGGCCTTTTCCCCGTCACACCTCGGGGTGCTGGCGACAGAACAGAGTCGCCGAAAAAGCCACCCCAAACAGAGAAACCCCAACAGTAACGCGTTTTCGAAAAAACAAACGGAGGATCAAAGTCTGCAGTTCATGTGGAGTCTGTACAGGAAAGCGGCTAATGTAGACGGCAGGCTGAAACAGCGCAGATTGTTCGGGTCCAACACCGTCAGGTTGATTCGTGCTTCCGTCACCAGCAAGCGCTTCCATTCCTCGCCAAATGGTAAACCAATATTTCTTTCATTCATTCACTCATTCACTCACCCTCATTACACCTTTTTGTCTTCATATGTGCTGCTGCGACTGGCAGTGTTGATTACATCATATCTCTAAACTAATCTGTAGTTACTGCACATGTTCTCAGATTTTGCAGTGAGTTTATAAGCCATCTGTGTGGCTCATTTCTGAGAAAATGATCAGCTGTTAAATTCTTCTTATAATATAGCTAAGAATATGTTTTAAAAAAGTGAACCAAACTGATTGCTTCCCAGAAAATGATTCTCTTTCTCCCCCTTTTCTGGCTCGAACCCTGCCCTGGCTAGACCTGCTGTATACTTACACTGTGCAATATGAACTGGAAAACCTCCCACTGAGCAAACTAAACAGGGCATCTTTCATTCACCTGAGGTCACCTGTGGCATCATATCCTCCGTTTATGTGTGAGGCCAGAGTCTCTGCCTCACAGCATGCTAATGACGCTGATGTTGTCATTCTGGGCCCTCAGAGCATGTGGACTGAATCGGATGTCACATCCCATGTGTCTCTGTTTAAAGGCAGCCTGTTTGTCCTCTATGTTCAGTACAAGTGTTGGGAAACTGGCCCGGTTCATTCTGTTGCAAGACACAGGACACGCAAGAGACATTTCCCACCGCAAAACCACTTGAGAGCCCCTGCCTTGCTTCTCTTCTTGGAAGAAGAGGGACATCCTATGGAATGGGCAAAGTATGTCAAAGCCACTTCTCACACTGGCTCAAGGTTGCGCCGGTCCAAAGAACCCGGCAGCATTGGTTCCGACATTCCCAACTACAAGCGGTCTAAAAACAGTGTGGGCAAGAACCAGTGCAAGCTCCACTCATACCGTGTGACCTTCCGTGACCTCGGGTGGGATCACTGGATCATCGCACCCCCTATGTACAACCCTCGCTACTGCATGGGCGATTGCCCACGCATCCTGCACTATGGCTACAACTCACCCAACCATGCCATCGTCCAGACCGTCATCAGTGAGCTCGGTGTTGCTGACATCCCACTACCATCCTGTGTGCCTTACAAATACAAACCTATCAGCGTGCTGATGATGGAAAAGAATGGCAGCATCGTCTATAAGGAATATGAAGACATGATTGCAGAATCCTGCACCTGTAGATGACTGTGGGTTTGAAATACAACTGGCTGTTGAAGAACTGAATAAAATGGACTTCTGTGCAGTTCTTCCACCACTTTTGACCTGCTGCTGCCATCTGCTGCCCAGAGCTAATCGATTTTTTGTGAAGGTATGCTGTTGGTGTGTGAAGCAATTAGTGCCTGATGCCTAGATGGGTTAAAAGCCACCAACTGTGACATTCTTTTTTTCTTTTCTTTTTTTTTTTTTTTTTACTTATTTCTTTTTCTGTTTTTGTGTTTGTCTGTGTGCCTTATTCATGTGTTTGATGTTGGAGGGGAAAGAAAAAACTATAGTTTTTTCTATTTGGACTATTGGACTATTTGATATGTTTGCACCTGACTTAACTGTTAAAAAGTTCATTCAAAAAAAGAAAAAAAAAAAAGATTTTTTGGGGGGGGGAAAAAAGATCCATGATGAGAGAACTTTTGTAGTGTCTTCGTAGATCAACCTATATGTGTGTTTGTGTGTGTGTGTGTGTGGCTGGTTGGACATAATAGAAAGATGCTGCTGCTGTTTCAGGTGCTGCTGTTGTGACCTCTTTCGGAAGTTATGTATTCTGCACACTTTTTTCTAGTCAAAGGAAGAGAGACATTTTCTTGAATGTTCTTTATCTCTATGAAAGATGTGCATATGGTTTATGGAGGAGAAAAATTCATAGACATGTTTCTTAAAGAGAGATTGAAGAGATTAATCATGAAATGAAATGATTGTTTTAGAGATGTTGAGAGATTAAATAAAGAGCATATTTTGTAAAAAAAAAAAAAAAAAGAGAGAGAGAAAAGAAAAGCTTTTTTTATTTGCTTTGTCACAATTAAGGTTTAATCACTTCCTAAGTTGCAGCTTTTAACACTAATAATTATGCTTTTTAAAGGTAACTTTATTTATCCAGGCCTGTGCAATCTGTTCCTTCACACAATGCACTAACTTGTCTTTTAACAGCCCCATAAAGCATATAAAACGGCTGGCTAGTGATCCGTCAGCTGGCAGTCACTTCCACATGATGTTCGAGAGCCGTCACTGGACACAGCGCTGGTCTGGGCACATTCTCCTGCCAAAGCGGATACATTCATGGATTTATTAACATGCTGCCCTGTCAATACCTTTGGCCATGCTTGTACTCCAGTCCTGAATTTAGACATTGTATGCTGAACGATATGCATGCAATTCACTAACTTGTCTGGCTGTAATAATGGCCAGCAAAAAAAGCTGTCTCAAGTGAAAGCCACTTTATATTCCCATCTTCCACTGATGCATATGGTAAGTTGCACAGAATTCTTAGCACCAAGTCCAGATCCCAGTATGGTACCATCATTTTGCATAGAGGTCAGAGACCTTTTGCACCACAGTGAAACTTTCCACTTGCTTGCATATAACCGATATATAAATAGCGCGCGCACACATTCATA
This sequence comes from Pangasius sanitwongsei, assembly GCA_037576675.1. Classification (NCBI taxonomy): domain Eukaryota; kingdom Metazoa; phylum Chordata; class Actinopteri; order Siluriformes; family Pangasiidae; genus Pangasius; species Pangasius sanitwongsei. Next base: position 13,407,120 of record CM075006.1, on the reverse strand, counting down.
AGTGTCTGATCCCCTGCGAACAGGCAAGCATGCAGGAGTTGCTTCCAGGGGCCAGGTCAGTGTGTTCTCTGCTGTGCTACTGCGATCCATGCATCTGATACAACAGGTATGATCTGATGGGTATCAAAACACCCATCAGTAACATTAACAACATGTGGAACAACACTTCTTGTATAGTGTGTCTGATGTGCTGTGGTGTCACCCATAGCAGCAATGCCTGAAAAGCATAAAGCTATAGATTTGGACATTCCTGGCTCAAAGTACCTGTGTCTGCCCTGTATGTGAACCCCACTGGACAGTGAGTTGTCTGCTGTTTGCAACCAATCAACATCCTTCCTTGTGAATTTGCCAGTCTCTGGGGCGCAGGTGTACTGCAATACACCACACCTGCTGTCTGATGCATCAGCCCAGAAAAAGACCTGTTGTTCACCTATAGTAGTCAGGTATGGCTATAAAACAGGTAAGATGTTAATATGCCAAAAAGCCATAGAGTTTCAACACACAAAGGAGAATGATAAGGGAGACAAAGAACAGCCCAAAATTCACTGTTTTAGATTTGTACGAATTTGCTCATTTCTTTTGGTTGTTACAGTTTAAAATGAACAATTATACGCCACTTTCTTACGCAAAAGAATCCCTTCCTGAGGTCATGTAGTGATCTCAGTGAAAATCTCCACATTTTTAACCCCGTATTGAAAATGTGGTCCGAACTACAGAGGGCAGTCCACATCCACAAACGTGAATATTAAAAAAAAAAAAGTTTGAAATGTTCTGCTTGAAGGTTTGGTCCAAGATCTTTCTGCAAGTGTTTTCCAACCTTAAACATTACAACAAGAGGCTCAATGCTGTTATTCTCTCCAGGGAAGATTTCACCTAATATTAATTGTGAAAGTGATGATTATATAGAAACCAGCAATCCCCCCTCAAAAAAAGCACTACATTAGGACATTTTATAAACCATTGTATTAAAAATAGAACTATAGTGTCACCATAGGATTAAGCTCAAGATGTCCCTCATTGCATGCGAAATATTACACATGTTCCTTTTTGCTAATTTTCATGAAGTTTCCTGTATTTGTTACAGCATGCTAAATATGCCTCTGGCCCTTAGTTTATACAAACAGTAGAGCACAACTAGATTTTTCTTTTTAAATGGGTCAATTTATTTTGCATACTTTGTACCATAGAAAGTAGAGAATCTACCCCAGGTTTCTATTTCTGAGTCATTTCGGTTTTGGCGTGTGTAAGCCAAACACAAGTGTTAAGCATTCAGCATAATGATAACTCTTTTCTTGGGTATGATTTTATAAATAATTGATTTCTTCCAAACTAGTGTTATGAGGTTGTGTATTATAATGTATCTTTTTAAAAGAGCAACACATGGCCACCAGGTTGATTTATTTTTAGATGTTTCTTTAAGCATAAATTGCAAGCTATCGTGAGTTTGCAGATAACAGTTGCAGCAATATTGCAATTTAAGTTTGCAACATCTTGTATATTTGCATGTTCTTGCTATTGTCCAGGCAGCAGGTAAATCATTTGTTTCCCCGAATCAACATTTAAATCATTTTCTCTGAAATCAGTCTGGTTCAGGACAGCTCTTTTCACTTCTTTGGCAGCTGTTCTAGTTCCCGTTGGGACAGTGTACTTTTTTTTTTCTGCAATCTGATGAGTCCTTGCCAAGATTCACAAAACGGTGCCAGGAGTCTGTGGGCCTATGGCAAAAGAGAAGATTATATACACTTGGACTACATATAATATATCCATAAGGTCTCACCATATAATTATCCAAAAGGATAACTTCCAAGGTCTTCCTCTATGCCATGTTGAATCTAGGCAAAGATTCATGTAACACTTTTTACATTAAGGTCCACTTAACTGATATTTGTTAACATGATCAAACAATGTTCATCAGTGTTAATGCACCATAAGTAACATTAACAAAGCAACTAACACACATTAATTTGAAAGAGATATCAATATTTAGGAACACGCTATAACTGAATTTGTGCTTTATTATGTGGCATTTGTTTATTCAATCCATGACTAAAAATATCAATGCAAGTGTATTTTGTTAACTTTTAAACAAACTTGAATTAATATGTGTGTTAATTAGTTTCTATGGTAACATTGCCTATGGTTTATCGATGATCGTGGTTCGGTCATGTTCAGTCAAATCAATAGAGTAAATAATGTTATGAGGGTGAGTCAAATGAAAACCTTAAAAGTGAGACATATATTAGAGAAAGAGTAGATTAAATTTGTAGTCACACATTAAAAATGTACTATTGGGCCATTGTTCTCAGTAGGCCCTTCTACTGCCACCCTAAAGCTTGTACATGCTTGTGACAACTATCTGCAATGAACAATACAGAATTTAAAACAATATGTTTTTTTGACTCACCCTTAACATGGTTAAGGGAATCTTAATACAAAGCTTTACAGAATTCAGTAATATGCACTGGAGTTCAGAAGTCTGAGACTACTAGTGAACATACTTCTTTTTTTCTTCTTCTTTTTTTTTTTTTTAAAACACACTGTTCTAATTAAACACAAAGTTTTTTAATTACAGATTATATTATCAGCAACACCTTGTGTGAAAAGTAGAATCTTTCAGAAATTTCAGAATTTGTCACTATTGGGCATGTCCCCTTTTTTGCTTTATTAACAAGCTGGAACAGACTCTACAAATTGGAAAATCTGATCTTTTGTACAAATGAGTTAACATAAATGGTCAATATCACATTATTTGCTTAAATTTAAATAGTCACCTAAAAATAGTGCTGAATGTTGAATATTCAGTATTCAAAATACTGAATTTCCTTCTTTGATTTAAAAAAATAAAAAAAATTTTTTCCAAAATTTCTAAAACTTTTAGCTGATTTCCCAGATTTTCAGTGTGGTCACTTTTGGACCCCACTGTATGACAGTTTGAGGGGTTAGCCCATTAAGGGATGACTGTAACATACACATGTATTCTTTATTGAGCACACATGTATTATTTTGTTAAATGATGACCTATATCTCAACAGTCCACTTAGCAGTGTACTCAGACTTTTGGACCCTGCTGTATGATTTTATATATGTATCACTTAACTGTTTCAGATTGCCTTAGAGACTGTCAGGCTTCTGAGGTCATAGTACAGTTTACAGCCATACCCAGTAAAAGGCAATCTAGTCACTTATGAGTTGGCATGCAAATAAAATTACGTAAAATTCTGAGAAGCCTCATTATTAGATTCACACTGGTGACGCCCATTTCAGTCTACTCAATTACACTCTACGCAATAATGAATGCACGCAAAATGCACATGCTAAAAAGCTATGCTGGTATCATCACAGCTTTTAGCACATTTTGCATGCATTCATCATTGCATAGAGTGTGAGTGAGTCATTCTTGATATGCTAAGAATTTTGCACAACATTTGGTTATCCTTCATAAATCAAAATAAACATGACCTTAGCCACAGGAGCAAGAGATACTACTGAAAATATGCCAAACATGTTTAAAACATTGACACACTTGTGAAATCATGAGGATTGCTTTTGAGAAGTTCTGGTATGATATTAAAGCATGGAACATCATATCCAGAAAACATTTGAGTCACTTTGGACCTTTGTTACGGGTTACAGCAAGTCAAACTTCCAACATTTTACTGTCTGCGTGCCTTTTTTTATTTTATTTTTTTAATTATGACTGCACGCTGCCTATGGCTGAGCTGCCATCTTTGCTCTTATGACTCCTAAAGTTCTTGCAACAAATTCAAGCTAGCAGCATATTATAAGCATATATGCAGTTTTACATTGCAGTGACATTTTGGATTAGTCAGTGTCTGTAAGGTTTAGGAGAGCAGTAGCTGACGTTACCTTCAACATGAACCTGGATCAAAGTCTAGCTGAAAGGAAAAGGGTGGTTACTGGAAGTTGAGAGCGAGTCAAGAAGCCTTGCATGGTCAATTCTTCTGTATACTTTGTGATCAGTTATGCATAATATGATTGTCTATGCATTTCTCTTAGAATCTAAACTTCTTTTAGATTTAGCATCCAACACAGGGGTTTGACATTTTGACAGTATAATTGCTTTGAGACTTTTAGTCTCTGAGACCATTAGAGGGCCCTTAAAATTCTTTCTACAAGTGGTGCTGTGCAGTGTTTCAACTCAGAGATCTACTGTAAAAATACCTCATTTAAAACCGACACACTGTCTTTGACTACTCTGGAATGGTCCCAGGGCCGTAGCTAGAACATATGACCTTAGGGGTTTCTTGGCAGGGCAGACACTTTGGCTCATATGCATTTCCTTATACAGACATTATAATTCATGTTGCCACAAAATCTAATCTAAATCTAATATACATAAGTTATCGTTAGGGGGCTCAGTAGAGACTCATGGGCAACTGATGAGCTTATGGACAAAAAGTTGTCAAAAAGTTCATCCAGGTATGTACTCTGTTTGCTAAGTGCCCTATTAGTTTACTAGTTAACATTTGAGTATACTATATATCTGCTTATTTATACAGTGTCCACATTACAATACTTACTGTGACTTTATGTGAACAGTGTACAAAAACCTCAGAATACATTAGTATTTAAATCCATGTTACTTAAATTCATATTAACTTTAACTGTGCAGCACTTTGGCTGACACTTGTTATATTCAAATGCGCTATATTAATTAACATGGCCCATCTTGGCTCAAGAAACTAATGAAGGCAGAGTTTTAAAACTAGATGCAAGTGATGCAAGGGTAAAATGTTTGGCCCATGGTCAGGAGGTCACTTGTTTGATTTCTGACATTGCCACAGCAATGTATGACCTTCCTCTGTAAGTTAGACGTATCTGTGGAGAAAGTTGTTTTGGAACAGTGTCTATTGATGAAAGCATTGTACAAATTAATTGTATTGGAGTATTGGAAGTATTGGAGAAAGCATCCTTATCCTTGCTGACCGGTGGGAACCAGTGTATGTTTAAAATCAATAGCTTACTTTCAAAGAAAGTACAGTGAAATGAATTTATGGCTAGTGTACTAATGACGTCTTATTCTGAAGTATTCTTCAGAATAAACTAAGAACAACTTAAAAAAAAAAAAAAAGTATACATGGTGTATACTTGCGCAGTGGGTAGCATTTCCGCCTCACAGCTCCAGGGTTCTGAGTTTGATCCTGAGCTCAGGTTATTATCTGTGCAGAGGTTCTGTGCATGTCCTCCCCATGTTTGTGCTGGTTTTCTCTGGGTTCTCTAGTTTCCTCCCACCTCCCAAAAACATGCCAGTAAGTGGATGGGCTGATTAAGATAAAGCGGATACTGAAAGTGAGCGAGTGAGTAGTGTACATCTCTATTCTGAAGTTTGGCTTTGGGTTTGTAAAACAGCCCTGCAACAATGGTGCCCAAGGAAGACAGTTTTTTTTAAAAACTTTTTTCAAGTGTTTATATTTACAATAACGCACAGTTAAATAGGCTGCAGTCAAATAGGATAAGCGGAAGAAGATAAACGGGAAGATGATAATAATGATAGTTGCGGTAATGACGACAACAACAACAAAGCATGTTCCAAAGAACAGAAAAATTACCAACACATTTGTCTATGAAGGAATGAAATATAATTGGAGAGAGAGTTCTTAACATTTTTTTCAAATTTATGGTTGAAGTCATTTTTTCCAGTGGGAGAAGATGGGAGATCTGTCATGATTTCTGGAGATGATCTTAGCAGTAGAATACATCCCCCACCCAAATAACTTCCCAAAAATATTCTTGATCATTTAAAGTATGGGTCATGGTTCAGGAGATAGAAAAATTAATTTTTTTTTTATTGTATGCACTATATTCTGTATGAACAAATGTACATCTGAATTTTAGAGTACTGCTAAAACGTAATGATTGTACTTTGATTGGTATTACCTTTGGGTGTAGTAGAGATTTATCAGGAAATATCTTATGGAGGCATATAGAAGTTAATTGAAAATTAAATTCTGCAACAGGATATTAATAGAGGGGAACTTTGGGAATAATGTCTTGCATGTCATTGCATGAATAATCACTAGAAAGGTCTTTCTCCCACACTGAGCTTGGCCTATCATAACATAATTGCCTGCACCCTGACAGAGCAGTTAATATACTTGGAATTTTGTTCTCATTCACCTCCCTGCATATTTTATCTCCTTGAGATAGAGACGTGTTATAGCTGCAGATATTTGGGAAAAATCTAAGTTTGGGAGGTTAAGCCAGCTCAAAGGTCATAAAATTTTGATTATACATACAAGAAAGATGCATTGCTCCAGATATTGACCAATTTTGAAAGCCAGTAGTTATTAGCTTACTGGCTGATCTTATTCCATGTCAAAAGTGTGTTGTATACAATATGTTTGTCCTTTAAATTCTGAGTTTTTTTTCCTATGTTATTCAAAAGTGGGAGGGTTTTTAATGCATGGTTTACAAAATGAGGACTAAAGACCAAAAGAATTATGTTTTAATTTGTTTGGAACATAGGACTAAATATTGAGCTCTTAAGTGGTAGATAATTAGCAAATAATAAGTAAGTAATTAATTAGTAAATAAATTCTCCAAAATTATGTGTGGGTAATACACCAAGATATTTGAACCTTGCCTCGGATATTTGAAAGGGGGCATCGTTCTAAGTCAACACATTGAGGGATATTAAAGGGCAAGGCCAACGATTTGCCAAGATTAATTGCGTAATCAGACACTTCGCTGTATTCAGATATCTGATTGAGAACAGATTTTAGGTTTCTGTACTAGACATATTCGAGAGAACATCATCTGTATAAAGGGTGATATGATAAACTTTCCATGTTTTAACACACATTTAATAGCTAACAGAAAGCGCAGATTTCCGAATAAGAACTATTTGTATTAATGAGGCAGTTGGGTGTGAACGAGTGATTTAATAAGAAATCCCATTTAATTTACCTAAAGCAGTCTCAGCATTGAGGGTGACAGTCACTGCTGGGTCTGTGTTTCTACTGAGAAGATCTGTGATATTAAGAGCACAACTTACACTGTCTCTATAACAAATCCAGTTCGATCTGTATTAACCATGATAACAAGCCACCCAGTCTATATCTCTATTCAGTTAACTTATTGGCCGGTAAGAAGAGGAGCACTCAGGTGAAATCTTGCTGCTTTTTAAAAGCAGGCTGAGGGAAGCTCTTTTCCAGGATTCTGGAATAATACCATGTTTATGCATATCATGAAGCACAGGCATGAGAATTGGATATGAATGAAATTTCTTATAGAATTTTAGAGAATATCCATCTAATCCTGGGGCTTTGCCAGACGGCATTGTTTGCATTATTTGCAACGATATCGCCTTCATCAGACTGTGGTGAGTAAAGTTGTTTTTTTTTTTTTGTAGAAACTTTTATTAATTATACAATAAGTATGTATTTATATATATATATAAAGTATAAAATAAGTAAATAGTCCATGACCCACCAACAGTCTAGAACCACTTGGCCACTTAAGACTAGTCCTAATTCCCCATTTGAAGGAAGACAGTATGACTTGGTAGACAAGAGGAATGATGTAAGATGGTTATCACCTACATTTATCAGTAACATTCTCTTGCCTGGTTGTTCGACCATTGACCTGCTGATAAGCCTGTGATGATTTGTGTGGGTTTTTTAAAAAAATTTTTATTTCATTTCCCACTTCCCCTGACTGTATTTTCACCCAGCCCCCCAGAGGACTGCTTACCCCCCGTCACAAATATTAAGCAAACATGTGATGTCCCAACTGGGTACAAAAAGGCAGAGAGAGACAGGGAGGGAAGCAAAGAGAGATCGAGGTGAAGACTGGCAGACTGGGTGTCTCTGTGGTGACTGGAAAGTATATGAGGCTGGAGATAGTGACAATAGCCACTGTTGCCTGAGGTTACAGATAGAGTTCTGAGAAAGTTGTGCTAAAACCCATTCTTTCAGCATGAAGGAGCAAAGTCATTTCAGCAGAAAAGCTGTTGCAGCCTGGTGCTTGGTGCTTATGGTGCTCATTCAACAGGTACTTGTATATCTCTACATGTATTTTTTTTGTTTTTCATGTGAGCAGACCTTTAAAGTTGAATGAGTAACAAGTAAAATGTTTACACAAAGTTGTGTTTAACATTTTATTGTTAATAATAATAATAATAATAATACCTGTTCTATTCATTGAACTATGTTTGCTGCTATGCACGGATTGATATTTGAGATTGTAAATGAAGATTATTTTTAACATGGTGCTGTCACCTCTGTTACCTTACGTGTGTATATGTGTACACATTTAGGTGGCTTCCAGTCCTGTTCCAGAGATGGAGGCCGCCTCAGGCTCTGTGCAGGGAGTTCAGAGGTCACTCAGGAGAATGGCCCGTATGACGCCCCTTTGGAGAATCATGGGTACTAAACCCCATGGGGCATACTGCCAGAATAACTATGAGTGTTCCACGGGAATATGCAGGTAATCATATGTCAAGATAGAAACTGTTGATTAATTTATTGTGTATAATTTAGAACTATTGTTTGGTGTATGCATTTTATAAAATGTTCATTATTATGCTTACAGGAAAGGACACTGCTCCTTTGGCCAACCTATAAATTCCTAAGAGTGGACAGGCTTACTTCTTCTCCAGCCCAAATGTCACGGACTGTCCGGAACCCTGCATTTAATGGAATCGTACAATAAGGGCTTACTTATTGGTGGAGGAAAAAGTAATGTGCAATTTAATGTCAGAAATTAGGCAAGCCAAAGACTAAAGTTAGTTATGTCTATGTTGATGGCATGTAGGGTGAAACAGCTTTAGATAGGCAACTAACTGGCTTAAATCATAATCACACAAGTTCATATATGCATGAATTCATAATAAAAGTATACTTTTTTTTTTTTTTCCAGTGTAACAACATAAACCTCATAACCTACAGTATAATACACTACGTGTATACTATTGTGCTTTATTATTATTATTATTATTATTTTATTTTATTTTATTTTTTTATTTAATATTCAATTTTATCACATACTGCGCACATATCAGATTTTGGGTGGTGCTAGTGATGGTGTGATGGATAAAGTACAGCTAGAGCTGGTTATCTGAACACATACTGAGCCTTGAACTAGGCTGTTTCCAGAAGACCAGCTCTTGGTATTAGATCACGTAATGCCTGGATGCTGCACAAGTAGAGCTGGCAGCAGGTCGCATGTACAGCCCGCATAGACTTTCAACCCGAGTGTCATTGAACTACAGATATCCTTCAGCAGAAAGAGAGAGAAAGTGTGATTAACAGTGCAAAGATTAAAGGCCTTAGCTGAATGAATGAAGATACTATTATTGCAGTTGCACAGCTTACTTCTGTTTCCTGACGTTTTAGTGCTTTTTTTTTTTTTAAGTGGAAAACTTTTTCTGGCTTTTTATTTATGTAAGTGCTGATACAGACCTGACATTTGTCATACATCTCACATAACACTGTTAGAATATTCAAGATTCTTCTGCTGGATAATCTATTTATTATATTTGATTATTTTGTATGCTTCAGTGTATGCTTTTGAATGACTGAGAAAATGTTCTGAAACTGTTACCTTAGATGTGTAGTGACATTTATTGAATGTATGAGTGCACTGAGTGTGTTTAGTTGCTTTTGTGTATGCTACATATGATGTTTGAATGAAATATTAACTAAATAAAACCGTTTTATTATCAAACATATGTAAGTGGAATGTTGTCTAAAATGAGATATTCCAGCAAATTAGCTTTTTAAAAGCATTGCAACTTTTCAACAATGCTAAAAAGCACCTTTTAATCCTTTAATCCTAGGACAAGCCATATGATAATTATGAAAAAGATATTCAATTAGTACATGTTGTTCACCCGCTTCAGCTTCTCACACACACACACACACACACACGTCTGTTCATCTGGCCTGTGTCCATAAAGAATGTGAGCAAAAGTAGTGCATACCACTATCCATACTGATTTGTCAAAGGTCAGCTAAGCTTGTGCAACAGAGATGGAATGAGTGATCAGAGACCTACTAAGCATATTTTCTGACTAGGAAGCAAATATGTTCAACTCCAAATGTATTTAGGATTTACTCTTCACTCTGCATTTACAGTACTACTTAGACTTGTACCATTTTCCTCTTGTCTGTAATATTAAAAAAGGAACTGTTACCATTGTTCGGTTACTGAAAAAGTATATTTTAGAATAATACTACTAGGCGCATAGCTTCTATAACAACTCTCTTACACATTTTAGATTAATTTATGTCTGAGGCTTTGTGTGAAAGTCGGAAGCAGTGCACATTTGTTTCTCCTTTTTTAGAGCTAAGGATAATACAGAGAACAAAGTGTAAGTGACGTTTTTATTCCTGTTATTAGCAGTTCGTGCTCTTTATGCATTTATGCTAAAATTATGTATGACCTGCAGAGTGAAGGATTCCTTGTTTTTAGTTCTGAAAGCAAAGAGCTATAATTGTTCTCAGTCTTCAAAGACCTTATTGTTTTTTTTTTTAAATAGTGTCCCAAAGTTGTCCCTTTTCATTGATGGATGGGTTGGAGGCACACAGACTGATAGTATATTGACAACATACAGGTTCAGTCCATAATATTCTGCTGCTGTAGATAAAATACAAGTGAAGTTGTGTCAAGTGAAGTGAAGTGAAGTGAAGTCGGCTTTATTGTCATTCCTCTCATCACAGGCAGATGTAATGTTAGGAATGAAATATGTTCCTCCAGAATCAAAGTGCTACACTTAACAATGTCAGACAAGAGAAATAGTAACATAGTGACACCAGTGCAAAGTCAATAAATACAGACAGGCTATACAATAGACTATAAAACAAACAATACAGTAAACACTAAACACTACAAAACCAAACTCTATTGCACAGTACTGTTAATAGTTTAAACTCTGTCTATACTCCTGCAGCAGTAGAACAGGTAAAGTAATTGTGCATGTGGATTAGTTAAATATTATGTCTCTTTCGTAAAGTGACTGAGTTCAGTGGGTTGAGTAGGCAGGGTACCAGGTACCAGGTAAAATGAAGTTAGTGTGATGAAAGGATTTGATATATTTGGCCATTCTTGCTCAAGTGCCACTACAGGGAAGTGCCTAGTTTGTCTCTGTATAAATGTGCCTGTTAACATTTTAACTATACACTTACTGATTATTAGGAACACCTGTACACCTACTCATTCATGCAGTAATCTAATCAGCCAATTGTGTGGCAGCAGTGCAATGCATAAAATCATGCAGATATGGGCCAGTAGCTTCGGGTAATGTTATCATCAACAATCACAATGGGGAAAAAAAATGTGATTTCAGTGATTTTGACCGTGGCATGATTGTTGATGCCAGACAGGCTGCTTTGAGTATTTCTATAATTATAATAATTTCTGCTGATCTCCTGGGATTTTCACACACAACAGTCTCTAGAGTTTACTCAGAATGGTGCAATAAAGAAAAAACATCTTGTGAACAGCAGTTCTGCGGACAGAAACACCTTGTTGATGAAAGAGTTCAATGGAGAATGGCCAGACTGGTTCGAGCTTTTTGTGTTTTCTTGGCAAACTTTGGACCCATTAATACCAATCAATCATGGCTTGAATGCCACAGCTTATCTGAGTATTGTTGCTGTCCATATGCATCCCTTCATGGCCACAATTTACCCATCTTCTAATGGCTACTTTCAGCATGATAATGCACCATGTCACAAAGCAAAAGTTGTCTCAAACTGGTTTCATGAACATGACAATGAGTTCAGTGCTCTTCAGTGGCTTTCCCAGTCACCGGAGTCAAATCCAAAAGAAGACTTTTGGGATGAGGTTCAGATTTGCAGCATGACAGTGCACCTGAAAAATGCAATCATCTCAACATGGACCAGAACTGCAAAGGACTGTCTGCAACATCTTGTGGAATCCAATACCAACGAAGAATTGACCCTTACAAAAGATTACTGCAGTTTTTTGGAAGTAATACCACAGTTTTTGTTACATGTAGAAAAATGCAGTTTTTTTGGACACAAAAAACTGTAATATTACAGTATAAAATAATAGATTTAATTTAACATTTTTCTGCTGAAGTACAACTGCAGTATTACTGCAAGTATTACAGAAATACAGTAGTAATCTGAATTGGCCTAATCAAAGTCCTGACTTGCTTCAATAAATACAATTATCCTTTATAAACTGTATTTTGTGTTTACTCAGGTTGTTTTATGCTGTTTTGTTCTAAACCAATTTAGTACATGTATAAAATATACAGAAGAATTCAAGATGGAGCAAATACTTTTTCACTGGTAAGTAATTGGAATTATTGGTCTGAATTAAACACAATCTAAAATCAGGTTGACACTTGTGCCTCCACAACAACTACATGTGGTTTTACTCAGACTTCAGGCACCATTCACGTGCTATCCCCAATAACCTTGCCAGTTCTACTGCCAGTTGAATGCCAGTTCTGCTCTCACTGTACGAGGCTAACATTTCTCTGCCTGATCTCTTTGCCTTCTCTCTTCTCTTTGACACAATGAAAAATAGAAAAATGAGTTATTTTCCCTTACATTACAATGTACTGGCTTGAGAGTTACAGTAAAACTACATGCTTTCTCTTTCTGCACTTACATTATTCTACAATGTAAATAATATCTTGCCAGACAATTAACCCAGAATCAGAAAAAAACTTTATTTAAGTGTACTCGCACAAGGAATTTGTTATGGTTTACAGAAGCTCTGAGCTCTCTCTCTCTCTCTCTCTCACACACACACTATCAGCATCTTTTAATGTTGCATAGCAGTGATCCACTGCTTTTACTTGTTGTACAGTAGTACTGTATAGTAGATGTTGTACTTGTACAGTAGTACTGTATAGTAGATGTTGTACTTGTTGTACAGTAGTACTGTATAGTAGATGTACTTGTACAGTAGTACTGTATAGTAGATGTTGTACTTGTTGTACAGTAGTACTGTATAGTAGATGTTGTACTTGTTGTACAGTAGTACTGTATAGTAGATGTTGTATTTGTACAGTAGTACTGTAGAGCAGTTGTACTAGTTGTACAGCAGTACACTGTTGCACAATACAGTATAACTGCATTACAATGCAGTACAAGTGCAGTATACATGCATTTCAGTGCATCACTTGATTATATTGCAAACCTACAGTTGTACTTCTTGTTCTTCTTCTTCTTTTTTTTTTTTACTGCAGTTTGTAAGGGAAGGCTGTTTTCAGAGCAAAATGAGGCCTTAGTGTAGTGTTCCTAATAAAGTGCTCAGTGAGTGTGTATTCTGTTTTCTTATGATTGAGCCTATTAAAAACACTTCTCTGGAGCTATAGTTGCTGTTGCTTTCGGAGATTAAATGCATATTTTATAAGATTAGATAAGAATGGTTGATATTTTAATATTTTTGCTTGAGAAATAACCCCAGGCAGAACTGTGTGACTTTTAACAGATAATAAGAGAGTATCTGACTCAGAAGTGTGTAGCGCCTCTAATCCTGCTGAACACATTTCACTGTGTGTGCTGCCACCTAGTGGAGACCAGTGGGACAAACCTAGTGTAAACGGGAACTAGAGAAAACGTCATCCTTTCACATGTGCATTTATCTCTGTGCTAGTTCTTGTTATAGTCTAAGTTAGTGGACTGATCAGATAATTTTTAAGGAACCTACATCTATGCCTACAACAGATTTATCAACACACTATTGAAAGTTTTCGATGACTTCGCAGCTCTTTTTAAACTTACATGTAAAACACAAAAAAGTGGTACAATTATAAGGCAGTCTAAAGGTCACATTGTTCTCCTGCTGTTCAGCACCACAGACTAAATGTAGTCTCTTCCCTTCTATGTTCATTTTCTTGTGTTAAGCCCGTAGTTGGCGCTCTTGTTTTGGTTTATGGCCTCATGTGCTTTTCCCTTCTCTTGCTCTAACCGCTTCAACACTAACTACAAGCTAATACACACCCCTGCTTATTTTATTCATATGTCCAATGCAGCTGTATGCTATCAGTAGAACAGATTTTGACCTCATTTCACTCTTCCGGACTTCATTTTACCACGCCTAGGGTGTTTGCTTATTTCAGCTGCTCTCGGTTAGTTTGTAGCCTAGCCTATAATCTCACACAAAAGACTGTTGCAAGTAATGCTGCCTTTACGTGCTACCGGAATTCTCCCACTTCCCACTTCTGAAGTGGTAATTACGACTATGTTGTGTTCACATACTGTGTTGTCGGAGAGAACATGGAACATGAAACATAAACGACGCCAGGTTCATTCATACACATTTCTTTTTCTTTCTTTCTTTCTTTCTTTCTTTCTTCTTCTTCTTCTTCTTCTTTTTTTTTTTTTACTTTACTTTTATTTTGATACCATAACACATACTACGTCCCCTTGCCGACGGGAATTTTGGTCAAATACAAGCTATTTTCACGGTGTACAAATGTACAACATGCATAGACTGGTTACTGATATAGTACACAAATGAACATGACCATAACAACAAGCGCTAACAATTAGCTGCATTTAGAAAAAAATGAATAGTAGTACACAAACTGCCCTCTCCTCCACCATGGTGAAAGTTCAGGACTCCTCCCATCTCGGAAACTCGGGTGTCAAAATCATCTCCAAGTTTCCCAGTCGTAATTACGACTTGAGGGATCATTCATGGGCAACGTCCTAGTGGGAAACTCGTATTTACGGTAATTCTGATAGCACGTGAAGGTAGCATAAATGGCTGTAGTATATTTGACAGCTGTGTGTTAGTGGACGCGCGATTCCTAGGCTCTAAGCTGGAGGTGTCCAGTCTATCGATTTAGGAGAAGTCCTCTGAACTTCATTACAGGTTTGTAAACTTTATAAGGATGTCGGTGAAACTTGGTGACTGAAGGAGCAACGGAGTGAAGTGAAGCCAAAATGAGGAGTCGCAGTAATTCTGGAGTCAAACTCGACAACTATGCTCGGATAATTCACCAAACTATCCTTCGCCACCAAGTGAGTAGAAGTAGGACGCAAGTTGAGTAAACTTAGCACTGTGTCTGCTGTTCTGTGTTGAACCGTTTTATATAGCTACTAGTCATTCTGAATGTTTTCTGAGACCATGTTCGCTGGTGTAAAGAACAAACACAAACACGGGTTTAGCTGGATATTTGTCACAGAATGAACTTGTGATATTGTGTTACTTGAGTTTATCTACACTGAATGCTCTACAGTAAACTTAAAAGCGTGTTTAGTTTGGAAAATAAGGACTGTTTTTGTTTAGCATTTTCACTCAGTACCAACTGACTGGCCACCTATCAGCCACAGCACAGACTGATGACCCTTTCTGGCTGATGTTATTCTACTGTGCTTCAGAAATGTATCTTCACTCAGTTTCAGGTTCCAGCTGTAGGTCCTTCCCTAGAGCTAGAAGTTTGGTGCTGTTATTTGCATACTTCCTAGCAATGGAATTCACACATCTTCTTGCAGAGTTCCTGGAAAGTCACATCCACGGAAAGTCTATGATTACTCAGTTAGTCTACTACTTAAGCTGTACTTTTCAATTTTAGCTTAGAAAAAGGCCTATATTTTGGATTTATACTCCTTCAGTTACATTCTTCGGTGTATCGCATATAAGAATTCCTTTCACAATCAAAGGAATAAATTTTATAGTTAGATGACGGTATAGCTTTATGCTTTTTGATCAACAGACAGCGCAGTTTTCTAAATACATAAATCAATTATCCATTTATCTCTTGCGTCATACTGCATATATAGCATATATGATTTAAAATGTCTCCCCCCCCCAACAATATATGTGATGTGTAGGATCCAGTGACTGGTCTTCTTCCTGCGAGTGAGGAACAGCCGGATGCCTGGGTCAGGGATAACGTCTACAGCATCATCTCCGTGTGGGCTCTAAGTCTAGCCTACAGGAAGAATGCAGACCGGGACGAGGACAAGGCCAAGGCTTACGAGCTGGAGCAGGTAGTGGACTTGATGGATTCGACCCTCTAAAACATATCTCCTCGGGGATCTATTTCACATTTGGGAAGCCAGGAAGTCAGGAATGCAAAGCGTGATGCATTATACAGAATCTAGACCCAGTTACTCTTTTTCAGATCTGAATGGGAAACATGATATACCTGAAATGAACTGTATTCTATTGAGAGAATGTAAAATGAATGAGTGCATGGGAACCTCTGTCCTAGTGAATAGATGAAACTGGTGGGGGAAAAAAAGGAATCTATTATATGAATCTATTACAGTAGTGAAGAATCACCACTGAACAATTTTTCTAAAGTGACATGTTCAAGTACACTAAAGTGTCCTTACTGTATACTCTTAAGGGTTATGTGGCTATTTATTTATGTGTGGACTGGTCAAGCATTTGCAGTCTCAAATTACCTCCTTAAAGAGGAGATGAAAAGGTCAGAGTGTGTTTGTTTTTTTTAGCCATATGCCTGTGTACTTTTTTAAATATCCATGATCTTTATCTTTATTTTGTCTCCCCTTACACCCATGCTAACCTTGTTTTTCTCTCTATAGAGTGTTGTGAAGCTTATGAGAGGCCTACTTCAGTGCATCATGCGGCAGGTATTTCAGCACTGTCTCGTGCTTACCACTTTAAGGAATGCAACACACTGACATTAAGAACTATTTACAAACTATGTACTATGTACCAAAGCCCAAAATCCTCAAAGAGCCTGGCAGTACCAATAGTGACATGTCATTCTGTTTCCCCTCTGTACACTTTAAGTATCCCCCAGTTACATCTGTCCTGCACAGCTGAACACTTGTGACATATTTGCTATCTAACGGGTCTGTGTGACTGACTCTCTGCTCTCGCAGCTGGACAAAGTGGAGAAATTCAAGTACAGCAAGAGCACCATGGACTGCGTCCATGCCAAGTACAACACACGCACTTGCGCCACAGTGGTGGGCGATACTGAGTGGGGCCACTTACAGATGGATGCCACCTCACTCTTCCTGCTCTTTCTAGCACAGATGACTGCCTCGGGTATGCTGGGCCATTGCATTTTTACCAAAACTTACCCAATTATTCTTAAGCCTTGACTGACCAAGCTAGTGTTCCTTCATAGGCCTGTTGGAGTTTTCCATTAGTCCATCAGTGCCAAGTGAAAATATTGAATTGGTGTTGGAGACTGGTAGAATAGAAATCAAAGTAAGCAAAGGACACTGTTAGGATAACACAAAAAGTGAGGAAGTGTACAGAATAAACAAAATATCTTGACTAAAATTCCACTCCACAATACTATAGGTGTTCAAAATGTTTCCATTGTAGACATTGTTACACACTGTTTTCAAGTAACATTTACAGTTGTGTGATTTGCATTTTAAGCTTTTTTCGTGATACAGTGTTTTCCAGGGTTTTTTTTTTTTTTTTTTTAAAGTTAAATACACATCCTACTAGTATGGGGAATTATTTCTTTTAACTCTGGTGCAGATTTTTGGGGTGTGGGCTTGTGTTCAGTTGCAACCTTTCACCTCAGTTGCCCTTGGTAAGCATTAGCATTTAGATGATGCTTGGCGTGTCATGAACAAAACCTTCAGACTGAATTACAGTCTCCACAAAATCTATAGTAAGAAAGAATTTTATGAAGGGTAAAACATGGTTCATACTAATATGTGTATATGGTTTTCAGATTAGGTAGAACAGAATATAACTACTCATATTATTAATTTGCATAATATTAATTGGGAGCAAATATATTTGATTCATTAAGCAATATTCACATGTTTGAATTAGTAAAACAATGTTGGGTTTGAACTTGTGCTCAGAGCTTGAATAAATCCAGTCCTGAGTGGTTTAAACAGCATCAAGATTATTTATTTTGATTTGGGCCCTCTCAGGTTTGCACATGGTGTACACTCAGGATGAAGTGGATGTGATCCAGAATCTGATGTTTTACATTGAAGGTGCATACAAAGTGGCAGTAAGTCTCTCTAATAAACACATTATAAACTATTATGATGTATTATAAACACATTCTTCTTTATGTATGAGTGTACTGTAGATAGGCCTTTTATCTGTGACGGGTCTGCTCTGAGCTTGATGCACTTTCTCTGGGCAGGACTATGGAATGTGGGAGCGAGGAGACAAGACTAACCAGGGCATCCCAGAGCTCAACGCCAGCTCCATCGGCATGGCCAAAGTGAGTTTGTTTCGTGTGTGAAGTTGGATGATTTTGTGTATAACAGACTAGACATGTGCTGATCAGAAATTTTAGTATGACAGAATTATTACACATATAAAGTCTCAAAATAATGAATTTAAAGATCAGTAAACCGCACAAAGTTGGTTTTATTCAGTGACCATGTCTCATTTACACATCACACACTCACATGCACATGCACACTGACAAGCTTTCCATCAATGCCCCTGAGCAGCTGAGAATGCAGCTAAGGTTTGCCTAACAGAAGGCCTTCTGCATTTCTCCCATGCAAGTACAGCCCTATGACGCTGTCACTGGTGTGCTTGACCTATTGTAAACTCAGCATGATCTCTGCCAGACTTCTTTTCCCTTACGCCCATGAAGCCCAGCCAACTGCAGTAAACTGTGGCAGTTCCTCTAACTTTGTGCAGTGAGACAATGGAAACATTCTTCTCTTTTCATAGAAAAAAAATGGTACAGAGTCTGTTGTATCACCCTGGCACTCTATAGTGAAATGGCTCTGATTTCAATTCAGTAGTTAGGACTCTTAACATGTATAGAGTGGGTTTAAACTTTGTATTTCCTTATGAAGCTTGAGCCACGTTTAAATGCAATGTGTGAATAGAGTCTTTGTGACTGTAGGCAGCGCTGGAGGCACTGGATGCGCTGAACCTATTTGGGGCTAAAGGAGGGCCCAGCTCAGTGGTCCATGCTCTGCCAGATGACATCCAGCACTGTCAGGTGAAGCCAGCATTGAATGCACTCCTAAATCTTCATCAAAACATTGCCCTATTGCTTTACTTCTTAAAGGAGTTCTGCTACTGCCCTTGTAGTGTGATCTGTCTGATGTCTGTCTGACTGAGGGAAAGGGACAGAATTTATTTCTAGAAAGAAGAAAAATTATCTGCCAATAGTACAAGACTATTTCAAGATTAAAATGAGTAAAAAAAAAAAAAAGGCTAGAAATATGTTTAATAATCATATATTTGGTTTATGGTAGTCTTATAATTTAGTGCTTCCTTGCTCCAGCACACCTTCATCACAGCATAAACCATGCCTGATCCATCAAATCTTTTCATGATGCTTGATATCCAGGTATGCCTATTCTAAAAAACAAACAAAACATGCCCTTAAAGAGAAGCAACTGACAAGAAAGATTCCGATTCATCTTTTACAATTGATTCTTCTTGGGTCATTTGTTAAAATGCACATTGTTTCCTTGGTTATGATTGCTAAATGCTTAGCTGTCTATGTAACCCCAGATGATAGAGGTGCTGTAGACATGGTTGCTGGTTTTCTGTGTCTGTCATTTTCACTCAGTATGTCTCGTTTTCACATGCACAATTTAAACTGTGACTGTGATATGGGTTGAAAATACTTCAGTATACAAATAGATTGACAGCAGCTATTATCATTGTGTCCAGTCCATTCTTAACTCCATGTTGCCCAGAGCGTCCACATCGAAAGAAGTAGATGCTGGCGTTCTCGCCATTATCACGTATCCAGCCTTCGCTGTGGAGGACATGGAATTAGTCAACATCACCAAAGAGGAAATCATTTCCAAACTACAGGTTGGATCTCAATTTGTATAAGCATGCACATTATGGTTGTGTTTTGAATGCAAATGACTTTTTAACTGTACTCTTTGTGTTCTGTAGGGGCGATATGGTTGCTGTCGGTTTCTCAGAGATGGTCATAAAACACCTAAAGAGGTAGGATATTATGAATTACCCATCATGTGTATTTATTAACCAAATATTGTTCAGATAGGCAGCAGAAAAGATAATAACTTAATATTATCTTTTTTCACAAACCTAAACAATTTAGGTATATGATGGTTGCTCTTATTATTGCTGTATCATCATTTATGGATGCTTCATTGTATATCCCATATGTCCTCTCTGTGTCCACAGGATCCCAATAGGCTGTATTATGAATCCGCTGAGCTGAAGCTGTTTGAGAACATTGAATGTGAGTGGCCTCTCTTCTGGACCTACCTCATCCTTGATGGCATCTTTCTAAACAACCAAGAGCAGGTAAAACCCCTAGGATTTTTTAGAGAAGATCAAAAAGTAATGTTATAAAATATGTTCAACTGCTGTCCATCATCAAGTTGAAAATGAACTGTAAATATCAAAGTAAGAAATGTATCAATGCTCTATATCACAGGTTCTTATTTCAGTGATATAAACCTGGTCTCAATGAGAGATCCTGAGGGTTTGTAGGGGAGATTTTACCCCCCATTTTCTCCCTTTTGTCTTGGCCAATTACCACTCAGTAGTCAGGTCTCCTGTATCATATAACAGCTACCAGCCAGGAATGTGACCAGTCCGAGACATGTGAAGCCAAACAGCTGTCGCTTTTCAAACTGCTGCTCCTGCTTTGTCACAGGGCAGCATAACACTCTCAGAGGAAAGCAATATCTGCCCCCTTCCTCACAAATGCCCGCGATTGGCTAATGTCACTGTAATTGACAGGGGAGAGACAGTATGCCACACCTCCTACCCAGAGAGCATGGCCAATTGTGCTCTCTTTGACTCCTGGCCATGCATTGCTGTGACATCATCAGGATTTGAACTTGCAAGCTCTAGATGATAGGGCAACTTTTCTGTTGCGCCAATTCCTGAGATTTTTATTCAGCTCCAGTTCCTGATAATACCTGGAACAATTGGCTAGACTGAATTGCCCATAGGTGTGAATGAGTGTGTGAAAATGTGTGTGCATGGTGTATTCTGATGGGCTGGCATCCTGTCCAGGATATATTCCCGCCTTGCACCCAGTGTTTCCGGGATACATTTACGTTTATGGCATTTGGCAGACGCCCTTATCCAGAGCGACTTACTGTACATAAGTGCTTTGAAGTCTCTATCAATAAATACATTCTGATACTGGTTCGCTAGGTCACAGACTAAGGGATTCTGACTTGTTAAATGATGCTTTTCTTGGATTGGGTCTCATCAGGTGCAGGAGTACAGAGAGGCACTGGATGGTATACTAATCAAACAGAAGGATGGGATACGTCTGCTACCTGAACTCTACAGTGTCCCTCCTGATCGGGTAAGGTTCATTTGAAATGTTGTTATAGTGGCAGTAAAATATTTGTAGAATCTTGGCTAGATGTGAAGATTGAACAATATTCTCCTAGGTAGATGAGGAGTATGTGAATCCTCATTCTGTAGAGAGGATCCCTATGGGCAAGTGCCCTCTAAAGTGGGGCCAGTCACTGTACATTCTGGGAAATCTGTTGGCAGAGGTGAGGGCACACTTCCACCACATCTTGAGAAAAAGAGCTTGCTTTATGACTGGTATATAAATAGTATAAAAAATAGTATAAAAAATTATGTTCTTGTACAAATAACATCAGGGCTTCCTGGCCCCTGGAGAAATAGACCCACTCAACCGCAGGTTCTCCACCATCCCCAAGCCTGATGTGGTTGTCCAAGGCAAGTTCCATTTTTAGGCAAATTATATCAGCTAGAATAGTTTCACATATTGTCAATTTCATGTGATGTTCTAAACCTTGGATGTTTGTTTATTTGTTCTTGGTATTGTGTAGTGTGCATTCTGGCAGAAAATGATGAGATTAAGGCATTGCTACTGAAGAATGGGATAGAGGTGGATACAGTGGCAGACATCCACCCCATCAGAGTGCAACCTTCTCGAGTTCTTAGTTACATTTACGCTCGACTAGGTAGGAGCCATGTCCTACTGTTTAAAAACTTTCCAAAAGCTCAGACCACTGTAATGAAGTGATTCATTTGGTTAATTTTTTTTTCTCCCAAAGGACGTAATCAGAGGCTGGGGCTGACTGGCAGGCCATGTCGCAGGATTGGTGTATTGGGGACCTCCAAGCTCTACATCATCCGCAACACTATCTTCACCTTTACACCGCAGGTACTGAAACAGAGAACACATTTTGGTCTTCTTAACTTGGTGGTTATGGATATTGTTTTGCCATTTTTAAACTATTAAAAAAAAGAAAGATTAAGGTAATACACAATGCTCATGAATTTCTAGTCAGTGTTCTTGATTGTGTTTTCTCTTATCCCTCATTTTTTGTGGCTTTGTTTGTGTTTTTCTACACTTTTTTTTTTTTTTCCCCTGGTAGTTCATTGATCACCAGCAGTTTTACTTGGCCCTTGATAACAGGATGATTGTGGAGATGCTGCGTACTGATCTTTCCTACTTGTCCTCTCGCTGGAGAATGACAGGCCGGCCTACCGTCACTTTCCCTGTCTCCCAGACCATGCTCAGTGAGTGGGACTGATGTTCATATGTTATTCTGCACCACTGCAGTCAAGGGTTAATATGCTTTTTAAGTTTGGATAAGCTTATTTAGGATTCAGCTCATAATGGTCTATTAACTGAAACATGTAATTTGATTAAGTAGTGAATCACTGCATGTTACATGCTGACATTTTCCAGCATGTTTGAAGGATGATTGACAACAATATCTTGTAGCGTGAACTACGTCTAGCAGTAAGAACAGCTGATTATACAGAAAGAGGAGAATCTCTGCAATTGCGGTACAGCGGATTCCTGAACTCAGTCCTATCGTGTATATACAGATTGTATCAAGAGGAAAAAAAACAAACAAATTTCAGCAGAAATAAATATGCAAACCCATGTTTCCAGATGATATACAATATAGACAAGGACTTATTTTTTGGAAGAGACGGAGAGATTTTCTGTTTCTATTTTTTTGTGAGAGCTGGGTTTTCTGTTCAGGACATTTGCGTTATATAAGCAAAGGTTCTAATCTATACTTAATAAAGGTGTAGTCTTTTTCTCTATTGGATTACATCTGTATATCTTCCAAAAATCGTGTTTCTTCCGACTCTTATGATAGGCAATAAAAAAAAAAATTAAATCAACACTTTGAAGGTTTTAGAGGCACAGCCATCAGGAGAGACATGTTTCCCTAAGACTCATGAGAGACTTAACCAGAGGAAGAGATACTAGGTATGTGAAGTGTTGTAACTTTCCTTTCAGCTGAGAACCACACAGACTTGGACCCTGTAGTACTGGCTACTCTGAACAAACTTCAGGATGGCTACTATGGAGGAGCGAGGTAAGAGCAAAGCTGTGAGACATGTAATTAACCTTTCCTTTATCATGTTTTATGCAGATATTTAATCTCTTCTCTCTTTTTTAGGATACAGACAGGAAAGTTGTCGGAGTTCTTGACCACGTCCTGTTTTGCTCATCTGAGCTTCCTGGATAATGGTAAGCCTCGCTCCAGCAGTCTGAGCTGGGGCAAGGATGAGGATGATGAGTACAGCTTCCATAATGAAGGCGCTATGCATAATCTCAACATTAGTGATGGTAAGGAGGAACAGCCACGGGATACAGCACCATCAGTTTACTGTAACTTCATTGTTTAACACTTGTTTAAACTCTTAACAATGGTCAGGGCTTTCTTATCTCCTTAAGTTTTCGTATACTCAAAAATCAAATAATCATTAATCATTTGTGTTCATGAAAGCATGATTCTGAATATTTTCCTCATCATCTTAATGCATCTTTTATAACAAGCTAACATATATCTAACAAATCTGAGCCCGTGATTAATTTCTCAACCTTCATTGCAAGAGAAGGTGAAGTGTAGGATGGTGCATTTAATACAAAATAACTATCCACTCCTGAAAAGTTTTGCTTTTGTTATGCAGATAGTTATAACATGTTCCTCTAAATCCTTTTGAGGGTTGCATACAGTAGTGGCTGGTTTACTGCATCAGATCATGCATAGCTAGCATTTTCTACGTGGAGAATGTATCTGTCTTTGTTGTGCAATAGTTATTTTAGAGTTTGTTTCAGTATATAGATTCAGGCATGACTAGATGCTAAGATCTATTTGAAATTGGAGCTATTGGAGTTTAAATTTAGTTTAAAGTAAGTTTAACATGTTTTCTGTTATGGAAGCATATTTTGGGGTACCATACAATTATTTAAATAAACATATTCTCTTTACTTTATTTCTGTACATATCTCTTATGCATATCTGTCTAGTTGTCCATCAAGCAAAACAACACTTTGTATCTTTTCTCCTCTCAGATGAAGATGATCTTGCACAGTATTTGGATCAGCTTTTGACCGCTGCAGTGCCTCAGCGGGGGATGAGAGCAGAGGACAAGGCCAGCGGGCTGTGCCGCTTCAGGGCTGCAGCCAATCAAACAAGAGAGATAGTGTCTTTAGTCAACAAGGCCAGAGATCTCCAGCTACATAGTGAGCAATGCTGTTGCATATTGTTGCTCATGCATTTTGCCTGTGCATTTCATCCTTGTAATTTTTAAAATTTTATTATTTCAGATGTGCAAATGTATCTGCCCACCAAGCTCTTCCGATCACCTCAACCGTCTCTAAATTTAAAAGACTCCTCTAGACCTGAACCAAGCCAGGTATATGCATGCACATTTATACACCTACACACAAAAGAAAGAGAAAAAACTTTTTTTCTCTAGCTAATTGTTTTCTGCTTCAGGGTCCAGAGATGTTTGTGTCATCAGATTTAAACCTGCCCCGTGATGCTAATGGAGCTATAGATTACATGGCTCTGGCCCAGCTGCTTAAGGATACACAGGGTCTCCAAGACCAGGCGGACATCCTATACATCCTCT
Source organism: Pangasius sanitwongsei (assembly GCA_037576675.1). Classification (NCBI taxonomy): domain Eukaryota; kingdom Metazoa; phylum Chordata; class Actinopteri; order Siluriformes; family Pangasiidae; genus Pangasius; species Pangasius sanitwongsei. The sequence continues at coordinate 13,382,370 of CM075006.1, read as the reverse complement.
TCAAAGACAAGTCAGCTTTCACCTTTTAAATCCATGTTTATATAATTGTGTCTATTTGTATGTATATATGTGTATATATATGTGTGTGTGTGTGTGTGTGTGTGTGTATGTGTGTGTGTGTGTATATATGTATATATATATATATATATACAGTTAAGTTAGGTCTGGGTCCAGGTATTTGGACAATGACAGAGTTTTTGTGATTTTGCCTTTATACACCACCCCAGTGGATTTGAAATAAAACAATCAAGATGTGATCAAAGTGTAGACTTTCAGCTTTATTTTAAGAGGTTCCACATAAATATGGCATTTACCATTTAGGAATTACAGCCGTTTTCAGCAAAGTACCTCCATTTTCTCCATATAACCATAACTTTAATACTTGGATGAAAATCCTTTGCAGACAATGACTGCCTGAAGTCTGGAGCCCATGTTCTCAAAACTCAAATTCTGAGTTGAAAAGCATGCTCTAATGGGTTGAGATCAGGCAACTGACTTGGCCATTGAAGAATATTCCATTTATTTGCCTTTAAAAAGTCTTGAGTTGCTTTCGCAGTATGTTTAGGGTCATTATCCACCTGCACTGTGAAGCGGCGTCCTATCAGTTT
>CM075006.1:13359085-13374319 GCA_037576675.1 Pangasius sanitwongsei | reverse complement strand
CAGGCCAAGTGATTAGGACACCTGATTCTGATCATTTGGATGGGTGACCGAATACTTTTGGTAATATAGTGTATCTGCAGGCAGATATGGGTTATTCAAGGCATTGATAATTTTGGATCATATGCATAATTTTGGTTGTCCTTAGGCTGATATGACCAAAATAGTACATTTATTTTTGTGCAGTTGTGAGTCAGTGTCTTTATTATTCTAAATCATTTGCATATTTTGGTGCCATCTGCAGGTCACAGCAATGGCAGCAAGTGGGCCGCTGCGAGAGAGAGAAGATGGGGCTGATTGTCAGAGATGTGGGAGAATTTTGGTAATGAATCAGATTTTATTCTTGACAAAGTTCTGAATAGAATTTAAAGTAGGGATGCATCAATAATGAGACTGATATTGGGTCCAATTCTGTGCTCATTTGCACGCATACTTGTACTCATAACAAATCCTCCAAAACCAACATCGGATACCATGTGATACTATGTGATGTAAGCCTAGTGTATGTGTCATAGTTAATGAACTGAATTGTGTGCTGAATTGTGAGCACACGAAAATGCAGCAAGTCTGGAGCAGTGAAGCGAGCATGCACGGAACCTCTCAGATGTGAGAGAAATTCTGTGGGTTCTGTGAGCAGCTGTGACACATGCTTTTTATTTCCTTCCGCACCTTTGCTCATGAGGTGCGATTCAAGGTGTGATGCATGGCAGTTTACGCTCACTGATCCTGCTGTGCATGCTCAGGTCTACCTCCCTTATGCTCTATATTAATGATAACATCTTAAACATAAAACTCACCATGAAGTGACTAGCAGTTCACAACAATTAGCAGCCAACATAAATAGAGCTAAATAAAATGTTCCATGATGTTCCTGATTTCTTAACGCTAACAAGTTACATATTTTGGTATCAGTATTGCTGTTGGTATTGGCAAGTATCAAAAAACATGTACTTGTACTCTAAAAAAAAAATTGGTAATGCATTCCTATTTTAAAGTATTTCTTGTTATGTTATATAATATACAACATGGACATTTTACTTATGTAAAATATCTTAACATATTATAGGTTAATTGCAGACCTTTGTGTGTTTCCCTCACTAGGATGGAGTTTGAGGACTTCTGCCACTACTTCACAGATATGGTGGTGTGCAGGTTGGTGGAACGATGCCTATTCTGGCATTGGGGTCACTGGAGAGAGACACATTGTACTGGAGAGTGGACTCATGCTCCTCTAGACTCACCAAGACCAACTGCTTCTCAAGCCTCCAACACCCAGAAGGTCTCCTCAAGTTCCCAATGGTCTCTTCCAGCTACTGCCCCAAGAGGAGATAGGAAAGAAGAAAGGCTGAGTGAAAGGCAGCTGCATGAAAGGAGGGACCACACAGTGAAGAAGAAAGCTAAAGGTGAACAGAAAGCTGGGCCAACACAAAGAGGAGAGAGGACAACAAAGGAGAATGAAGATGAGTTTCAGGGAAAAGAGGAAGGAGTGGTGGATGAAAGTTGGGAGAGAGAGATGGACAGGAGAAGTAGGTGTGGGGGATGTATTAACCACAGAGAGACATTTCTTCATAACCCTCAGGTACAGCAGACATGTTCACCAGAGAACATTTAACTTTCTACTGTAGCCAAATTCAAAAAAGATTAAACATGATGAAAGTTAGACTGATGCCATGTACTTAAAAAACACGCAATTTACTCATAAATGATATACTGTATAAATGAAAAGGCACTCTCAAGCATCTCTAAAATTGTACAGTTAGAATACATTTTCTAACAGACCTTTACAGAATAGGCTGCTTGGAATTTTTATCTACTTTTGCATCATTCCTTTAGTCACATATAAGCCAAACTTTTACTTCAGCTCCACAATCTTCTCTGCTTCAGTTCATGTTCGAGCTGGGAGGAGAGGGGGATGAGGTGCTCATATGTCTGCAGCAAGAAGATAGAAGAATGAAACGGAGGGAAGGAGGAGGTGAAAATCTTCCAATTGGCTTTGAGGTGCTGAGGGTAAGAGTCTGCGTCCAATCTGTTACTGTTACTGTTATCACTTATGGGCATATACTGTACCTGCAGATTTGTCAGGTTCAAATAAGCAAATATGTTGATAGGTACCAATGCACTTAGTAGAGGAGGTCCAAGGAGTTCCCTGCTTTATCACATTTTGTGTAATATTCATAAAATTGGCCTGTTCCATTGTCACTGTTTCCAAACACATGCTTACACAGGATATACATGGCAAGGTCATCTTGTCACGTGCTGCTTTGACTATAGTGTTACCTTTCAAATTGTCTTTATCGTTTTAATGCCCTTTCAGGTCGAGGTTAACCGTATGAGTAGGGTACAGTGTTTTACTGAGCAGGCAGCCAGTTCAGTCTACATGGACTCACGTAGCATTACCCTGCGTGTAACCCTTGACCCTGGGCGCTATGCCCTCCTACCAACCACCTTCCTGCCTGGGTTTACTGGCCGCTTCCTTCTCCGCCTCTTCTCACACACACATGTCAAACTCAGGTGAGATGTTGCAGGCCATGTGTAGACTGTATCAGAGTGCAGAAATGAATCCATATATTACATGATTTATCATCAGTTTGATATTTTATAAAGCTACATAATGTATAGCCTCCCTCCAATCACCATATGTCTATCTCCAAATACACGTGACAGCTATAAGAGTATATGTTCCACTGCTCTCTCTTTCTGTAGGGAGCTGAAGGAGGAGTTGCCTGCTCCCTCTCTGTGGCAGTGTTGTCTGCGTCAGCCATGTGCTGTTCTTACAGTACACCTTCACAGAGCCTCCACGCTCAGCAAGCCCAAACATCCAGGTTGCTATTATTATACAACCATAACACCCTCATAATTCGGCTCATAATATATATGATTTATACAGGGTAAATGGGCTGCTTAAAGCACCACTTATTTATATATATTTATATGTATTATTTATATATATTTATATTTATATAGTTCATGCTTGAAAGGTACTTAAATTAAAGTAAGACCTTTTATGGCCTAATATGTCACTGTGTCATTCATAATAAGTTTAAAATTGATGTGTTAATGTTCTGATTTTGGAAAACACTTTACTTATTTGCTTTTACATCTAGTCATTTAGCAGACAATCTAATTCAGAATGAATGAAAAACACTCTGTTTGGCACAAAGACAATAGCAAATTCCTGCAACATGCCCCTACATTTCGGTACTTGGACTGACACAGATCAAATGCTGGCACCTGATGCCTTCGGCTGTCATTTGACGAAATCTCTTGGCTATTCCTTGAAAATAAAACAAGATTGTTCTTGAAAAGTCCCATAATTTAATTTTAAGACATCTGTACGAACTGTTACTTCAGTATGAACTCTTACCATTTTTCTTCCTCACAGCTCCAGATGTATATGCTCTCATTAGGTGTGAGGAGGAAACTGTAAGGACACGTGTATTTAAAAAAGATGGAAGTCCTGAATTTAACACTAAAGCCATTTTCTACAGGAGGAAACCTAAGAGGAAAATCTGCATAGAGGTGAGATGTGATTCTTCAACAACTTGCACAAAAGTCTCAGTAATATAGAAACCTTCAGCAATGTGTGTGTATTTGTGTGCATCCAGCTATGGGGAAGTGGTTTGCTATTTGACTCCTTCCTGGGAAGAGCTTATCTTCAAACAGGGGCCAGTGAACGAGGGCGGACCAGAGTGATTGAACTGCAAGGTGGTCAGTCTCGCGGCTGCATCTATGTAGAGACCTCCGCCAGTCAGTGCCTGACAGACTTATGACTTTTCCATTGACTTATACAGTGGAACCGAGCTATTACTAAAATCTGAAAACTGACTAGAAAAGCCATCTTGGGACCAGACTTCTGCAAGTTTCTCCTTTACAGTCTGGTATTGTCATGCACTTGCCTGCTTCTGATTGGTCAGGAGACCTGCTTGCTTTTGTTGAGTGGTATAGTAGGTACTGTAGCATGAATGTGTGTGCATAGTGTCTTTTTTTTGTGATTGTAGGACATGAATCTGTGTCAGCCTGGTCTTAGGCTAAAGGGAAAGTTTTAGCTATTATAACAGTGCTCACAAAATGTTGTTCATCAATGGTGCTTTTGAATATCATATTAGTCCAAAGTAAGTAAAAGAGCATTTGTTATTGCGTGATAGGCTAGCAGTTAGTTAAGGTAATAGTTAAGGTTGCATAGTTATCTGCTGGTCAGATATTAAAAGCAAAACCTAAAATTCACATAAGGACACTGTTGATGTTGACAATGATGTTCATGTAACCAGGCCTCTGAAAACATTTCAAACATTTTTTTTAACCACAAAAATAGCAGCATTTCTGTTTTCTCTGAATAAAAGTATGTTGTTTATTCTAGATAGTCAGTGAACCAGTTCCTCTTGAAATGGTTGTGACCTACATATTTGACATAATTATCTTATGTACAAATGAGATAAATACATGAACCAAACAGAATACATTTTCTCTTTCTGATCTAGGAATTGTGGTGGAGTAATTTGAGCTACACAAACAAACTTAGGCGTCGTTGCCTCTGCTTTACCAGATTTTATTTTACCTCAGTTACCTTCATAGTGTGTTAATATGTCATCTGTCATCCAGTCCAATACATACAAAACATGGTGCCAGAATTTTTTAACTCATTTATTAATCCCATAATTTTGAATATTGTTTGATTTTGCAGACACGGTGATGTAGTGAGTTGCATTGTCGCTTCACAAGTCCAGGGTCTGGATCAGGATCCTGAGCTCAGGTTACTGTCTATGTGAAGTTTCTGTGCATGTTCTCTCCATGTCCATGTGGGTTTCCTCTGGATTCTCAGGTTTCCTTGATGCTATGAACATTATATTTTAATGTGCAGTAATAGTCAGTCCCATGCCCTATTATAAAAGGATGTGCACAGATTTGAATCTGTGCTGTGAAAAAACAAACCAAGCAAAGGAAAATGAAAACCTGTTCATCTCGTTATGCAGCTTGGTTTGAGGCATTGCAGAGCACTGAGATCAGCAGTTACAGAACACAAAAATTTACCAAGTTCAAACATATCTTGGTCCAAAGGTGCCAATGAGAATTTTTTTGGCAGTAATGTTTGACAAAAACAACCATTTGTCCTTTGATAAAGCACAGTTACATATACAATTTATTTATAAATGTTTAGAGGTAATTTAACTTTTAAACTGCTGTGTAACTGCCTCATTCTAGCTATAGAGGAGACTGGGGACAGTTGTAACATTAGGATTTGTTGTAACAGCACCAGCTGCACCGATTTGGGATAAGTTAGACTCTCATGATCACTACTGTACACTCCCACCTCCTTCCTGATCTCACTTGTGCAGTTTCATGGTTGTGTAAGCAAAGCTGCAGATTTTAGAGACAAAGAAAAAAAGAGACAAAGTCCCAGATGTAGAGGTAAGAAAGTAATTTTCATGACCAAGTTTATATTTTGATTAATATTTTGATTATTTTGATTAAAGTTAAAATGACAGAACTTGTATTAGGTTAAATAGTAGTCTTTCAAATTAAATGTAATGCATTTCAATCCTGCTAATGTCAACCCACCATTCTACAACAGCTAGGAGTAAAATATCTGACAGGGTGGGGGTAGTTGTAACGTTTGAAAATAGTGTTATAACCAACCCCCGGTGATGACAAATGACTTTAAAAAAATGTTCTTTATTTTTCACATTGTTATTCACAGTATACACAGTGGAAAAGGGGGAGAAGAAAGATCAGACAGGGGAAATCAGTCAGATCTGTCACCAAGACCCATTCTGTCTTCCATACTACTTTTTTATTCTACATTTTTAGTTCATAAAGTTTGCATATCAACTGGCAGTGGAGTATAACCTCAAAGACCCCCGGTCTTGGGATGAAAAATCTATGGCATGTCCTGACTGGCTCTCAGCCTTTATGAAAAGACTCTGTGCATTTTCAGGAGCCTTGGGGAGTTAATTGAAAGGAATAGCTTTCATGGTAGTGATATATGGAATATGAAGAGACTTACACAGATGAGTAATAAACCATTGTCTGCTGAGAAGTGTCATAATTAAAATATTATGAACCTATGCATATACATAAAGAACATTGTTTTTTATGGACTGTACTTTCCTCTTATTGTTACAACTTACCCTATCGAGTGTTACAACTTGGCAGTATCGGGGTGAGTTGTAACAGTGGAACTCCTTTCATTTGACACCAATTCATGAAGACTGTGATATTATAACAGAGGTTGAAAGGACTGCTATTTCGAGTGGACAAATGTGGGAATGTTGTCTCTGAATTTGAGAGATCTAACACAAAAACTCTTAGAGTTACAGGTGCTGAGACAAAATATGTTACAGTCATCCCCAGTCTCCCCTATACTACACTGTAGATAGATCCAGGGAAGTGAGATGAGGACAGGACAAAGTGCTATATGATTTTTCTAATGTAACTCAGATAATGCTCAGATGTTCTCTGTGGACATGTGCTTAAAACACAATGCGCAATTAACAATAACTAAAGACAAAATATGGAAATTTTTTACTTTATTTACTTTTGTAAGTAAATAAAGTAAAACTAATTTACTTACAACTAATACAACTAGTACTACTACTACTACTAACTACTAATGTATATCACTAACAGTCCAAATTTCAAAACATCTGTAAATTACACAGTAATCCACACCAAAAGAGGGTGTGGTTTGGTAGGAAACAGAATAGCTGCTGTAGGAGTCAGTGTTTGCTTACGTCACATGCTGCACCCCAGTCATTCATAGTTGTTATTTCAAGCGTCTAAAATGGATTGTCTCATCTACTGAAAAAGACTGTACAGAGAACAGACAAAACTTGTGAAGCCGGTGGGTGAATGTTTTTTTTTACTTCTGTTTTCTGCTTGACATGGGATGTAATGAGGCAGTGGAGTTTATAAAGGTAGTATCTGTAGTGTTAAAGGTTGTCATTGCTTGATATCAGTCAATGCTGAGCTTGTTCTATGAATACAAGCATTTAGTTTTTTAGGGCTGTATGTATTTCATGCTGTATTTTCTGCATGTGCTTATTCTGTGATTTGTTCATTTTAATTTTGAACACGAATATGGGCTCCACCGCTGTTGGAAATGAAAGGGCAAGAAAGAATAAATGGAAAGAAAATGTGATTAAATCAAATGCTTGCTACTGCCATTGCAATGTGTGTTATGTGTGTTGGAATCAAACGAGAACATAAAACTTGTCATACTTGGAATGTCGTTTCCCCAGGACCATGATGCAACACAATACAGTGGCACAGTACACAGAACTACATAAGGTAACAGTGTGAGACAAGTGCAAAAAATACAATAAATACACAGGACAGCGAACGTCAACTAGACAGGACAAGAGAAGAGTGCTGAGTGGAAAAACTAGTGCAACAATTGTCTGTAAACTATTGACTGTGGTAGCAGCAATAAAAGAGTCATAATTCTAAAGTTAGAGTCATAATAAAGTATCCAACTGCAGCATTATAATGTCCAGGTGTATAGTAATAGTTGTAGATATTGTGCTTAGTCCAGGTGAGGAGGGAGGCAGCAGGGTATTGAGTATATTCCATCCAACCTCATTACAACAAAGATACAATATACACTATATGGCCAAAAGTTTGTGGACACCTGACCATCACACCCATATGTGGGCCTTCCCAGAACTGTTGCCACAAAGTTGGAAGCTCACAGTTGTATAGAATGTCTTGCAGTAGCATTACGATTTCTGTTCACTGGAACTAAGGAGCCCAAATCTGTTCCAGCATGACAATGCCCCTGTGCACAAAGCAAGCTCCAAGAAGACATGGAATTCAAGTTGCCTGACCTCAACCCCACTTAGCACCTTTTGGACGAAATGGAACACCGACTGCACCTCAGGCCTTCTCACCCAACATCAGTGCCTGACATAAAGCTCTTGTGGCTGAATGAGCACAAATCCCCACAGCCACGCTCCAAAATCTAATGGAAAGCCTTCCTAGAAGAGTGGAGGTTATTATACCAGCAAAGGGGGACTAAATCTGGAATGGGATGTTCAACAAGCACCTGTGGGTGTGATGGTCAGGTGTCCACAAACTTTTCCCCATATAGTGTACTCTTAAAGCTAAAGAATTTTTGTACATTGCTATTATTTTCAGGCGCAAGTGCTTCTGAGAATGTTTTTGCAACATAAGGCCTGGCTCTGATCTTAGATTAGATTAGATTAGATTAAACTTTATTGTCATTGTTCAAAGTACATGTACTAAGCCAATGAAATGCAGTTAGCATCTAACCAGAAGTGCATAAGTGGCATATTTACAATAAATTACAAATAAGGATATATAGCGATGAGGGTGATATGTAGACATGTAAAGAATATAATAGAAATGTGAACAGGACATACGAATGAATATATACAGATGAATATATACATACATACATACATACATATTATATATATATATGCACACACAGATATGCATGTATGTAGGTACAGTAGCGCAAAAAAAAAAACGCATTATAATTTATGTAGTGCAAAGAAGCAAGGTGAATAAACAGTGAAGTAAGTAACTGAAAACAGATATTACAGTATACAGTGTGATCAGCTCTTCAGAGTGGAAACAGCCACTGGGAAGAAGCTATTTCTCAGTCTGTTTGTAAAGGTTTGTATAGGAAACCATTATAGTAATGGTAATTTAAGCCGTTGCCATTAAGTAATAGTATCTCAGAAACACATCGTTTTTTTCCTGCTGTGTAGAGTGGACAGAATAATACACAATAGTTGCAGACACTATTGACAGCCAAGACAGCATTGATAGCACAAAGTTGAATTCTGTCAGTGAGCTATTTGGATGTTTGAGGGCTGAAATCTTTTGGAATGTAGAAAATGACTGAGGAGATGCTTTCATGCATAAGGATATTGTTGCTCTGAAGAATAGAGGTACCATCAAGAGGAGCAGTGACATCATCTGTGGAACTCACTATGTACCATCTGATCTTAGAGAAGCCGAGTCTTCTCTCAAAACTTATATCTTTAGGAGAGCTTTTACCTGATGACTTTTTTAAAATTATTATTACTATTATTGTTATTATTATTGAATTGTATTTTATCATTAACTCTTTGACACATGCTTATATACTTTGTTTTATGCCATGTACTTCTGTTTCTATTTTGTTTTCCTATGTAAAGTGCATTGAGAGGCCTTTTTAAAGGCGCTATATAAAATAAAGTTTTATTATTATTATTATTACAGTTCTGGAGGATGGATTGTTGAAATGATAGGAAAGCTCAGTATAACTGACATACAAGAAGAGGAAAATTATATTGTCAAATGTGTAATACAACTCTAAACTCAGTGACACACTCCTTTACAGCTGAGACATGCAGGATGAAACCACATGCGTTCCTCTCTCTGGAAAATGAACTGGATGATTATTGTAGCCTGCATGTGTGAATGTATAGAATGTCAACATCTTCAGGTGAAAGCTGGAAAGCAAAAAGAAAATTCTGACGTACCAGCAAAAAGGATCTCAGCTGAATTCAATATTGTAGCTAATGGCCACATTGGGCAGATTGATTGATCAATAAAGGGCTTCCAGGAGGCTTGAGCATCTTGAGGTGGCTTAATAGCTAGACAGTGACTCTTGCATAAATGCCATCTGTTGTCCTGTGTGTTGTCAAGTGTCTGCCAGGCACAAATTCTGTCAGGGAGAATGGAAGCTGAACCAAGCTAATAAAAGGGTTAGAGCATGGTAAAATTCAGCATGCTTTAAATGCAGAAGCTGGATCAACTGGCGTTTTAGTACTTCTGCTGAGTCTCATCATGGAGTCTGGGAGTGGCTAATTTTCATAATCAGGAAAGTGCTGTTCTCAATCCTCAGGCAACAGTGCTGAGATAGTGAATTGTTCCATCCTTGTGAGATCAAGTGTTTTTTCTGTGATTACTCCCATACAAACCTCACAGAACACTTAAATGAGCTAGACCAGGAGTGTCCAATTTTATCCACGAAGAGCCGGTATGGCTGCAGGTTATCATTCCGACCGAGCACATCTGATTCCACCTGTTTAATCTTGATCTTGAATCGACTACTCGGGTGGCTCCTGCTTGAGTGGAATTAAAAACTGCGGCCACACCAACCATTTGCAGAAAGGATTGGACATCCCTGACCTAGAGGCACTCGCTCATATTCTACTGCTGATCCACTACTTACCATTTCAGCAAGACAGACAGCCTTAGTCACAAAGAAGCTTTGTTCTTGGAGACAGTGTAGTTGGCCTACTGGAAAATTGATATGGACCTACTGTGACAACAGTTTTTAGCCCAAGATCTGCCGGTTGGGCTTGCGGATCTAACTGGGTTACCGGAGGAATAAACCTGGAAGTCCAGATCCCACTGGTTCCCTGTATCCTATGGATTTATGCTACTGGAATGTGGAAAGTGTGTAGGAATGTGGTTATTTTGGTTTATTTGGGAAACACTGTAATCGCTAACTGTTCCTGACAGCTGACCTTTTAGGTCACAGCTGAAAGGAAGAAGGAGATGAAGCATGTGGTTCATACACAGCACTTAACCTGGGGGTCATAGCACTTAACCTGGCTTAGACTCATCTGCAGTAGCAAGACAACATCACAGAGCCATAATAAAGAACGGATGAAAAAACTGAGTGACTTTAAACAGAAACTCCACTCAACAGTATTTTACTTTCCTGGACATTTATTTATTTAAAAATTGAAAAATTTTGTTTGGGTGTGCACATATAGGTGAAAGAATACAAAGCATCATGGCAGCAGCAGCAGATGCATGGCATCCCCTAAATGTGGTACCATCAGTAAACATTCCCTGTTTAGGTGAGTAGATTTTCACAAATAAATATCTGAGCGAATTCAGATTCCATTCTGGGTTTGAGGTCTTTATTTCTCTGTACAAACAAAATAGGTAATTACAGCCTATATCTATAGATGTGGAACTATTGTATGTGTTTTGCACTGTGGACACAGAATAAGTTTGACCTAAAAGTAAAATACTGTAATATTAATACATTAATTAACAATATTATTGTTAATCATAAATATTAATACTCTTTACTGTTATTTTAAAACAACAGTGCTCTCCAAATCACTGCTGGTGGCTATACCCATTGCTCAGATCGCCATAGGTAACTATCTACCTTCATGACAACCTTTACACTATGAAGAAAAGTTTACATTTCATGAGAGAGAGCTCAGTGAAAAGCCTGTTCACTCGATCCTTACTATACTGCCTTTCAAAATCCAGGTTTTTAAATAACAAAACAGAACAACTGGGATCTAAATGACTCAGATGACTAAAGATTGTTTACCTATGTGTCATAACACCCCAAACTTTTGTTTGTTGGATAACACAAGCATGCTTGTTCTAAAGCTGCATATTGAGTACAGTGAGTTACAAGAAATTAACTTCCAACTAATTGAGAAAAATACCATTCATTCACGCTACTCCACTTGAAGTCGACAAGATATATGTTCTTTTCGATTTGCGGCCATTCTGATACATTTAGATAGTGACTCATTTTAAATAACAGTTTCACTATTTTAATTTCTGTGTAAATTTAAAATAATAGTATATTTATATTCATATTTATATATTTATGTATACATTTATATATAAATAATAATATATTTATATTTAAAATAATATTAAATATAAATATTGAATATGAATGTTAAAAATAAATCTATAAATGTTAAATATAAGCCTTAATTCCAGCAGAATTGTTTTCACATCCTCAACCTTATTCCAAAACTAGTACAGTATGGTGTAAAACCCTACCAGTGCCATGTTTCCCAGAGAAGCACACTCTGGGAGGGCAGTTAGCATTTTACATTTATATTTAACATTTAAATTTTACATATAGATTTAATATTTACATTTAATATTTACATTTAACATTTAGATTTACACTTAAAATTTACACTGCATCTTATTGACGTGTTACCTCATGAGGGAAAAGAGTATTGTACTTTTTGGTGCCCCATATATCAATGATAGGTAGAATGTCATGTAGAAAGCAAAAAAATGCACCAAAATATACCAAGATTTTGTGACATTCTTAAAATTTCTGTTGAATCCATTCCCTCAGGTGCAAAGTATCTAAAGGAGTGTACCCAGCAGAACTACATCCCTGTGTATGTGCTGGTGTGTGGAGTGTTTAGCATGAGCCTGCTCCTGCTTACCTGCCTGCCCTGTTTTCAGAAAGATAATCCAGCACTGGAGTGTCTCTGTTCTATCTGGAACAGTCTGGTGTCTGGCTTCACACTCTGCTGGTTCATTGCTGGTGAGGAAAACAGATTTCAAGAAAGCCAGAGCAATATAAAGGAACAGAGATTGTGTATAGCCCCAAATCCTGCTTTTCATATGTTAAAGACTGCAAAAAGGCACACAACATACAGTAGCTGTAACTTATACTGCGATGCTGGGTACATGTGCCCTACATCAGAACATTTAATATAACACTGTAGTGTCGATGTGCCAAAATAGGTGCTTATTTGCATAACCTGTGAGCCCCTGCTGCTGCCCTTATATTTTTGGTGTTTAGTTCCTTAATTTTAATAGAATATGTATTTATGGTTATATTAAAAATGTGATTATGGGTTGTGCCTGCAGGTGTTATTGTTGTGTTTGGTTTGTTGTGCCTACCATCCAGCAAGAGTCCCGGGGAATTTGTAACCCCTGCTGGTTATCCCTAGCTTACTTAGTTCTGTGGCTAACAACCAACCCTGTTGTGTATGCTGTAAGAGTGTTTTTGCCAATAAAAGAGCAAGTGCGCTGTTTTTATGATGCTTTCAGGTCAGGTTACTTCCTCACTAATGTTAATAGCCTACTTAGCAGCAGTTCCAAACAGTTTCTAACAATATTAGTTTAGGCCTATTTCCATGCCGCTTCCATGCCGGATGCTATGATCTCACTGTACCATGAATTTCTTAAATTAATCTATATAATATTGTGGTATATGCAAAGATACAAAGTATGTGGAATTATACTGACTGTAGCAGTCATTTAATAAATCAGCCCTTTTGTACCCAATGCGGTACAATATAGATGATGGACACCATAACAACTACATTTTAAAGGGATTCTAAACCATCCTGTTATTTCTATAAAGATTTAAAAAGCTCCCAGTCAAAATGGAAGCGTTGTCTGAAGCGTTGTCTTCTCCGTTGCAAGTTTCAGAAAGGTTTTCAGTGAATCGATCACACAGTTTGTTTGGACCTGTCATCCTTTACATCCCCAGCACTTCCCAAAACAAAATTATGCCCATGCTGTGCGCATCTGCAACAAGATAATACCTCATTAACAAAACACATTAATAAAAGTTATGTATAGTTGATTGACCACGATGTAGCCTTGTCCTAGAAAACTGTAATTAGATCCTCATGGGAAAAATGTACAGCTTTGGAGAAGCTTGAATTGCCATATGAATGCCATTGAACTTGACATATGTTCACTGTATTACAGGCAGTGTGTGGATCTACTCTATCTACCCCCCCAACTACAACTCAACTGTGGTGGGTCAGCCCTACTGCAACAAGACCCTCTACCAGTTTGCCTTATGGACCACCACGCTGGTGTACATCTTGTTAGCAACATTGTTGGTGGGATGTTGCTGTTTGCTCATATGTATGTGTATATGCAAGCCAAAAGCCCAGTCTGAAGAAGTTAACCAAGCCTAACTATTATGTTATGGAGAAAAAGCTGTCCCCTGTGTAAAAACACTAAGCTTTACATATTCAAACTTGATAATTGATTCATAAACACTGCTTAACAAATTCAAGAGTGCTTTTCCTGATGATGGTCATCCTGATGGTCAGCCTTCATCTGAATGGTAGATGTATATGTTTAGCTCTAGTGTCACCAAATGTAGCAGGTAGGTCAACCTCCTTTGATAATTATGCCATGATTAGGCCATGGTAAATGCTTATATTTGCTGATGTGAGCAGAGGGATGTCTCGTTAACAACAGTAACATTGCTCTGACGCTAACATAAACTAAATGAATCTGTCCGGGTGTGTTTTCAGATGTCTTATGAAGTATGATGTAGTCTATCCAGTGTCTTTAATTTTCTTCCCACATTCTTTACACATCGCAATGCTTCTGTTACCACATATGGCGCTCCTGCCAAAGCAATGATGCGCTGCTGTGTTTACACTTTCACTAGCGGGCTCATGTTGTGATGCGTCACTAGACTAGACTTTATTTCATGTAATTAATGAAATAAAGCAACAAATAAAAATGATCTTTCTGTAACTTTCACACACAGCATGTACAGGTAATAATGGAAAGACATATTGTTCACAAGTTACTACTGATGAGTCCAAGTCAAGTCGGGAGTCGTAAAAGACGAGTTGCAAGTCAAGTCTGGAGTCTAATTTTATGCAACTTAACTGTGACTCAGACTCAAGTCGCAAACTTGAGTGTCTATCTCTGTAATGTATACTGATAAAGTCATGTAGTTTGTAATCCTTGTAGTGAACAACATCTTTGTGAAACATGAACATATTATATAATATTTAAACAGATTAAACAGAAGCAAGTACAGTTTACATGACTTGGGTTTAGGCACAAACACTACTACACTTATTCTCTGTAGCCCTGAATAAGCAATTCTGAATAGGCATCACACAACTTGCAAATGATAGAAATATACCTGATGATGATTAAGTGCAGAATAGATCATATGCCTAGTTTCCCTGAGCTAAAAGTACTACATTCAGGTTCTGAGTCATTACACATTCAACTGCATTCATCATCTTGAGACCAGACATCCTACAGTAGACCTAGTACAAAATGAGAGTAAACTTTTTAAATCTCTTTGTTTAATTACATGAAGTACAATAATTGTATGTACTGTAGTACTATAGTCTGTATTATCTCTCTGTTACACTCTCTCTGTAATGTATTTTAAAATACATACATATGTATGTCCACATTTCTGAAAGCCAGTATTGCTAGCTAGACTTCTCAAATTGAGTGCCCCTGTATTGTTATGTGCTGCATCATGGTCCTGGGGAAACGACATTTCGTTCCAATGTATACAAGCTATATAATGGAATGAAAATTAAAAAAAAAAAAAATCACTTGACTTAAAACTGACATAGAATATAGAACACATAATATACAACACACGGCATATAATATATAAGGCTGACACTGAATATAGAAGATATAATGTATGATATAATATATATTAGATATGGATTCCTCTTCAGTAAGAGCTTTATCCTCCTC
>CM075006.1:13341393-13352446 GCA_037576675.1 Pangasius sanitwongsei | reverse complement strand
CCCCAATGTGATAAAGTGTTTTGATATGAGTTTGTTTCACCTTGCTTAATGGAATTGACCTTATTCAATGGGGAACAGAAAATAGACATGGGTTTGCTTTTCTGATTCATGAATCATCCACAAGTTTGCGAGGAGAGTCACAGAATTAAATATTTAAATTATTCATTTACACTATATCCAAAAGCCTTTGTTCACTACCAAGAACCATTTTAATTTCTTTTGTTTTAAAACATAGGATAACATTTTACAAAGAGAAATTATTTTTAGATCTGTCATTGTATGAAATTATATCTGAATATAACCTAAGGGAAGCAGTTGTGTGTAAAATCTGTTATATTGAGTGGTAAAGAAATGATACAACTTTCTTATTATTATTATTGATACTATCTCACTGATCACATCACAAATGTTATTTCAAACAAATTTCTTAAAAATGTGTTTTGTTTTATTTGAACACTACATATATGGCCCCCTTTTTCCTAAAAGTGTAGCAGGTTGTACCTTTTGCTATCTTGCTTGTGGCAAGACAGACCAGGCAAAGTATGATGTAAAATAAAATAAAAATAAATTATGGAAGCAAATATATAATTAATATATAATATTTGTAATTTAATAACTTAACAATATGGTCTGCCTTGCCACTAAACTGTATTGTTTTCAGAACAATGTTGTATATTTCATAATAGAAGTATATATTCAAAAATGCCAACTTGTTCTTTGCACAGAAACATGCTTTCACTTTTCACTACAAACTTCAGTTCAAAACTATATTAGCAAATGGTTTAAAGTTAAAGGCATAGCTCTTATTTTTTTTTAACAAGAACAAGAAATTGTTAAAAGATTCAGCAAATACCTGTGAAGATGGAGCTACAGACAAACATTACATCAGAGACAAACACCGTGTTGATCAGAAGTCCAAATTTTCTTTTCTTTTCCTTTTTTTTTTTTTTTAGGATATAGCCCACTGTATCTGATAGTCCTGTCAGCTGACAGCTCACAGCAAGGTTTTGCTCTTGTACGGTGTGAATTGTATTGTGAAATCTCACCACAGAGAACACAAGCTAAAACCTACACTAGATTACATTTAACCTGCAATATATTTAATTTGGGCAAAACCAAAGCCTGCAACAGTATATGTTCAGTGTGGGTTCAGTTATGATTCAAGTAAAAACAGTTAATGAACTTTGATATGGTTTCATAGCTCTGTTCTGCACCACAGCAACAGCATATGTTCAGTTAAGATGCAAGTAAAAACAGTTAATGAAAAGAGGAACCATATTTTGCTAGACTTTCACAAAAACAGAAAAAAACAAAACAAAATCCAGTTACACTATATTCAATAGCCAACAAACTTAGGAAGGATTAGTTCTAGTTAAATTCAATGTCTTAGTTGTGTCTTAACCATCATGAGCATTTAAAATTGAAATGATGAATCTCAGTTCCTAAGAATTATGATCTCATTGACCTATGAGAATAGAAAATTGTCAGCCTTGATGGCTAATATTTATAAAGTCATAAAACTATAAAAGCTACGTCTAACAAAGGCACACCTGAGCTAGCACCAAGTATGTGGTGGATAATGCAAACAGATGATGCCCTTGGTGCAGTAAACTTCACTCCATATTTTGTTTCTTGACAATGATGATGTGAGATATTATAATTATTCCTATTATTATTTGTTCTTTTAAGCTAGCTGTAGAACAGTAGAACAATATTTACAGTTTACATACTCCTAGGGAAAAAATATTGAATCTTAGTTGTTCACAACTCAACACATTTCCATGCAATTCTTCTGGCAAGTCAAATAGGGCATTTACTTTGTTCACATCACAGGTAATTTTAAAACAATCAGTTAGAGACAGATTTTCTTTCAGCTTTAATTCACTATATCAGAATTCCAGTGGGTCTGTTTACATACACCAAGTTGACTGTCTATTTAAACAGTCTGCAAAATTGATGTAATGACTTTTAGAAGCTTCTGATTGGCCAATTGCCATAATTAGGAGTTAATGTGAGTGAACCTGTGGCAGTAAAAGTGTATATCTTTAGATACCAGTGCCTTTATGCCAGTGATACCATGTGAAAATCCAAGCAACTCAGCCAAGACCTCAGAATAAAAACTGTGGACCTCCAGAAGTCCAATTGCTCATTAGGGCTCAAAGAAGCCCCTACTCCAAGACCAGCATAAAAAAACCAAACTGGCCAGACTTTTTTTGGGGGTGGGGGGTGTTCTCTGGTTAGATGAAACAAAAATATTTGGCCATAATTATCAGCTCTATGTATGAAGGAAAAAGTGTTCCTCCATACATAGAGCTGAAGAACACCATGAAGCATGGGGGGTGGCAGCATCATATTGAGGGGTTGTTTTGCTGGAAAAGGAACAGGTGCACTTCAGAAAAAACAAGGATTGTCTATAAATACTAAAGCAACACCTCAGGTCATCAGGTCACAACACCCCATTAGTGCATTGTCTTCAGTAGAACAATATTTACAGTTTACATACACCTAGGCAAAAGTATTCAATCTTAGTTGTTCAAATATTCAATCTTAGTTGAAGTCAACTGTTAAAGTCAATCTATTGTTTTTTCCCTTTACTGTGAACAATACAGTTTCTATACAGTTAAAGATCTCATATACTTTTCATGTAGATTCTGTTGACTTTGGACTCGACTTAAAGGCTCAAGCTTAAAGACTCAAAACTTGACTTGGCCTCTAGGGTAAAGACTTGAGATTTGACTTGGCCTCTAGGGTAAAGACTTGCATTTTATTTCTTGTGAACATCTCTTTCTAATACACACAAATAATAGTATCCTTCTTTCCAAATACATTACATGTGCAAATTGCAAACAAGCCTACTGAAGGAACAGTTATGTAACTGTTGTTACATAAACTTCAAATCTTTATCTATCTATCTATCTATCTATCTATCTATCTATCTATCTATCTATCTATCAAAAACCTAGTTTTAACATAGAATTGCTTGGGTGGGTGTTTGCTTTAGAAAGGAAAATTTATTTGCTATTTCTATTTGCTCTCTGAGTGTTGAATATAATATCGTTATATGATATTCCTTATATTACAAAAAACAATATCCATAGATGTAGCTTGATCTCAGTATTAATTTAGATTTACTTTTATTAATTTAACAAAAATACATAATAGTTTTAGTGATATTTTGGTCATTTAGTTATTGTTCATTTTACAAGAGAACTCAAGCATTTGTTTTGCTGGTCATTTAAAACTGAGCAGTTTAGTGCAATTATATGAGCAATTTTTGTTCACGAGAGCCGTTAGATGGCACTATCATTGTTATACTTTCTGTATTCAAGCAGTGACTTGGCCACTGAAAACTTAATGAATTTCTTTGCTTAACTGACATGCATTTTCTGTATGACATTCTTAGGTTTTACAAGGGGGCACTGTAAAAAAGGCATCACCTTGAAAGACTGGCGTAATAAAACAGTCTCACATTATGTGGATGGCAAATGTAAAAAGTTGAATACTCTTTTCTATCTTACTTCTTTGAGCATTTGAGGCAATTCTGATACATTTAGATATTCATGACATAGGACAATTTAATTATATTTATATTTCCATTTAATAATTTGATTTATAATTAAAATTTACACTGAAACTTAAAACTGTTATTTCACATGAATTACTGTCTAAATGTATATTCTGTTCAGTGCCCTTTCCCTCTCTGCTCATCCTGGCCACTTCTTGTCCATTCATCGGTGCAGCTCGTTTTCACATTTATGGTGTTTAAACAGTAGTATTCATAGCACAGACCTGAGTTCATGGTGATCTCTTTCATTGCCACCATTTTGTGAATTTTTGTGTGCTCTCAATTCACAGCACCTTGCCCTCTCTGTTAATAAGCAAGCTTGCTAACACTGTTCCATGTGCTCCGGTCGGCCACCCTCGTGCTCTCTATTAATGATACTGTTTAAATGCCATATATGTTGCCTACTGAAGCTGTACAGAGATGAGGCAATTTGACCAATATCGTTGTAAGACTACCAGGTTCATTATTTATTAAACAATCATGTTTGAGTATATTGACACAAATAACTCTTGGTGGCATTGAAGGTGGGATAAAAGCGAGCAGGCTATATCAGTCACAAGATAAGACAGGCCAAGCCACCGGAATTTCTCCCAAATCTCTGTATGTCCTGTATATCTGTATATCCCAATATCTGGGCCTGTCATTGCTGCTGCCACTGTAGTAGACATGATGGGTAATGTGGGAAACAGATGCATATAGAAGACATTATACATGACATTTCATACTGATCCTTCTGTTTTTGCATTTGTTGGAAATTAGAAAGTTTTTCTTTAACCGTGATAAAAAGAATATTTTAGATGTGGATTCTGAAAGACACGAGTTACCCTATCACATTACAATGTGACTTGCAAGCCCAATTGTGTTTACAGAGAAGAGGAAAAGTTAGGCTTGCAAGACCAAAAACATTATTTGTGAATGCTGGTACAATCACTTCATTTGGGGGAAAAAGGATTATTTTTATCAATATCTTATTACTTACTTAAAACATGAAAAGAAAGACATATTTGACAATATAGGAAGGTTATAGAATTGAATTTAGTTATAGGAGACTGTTGGAGACACAGTAAATTTCCCCAAGACTCAGGGAAGTATTTTGATCAGCCAACATGAGAGTGCACAAGTAATAAACTGTTGTCTACTGATAAATATTAGAATTTTCAGATAGGTCTAGCTCTAAAGAACAACATGAACAGAAAACCACAAATGTTTATGTACTGGGGCTTTATTATACACTGTGATTTTTCACTCATTCAACACTTTTGTGTCAGATCTTTGAGGGCAAAGCTGGGAGTGAGATTGGGTTGAATTGAGAGTTAACAACATACAGTCCAGTCCAGCATATGGTCTATCTGTTCGTTTTGAGCAGTTTTAGATGTACCTTTGTTCAGCTGTGTTTGATACAGGAAGTGTGTTTCCCATCGCTAACAAGATGCACATGGTAGAGCTAATGTAATTAATCAGGGTTGCCAGGTTTCCAGCTACATCTCAATATTCACAAAAAGTAGTCAGATCAGCAGCGAGAAGAGCGAAGATTCATGTTCCTCCACAGTGCATGAAGATAAAATTGAGTTTTATGGTGAACAGTACCTTGATTCTGCTCAATTTAAACCTAGTACCCTTTGGTAAAGCGGAGCGAGGTATGTGAAATTGGCGTATGTTACGTTTTGTAGTTAATTTCAAAGTCATATGAGCTCGTTTGTATGTATATGCTAATCGTGAGCTTTGCTTGTTAATTACTTGTTTCAAACTGTCTTTATTCATTTCATCGCTTATTTTTCATCTGTTTCTCTGTAAATGTGAACTTATTTATCGTATTTTTCTGTATATGAGTTATATTTATTGGTTTTGTTGTTTCTTTGTGTAGTTTCACAGTGCTACGCAAACTAAAGCTTAATGGCGCTCTTCACGAGCGAAATAAAGAAAGAAGCACCCGTCAGAAACTCTGTGTGTCCCATTTATGGATGCCAAAGGGCAGCTACAATCCCCCTTTCCTTCTCCCAGTCTGTGCAATAAACCTTACATTAGAAACAGTTCTGTACATCATAGAAACACTGTCTGCAGTTTATTAGATATAATTCTGTTTATTTGCCAGAAACAAGATCTTGGTGGCCACAGAGTATCTTTAAACGAGTCCAGTCTGGCAAATCCATTAATTGTCCTATCTGCTCTTCCTCATCCACTAAAAAGCTGGCATGGGGCAGCATGATTCCTGCCCCAATAGTCATCTCTTAGTGCTTTCTGTAGTTCCCATTTTTGACCACTGGCTGTAATATTAAAAAAAGGTAATTAGTATTTCAATGGACTTTAACATGTACGAAGTAGTGATTGAGGACTTTATGAAGATGAACCTTTGTTAAACAGCTGATATAAATGGTGGGACCCTATGGATGAGCCACCACTGGTTTCAATCCTCGATGAAATTCACCCCAAGGCCCTTTATAATGTTTGTTAGTGAGCAGAGTTCAGTTTTGCGCACTTTGCTATGTCTGAGGTCCATAACTTTGCACTGAGAGAAGCACAAAAATTGAGAGAAATTTAGCAGACAAGCCAGGATCTGTTTACTGTTGCATACCATTGTGGACCTGGCAAAAAACAATATTGATTCATAGGCTATGAAACTGGTTAACTTTAAAAAAAACAAACAAACATTAATTTTCTGAATTCCTCTGTCAGTGTTACTTGACATGATCCAGCAATTAAATTGGATGTTTCCTTACAGCCTTTCAATAACCGGTTGACTAGGTTGCGAAATCAAACAGGTCCACCTTAGACTCCACCCAGTGTGCAAAAAAAACAAAACCAACAAAAAACAAACAAAACAAAACTTAGAGCCAAAGCACAATACGCCGAGCAACAGGACTGGAATAAACAGACACAGAAAAGACACGAACAATACAATCTTAATGAAAAGCATATGGTGAGTATAGACAAATATATTAAAATGTTTACTTGTTGAAGAAATATCTGGATAATTATTTGCATAATTAATTTTGAAGACAGTGCTGCTTTTTCAGTCATTCAAAAAAGATTCAAAGTTGATGCATGCACCTTTGAGAGAATATGACTTATAATAAGGTACATTTTGTACAGCCAACATAAGGCAAGATCATTTAATGTTACTATCCTGTTTCTATTTTGTAGGTAATCTGTTACTATAGTTAGTAGTTTCAAACCAATCCTCTGTCATTTTCAGAGCAATACTAGTGTGTTGCTAAAAGGAAAGAGAGGTGAGATTAAAAATTAGATAAAGGAGATGGGATTAAAAATTCTGTCTCAAACACTGCAACAGTCCAAGTAACATACCACTCACACCTAAACCTTCACACTCCCTGTTTCAGGCTTAATTCTTTTGCTATGCGGATAGAGCAGTTTTTCCTCCTCCTATGCTGCTTAATAAAGCTATGAATTTCATAACTAACATTCATCACAAAAAATAAATCATTACCGATCACCTATTGTTAAACTTGAAATATGCAGGATTTTTTTTCCCCCTGTTGGGACAAAATGAGTTAGGGAAAAAATTCTCTAAAATATGATATTCCTGTATTCATGAGTTCCCCTGGAAATCCTGTAATTATACTTCTCATTAATTCACAGTCAGAGTTGTCAGACTTGAATTGGCGGCTTGACTCGAGTTTTTGAATGCACACATCATGCTCTGGCTGAGATATATCCTATGTCATTCACTTTTAGCTAGCTAATGTTAGCCCTCTAGCTTCTGATCCTACAGAAGGAACAACTCTGCCAGTGGTAGGGCGCTACGAGGATAAGGTAAGCATGTTAAATAAAAGGCAAGCTATTGTTTAAGCTGCTGGATGTAAGATTTTGGACTTTCACCCTCTCTGGAAGAGAAATGCTATTGTAGCTACTTGTGGAAGAACTTTTCATAACAAGGGTTGTGTTGTGCTCTTCCTTCACTGTGCAAATTTATACCATGGCTGTGAATGGCAGGTCAATATATGGTTAGAGAATTCTCCTCTGGCTCAGTAATCACCACTGTTGTTTTTTTTTTATTTTTAAGGGAAAAAATACATACATACATACATACTGTAGTTTTAAAGTGGTCTGCTGTCATGTCAGTGCTCCAGTTCCAAGAACACTTTGTGCCTACAAACATAGCCACCATGGACTCCCAGCACTCACCAGCACTCTCGCTTTCACAGTCACCTGATTATTAATCACACACACCTGAACTCAATCACCACACACTATATAAACACACACAAAACTCCACACCAGTGTGAAGTAATGCTCAGTGCATCATTGCCTGGCTTACCAAGCCTTTGTTTATCAGACATGCTCTTCTAGTTTATGACTGTTTGTTCCTGGTTTTCACAAGTTTGAAATTGCCCTGTTCGTGTTGTTTGCTGATCACCTGAACCCCTGCTTGTTTCTAACCCTGCTTTTGCTTAACATTTTGGATTGTTTGCTGAACTTTAATAAATTTTACCTGCACCTGTAACCATCTCTGCCACCTGATATCTGCACAATAAAGTTTTTAGTTTCTAATCTAATCTAATCTAATCTTGTCTGTACTGAGGAAACAGTGACAATAACAGAAGATAATTACATTCTCTGTTATAAGCTTCACTAAAACATACAACAATGCACTAATGGGGTTATTGCTATATGGGCATCATATTTCGTGCATAGAGTGTACAGCATCTGCATCGGTATTGCAGGCCTGACAGAGACTCGCCAAAAACCCACTGTCTATTTGATGTCTATCATCTGTGGCAAACCAAGTACTAAACATGACAATTTCCAATAAAATTATATTAATTTGAACAATTAGCAAAATTTGAAGTGCTGTGAATGCAATTGGGATTAACAGATAGAAATTTACTGAAAATAAAATAGACTTACTTAAAAATTAAAATTGATTTACTTCAAACTCATAGTCATGATCTTATTTTAAAGCCATCTTTTTGCAGTGTGGAATTAAAAGAGGTACACTTGTCACTACGCTGTTGCTCCAGGACCTACAATCTATAGTTAAGGCCAAATGTTTACATACATGTAGGCTAAAAACTTTAAAACTCAATTTTTCACAACACCACACATTTTAAGTTACCATACATTTCCCATGTTAAGTCAATTAGGGTATCTAATTTATTTCCATAAGAACTCATTTCAAAGTAATAACTAAGAGACAGATTTATTTCAGCTTTTATTTACTGTAGTATATCAGATTGTCAGTGGGTCAAATGTTAGATACACTTTATTAGGATTTTCTTGGCATTGCTTGAACTTGATGTAGCTTTCCACACGCTTCTCATAATATTTTGCTGGAATTTTTGCTCATTTCTCCTGACAGAATTGGTGTAAATAATCCAGGTTTGTGGGCCTCCTTGCTCAGACAAGTTTTTCAGTTCAATCCACAAATTTTGCATGGGATTCAGGTCAGGGCTTTGGGATGGCCACTCCAATACTTTCACTTAGTCTTTAGGCCTTTTTGTTGCAATTTTCAAGGTATGCTTAATATCACTGTCCTATTGGAAAATCCAGTTGTCACCACGTTTTAACTTTCTGGCTGATATCTTGAGGTATTGCCTCAGTATTTAAAGATAGTCGTCCTTCCTCACGATGCCATCTATTTTCTGAAGTGCACCTGTTCCTTTTCCAGCTAAACAACCCCACAATATGATGCTGCCACCCCTATGGTGTTCTTTAGCTCTATGTATGGAGGAAAATGTGTTCATGTGAGCTGATCATTATGGCCAAACATTTTTGTTTCATCTGACCGGAGAAAAAAAAAAAAAGCAGGGGATCACCTGCAAATTCCAGTCTGGCTTTTTTTATGCCAGTCTTGAAGTAGGGGCTTCTTCCTTGGACGACAGGATTTCAGGCCTTGGTGACATAGGACTTAATATTGGATGTACTGTACATACCTTGGCACCTCATGCCTTTAGCTCCTTTACCAGTTACTTTGTTCAGCTGAACTTTTTGGACCAAGGTTTTTTACATTTGCATACATTTGGAGGTCCACAGTTTTTATTCTGAGGTCTTGGCTGAGTTGCTTGGATTTTCACATGGTATCAAGGGCAAAATGGCACTGGTATCTAAAGATATACCCTTTTACAGCTACAGGTTCACTCACATTAACTCCTAATTATGAAAATTGGCCAATCAGAAGCTTCTAAAAGTCATTACATCAATTTTGCAGACTGTTTAAATAGACAGTCAACTTGGTGTATGTAAACAGACCCACTGGAATTCTGATATAGTGAATTAAAGCTGAAAGAAAATCTGTCTCTAACTGATTCCTGTACATATATTTCTTATGTCTTATTTCTTCTTATTTCTTTTTTCTTTTTTCTTAATTTCTGTTTTTTTTAGCTTAGTTATTCAAATACACAGTTGAAAAAGGAGTAGCCCAGGTATTTATTTCACTGCAATGTCTGTACTGTATATCACTGTGTATGTGACAAATAAAATCTTGAATCCTGATTGTTTTACAATTACCACTGATGAGAAAAAGTAAATGCCCTAATTGACTTGCCAGAAGAAATGCATGGAAATGTGTTGAGTTGTGAACAAATAAGATTGAATATTTTTTGCCTAGGAGTACGTAAACTGTAAATATTGCTCTACTGTTCTACTGCTAGCTTAAAAGAACTCATAAATAATAGCAATAATTATAAAATCACATCATCATTGTCAAAAAACAAAATATTGAGTGAAGAACTGCACAACAGGTGTGCCTTTGTTACTTGTAGTTAGCTCACCTGACTGGTTTTATGACATTATAAATATTAGCCATCAAGGCTGACAATTTTCTATTCTCACAGGTCAGTGAGATCATAATTTTTAAGAACTGACTTTTCAATATAAAATGCTCATGATGGTTAAGACTGAATTTGTTTAACTAGAACTAATCCTTCCTAAGGTTGTTGGCTAATGAATATAGTGTAACTTTTTAATTTTTTTTCCTGTTTTTTTTTGTTTAGAAAAATCAGACTTCTGATCAACATGGTGTTTGTCTCTGATGCAATATTTGTCTGCAGCTCCATCTTCACAGGTATATGCTGAATCTTTTAATTTCATTCTTTTTGAAAGAGCTATGCCTTTAAAACAATTGTTAATATAGGTCTGAATTGAAGTTTCTAGTGAAAAGTATAAGCATGTTTGAAATAACATTTGTGATGAGATCAATGAGTCTCAATAATCATAACAAACTTATATCATTTCTTTATCACTCATTATAACAAATTTTACACAGAACTGTTTTTTTTTTTATTCAGGATATACTCAGTAATTTCATACAATGACAGATCTAAAAATGACTTCTCTTTGTAAAATGTTATCCTATGTTTTAAAACAAAAGAAATTAAAATGGTTCTTGGTAGTGAACAATGACGTTTGGATATAGTGTAAATGCAAAAAAAGAAAACTTTAAAAAGATGATTCATGTTCCCCATTGAATAAGGTCAATTCCATTAAGCAAGGTGAAACAAACTCATATCAAAACACTTTATCACATTGGGG
>CM075006.1:13301133-13341293 GCA_037576675.1 Pangasius sanitwongsei | reverse complement strand
TGTGCCACATTCTTAAAATGTTGCTTCTCATTTTTTGTCCGATCTGGCTCTTGACAGGTAAGAGTGGAAGTAAGCCACTCTGATGAAGAAGTGAGGATTAAAAAATAAGGTTAAAATAAGACAAAATTTAAAGGACAGCTAAATGACAAACAGAATCAGAGAAAAAGAGCATTGGAAGGATTGTGGGGAAGCATATGGTCATATAAGAGGAAGACTGTGACAAGCAACCTGATAAATGTGCAGTGGAAGCACTGGAGGTTAAGTACAAAGTAATAGTGTAGAAGAGAGTGAACAGATACCACCAAAAATCCAAAATTCAACACCAATGTTATAAATATGCACTTGTAAATCAATAGAAATATCTAATAAGTAAAGTTACTCAGTTTGAGAAGTCTAGCTAGCAATAATGGCTTTCAAAAATGTGGACATTGCAGTACTTTAAAAAATGTGGACATTGCAGTACTTTCAAAAATGTGGACATTACAGTACTTTCCAAAATGTCGACATACAGTACTTTCAAAAATGTACGTTTGAGTACACTGAGTACTTTTCTCTGCATAAAAATTTGCAGATATTTGATTGAAAACATAGAAATGTGTAGAAAAAGTGAATGTGGATAAGAATGTGGATATTTTATACTTCTTTCACATAATTCACTATTTTATATAAACTGTACATGTTTATAATTGAATTTATGCACTTTCTATTCCAGGTAGCGTTTTTGTATACATGGCATATGAACCAAACTACGACTTTCGCCTGTCTGCTGACTACTGTGAGAGAACCGTCTACAAGTTTGCTTTCTGGATTACAAATGCTATATACCTTGCCATTCCGATAGCACTGCTTGGACTCTGCTGCAGCTGGCTCCAGAAATTCTGTAACAAAAGAGCTCAAAAGCAGTGTCACATAAGGACCGTGTCCTGAAAATGTTGTAAATGAAGAGAAAGTCATTTGGGTAATGCACCAGCAGGACGTTTTTACTTCTGTAATCACAGATGTTATAAATATTACATGTACTCTGGAAATATTTGAATGGTCATATGTATGTATTTTAAAATACATTACAGATAGATCAGGGCAGAGGGATAATACAGACTATAGTACACTACAGTTGTGCTTAATGTAATGTGTAATGACTCAGAACCTGAATGTAATACTTTAAGCTCAGGGAAACTAGGCATATGATCTATTCAGCACTTAATCACCATCAGATATATTTCTGTCATTTGCAGGTTGTGTGATATTATGGGTTACTAGTTACTGGAAGACTAGTCAACATTTACTTTTTTCTGTACTCTGGTTTATCACTGTGTTGTACATAATTTTGTAGGTTTGTGATTGCTTATTCAGGGCTACAGAGAATAAGTGTAGTAGTGTTTGTGCCTAAACCCAAGTCATGTAAACTGTACTTGCTTCTTTTTAATCAGTGATTTTATAAGACCCTGTTTCTTGAGAAACATTATGTAATATGTTCATGTTTCACAAAGATGTTGGTCAGTACAAGGAGTACAAACTACATCGCTTTATCAGTATACAATAATCTCCTGCCGTCTTAAGAACTACTATAATTGCCTGACTCATAAGTCAATGCAAGCTCATTTTACATGAATCAAAATATGAGTCAATAGTGAAAGTCTAGCAAAATATGGTTCCTCTTTTCATTAACTGTTTTTACTTGCATCTTAACTGAACATATGCTGTTGCTGTGGTGCAGAACAGAGCTATGAAACCATATCAAAGTTTATCTCAATAAACCACACAGTTGATCATCTGATATTTTTCCATGTACGATTTTTCATAATTTGATTAAAATTTGAGTTTTTCAACAGGCCTATTTCTATTAAACAGACACAGATTTCAGCCAGGGTTTGATATCAGATATAGAAGGGAAGTGTAAGATGTACTATGATAAGTATGAACTTGGCAAGCATGACAAGTATGCTAAAAAGTATGAATAAAGTTTTTAATAATTTACATCATCCATAAAGAACTAACTGTTAGAATAAAAGATAAATGTTTTACAGGGATAATATGCATACACTACACTATCCTGTGGGCTCCAAATGTTTTAAAAAAAATTCTGGTTTGCTGTAAAGACAGGTTGCCCAACTACTAAATTCAGGAAGGAAGATGTGTCAAAGTGTTTACGCAGGATATAGCTGCTGCAAAAAAATACAAGATTAACTTCCAGGTTTTACACAGTAAAACTACATAGGTTCTTGGTTGTTATATTACCTTCTTTCAGAAAAGTTTTTTTATCTTTCATACTGGATATTTCAGTGAACAATCACTGAAGATGGAAACGGAAGAAAGAACCTCTGTTTGTAAATCATTAATTGGTAAGAGTTACGCTAATTAAATACATAGGGGGTTGGAGAGCAGTTAGGCTGTGTGTTATTTACAACTGCTTGTGTTGGCTGTTTTACTTTTTAGTGCTGCTGAATCTAATTGCTTGGATGCTTCTGATAACAGCTGTGGGATTAGGTAAACAGCAGTTCCTAAATTACTGTATTCTCAAATCCACAAGTTCTTGGCTGTTAATTTATAATTTCAGTTAATTTATAATTTCATAAGATTTGTTTTTATGCCATGGGGTTATACTGATGCAAACAATAAACATGGCTAATTGTAGCATTGTGTTTTTGAGTCTTATATTACCTGTGTCATGAAAGTATGCTCTGTCCCATGATTTCTTTAGGAGCCATTCATTTGAGTGAATGCCCAATTCAGCCCTACATTCCTATATATCTGATTATTATTGGTGGGTGTGGGATCATTTTATTGATGTTGGCCTACTGGACAAACACGCTGCATGAAGGATTCTGGTGTCAGATCTGCATTCTGAGTATTATATGCATTAGTGTTTTCAGCATCGCCTGGTTTCTTACAGGTAAGAAATGGTCTGAGAAAGAGAAATGAAAGATGAGGGTAAAGAAACCGTTGTAGTGGAAAATTAAGAAGACACAGTTACTGAATCTTGGCATACCATTTTATGATAATTCACAGCTGCAAACCCTGTGCAATTTTTGATGAAAGAACATTAAAAGATTAGTAAGCTTGGTCAAGTAAATGGTCAGTGTTAAATGCAAATGACTCAGACAGATGTTTCCATAATCAGCAGTTCACTCACTGGTCCTCAATCTGCCAATGTTTTGCTTTTCAGGAACAGTCTGGATTTACTCCATATATCCTCCAAACTTCAACTCCACAGCTGTGGGACACTACTGTCAGAGGACTCTTTACCTGTTTGCCTTTTGGTTCAATATCCTGGGCTTTTTGTGTGTGGTTTTATTGATTCCTTGCTGTATATGTTATGTTTTGTACGAGTGTGTTAGGACTATACATGGATAATATCATGTTTTTGCTAGCATTTAAATTTTGTAATATTTGTCCAAACTTTTCTAACTTTTGCATTCATGACAAGTCCACTATCTCTTCGCTCTTATTTTGTTTTATATATAATTGTCTTCAGGTTTTAGAATATTACAACTCTTCCAGCCGAGACACCGCCCATTGATCCAATAGGCGCGCTTAATAATGACGTAATCCGTGTCCAGCCAATGGCGAGTAGGAATCGAACATCACCGATTAAGAGCTTAAACAAACATGCGACTGTTGACTTTATGAAGTTATGCAGGGCTGTTTTAGGTCTTTATAAGTTCTCATGTATAACGCGTCCCTGCTCTTTTAGAAGCCATGGCCGGTAAGTACAAATTTAATGTTAAAAAGAAGAGAATGTTTATTACCTGCACATGCCTCGGGCCTATATATCCCCGGATGATCTGATCATCAGAGTCTGCTGTCTCGCTAACACAGGCTTTGGTTTTACCCAAATTAAATATATTGTAGGTTAAATCTAATCTAGTGTAGGTTTTAGCTTGTGGTCTCCGTGGTGTGATTTCACAATACTATTCACACCGTACAAGAGCAAAACCTTGCTGTGAGCTATCAGATACAGTGGGGTGTATCCTAATCTAAACCGTTCCTGTTTATCTTGTTGTGGAATGCTGTGGCTTAACATTATTTATGTGAATAAACATAAATTGTATCTAAAATGGCACCATACTTCCTGTTCCATACAAACAATAAAATTCTTTACTAGGATACAGGGTAGAGTTTTTGGACATGATGTTATGACCATATATATATGGCACATTGCCACCTCATAACTTTATGGTCCCAGGTACAGTCTTGAGCTCGGGTTACTGTCTGTATGGAGACAGTTCTCCATGTATCAGTGTGGGTTTCCTCTGGGTCCTCAGAATTTCCTCACACCTCTAAAAAAAAATTTCTGTAAGTGGACTGGCTATGCTAAATGGCTATGCACCTATGCAAGGTGTGAATGAGTGCATTGTGATGGACTGGCAACTGAACCTGAGGAGGATAAAGCTCTTACTGAAGAGGAATCCATATCTAATATATATTATATCATACATTATATCTTCTATATTCAATGTCAGTCTTATATGCCATATTATATGCCATTGTACTGTTATGTGCTGCATCATGGTCCTGGGGAAATGACATTTCGTTCGAATGTATACAAGCTATATAAAGGAATGACAATTAAAAAAAAAAAAAAAATTTCCCCAGGACCATGATGCAGCACATAGCAATACAGTGGCACAAGTACACAGGACTACATAAAATGCAGATACATGACAGCATAAGACAAGTGCAAACAATACAAGGATTTATAGACTCACTGAACATTTTATTAGGAACACTATACTAATACTGGGTAGGGCCTCCCTTTGCTCTCAAAACAGCCTCAATTCTTCATGGCATGGATTCCACAAGATGTTGTAAACATTCCTTTGAGATTCTGGTCCATGTTGACATGATTGCATCATGCAATTCCTGAAGATTTTTGCAGGTGCACTTTCATGCTGTGACTCTTCTGTTGTACCACATCCCAAACGTGTTCTATTGGATTCAGATCCAGTGAGTTGGAAGGCCTGAAGAGAGATGGCACCAGGATGCACTACAGGAAGAAGGCAAGCCGGCGGAGGCAGTGTGATGCCCTGGGCAATGTTCTGCTGGGAAACCTTGGGTCCTGGCATTTATGTGGATGTTACTTTGACATGTACCACCTACCTAAACATTGTTGTACACCCCTTCATGGCAACGGTATTCCCTAATGTCAGTGGCCTCTTAGAGCAGGATAATGTGCCCTGCCACACTGCAAAATTGTTCAGGGATGGTTTGAGAAACATGACAAAGAGATCAAGGTGTTGACTTGGCTTCCAATTTTCCCAGCTGTCAATCCGATCTGTGGGATGTGTTGGACAAACAAGCCTGATCCATGGAGGCCCCACCTCCCAACTTACAGGACCTAAAGGATCTCCTGCTAATGTCTTGGTGCCAGATACCACAGCACACCTTCAGAGGTCTTGTGGAGTCCATACCTCAACGGGTCAGAGCTGTTTTGGAGGCACAAGACGGACCTACACAATATTAGGCAGGTGGTTTTATGGCTGCGCAGTGATCTATTTAACTTTGTTTAACTAATTTAACTATATTTATTTAAGCAATTGTTGTTTACAACAGTGTTCATGTCTCATCAAGTTGCAGAACTGGTGGCAAAATGCTTGCAGGCACGGGACATGGCTTATTGTCCCTATAGCCAGTTCCCAGTTGGTGCTGCTATTCTGACATCAGGAGGTGCCATAATCACAGGTACACATGAATGGGTTATGGTTGGCAACTTTCAGTTCTGGACTGCAATTATCAAATTTTATACACTGAACATGATGAATACTAATAGGGGAAAACTCAAGCATGCTGTACTACTGACGTCCAGGACTGGATTTGTCAATGCTTTATATAGGCCAAAATCATAATAATGATTTATCAGCTGTCAGGACGTACTCTGACATGCATTGTGTGTGTGTGTGTGTATATCAGGTTGCAATGTAGAGAATGCTTCTTACGGCCTTACAGTCTGTGCAGAGCGAACAGCCATACAGAGAGCTGTAGCTGAGGGCCACAGAAGTTTTACAGCTATAGCAGTCACATGGTAAGGCTCATGCTTTTCAACACTATACATACTGAGCCATTGTCATGTGTAACTTATTGGCAAGTATGTTGAGGGAAGTTTATCTGGGGCAAAGGGACTGGTATAGTCAGATGTCAGGTGTACCATTGAGAGCAAGTTGATTTATTAAATGCTTATGTTGACATTATTAACATTTGCTTTTGCTTTCCCTCAGTGATATTAAAGATAGTTTTGTGGGACCCTGTGGGGCCTGTCGACAGGTTTTAATGGAGGTAAGGTCTACTTTTTCATATATTTGAGTGTGCATGTGGGAATTACTGCAATAAACATTAGGTTTTTGCTCTAATCTAGCATATCACTTATTGTATTTATTCATCTCTCTTCCTCTCAGTTTGGTACAGAATGGGACATTTATCTGACAAAGCCTGATGGGTCCTATAAGAAAACAAGTCTGAGAGAGCTGCTGCCTTTAGCATTCAGCCCAGCTCACCTGGCAGAAGACGGCAATTAAAACAATAGCTTTTTAGGACGGTCTGTTTTGTTCTTCTTACTCTGAATTAGAAGTGTACATTGGGACTGCTAAAAAGTGGCAGGATCAGGTGTTTTTTTTTTTTTTTTAAACTCCCATTCAGGTGGAAGTGGGCGGTCAGATCTGAACCTCGCAGGACGAAGAAAAGCCAGGGAGTGTTCTGGATGCAGCAGGTTGTTTGTGTGGCACTGTGTGTTTGTGCAATGCATCACTATCTTCAGGAAATGCTTTATTCTGGTTAAGATAACTGTGGTTTAAATGACTAATTTATTTCGATTTTATAAACCTTTTGTGATGTTGCAAATCAAACACTTGCATTTTTGTTTTTTGGGGAGGACTTCTGATATTCCATACCCTCAGTTTTTCATATCCTCAGGTATTATCATTCTCAAGTTAGAGCTATAAAAATGATCATTTAGTAATAACAATCAGCCCTTAAATTAACCAATAAACAATTAACTTTTTTTTTTTTTTTTGAAAATATGAAATCTAGCTTTTGCTGATACTGAATCCCGAATGTAGCTAAAGATGTACCACAAGAGGGCGCAACAAGAACAAGTGGAGCAGAATTTAGGTATTGTTAGAACACCACTGAACTAAAATCTTCAGAGAGCATGTCTCAAATTTAAATAAGCTCTTTCTTCCTCAGTATACATATTTAAAAATACATATTTATTTATATAAATGTTTCACAGCTTTGTAGTCATTTGAGTGTTCATCATCTTTCAGAGAACCTTTTTCCCTTCATTTGTGAAACTGAAAAGAAAGTGCTCAGTGTAGAGGAAGGAAAGTGTGGGACTGATCCATGTGCCCCTGGTGCCCCACGGGACTGTTTGAAATTCTCCTCTGCGACATGGAGGGGACAACATTCAGTTCTGTCACCCGGGAAAAACACTCTGACATTGTTCTCTGTGAGAGGCAGAGAGGGAGAAAGCGGGGAGGGGGTAAAAGCGTGAGAGAGAGAATGAACGAGAGGGGGGGGAAAAAAGAAGTAAAAGGAAAAGAATACAAGCTAGGCTTTGTTTCCATGAGGTACTACTGAGACCAAGAAAATTACACTCATCTCAAAGCTAGAAATGAGCAGTACTGAAAAGCAGATAAGATATAAGACATGAAGAGATAAAAAGGAAAAGACAAAAGGTGACAATAAAACAGCTGACAAAGCAGTGTTCACATTGGTGAAATAACATGGCTGAGCATTTCAGAAAGGGGAGAGCAGCTGAGAGCAGATGATAAGTAATAAGCAGTGAGAGTGCTTTTTTTTCTTGGCTTAAGCAAATACAGGACACAGCAGGACCTACTTGTCTCTTATGTACACACACACACACAGTTTGTTAACACTGTTTTACTAAGCTTTGTTGTTTACACACATTCTGTATTTAAATACAGTATTTCAAAGATAAGTGCTTATGTGCTGCACACTTTTTTTTTTAAATTGAGACATATATCATACAATCATGGTATTATGTTTTCTTTCACTAGTGGTACAATATAGCTCTATAGCCTGACATAATACAGGTGCTAAAATGATCTTTTAATTTCATGACTTAATTTTAACTTATCATAAACTGGAAAATGTCAGCTTTTGCTTCCAGGTTCAAAATTCTGTTATATTAGTAACATTAATAAATAATGGTTGCCATTATTTTAAATGGTTACAAGACCAGAACATGTGGTGCCCTGAGGGACACAAGCCTGCTTCTAAGTAATTTACTAAATATTTTGTTACAACACATACTTGAGACTTGTATGCAATTCTCTGCTACTTTCAAGTATCTGAACAATACATGGTGTGTGCAGTTGTAAAATGCAGTGCCCTCCTTCAAAAGTTTTGTTTTAGGTCCATTTGGACACACACACACACACACACACAAAACTGACAAGTAAGCACAGAAATTAAAAGGAATTTAGCAACATTGGGTGTGTAGTCATCTCATTTTTGTACTTATTTTAACTTTAAAATGACCTATATTATTTGGAACACAGCAATAAAAGTAATTTTGGCATTGGTATTCCATATGGACTTCAAGCAATAAAGTAGTAAATTCCAGTGTATATAGAAATGCATGGCTATAAATACAAATGAAAGCTGTTAGCATCCTGCATATCCTGCAAGGAAAATATAGCCATACTGCAGCTTTGAGGTTTTTTTTTCTAACAATGACATAAAACATAAAAGACAGAAAAACAACCCTCTTGAAGGACCAATCCAGTCCACTCTAGTTTTTATTATTTATTTTTTCATGCCTTTGATGCTGGGCTTAGACAGCAGGATCAAGCAGGCTGTGGCGGGTCCACTCTAACCCCTGTTGAATATGTCTGTAAAGCCCTGCATCCCCTGCTGTGCCATGAGAAAAAATAAACCAAGTTTCACAATCTTCCTCTTTCCGTGGGGAAGAACTGAGAATGGGCGCATAGGGTAATGAAGAATGGTTTGAAGGAGAATGCTTTGGTCCTGTGATCAGCATATGCTACAGAGAGGAAATTATAGGTCAAAGGTTGGAGCTGAGGGAGGATTATGCACTGGTGTGAGCATGAACACTGAAATGACCACAGCATACAGAATTCTAATAATGTGTATTATGAAAAAAAGAGTGGGCGAGTACCTAATAATTAGTTTGGATCACAGCTACATTCATTAATTTTACTTGGGTAGGTGGCTAAAGTGAGTAGACTATGATGACGCAAGACAAGAAAACATGAGAATTTTTATTTATTTATTTATTTATTTTAGAAACAAAGTTCAGCATTAGGCCTACTGAGAAATTACAGCTTGTAACTGTACTTTGTCTCTTTAACAGTTTAGAAACACAATTCTGCATTACGCCTACTGATAAATTACAGCTTACGACTGAACTTTGCCTGTTTTACAGTTTGAGGACATGGCTATGCATGCACAGCTGTATATTAACAGATATCATAATGACAAATGTCCTTCAGGGTAAACTACTGTACTTTGAACTTGAGTCACAATCTCAAGTAAGTAATATTTTATGACAGGTCGACATAATTGCTGTTGATACCATGATTAGCTGATTTCCAGTATAAGCTTACTCAGGCTACACTGTTGTCCTACAATGAGCCGGCTAAATGAACAGCTGTACAGGGTTGGTTTATCAGGTTAAATGGGAAAGAATCATTCTTAATGAAGCACAGACACTGCAGGCACAGTAAAATTAATGCAGGAATGCTTCCTGGAGTTGTCAGTGTAGTTTGTAGTGCCTTTCTGAAAGTACAATTATTTAAAAAGATAGTTGTAATGTTGAGTCATTTTCATTTATTAAGTAGAAGTCAGAGTAATTTCATGACACAAATTCAGCCATATATAGGCCAAAAAAAAAAAAAAGAACAATCAAAATGTAACAGACTTTATCCAGAGAAAAAATGGCTAATATGGTTCATGGCATATGGGAAAAAACAGCCAAAACAGTGAGCTGAGTCAAATTATTTGACTCAGTAAAAGGGCTGGAATTCCCATCACTAGCACACTAAATGGTGGACCAACTGTAATAAAACTGTAGTTTAATATGTACAGGACAAAGTGGAATGTGTACAGGATAATTTGTCTGGCTGCAAAAAGAATGACTTGGCTTCATGGCTGCTCTATAGTTCCTAATATCTGGTATAGCTCCAGTGATTTGGTTGAAATACCTGCAACACTACAATGAGCTGCATATGATTAATTAATTCTGCATGAATTGCACAGGAGTAATAAACCTCTCAGACTTGAGGTTAGAGTTTGGGTGGCAGGGCTTATGACAGTGGGGGTGGCTGCCAACCTGTGCCACCCTGGTTATGACCCTGGATGTGACCAAGGGGCCATGAAAAATGCAGTATCACTTCATGACAGCACTGCCTGGTCTTATCAGCACGTGCAACCATGGCAGCTTCTCAGGGCCCCTCGTTCTTACGTCATTCAGATCTAGCCAATAGCAATGCGGGGGCGGAGTTTAGATCCAGGGCTGGTCTGTAGGACTATATAAGAGCTAGTGTCACTCCCACTGCGCCTTCTGGTGTAAGTGGCAGGATTTGGACCCACGGAGGACCTGTTAGAAGAGACCTATTCACTGTCTTTATCGGTAATGTAAAGTTTAAGCAATACTCTTATTTTACAGAATTTGAGTTCTGATATATTGATATAGCTTAGGTTACATTTGAATAGATACATTATTAATTAATAATAATTAAGACATAAAGACCTTTTTCGAGTTAACATTTGTCATAGCACAGATTTAACATTTATGTCAGAGCAGCGATATAAAATTGTTTAGTTAAGGAACTTGAGGCTGTTTAATGTCATAGTTTATGTCTTATGTTCTCGCGAAGAATTCACTTGAGACACCATGAGTACAGAGGCTGATATGAAGGAGGTGGAGCTGAATGAGATGGAGCAGGAGAAGCAGTCGATGAACACAGACACGGAGAAGAATGGAAGTGTGAAAGTGAAGGTGCCAGAGGAGAAAGAGGTCAAATTCACCGGCCTGACTAAAGAAGAGCTGATGAGAGTAGCAGGCACCACAGGGTACACTCTCTCAAATAGAGCAAGCCTTTCTTATTGGGGTGTAATTTCACAAACTATCAGCATTAGGCCTACAACATTTGTATTGATTTCCCTGAACAACGCAGATATTTCTACTGCTCTAAGTGACTAAAAGCTTTAAACGCCATCTGTGTGTTGTGTGAGATTACTGTGCGTCTTTGCACAGCAGGTTCTGTAGTTTAGATTTTTACCACATTCACAAACACATTGTATCTTTACATGTTTTTGACAAGAGAGGTAGACACTATACCCACTGTAGAGTAACAACAGCAGCAACAATTTCCTTACTGTCTAATGCAATGTTAATTACACAATGTATATTGTAATAGGTCTGCACAGTGATATGTTTGTATTTGTTTTGGAGAAAGTATTGGACAACAACAAATTCAGTGATCCATAGGAGCTGCCTGACTGGATTTATCAGCGTGGCAATAAACCATCGTGACAAATAGGGGTGCTAAAAATTTAGATTCAGCTTATTCATGAGATAAGACAATCCCTAACTCTGGAAGAAGTATATGTAGAATATGAACCAAGTCAGTTAATAGACAAACAAAAACTGAGGAGATAATATTGCAATGTATGTGTTGGGATGGGACAAGTGATTCTTACGATGCACCCCTACTTTGAAACTGACTCTCGCTGTGTTTTCAGATGGGTGCGGATTCGCTGGGTCTTGTTGGTTCTGTTCTGGCTCGGCTGGGTTGGAATGCTGGCCGGGGCAGTGGTGATCATTGTTCAGGCTCCCCGGTGTAAACCCGTTCCTGACATGCACTGGTGGAATGAGGGTCCACTCTACCAGATATCTGATGTGAACAGCTACTCTGAAGGCATTAAAGGTACTGAAATAATGCTGTAACTGTCCTTTTACGTTAAACTGACATTGTATTTCAAGCTCTTAGGACTGCATTTTGCAAACATATTTCAGTTACAAAATTATAGTAGCTTTCCAGGGACAAGTTAAAATATTGTTTTTCTGTTAAGACTTAATTCTTATCCTACTTGTCCTATGTTATCCTATGTTTCCCAGAAATCTTCTAGTAATCACTAAATCAGTGAAAGGCTACAGAGTGTCCTTCAACCTCAATCATGGAACAGCATGCACTTAAATTTACAACATAATACATTACGATATTTTATAAATAATTCTTTGAATGATGGTACGAGTTCAGTGACCCAGACTTACATTCCTTGCTTTCATCACTATATACCATTCCTATTAGTTTCAATGTAGTTACTGAATAATAGGCATCAAGATAAGTAACTGTATAATAAACGGGCAGTTTAAGGAGGTTAAAGTGTCAGGTACCACAGATTAAAAATTCGCTACAATCCCTTGTAAACCAAGCTTACATTTTGAGTGTGGGCAAAATACCAGATCATTTAAGATGGATGCCACTATGCAATTCAATCACTATGCAAGTTAATTATTATTTATTATTACTTTTTTTTTTTTTTTCACACTAGGTTGGTAGGCTAGTGTATGGTCTCAGTCAAAGTTACTGCAAAACTTGCCAGCGTCTTATGACCCTCATGCTGGAGATCACATGCTGAAATTGAGAAATAGTCCACAATCTGCTTCCCTCATCAAAAATTATTGCCTGCTCTGGGTTTTCATTTTTTTCTTTTTTTGGTAGATCTCTGTTGGGTAATTGTAATGAAAGACAGGGGTCCTGTGTACAGTCAGACCCACGAAGATGCATTTCAACTCGGATGCAATTAAATGCTCTTGGTGTTATATCAGTTATCAACCACAAAAAATTCTTAATCTTTAATATTGATGAACACAGTTGTAATAACTGTGGTTAATGGGTAAAGATTTGCCACAGGGTTGTGGTTTGGATTGATGTGTTGTAAAATACAAAACAAAATACTGATTTTGTTCTTGTTCTCTCTCTCTCTCTCTCTCTCTCTCTCTCTTTGCAGAAATAGAAAACAACCTGGACAGTCTGAACCAGCTGAAGGTGAAAGGGTTGATCCTGGGCCCAATACACACTGGTCAGGCAGACCAAATGAGTACACTGAATTTGAAAGAAATAGACCCTGTGCTGGGCACTCAGAAAGACCTGGACAGCCTACTAGAAAAAGCCCACAAGAAGGGTGTGTGTCCCTATATACTCATGACCTAAATAATCATGATTATTGCACCACTTATGGACTACTCTAAAAAAAAAAAAAAACACTGAATTGTTTTGTTTCATTTGTGTACACTCCAGGGGAAACTCGTGATGGTGTTACTTTACACAGCATTGTGGTATATTTACTTGTTTCTGTGTCTCGCTCAGGTATCTCTATAGTGCTGGATCTGACACCCAACTATAAGGGAGCTGCAGCTTGGTTCAACAACGTTGCTGCTGCTCTTGAAAAACTTCAGGTGAGAGTTAAAATTTGTCAGAAAGACAAAACTGTAGAGTATAAAAAATGAATGTGCAAACGTTCAAATGAGGTCATGTTTCTTGCATGAGAACATATGACTGTATAGAAGAATCTTTTTCTTTTGCTCTCTACCAGGATGCATGTGCCTACTGGCTACAGAAAGGAGTGGATGGCTTTCTCATTTCTGATCTGAGCCAGGTTGCCAATACTGCTACCTGGAAGTCCATCCAGAATGTTGTTCATCCCAACACCACAGAAGGGACTAAAAAAAGGTAAGTAGGGCTGTAGAGACACCTTGTGGTTACACTGAAGTATTTTCCCAAATTTTTTTTTTTTTTTTTAAAAAGCAGTGTTGCTAGTTCCCCCTACTTGTATCTTAGTGTTATAGCATAATCACAATTAATCAACGCTTAGATTAGGAATAAGGGTGTGCTGTAAGTCCAGCATCATACAAGAAAAATAAAAAATAGCAAAATAAAATCGCTTTTCTTTACAGAACCTCCTCGATATGTCCATCACTTTTTCTCAATACACAAACTCTGATAAGTAGAATTATACTCTATAATGCTGGACTGATATTTATTTACTGGGTATTATATAACAAATGACACATTTAGAATAAAACCTAAAATTGAGTCTTATTTAAAGAGAGAAATCTATACCTTGCTAATGTCTTTGTTCTTTCTTAGTGCTCTGATAGGTTCAGTCACCAAGCTGCCTGCAGACAATGCCTCTCTGCTGCTGGAGTACTCTGGAGTTGATCTGTTGCTAACCAGACTGCAAGGTTTTAATCTGTCTAGGGTGCAGGAGGCTGAGGACATAATCAAGCTCTATCCCAGCCACTCTAGCCTTGCCTGGAGCCTGAGTAAACACACTTCAGATTTGCCCACACGCCTCTACCATATGCTGCTCTTCACCCTGCCTGGCACCCCAGTGTTCAACAGAGGGGATGAGGTTGGACTGATAGAGGGCGTGAGTACAGATGGTTGGATAGATAGAAAAGAATCTGGACTGACTAAAATCTCCAGTGTAGAAATATATGAAAAAAACATAGTTACATTGCTTAGTTTTTTCTGTGAAGAGTTTGTTTAAATGAGCTTAGTTCTATTTAAATATTTCTTCTCAGGAATCCCTTACTGGAATTTGGGACTTGGAAAATCCAGCTGAGGAGAACAATGAAACAGCAAAGGTGATAACAAACATGTTATTGCATTAGCTACTTTTGTCGGTAAAATAGTTCCTTATTCTACCTAACCTCAGGTCTACATTTCCTTGCAATACTGATATCTCAGAATGCAATATGCAAATGAGTAAAACTCTATTAAAAAAAAAAACTAATGTGGTCTGTGACTAGTCTGATCAATCACAGATGTTCCAGATAAGGTTTTTGTGGGTGTCTTAATGATTTGTGGTATTGTCATGATAAAAAAAAAAATAGTTAAATTAATGCAGGCCCATGATTAATGGGTTCACCACTTTCAGTATTTGCAAGGCACAGTGCCATCACCATTTTTTGAAATGTACTAGCAATATTTTATTGATGCAATTTTTGAGAGTAAAATAAATCGACTGACATAAATTGAGAAGTATGTTTATAGCAAGAATATGAGATGCCTGTGTTTATACTGTACATAATTGCTTACAGTTTGTTTTTAACATACTGTGATTTTCAGACTAAGCAGCAAGCAAAAAAAAGGTCCAAAAGCATCATATTATTTATAGTATTCATCGTAGGTATGAAAAGGTATTGATCAGTGAAACATGACGTTTATAAAATATAGTGCCTGCTTTGTAGGATTAAACCATAGATTTCTGCAGGTAAATCTGAGGGGTTTTACAAATACAGGACCAAATGTACATTACAGGCTGTTTAATCTGTTTGTCATTCTTTTGAACCTTTCTTTTGAAGCTTCACTCACTCTCCCTTCTCTCTCTCACACTTCACACTTCTCTCTCTCTCCCTCTCTCTGTCTCAGACTGTAAGAGCAGAACGCAGTGCAGTGCGAAGCTTCTTTAAAGCTCTCAGTGACCTTAGAGGTAAAGAAAGAGCTCTGCTGCATGGTGAATATGCCTCTCTACACAGCTCCATCTCCTCGTTTGCATTCCTCCGCCTGTGGGATCAGAGTGACCGCTTCATCACTGCCTTAAACTGGGGCAATTCCCCCGTCACAATGACGCTGACCAACAGCGATCTTCCTGCTGAGGCCAGGGTCCGTCTCAGTACAGATGCAGAGAAGCTAGCTGTGGACCGCATGGTGCCTTTGGA
This sequence comes from Pangasius sanitwongsei, assembly GCA_037576675.1. Taxonomy (NCBI): domain Eukaryota; kingdom Metazoa; phylum Chordata; class Actinopteri; order Siluriformes; family Pangasiidae; genus Pangasius; species Pangasius sanitwongsei. The sequence goes on along the minus strand of CM075006.1, from coordinate 13,325,581 downwards.
GAAACTGCAGCTAGAGGCCAAACAAGCTGTTTTATTGTCCTATCCTTATACAGGATAGGTACATTAGTAAAAATACACATGTAATAACACAAGGCTCCTTTTTTCCGAATAGAAAGCTAATGTTAAACAAGCTCTGTTTATTCTCATGGCTATGCTCGTTTTAGTTTTGGAATATGGAAGAATGCAGTGTCTGTTGTAGAAATTAGTTTCCTACAAAAAGTTTTATTTGTATTCTAATACTAACATATAAGGGCAAAATGGGTGCACTGAAACAGCATTATTACAGCTGGATAGGACATTCTAGCTTTGTGTGTATGGGCCACCATGAAAAAATAAATGCAAAAAAAAAATAAACATTGAATATGATGCATCTGGTTTCATGTAACTGCTTTGTCTCTCTCTCACTCACACATACACACACGGTCTCCTCTTGTGACTACGATGCAGTGTACGCGTTTTTGATTTCTGTCACTGTGACTTTATATAAAGCACAGACAACTTGTGTGTCTTTTGGCCATGTGCCACCTGCCGTTATTTTACAGGGCAGGAAAAGGAAGAGTATAAGTATGTACAGGTGTGTCTAAGTATGTCATACACACCACTGTTCTGTACTATATAAAACTCAAGTACTTCCTCTTTAGTGAAGCTGAAGATGAAAAAGCATTTTTTTTCCATACAACAATCCATACACCAACATGTTGGTGTGGTCTGCTCGGTAATTAATTGTCATGTTTGGTTAGGTAATCTGTCAAACTGTTAACTCATTTGTATGATGCTCTCACTTGCACTGTGGTAACAGATTTGTATTAAGACCCTTGATTCCTAGCTAAATAATTGTAAAGCTGTTATGCCTTTTATTGCGTTGCTTATCACCTTAGACCATGATCAAGATCATAGCAGGTTTTTTACACTATAGCAATGCAATAAAGTCGCAGTATAACAGTGTCAGACACTCTGGAGGTGTACATATCTGCCCACTTTCTCTTTTTCTTTTTTCATTTCTATTCTTTTAGCACCCCATTTTCACACAGTTTTATAAAATTATAGCATGGCTTTTTGAACGTGTGAATTTGCAGGATTGTAGCATTCACATTTCTTCTCACTTATGAAGAAAAGTCAGTGGTTTGCATTTCTCAAAAAGAAAAATAAGTAGGTGGTAAAGTATACTACATTTCTCAGGTTACAAACCTTTATTATAAATTCAGAATTTAATTAAGCTTTCAAAAACACTGCAGGTGAATTTTGCTGATATTTATATATACAAATAGATTTATAAACAAAAATATTTTACATTTGTAAAATATTTCATAATAAATATAAGCAAGGAACAAATAAACCCAATGCTCAGAATCAGCTGTGTTCATTCTTAGTAGATTATATTTATCATAGACAATTCGCCGTTGGTTCTTAAGAAAACTGGTAAATTAGTTTAATAATGAATGTTAGAAGTCTGGAATGATGTAGAAAACTAATGAAGGTAAGATCACTTCATTAGTTTTTTTTGTTTAAGAATTAGGAATAAGGCTTTCCATCCAAATTTTTAGTGTCTCCTAAAACACTGTCAAATCTCTTGTCAGGTGATTGATGGAGTTTGCATGCTGATAAAATTCCTAGTAAAAACATGATTCATTAATAAATCATTTAAGTTCATTTTATTACCTTTTTTTCAATGGAAAACAAATGTTTTTAAGCCATTTGTGTACAAGGTCCCCCCCCCCCCCATTTGTTTCTTTCTTCTACCTTTCTGACTAGTGCCAGGTCTGGTCACAAAACTGTAGATAAACGGTAGATAAAATATTAAACATACTTCAATTAATTAATGATTCTGAGTACTACTCAATACTATAATTTAGGAAAAAATATAATTACAAAAAAAAAGAAATCCATATTGTTTTATTATCTTAAACCTTTAAAAAACTGAAGTCCTTGAACACTGAAATAAACAAACTTCTTAAATGTAAAATATTTCATATTAAATTCGCCTCATGAGTCTTCTGAACTGAGCAAAACTGAACTCATTTGTTAGGGATAAATGATTCTATTTGCTGCTGTATACATAACATACTGCATTCATCATGTGAGATCGTGGATTTATGTGTGCATTAAGATTTATGAGAACATTCAGTGTTTGTTCCTTAAAACATGTTTTACTTAAATGATTCAGCTTTAAAAGTGATCCCCTAAGGAGTTCAAACAGAACTAAGATGCGTTTTTATGTCTGAATTACCTTTGAATTACCGTGAATTTTACATTCATAACAATATTAATATATTTTTAAAGAAGTTTTTAAAGATGACTGAAATTGAAAATATTCATTTAACCCATGTTCCTAATATCTCATACCTAATAGTGAGACTTGAGTTCCAGACACACATGCGAAATTATATTCTTGTTAGCACTGTTGAAAATAGGTAGAATAATCAGACTACTTTGTCAAAAAAAAAAGAGGTTGAAAAAAATCATAACAAGAAATAGTTTTATAATGTTACTGTACAGAAGCCACAATACGTTGCCTCTGTCTGTGTATACGTGTGTGTGTTCAGCTCCAGCTGTCAGTGGGACATGGTGATATTTGAAGCTATACCATAGAGTGTGACAGATTTCTGGTAAAGCGCGACGTTGCTGTCTTGTTATGACAATGTGTGGTCACAGAGATGTGGGTATAACATGTTAAGGTGTATATGTGTGTGTAAGTGTATGTTTTTTTTCAGTGGGGATGGGTGTTTCAGTTTGACTCGGGTCAGCTTTTGACGGCAGTGAATAGGGTTTTTTTTGTGTGGGTTCGAGAAAAGGTCTTTTATACAGAGACTAATCTAACAGTCAGATCTTTTTTTCCTGAGATTAAAGGTTTTACAGTGCAGATGAGTTTGCAATATGTGAAAACCAAATAATCTGCAACCAAGAACCATCTACACTGCTTCTATAAGTAATCTTCTATATTTCTACAACAATTTATTTTTTTTTAATAATTACTTCCGTTTAATTGCTCTCTTGGTTTTAGTTTTGGTATGAACATGAAGCTTAACTCTCTCACTGTCTCTCTATAACCCTGTCTGCCTATTTGTCTTTCTCTCTTTCACCAGATGCTAATGAGAGAGAACGCCCCCTCTTGCCCTGACAATGTGAAACTGCTCTCAGAGCGATGCACAGTCATGCCCCGACTCTCAGTTTTACTGGGTCAGCCCACTGACATTCACAACACTCCAGCTAACTTGTGCTATCTTCACCTTTAATCTTCATCATTCATACAGCAACAGTGTAAATTTAATTGCATTATAAGATTCAGTTTTCCAAAAAAAAAGGCAATCTTCGATTTTTTTTTTTATCTATTGTTGTAAGCAGATGTCATTCTCATCATCAGTTTATTAATTAACAGGGCTACATTACCAGTGTGAATTTATATTGGCACTTTTACAGCAACTGTACAAACATATCATAACCTCTTTTGTATTATAACACCTTACAAACAAACATCAAAATATTACACTGTGACACTATGGATGATTATATTTAACCCTAATCACGCTCACCCATGAAAAAGGGTGAAAAAATTAAGTAAAATGTCATTGGTAAATAAATAAATAAATGAATGAATAAGTGCAAAAGACAAATGAGTGAAAAAAAAAACAAGCAAAGGGAAAGGATGAGCGCTTTGTCAAACTGAGAGCTGCTCTGATGGGTTGACTTGGCGTGTTACATGTTTTTTATTCTCTGTGATGTTTTTTTCTTTTTGTTTCCAGGATCCCAGTGACGAAGTCTTCAAGAGATCAGAAGAAGAGAGACTGTCATACCAAAGCACAAACCATTACCAACGCCTCCGCTGTCTCTCTCTCTCTCTCTCTTTTCTCGTATGGGTGTATGCCCAAAACACACACACACACACCTCTCTCATCTCGTGTCTTCTGTGACAACATACGGCAACTTCCAGGCCCGGACTAAAACTTGAAAGGTAAGTCATATCATTCTATATTTATGATTAAATCTCCTGTAACGTACACTTATGGTTGACAACACAGCATGGTGTTAATGCATATGCATTTAAATATGATCCAGAAAAGGTGAAAACATACCACTGTTATTGCTCTACAAGTAAAAAACCCTTCAAGAGTTTTTCAAGGGTTCTTTGGACAGTTACGGGTTGTTACCGTCCTAAAAGGGTTCTGCTTGGAACCCTTTCTGATAGGGAAACACTCATTTGTATAGTTCTACAATTATAGAATACAACATTTAAGGGTTCACCCAGAAGGACAGTCAAAGAATCCTTACCGATTTTAGGTTAAACTCCCCCCCCACCATGAGTGCACTAGTAAACTTTACAACTGAGCAAGGTTACTACGAGAACCTGTAACAAGCTTTGTAGACTAATGCAAAAAGATATCTGTACCTCGAGGCTTAGTTGTTTCTAATATCTGAATAATGAAATATGGAAAGGCCTACTGCAAAACTGCCCTTACATCGTGAAAATATTTGACACACATTGTTATTCACAGACTAACAGTTTTGAATATTCATTTTTGACCATATGTCCACTGTCATGCAAAAGTCTGTAAGCGTTCTTCGGTTGTCCCTCTGGAGACCTTTAGGGTTCTATGTAGAAGCCTACAACCAAGTGTTTCCTTGTCAGAAAGGGGTCCAAGTAGAACCCTTTTAGGAGGCCAAGAAACCTTAATTTTATAATGAACCCCTAAAGAACCCATGAAGAACCCTTTTTTCCTAAAAGTGCAAGTATTGCAATTCAAATAATTTTTCTGTGTTTATTAGTTCATTTGTGACTATTCAAATCTAACAGCATTAGACTGCAGACTATATAAACTATACATATTATAGATAGATAAATGTGATGGCTCAGGTATTTTGGCTAAATGTGTCAAATGTAGCTGAAAAGATTATTGCGCTGTTACTGTTACACTGTTACTGTTATTCATTATTGCATGGTTATCAGGATTTTGCGGACATGAAAAGACAAAAGAACGATCTTTGAAAAGTCTTACATCTGTGCCTATAACTTTATATTTAAATAATCATCTCTATAGTAAATGATTCTACATATAAATGAATCTACAGTAAAGCCAATCTTGGAATGTTTTCCATTGTTAGATGTTCTGATGGGACATTGGGGAAGAATCAGAGTGGATAATGGTGTTTATATGTCTCTTCCTGGTGGTGTTTAGAGGGCCCAGCTATAAGTGTTTATCAGATTCAACCTCTGAAATTCTTTATGCAAATTCCGAGGCCTGAGGCCGTACCGGTAAGAAAAAGAACTGAAAAAGAGAAAAAGAAAATAAGTAGGCTGTTGATTTATTCATATCTTTAAAGCCTTGTTCCCCAAAGTGGGGACCGCGAACCAGCAGGTCTGCAATAGCCATGCCGTGTCCAATTTTATTAGTATTTTTAAAGTAATATGATAGCTATGGAGATCAATAAAAACTATTCAATAGGTGTAACAGTTATTTAGTTCTTATAAGTCTAATTATCTGGTCACTTGAATTGGAAGAATTTAATGTGAGGCTTGACTACTGAATATATACATAAATAATGACAAATCTATTTGCAATTTTTTTTTATATATAAAAAAACCAAACACACACACACACACTCTCACAAAATTGTTTCAAAACTTCACTTTAACTCAGTGTACGTGGCTTTTTCTTTTTTTGGATTAGGTGTAACGTTCAGGAATAAAAAAAAGCTTAAAATTCTCCATTAAGTAAAGTAAGTATGATGGTTTATATTGGCCTAATATTTGAATGGTTGGGTGAGTTTCATAAAAAAAAAAAAAAAAGCTAATCTGTTTAATGATACAAGGTCTATGTGTGATCATAAGAGTTCTATGTAAAGTACTTTTACATCGGAATGTGTCCTTGGCTGAGAACACCTCCAATCCGGTTTGACTGGATGTGTGTGGACAATCCAATGGAAACTTATTAACTAATGAATGTAAAAGGAGTTAATTGACTTTCTCCTTTGTTCTGCATAGTCCCACTTACAGTTTGCACCATAGCATATTTCATCATCTAGATGGCAGTTCAGGAAATTCTGATTGCTCAGCAAAAGCTGACAAAGATTTATTTACAGATAATAAAGATTTAAAGACATTTTAGCTAGAGCGCTGACACACAGTCAAACCAGAATTATTAGATATTTAATCTAAACTGCTCATTATTTATTATTTTTTGCATCTATGGGAGTACTGTGCATTCGCTGCTAGATGGTAATCAGATAACACAATTACCAGCACACGTTATTCTTTTTTTTTTTTTTAAATAATTGTCAGGTCGTAACTTATTTCATAATACGTGACATGCATTTAATTTTACCACCAGTGAACGTAAAGTTTGTAGTCTCAGTGACCATTTAAGTTAAATAATTGTACTAAATTTATTATAATTTAATGCCAAAATGCAATTGTGTTATATAATCTTTTTGCACCATGTCAGGAAACTTGTAGTGTTTCTTCCCTGTGCTTATATATAGTAAAACCGAGAAAAAACTGAATTTCATTTCATATTACTGACATACTTACAGTTATCCTAGCTGTGACGTATTTAGTACAGAATAAATGTTAAATAAGTCATTTCATTCATGTATTGTATCAATCCAAATGTGCCAGTATCCTGGTCTTCCCAGAGGTCTTAATGCCGTATGACGAAATGTAAAAAATTTGTTGCGTAGATATGGATAATCAAAGTAAAGGCATTTGAGAGAACAGGCATTTGTTAACAATTTTTAATTTAATTCACTGTGATTTTAGTGATTAAATTAATCAAATTAGTGAGCCAATATAAATAAGTTGGTTATTCTGTATATTTGGTCCTTGAGGGACATTTGGAAATATGTGTTTCTTTTAAATGTGCGGACACAAAACTTGCATGACTATTTTGGATGTGAAACTTATTAAGCATTTACGTATTAGTCTAGTTCCTCAATTCGTTTTTATCCCTGTACAATACTACAAAATATAATATAATATAATACACACATTTAGCTGCGGACAGATTTATACTAACGCATTTATATTAATTTTAACCATCTTGAATATTTATTTCTGAATTTGTCAGTATGAAAATGAGAAATTAAGGAGTGATGCATCTTTAACCTGTCTCCACAGAAGTCACTGAAATATTGAATGGCCCAACTTCTCTGTTCAATTATTCTGAGACAGGAGTCTGGGGGATTCTGAAGAAGAGGAAGAAGTAATCTTTAATTTGAAATTGAAATGTAACAAAGCTTATGAAACCTGGTGTTCTTAACTGCGGTTTACACTACTTGTAGGTGAGAGATTATTTACTGCACCAGTTGGTTGCCCATAATCACAAAACCATTTAAATAAAAAATCATTTAAAATGATTCCAAAATCTAAATTCTTTTTTGAATCGGTCTAATTTTACTACCAAAAAATTATATTAAATCATTGTATATCTCGTGTACATATGCCTTAGTGTTAAACACATAATGTCATTCATAAGACACAAAACCTATATGAGAAAAATAAGCCTTTAATGAAAGTATATTCTGTGATTATTGTGAAAAAAAAAATTATGCCGATTGGATTTCCCAGTCTTCGCCTCCCTTTTTGCATTCACATAAAAAATATCGCCTCATAATGTGACTAGATGTAGAGTTAGAGAGCGATGGAGACAGAGAAAAAAGTCCAAACCGCTCCGCTACTTTCCCCCTCCTCTGTTCACTCTTTCACACATCTGACAGAAAACTAGACCAAAAACCTCCACATTCTTTCCTTCTTTCGCATCCTCTGTTTCCAGTCAGTTACCTGTTTGCCTCCTTTACATGCTTGCGTTTTAATGAGACTTTTGTGTTACACACCTGCATAGTTAAGCCTGAGCAAAGACTCTTCTGCAATTGAAGCGTCACAGTTCAGAGTCTGAAAAATAGGTATCTATAGAAATCATCTTAATGTGCAGATGTTCAGATGATTTCCAAAGATATCAATTTTTCAGACTCAGAACTGTGACGCTTCAATTTATTTTCATAGCCTTATAGGCAGAGGTGGTAAAAGTACCCAAATTCTTTACTAAAAAAAAAGTGCAGTTACTCCTCTAAATAAATAATCAAGTTAATGTAGGAAAGTACAAACTCTTAGGTTTACTTAAAGTATGAAAGTAAAAGTACATGAAATATTCAGCAAAGACATCTGCCTCACATTGCATACTGATTTTACTGATATTAAATTAGTGCCCTTTCACCAAGGGACCACTGAATGTGGGAAAAAATTAGCTAATGCTAACAACCGCTCAAATGATCTCCCAGATGTTAGCTAGAATGATAAGTCTGACGATACAAACTAGTTAAAAGTTAATAGCTAGCCGTCACAATATAAACTGCCTTGATAAAAAGTGTACCTAGCAACAGATAGATTACAGTGATGCCTTATGACTATACAAATAAAAGAAACGTAGTGATGTAGTGTTTGAAAAATATAGTGAGTAGAAAGTAGAGATTTTTCCAAAGTATTATGTGAAAGAAGAACTTAGGTAAAGTACAGGGGCCTGTTGCACCTGCCGAGTGTGAGGTCGATCGTAAGTCAGGGTGTAAAGTCGGTCCTAAACCATATGCTGAGAGTAGTTCGTTTAAAACCAGCGTGGTAGAATTTCTGCTGCACCAGAGACACTTACAAGGTATATCAGAACTAGTACTGTGTAAAGTAATCGTGGATAGAGTGATGTATTTCATAATCACGAGCCAATCAGAAACATGAACATAAACGATAAATATTACATCCACGATCAAGACTTGTGAAGACACAGGACGGGATAATGTCCATTTGTTTTGTTACCGTTATATATTTACTTCATGTTAATTATATTTTAACTGTAGATAAACAAATTCAAAAGGTTTACAGTAAAGTGTTTTTACAGTTTTTACAGTAAAGTGTGCTTTACAGTAAAGTGGTTACTCAATTTATCCATCTCTTGTTTTTGTATTTTACGCTGTTCTGCTTGTGCTCTAGTGCAAGGAATTTAATGCCATTTCAGTAATGAGCCATAGCAATGTAAAATAACTAATGCCTGCAAACTTAATTTGCATTTGAATAAACCGACAAGCAGCATATTACATTAATGGTAAACTTTTTAAATATGTTGTGGCCAATCCTACCTTGCCAATATCACAATTTGACAATATTTTGCACTAGCTGTTACAGAAACTGTATCTCTGCAAAGTGTCCATGTCCAGCCATCATAGACCATAGACCAACTATCTACATAAAGAAATCCAAAAAAAACCCAAAATGCATTTATAGGTCCAAACACTCTTTTTACTTTGGGGATACATTGTTCACTTTGAACTGAATCACAGAGTAGTTCTATTTTTATTGTATTTTATCTGCACCTACTAGTGCTTAGTTCCAACTTAAGTCTATGTTGAAACTATATAACTTGATGCAATCTGTTTTTAGCAGTTATCCATTTACATAGAATCTAGGCTATAACTTGCGTTCAGATGGAGCAATTGGCTGCAGATACTTATACACAGTAAGTGTATACTTTGAAGAGCAAAAGTGTGTACTGTGTACTGTATGGACTATGTACTGTATGCATTTGGTCTTATTTTGCAGGCCCAGATTTTGTCTGGACTGTCACATGTTGTCTTACACATTTGGTTTCTTACCCACACTATGATAATGCTGAGGTTAATGGAGAGGAGTGTTTTAAACACATTCATACTGTACAGACCTCACAGTCAGCATTCACCCACACTGTCCTCAGCATTATCATAGTGTGGGTAAAAAAACCAAAGGTGTAAGACACGTGACAGTCCAGACAAAACCTGGGCCTGCAAAATAAGACCAAATACAAACTGTATATATTCTAAAAACTACACATTGTCTTACACCTTTGGTTTCTTACCCACACTATGATAAAGCTGAGGTTAATGGAGAGGATTATTACAGATACATTCACACTGTACAGACCTCCCGCCCACATTGTCCTTTTGCACCCACAAGGACATTTAAATTTCTCAGTGTGTGTGAACTGGTTTAACCCTGCTACGTTGTATGTGTAGTATGTTTCCCTACCAACATCCAGCAAAGGACAATGTACGCTCATTATTACATTTAAAAGAAGATTATATGATGAAGCTGCAGTGTTTTTTACTGCACATTTTTGCATCTTTCCAAATTCCCATTTTCACTGTTTATTTGTGGGGATTTGGGAATTTTGGTTACTGGGTGCTAATGCATTGCCATTAGATTTACTCCGAAACACATATCATCCCTATTCCTTGAGGGAGTTGAAACGCTACTCTTTGCTGATGCCTAAAACCAGGCTCAACACTGGTTATATTATCAAAATGTAAAATGACAACAATATTGAATGCTGTAGAAAGCAGAGAGAGCAGGAGAGGAAGAAGGGGTTACACAGGGGAACCACTCTGTGTAGTCAAAGATATAGGTAGAGAGAGTACATGATGCAAGTGATGTATGGAAACTATACATTTGTTGTGTGTTGTGGGAAGGAGAAAGATGCATGTATAGAAGGAGACGGAGAGAGAACAAACGAGCGGAGGCGGGATGTACGGAGGTTTCCCTTGTCCACTTCCTGCACTGTTGTCGTTTCGTGGTCAACTTCCTGTCACATGACTTTGAAACACTACAGATCTCTGACATAAACACAACTGTTCTTCTCACCCACATAAGTACACACAAACTGACATAGACACTCAGACAAACATGCCCACACTCTAACACACTTACACATACACACAAGCTTACACTCTGACACACACACATAAAAACAGTGTTGACAGGAAGCTTTGCCACTCGCATATCATATATACACTCACACACACGCCTACGCGCTACCTGATGAAGCCTACATGTCGACTCATACGCATTTCAGACCTAAGACGAAGTGAGTCACTCACCACATGAGATGCTCAAGATAACACACTCAACCTTGTGAACAATGGTTTTGGCAGAGGTTGTGCTTTTACCATGATCTGAGATCAGTTTTGTGGTCAATTGTAGATAATGTTAAAACTCAGGTGGCGAACAAGCCAACAATTTACAAAAACTTTTACCCTGGCTTTCAGCAACATGCTACATTTGTCTGCATTCAGGTTTTTGGTAAATGCTTTCAATTCTTGAACAGAATTTCTCACAAAGGATTTCTACATGCTTACAATCTGCAAATCAATCAGGAATATACCAGACATTAGGCAAAATCACATTTTGATGTTCTGTGTGCTGTGAGTACATTTACTTTTTGTTTACCAAATTGGGATAAATAGATTGAGCGGGAAAGAAAGAATAAGGGATGGAGCAAGACAGAGACAGAGGGAGATCCGTGACTCTTTCCCCAGGATGTGGTTTTCTTTTCGGGGTTTTAGGGGTGAGGTTCTCTCTCTGACAAATATAAGAGTTACTTTTGATCGGTAGCACCTGCTTTCGTGAGTGTGTGTTCACGTGTTCCTGTCAGTGTGAGTGTGGGTGTGCTTCTTTAACGTGTTTATATGAAATGTTTTTACATAGCAAGATGTGTAGGGGGGCAGATGGGTGGAGAACGATTGGGGGAGAGAAAAAGAAAAAGTTTGCACGTGTGAAAGTCTTGTAGTTTCATTTGTAAGCAGAGGAGTTTGCACACTACGGAATATCTTTATGTGTCTATATCATGTGTTGAAGAAAAAAGAAAGGAGCACAAAAGACAGGTATGTGCAAAGTGGGACAAGAAAAACTTGATGAAATGCTACAAGATAAACTGTAATGATGAAGTGCAAGTCAATTGAAAGTACCTATTTAGCTAAATGAAATACATCTTATCTCTCTTCCTCTCTTTCACTGTTTTTCTTCTTTTATCGGTTTGACACCCAATTTAATAACTGGAAAAACCCCAGAAACAGGAAAGATCTTAGAGAAGGTAAATAGGAAAAAAAGGCCTTTGAGGTAAAAGCTTTGAGTCTGTAATTCTGCCACTGTTTCAGTTCCCAAGGTGTTTTTTTGGTTATCTGATTTAAGGTTTAATGTAAAATTATAACTGTGCACTTCTCTCTTGTTCTTTACAGCTTAAAAAGATGCCATGACCGTCCTATGACTTTAGCTTGGCAAGTAGAGAGCTTTTAATCGGCCTCTGACTTCTCTCTGGCACAACGTATCCAAACATCATGGCCGATCACAGTTCCATCCACACTTCAGAGCCTCCACCCTTCTCTGCCATGTACCGCCTACAGACGCAAGGTCAAAGATCAAACTACAGCCTTTTTCAGAACAGTTCTGTGAGCAGAACAAACCAGTATGACGATAGCAGCCTTTTGAATGACCCTGCTGACAATTGTACCAATGCTGGAACGAGTATGAACGGAGTTGGTGAGCAGATAAATACAGCATATTGGGACATGGAGTCTTTTATCTCATCTCAACCTGGTGCGTTCAACAGAACCAAAGCCCACAGTGAGCGATATGAGGAAGAATGGAATTCCAGTTCCCAGCAGCAGGATGCAGTAGATAATTATGGTACCACAGGAGGGAATCATCAGAAACTTGACTCTTTCTCTGAGGCATTTTATGGCCGAAGCATTTCTAGAATTGCCAACTGTGTTGATCAGGTTGGATACAATGTTGATCCAAACAACTCTCCCACCATTCCACCTCTTCCCTCCCTCTCTTTCCCTCTGGTTCTGAGTCCTCCTCCAACGCCTCTTCCTCAGCCATCTCTCTCTCCTCCTAAACGGGGGCTTTATCCCCCTGCTGCACAGTCACTGAGCCAAACACAATCACAGTCCCCTTCCGAAGGTTCTTTGCGGTTCTTTCCACCACTTTCTTGTACCAGTACCATTCTTCCTGGGGGTTTCACTCCTACTCACTGGCTCCCACTTTCCACTGACTCCAGTGGGAGTGGAGATATAACACAGCACCTCCCTCAAGACCCGGGTCCATCTGCAGTCTACCCAGAGGGTGTGGGGATTCATCTAAGACAGCTGAGTGCTACGGAGGGAGACACAGGTAACTGAAGTAGCTCTAAAGGAAAATGCAGATTTTGTTTGATTTTTGAAGAACCTAATTTCTGATAAACATAGAGTCTCTTCTCTGTCAGACTGTTCTCTAGAGACTTCTCCATGTTCACCTCTGGTGCAGCATCCACCTGCACAATCTGTTTCAAAAAATTGCCCTGTGACCTCTGAACATCACATGACATGGTCCCAGGTAGGTTTTCTAGGTCACTTCTCTTTAATGACTAACCTATACAATTATTTCACTTTTAGCACTCATCTGGAAACCTTTTCCCAACAGATGATGCCATTATCTCAACCTTTTTGCCCCCCAATCCATCAGTTGAACACTCAGGCAGAGGGACTGAGGGTGCATGAGGACACAAAGCCCATTGCAGGGTTCCAGCGAACACCTTTTTTATGTTTGTCCAGCTCACAGGTATGAAAGATTCATAATAGAAAAATACTGATCTCAAGTACCAGTAGGATTAAGGAGGCTCAGTGAATGACACTAAATTTTGGACTTGGAATTTTGGTGTTATTAGAATAATCCCTCGGCAATCTACACTGGAGTTCCATTCCACAGTGTACTCCAATCAGGAGCACTGGGGGAAGATCAGGAACACGTGACACGTCACTACACTCCACTTCCCATGCTGAATCCCACTCGCAGTGGAACAGGGCTGTACTGTAACCTGCTGCCTCCACTGAACCAACAGGAACCATGGTCAGAGGAGACAGGACATCGTGCTCAACAGCGGTGAGAAAGTGTCTGCACCCTGTACCCTGCTACTGCAGAACTCATCAAATAAATTAGATTTAAAAATAACTGAAAATGAACAATGCACTATAGCTTTAAGCAACTCACTCGTACTCTGTTTTTCCTACACACACAAAACCAGGCAACTGAATATAGGGCCGGAGTTTCAGGCTGAGATACCTGATCTGATTGAGCAGGAGGAGATAGAGTTGTGGTCTGAGGAACCTCTTCGGGAGGAGTTACTTTGGAAACCATGGGCGGAATTAGAGGAGAATGCTGACCTACTAGAGCAGGGTAAGTATCCCAGGAAAGAAGTGTTCACTTTAAACTATATTCAAACTATAAAAGAGCATATTCACTTTTACACTTTTGATTAGACCTGCACTACGTGAAAATAGTCTAAAGCTTTCTCTTAACTGACTAAAGTCAGATGTCTGCCAGCAGGACAGATTTTAAAATTTCTTTTAGATCTTATTAGATTTGCTTTATTCTTGACTCTATCCTTGTGTGGGACCAACATGTGCTACCATGTGTTCTTCCCATTAATATAAAAGTATTTTTGTTGTGGATCTCCCTGTATGTTCAGTTCAACTATTTACAGTAGTGCAAAGAGTAATATTTCTTTACCTTCACCTTACATTCTATAGTCTATAGCTAATAAATTTCCCTGACACGCTCTGAAGTACTCTGCGACACTTTTTCTATATTCATTTTCAGTTTCTACTGAAGGACTTCATTTCCCTTTTTGGCAAATTAACTACATGCTTTACTGTATATAAATAGGGAAATAGACTTATCAAGGCTAGAAGATTTCATTTAGTCTTTGTCAAACTCCTTATTCAGCTTGGCAGTGTGTTTTACTGTTTTGCACATTTAAGCATCATGCATTCCAAAACACTTTAGTAAATAAGCATAAAATGTTTCTTCACACTTTAAATGCTATTATACTACGACCATTCAATTAAACCACTAAAAGCAAAACAAAGTTATCATGTGCTCAAGCTCGGTACAGACAATTTGCTACTCTTCAGTTCTGTAGGGTGATTGTTATGCACATTTTCTACACAATTGTGGCTTTTAATTTTTTTAGCATTAGTTTTCAAGCCATGTCTATGCATGTTTAACTATCAGTGGTGTTCATAGGGTATATGGATATATAATTTTGATACTACTTCACAACAAGTTGATAATAGGAGCATCCATCTACAGATGCCAATGTACAAATAATGTTTATTTAAATCTGTTTATTAGGATAAAAAGCAATTTCAACTGCATTGGCCCAATACCTCTGGAGTACACTGGATGTTTTTGCTTGCTCATAAATAGATAGATAACCATGTGGAATTTTTTTCTCAGTGGAGAATCTTCTAGATCTCAGTACTTCTACTGCTTTACCTGGAAGTGTTGCTAATCTGGAGCTTGCCCTTCATAGCCTGTCCTTATGCCAAGGAAATGTATTGGTGAGGAAATAGAAATAAAATCTTTAGTCATACTTTACATTTGAGATTTGCTATTGACTTCATTGTCTTTCTATTACAGGCTGCTTTGGAGATGATGTTTTTCTCAAACTCAAAACCCTCAAGAGACTACCATTATTGTGGTACAATTCTACCTCTTATTACTGTCATAGAAAATGGGGACCAAGAGAGCTAGTATATTTAAGTTAGAAAGCAGCAGACCTGTACATGATGATTTTGAGTGGATAAAGAAAAATCACGGATGCTTTGTTTAATATCTTTCAAATCTAAGCATGAAATTCCTCCATCTGTGGTCCCTCTCTTACAGGCAGTGACATCTGGCGGTTGAGTGAGCAA
This sequence comes from Pangasius sanitwongsei, assembly GCA_037576675.1. NCBI lineage: Eukaryota > Metazoa > Chordata > Actinopteri > Siluriformes > Pangasiidae > Pangasius > Pangasius sanitwongsei. The sequence goes on along the minus strand of CM075006.1, from coordinate 13,310,062 downwards.
AAGTTGTTTCATAAGGCCTTCGCCATGTATGGAAAAGACTTTTCATTCATTCACAAAACGGTATGTTAATATCATAACATACCTTTGATATTAGAAATACTGACAGCCCAACTCAAACATGACGATACACCATAGGTGCAGACAAAAGGGGTGTCACAGTGTGTAGAATTCTACTATCACTCCAAACGGCTCAGAGAGAAACAGAGGAAGCTAAAGGACAAAGAAGCGCAACAGCAACAAATGGCTGCAGAAACACTTACTCCAACTAACCAGGTAAAATTATATTTATTTCTTTACAAAATGTTGATAGATTCTGCATCTACTTTTAACAGTAATTTAATTTAAATAATACAGTAAGCTTGACTGAAAGTGTCCTTTATTTACAGGTCATGGTGATGAACCCTATTAATGTAGACAGGCTAATTCATACACCTGCACTGGCTCCAAGCTTTCCCTGCAAACAATGCGGAAAGTAAGTGTATTCCTGACTGCATATATGGCTGAGATTCTCAACATTGGTCTTTGGGACCCATGGCCCTGCACTATTTCCTGCTCTTAATCCTCCTAACCTAGCTCATCCTCAAACCTTTTACGTACAAGATCAGACAAATATTTATTGTAAATATATCAAATGCCTAATATATTATACAGGTCTCAACACAATTATGGGATCTTCAGTTAAGGGAAAGTTACTAATTTATCATGCTGCAAAATGCAGACATTTTGTGTTAATTTTTGGATAAAATATTCCAGCACATGCATGCTCTTGGATTTCTTGGTAAAATTTAGAAATATCATTAAATCTTTTTTTAAAATATAGACATCATAAACTACTATAATTAATTTCCTGTTTATTTCTCTCACTCTGCATAAATAATTCTCAGGATGTTCTATAAGATCAAAAGCAGAAATGCTCACATGAAGATCCATCGCCAGCAGCAGGAGGACTGGAGGGAGAGAATCCATTCAAACAATCACCTTAGCCTGACCCAGGCCCTGCAGAACCAAAACCGAACCCTGACCAATCCAAACCAGCTTGTTACGCAGGGTCACCCAAACCAGTTATTAACCCAAAGCCTGATCCAGAACCTGGTGCAGTCTCAGGCTCAGCTCGCTTTTATCCAGAGCAGCAAGACTCAAAGTCCTTGTTTCACTACTGCCATCAGCAGTACAAATTCTACACAAAGCCCACAGATGGCTCCCAAAGCCCCAGCTCTACCACTTTACAGGGGCCCCCAACAGACATGGGGCCCCATTCATGGTAGCTTGGAGTCTGGTCTGTATTATGACTAATAGAGGAGCACAGGTGGGAATTCAGGTTTAACTTCTTAGCTATAATCCTATGATAATTCTCCTTGTCCATTTCAGGAACAGTAAAACTGACATGTAGCTCAAGTTTGTACATAACTGAATTTAAAAATATGTTCATTAAATGTCTCTACTGACTTCACACATATGGTCTTCAAACCTTTATATAAATGAGCCTGATTTCATACAATATTTGGATAGTTGGTCTCCGACATGATTGCCTAATGTGTATTAGCAGTGTTTTTTAATTGTTCACTCATATTTAAAGCAAATCAATCTTAAAATAAAAATGCTTACTTGTACATTTTATCCTTGGTGATAACTGGCTTAACATCAGAGATAGATGAAACCACCAGGATCTCATTTATATAAGACACTAAGTCATCGTCAGTACAGCAGAGATACAGTCCCCTCTGAAAGCACTGGAACAGCAAGGCCAATTCTTTTGATTTTTCTATACACTGAAGAAATTTGGGTTTGAGATCAAAAGATGAATATGAAACGATAGATCATAATTTCAGCTTTCATTTCCAGATATTTACATCTAGATGTGTTAAACAACTTAGAACATGGCAAATTTTGTGCCAGACCACCCAACGTTTAGATGAGCAAAAGTATTGGAACAGGTAGTCTTAAAGTAAATAACATTTAATATTTGGTTGCTTGCTTGCCGTGACTGCATCAAGCCAGCGACCCACTGACATCAACAAACTGTTGCATTCTTCTTTTGTGATGCTTTTCCAGGCTTCTACCACAGCTTCCTTCACGTGCTCTTAGTTTTGGGGGTTTCTCCCTTCAGTCTCCTCTTCAGGAGGTGAAATGCATGCTCAACTGGGTTAAGGTCTGGTGACTGACTTGGCCAGTCTAAAATCTTCCACTATTTCCTCTGATGAAGTCCTTTTTTTTGTGTTGGCAGTGTGTTTTGGGTCATTGTCTTACTGCATGATGAAGTTCCTCCCAATTAGGTTGGATGCATTTCTCTGTAAATTGGCAGTCAGAATGTTTCTGCAGACTTCTGAACTCATTCTACTGCTACCATCATGAGTTACATCAATAAAGATTAGTGAGCCCGTTCCAGTGTGTTTGACCAATGAGCTTGTATGTTTTGGATCATGAGTAGATCCTTTCTTTCTCCACACTTTGGCCTTTCCTTCACTTTGGTAGAGGTCAATCTTGGTTCCAGAATGTTTCCGTATTATCACTGTATTTCTTTGTGAATTCATATTAGATGTTCTGATTATTACTGCTGATGAGTGGTTTGCATCTTGTGGTATGGCCTCTATATTTCTGCTCTCGAAGTCTTCTTCAAACAGTGGATTGTGACACTTTCATCCTTGCCCTGTGAAGGTTGTTGGTGATGCCACTGACTGTTGTTTTCGGGTTTTTCTTCACAGATCTCACAATGTTTCTGTCATTGACTGGTGTTGTTTTCCTTGGCTGACCTGTTTTATGTCTGGTTGTTGGTACACCATTGGTTTCTTTCTTTTTCAGGACATTCCAAATTGTTGGCTATGCCCATTGCTTGTGGAATGGCTCTGATAGATTTCTTTTGTTTCTCAGCTTCAAAATGGCTTGCTTTCTCCCATAGACAGCTCTCTGGTCTTTATGTTGGTTTATCCTTTTTAACAACAAATGCAGTCTTCACAGGTGAAACCCAGGGCTCAAACCAAGAGTAGATATTCAGAGCTATTAATTGTTTAAACAATCAATCTAACAGGGCACATCTGGGCAGCAAGAAACACCTGTCAGTCACATGTTCCAATATATTTGATCATTTGAACAAATGGGTGAGTTCAAACAAAAGGTGCCATGTTCTAAGTTTAACACATCTGGATATAAATATCAGGAAATGAAAGCTGAAATTTTGATCTACCATCTCATAGATCACATCTATCGTCTCACAGATCACAAACCCAAATCTTATAGTAATCTTAAGTGTATAGCAATTCACCTTGCTGTTCCAAGTACTTTCCAAGGGGACTGTATGGACTGAGAAGGTTTGTTGCAAAGAAACTTATTTTAAGTATGAAACATGCCAGAGTCCATAATGTAGATTTATGAAACAAACCTTGACCCTGGTTCCACATGTATTGAGTCTTAAGGAGAACAGTACTCTGCTCTCATCAGTCTCCCTTGGTTTGGTTACTGTACAGCAGGGTGGTCTTGGCTGAGTGTGCTTTGTGGAAAACCTTTGATGATATCTATTACTACACTCATTTCCCCCACCTCAGTGGAACACACTGGGGACATGTACATACTAGTAAAAAGAAGACTGAAAGTCTTAATTAAAATCATTCTGGGGAAACTGAGTGCAGACTGGCCAAAGTATGAAAACTGTCACTGCAGTGTTTTAACCTGCATGTGAAGTTCTTCTAAAAAATAAATGTGTAGGCTGGCTTGTCCCATTTTTCCATTTACTAAGGAGCTGTGAAACTGCCACGGCACATAAATTATTACTTATAGAAAAGGATTGTGGGTGACTTAACACATACGCCTGCATTGGGGTTACTGTACCATACTACTACGGAATTACTGACGCACATAACATTTAAATTTACCTCAGAGCACCCACCTGCTATTATGGTCTTAGGCATTGTCTAACAACTCTAGCTTTACCTAGCTTCTTGAAATTTCTAAAGGGGTAATTCTACACCCTAGACAACTCAATACCAGCTAGGAATTTAACATCTCAAAAATGTATCCTTTGGTAAAACAGGGAATGTAAATAGACAGACCCTGGCTATCAGGGATACAGGAGAAAGGCGTTTTACATTGCTGGATGTGTGCTATGATGTCACACCCAATTGACATACATTACATACACACACACACCGATCAGTCATGACATTGAAACCACTGACAGGTGAAGAGAATAACATTGATTATCTCATTACAATGGCACCTGTCAAGGGGTGGGATATATTAGGCAGCAAGTGAAGAGTCAGTTCTCAAAGTTGATGTGTTGGAAGCAAGAAAAATGGGCAAGTGTAATGATCTGAGCAACTTCTGAGCAACTTTGACAAGGGCCAAATTGTGATGGCTAGATGACTGGGTCAGAGCATCTCCAAAACAGCTTGTGGTGTGTTCCTGGTATGCAGTGGTTAGTACCTAGCAAAAGTGGTCCAAGGAAGGACAACTGGTGAACCAGCAACAGGGTCATGGGCGCCCAAGGCTCACTGATGCGCATGGGGAATGAAGGCTTGCAGGACAAATCACTGAAAAAGTTCATGCTGGCTAGGTAGAAAGGTGTCAGAACACAGTGCATGGTAGCTGGCTGCGTAGCTGCAGACCGGTCAGAATGCCCATGCTGACCTCTGTCCACCACCAAAAGTGCCTACAATGGGCACATGAGAATCAGAACTGGAGCATGGAGTAATGGAAGAAGGTGGCCTGGTCTAATGAATCACATTTTCTTTTACATTATGTGGACGGCCAGGTGCGTGTGCGTTGCTTACCTGTTGAAGAGATGGCACCAAGATGCACTATGGGAAGAAGGCATGCCGGTAGAGGCAGTGTGATGCTCTGGGCAATATTCTGTTGGGAAACCTTGGTTCCTGGGATTCATGTGGATGTTACTTTGACACGTACCCCCTACATAAACATTGTTGCAGAGCAAGAACACCCCTTCATGGCATCGGTATTCCCTAATGGCAGTGGCCTCTTTCAGCAGGATAATGCACCCTGCCACACTGCATATATTTTTCAGGAATGGTTTGAGAAATATGACAAAGGGTTCAAGGTGTTGACTTGACCTCCAAATTCCTCAGATCTCAATCCAATTGAGCATCTGTGGGATGTGCAGATCCTTACGGTTGCCCATTTTTCCTGCGTCCAACACATCAACATCAACACTGAAATGCTTGTGGAGAGGGTAAAGTAAGCCGCTCGCGTAACTGAAGTGATACACGCGCACACAGATGGGGCAAGAGAATAGACAAGTGCAGTAAAAACAAAGTACAATATACAGTATACTGTAACATAGAGAAAGAGAGGAATGCTAGATACAGCACAGATGATTGCACTAAAGTTGTGTGAAGTGACCAAGTGTAAAGTGTCTAAGTGGCAGAGGGGAGCAGAGTGAAAAACAAGTGAAAAGTATGTCAAGTTAAGTGAACTACTGGATGGATCTCACTTACAGGAACAATTTTGACCTAAAGTATAAGTATGCTTAAACTCTACAACATTACCTCAAACTCCTTATCAGAAATACATTGCTATTTAAAAAGCCACCTGATTTGTGAAGTAAAAAGCATTAGCACCCTCTAAAAGGCAAAACTGTTTCAAGTTTTGGAGAGAACATCAATACAGACGTTTGGTGCTGGCTCAAAAGGAGTGCTGAAGAAAATTCTCATCATAGTAGCAAACAGAAAGTAAGCTAGAGCTGCCATGACATCAGGCCAGACAGTACGCAAGAACTGGATATGAGTACAGACTTCTCTCTGTCATTACATTCTACTATGATCATCCTGAACTTTACACAAAAGCCTTCATCATTTTGCAACAAGGAGGGTAAAACCATTTCTAGTCTAGAAATTATTTTCAGCCCATGACACAAATACATAAACTGTGAATATGCAAATTAATTTTATTGGTCTTTCTTTGTATACACACGCACGTCGGAGGAATGCATTTGTTTTTTTAACTCCTTGCTGCCTGATCCTGGACAATGAACTGCATGTCCTCATACCATATGAAGCAGCTACAGGATTATTTCATGGGCCTACATGTAAACACAATGAAAAATAAGTATGCAATATTTACTTTAAATAAAATTTAAAACTTTTTAAGAAAAAAAGTTAATGCTTGCATTTAAAGGTGGACTACTTATAGAAGTAATTTTGCCATCATATGCATAAGATAGCTTTGGGTGGTCCTACCTTTCAAGCCTTTTGTTATTCTTTAGACCTGTAAAAATATTAACATGGTAAATCTAATTCTTGACCATATACAACCAGAGTTCCACAATTCACTCAAAAATACCAACTGTATAGTAGATCAGTTGTGAAGCATTGATACCTCTGATTAGAGGCTTTGTCCAGTTGAGCCCTTGTCTCAGTTTTTGTGGTAATGAAGGATGTTTGATGGTTGTGTTAGCAGTGGGATGAAGCGTGAGTGCGCTGGTGCCGTTAAGTGGGTACCGACACTGTAGTGTCAGCCTTTGCAGAGTAGCATTTATGATAATTAAAAAAAAAAGGAACATTAAAAACCAGTAATTTTCAGAAGGAATTGTGTCAGTATACATTTTCTGTATATGGGGTAAGCCTGGCTTATCCGTAGTGAGAGAAATAGCTGCCTATACTAACTTACCTGAATGGTGAGTCCATGTGGATGAGGGGGTCTTCTTTAGGAAGAAATTTCTGGCTGTATCTTATCTCATTCTCATAGAGCAGATAGTTGCCTTCCACCTGGATTACATTTATTAAATCTAATTTATGTCTTCTAGCACCTTCTGTATATAAAAACTTGTATGTTAAACTATTAATAAGGTTAAAGGCATAAATTTGCCACAGAATATTTGCACAGTTATCTCTTGGATGTATCCAATTTCTCAGTGCAGACTCACTTACAGTCATGGTGGTGCCGCAGGAGTCCAAGCTGAAGTTGAACAGAGCTCTGGAGCTGTCTGTGGCAGTGGGTTTACAGGATGTGTCCAGGAGAGTGGTGCTGTTAGGCCTGGTGGGAGGGATGGAGCGAGTCGTGTCTGTAACTACCACTATCCTTCCTTCTGGCAGGCAAACTGAATATGGGTAAATAAATGGTCAAAATGTATCATAGGAAAACTTTAAGTACAGACATATACAGTATTAGTGAAAGCAGTATGTAGTGTACAAAAAATAGAAAAAAAAAATACACTATGGAAAGGAAACAAGCTTTCTGACTAATAGTCACTAACAGTTTAGTGAATAAAATGTACGTGTTCTTCTGGGTTTGTGCTTTACCCAGAAAATCTCGAACAGGAAATGTGCAGCGCTGGACAAGGGAGTGCTCAGCCTTCCGTGTCAGCATGTTAACAGCACTGACCTCCACCTTAACGATCATGTTTTTCAAATTCAGGTCCTACACATACCAACAGCATAAGTCATTCAACATAGCACAAAACACTGTGCAAAATACCTTATTACTGAATAACAGAGGAACTGAGAATAAGAGCAACAGACCACAAGATGGCAGCACAGGCAAAAGAGAATATTTATTTTCCATGAACGCTAATGCTGTATGTATGAGATGGGCTTGGAGATAATTCCTGTATGTCTGCATGTATTCTTAAATGAAATCAAACAACCCAACAGTGGTACAACAGTGGCAGCTGGGGGTCATTAAAATAAGATTCTGCACTATTTCTTGGTCTCTGTTTAAATGTAAGCAAATTTGTGATATTGACCATGTTAACTGCTTTGTACAAAAGGTCAGATTTTCCTCATGCCTAATCTCTTTTTTTTTTTTTTGAAGCATTTGCTCAGATGACACTCCATGGATTTGATCTAAAATCAAAAGGTTTTTCACAAACTTGTGGAGTCCATGCCAGCTCGAGTGCACACTGTCATTAACGCAAAAGGGGAAATACTAAATACTAATAAAATCTGAAATTCATGTAAATATTTCAGAAATTCTACTTCATTGAAGTTGTGGTGAATAATATATATATATATATATATATATATTTATATTTATATTACACACACACACACACACACACACACACACACACACACACACACACACACACGCTCCAATCAGCCATAAGATTAAAACCACCTGTGTAGGTCCCCCTAGTGCCACCAAAACAGCTCTGACCCACTCAGGCATGGACTCCACAAGACCTCTGAAGGTGTGCTGTGGTATCTGGCACCAAGACATTAGCAGCAGAGCCTTTAAGTCCTGTAAGTTGCAAAGTGGGGCCTCCATGTATCAGACCTGTTTGTCCAGCACATCCCACAGATGCTCAATCGGATTGAAATCTGGGGAATTTGGAGGCCAAGTCAACACTTTGAATTCTTTTCATGTTCCTCAAACCATTCCTGAACAATTTTTGCAGTGTGGCAGGGAGCATTATCCTGCTGTAAGAGGCCACTGACATTAGGGAATACCGTTGCCATGAAGGGGTGTACTTGGTCTGCAACAACGTTTAGGTGTGTTGTAAGTGTCAAAGTTACATCCACAGTAATGCCAGGACCCAAGGTTTCCCAGCAGAACATTGCTCAGTGCATCACACTGCCTCCACCAGCTTGCCTTCTTCCTGTAGTGCATCCTGGTGCCATCTCTTCAACAGGTAAGCAACACACACGCACCCGGCCGTCCACATGATGTAAAAGAAAATGTGATTCATCAGACTAGGACACCTTCTTCCATTGCTCCATGGTCCAGATCTGATGCTCACGTGCCCATTGTAGGCTCTATCGGTGGTAAACAGAGATCAGCATGGGCGCACTGACTGGTCTGCCGGTATGCAGCCCCATACACAGCATGCTATGATGCACTGTGCGTTCTGACACCAAATGCCACTGTAACAAGATAATCAATGTGTTTGTGCGAGATATTCATGTGTGTGTGTATGTATGTATGTATGTATGTATGTATGTATGATTATATATCATAATATATATATATATATATATATATA
>CM075006.1:13284532-13301033 GCA_037576675.1 Pangasius sanitwongsei | reverse complement strand
GTGTATATATATATATATATATATATATGTGTGTGTGTGTGTGTGTGTGTGTATTATACACACACACACATACATATAGATTACATATATATACACCTGTATGGTGGAGGTTCCACATAATCTATGACACATCTAATCAATTTTACTGTACCAAGACAGCTAAAAGTACCTTTTTTGTTCCCTGTCTTTTCAATTAAAACCTTGGGCACTGTTCGCTTGTTTAATTTGCAGTCTCTCCTCATAAGTATGAGCATCAAAAACCTTTTCTAAAATCAGGTCAACAATAACAGTGTCTGCCATTTCATCCCAAAAAAAAACAGCTAAGCTGCTAGCTGAAGAAGGAAGTGACAGCTAGCTAGCTAGCCATATAAACAACAAATTTCAGAAATGAATGAAAATAATCAAACAGAACTTTATACTTACAGTTTATGTAAAATATTTACAAACTGCACCACTAGTGCAGGTCCCAAGCGATTCCGACCGGCGCAGATATGTTTAAGTTTGACATGTCAGTCACATTCATTCCTGATTTACTGAGTGGCTCAAAATGATGGGTTAAAAGCCTGATGTCCAATGAGCATTAATCTTTTGTACCATTAAAACAGCGAGTACATGAACACCTATCACACACTAACTGACGCACTAGCTTCAATAGCTGTTAACGCTGTGACAGGGGCTTTAAAGGAGATTTTCATGCAGGCTGCTGGTCACCTAAAAGCGTCTGAATTCAATGATTGAACATTGTGATGTTGCAGTGAGATACTTGATCATTTGATTCACTAAAATATTGAATTCCACCAAGATTGATGAATAATATAGCCACTTTGGTAAACCACCCCAAATACCTCATAAGCTATTCCAGGGCTGTAGAGAGGTATCTCTATGCTGAAATGGTCATCTCCGCCATCCAGCCTGTAGCCTCCCAGCTGCACGAGCTCCCAGTCCAGCCTACGGTCCCCCACATACAGCTCCCATTGCACATCCTCTGAGCCGTAGTGCAGAACCACCATAACTCCTCTCTCTGTACAACTGCCCCCCAGCACAGCTGAAAGAGCTGGTAGCGACACAGAGCAAAGAAATCAGGTTACAAAGCTAATGGAGATACATAGTGTAGGCACTACTAAAGGGGGTAATATTGTCTGTGAGAAATACAGAGAAAAGTATGTAGTACTTACAGTTTTATATGCTGTTAGGATTGTGGTAAATGCAGGACATAACACATAGTAGATAAACCAAAAAAATAACAGAAGCTCACCTGGTTCTTTTTGATCAAACATTACATTAGTTCTATAGCTGAAGTGCTCTTCCTCAGGGAAGATGACAAGGTCAAAGGTCAGAGCCAAGCTTTGCCTCTTGTAATGTCCACTGATTACCTGAACAAAGATAAACTGGCATCAACAGGTCTTAGTCTAGAAAATTTAAAAAATGGACTGCTGTACTTCATGTCAGAAAATTCTTAAAATGTCCCACCCTCTGGGTGACCATGGGGTGGGAGAAGGGGACCTGAAGTTCATAGGCATGGCTGCCATTGCTGAAGAGTATCTGTTTCAAATGAATATTGTGTTGTTTTGCCTCTGTCCATGTCATAGTGTCACCCCCAAGTGTAATATTTTGAAGTGACACATCAGCAGGAAATACACCCAGGGTGATGGAGAACATCTCTGTTGAGGGATCTGTGTCTTTAGAGAACAAAGAAACACAGATCAGTGTTGCTGGAGTGAGACAATCATATTAAAATGATTAAAATACAGTACAATATCTGCACAAGTTCATCCTTCCAAAATGGCTATGCTGAATGACTAGATCCTTTCCCTTATGATTCTCTATGATATGTGAGTGGATTCTTACTGTTGAGAACAACTGGTGTTCTAGGCATATACAGTGTGCGCAGGAGTAGGAAGCTACGGTGTTGAGTATGAGGCCAAATCGCGTCATCCCAATGATACATATAAAAGAACTCCACTGACAGAGATTGAGCATACTGGCCCTTAAGCACATGACTCTGCAAATAAGAACGAGAGGTCAGCACTATTGCATGCAATTAATTCCTGTGAAAAACTTGCTTATAAGTCTATGAGAGAAAGTGCAGTTGTCCAAAAACAATACAGAACTTCATTGCATTATAGCAAAGGTTACATTACGACCATCAAAAATCAGGAAACTGGAGTGATTCACTATCTGTGTTTGTTTACCTTTATTTTTGTTCCCTCTTTGTCAAATGGAATTCTAATATTTACTGTCTGGTCTTTCAGTGACACATTATAACCCCTGTCGCGCATCTCACAGTCACTCAGCACTCTGCCGTCTACTCCCAACCTCATCGCACCAGTTCTGAACCAACCTCGCACCAGAGGAGAGAGAGCCAGAGGGAACGACCAGAGAAGGTCCAGGCCATCAACTACAGCCTTAGCTAAGAAGCAGGAGAGAACACAGGATAGTAAATAGAATAGAATAGAATAGAATAGAATAGAATAGAACTTAGTCGAATAAGTATAAAACAATAGCTGAACTCTTTGCGCAGGCCACTGAAATCTCAACAGGGATGGAAGATGTCCCTTCAAGCTGTAAAATTATGATGGCACTAACTGCCTCCACTTGAACGTTCTTTTCCTAATGGACAACAGCAAAATAAATTATCAGAGGTGAAGCAATAAAAGATACTTTACATTTATATTTATAGTTGAGTGCAAAAGATTACATCCCCATAGTTACTGGTTGAAATAAAAAATATCTCTATTTTACAATTTTTCAATTTTTCTATAAAAGGAAATTCCAAAAAGTTAGAAGTTAATTGTGGCTAGCCACATTAAGTCAACACTTCAAAACATTACATTACACATACTGGTGACAAATTACAGGAAAAAATGATATAAAGTGTCTGAGAAAGGTGTTGGACCACCAGCACTGCTTCAGTACACCAAGTTAAATGGAAAGACACCAGCGAAATGCCTCACACATAGTCACCAGTTTTTCCAATTTGTCATCTGTCTATATTTGTACCCTCACAGGATATGCAAAGATGTTAAGCTCTGTTAAAACAAGTCATTAAAAATATTTGTAATAATACATTATTAATATCATAAACACTTTTTGAATATTTTACTACTCATAATAATGGAGAAACATCTATGGAACCTAATTCTCCCAGTGCGTGTCTTGTTGGTTAAAATAAATTTCGTCTTTTTCATTTTTTTTCCCCAAGGGTTAAGCAAACTTTTATATTCAACTTTAAAAAAAAAAAAGGATATTCAGAAAGATGTTACGATAAATACACAAATGACCGGATAGCTGTTGTTGATTCTAACCTTAATGGTATAGGACAGAAGTGAAGAGTAGGCACTGCGCAGAAGAATCCGAGTATCGGTGGCAATGATGTGGTACCCTATAGCTTTGACATCCTCGATCAGTCGGGGTGTCTCGTCAAAGTCACCTGGTCTGTAGAAGATCACTTGCCCTGTTCTGAGCTGCTTAATTCTCTCTTCCAATGTCTGAATTAAGATAATCAAACAGGCCAGAAGTGGTAAAGAGCAGAAAGTCAAAAACAGTCTTTATAAACTTTATTAATATGTGCACTGCAGAAATCCCCACTAGGTGCTGTTCTTTCGGACACATGTATACAGCACCATCTCGTACAAGAATCAAAGTAGCAGTTAAGGGATATCTGCATATACCTGAGACTGCAGATCAAACCATTTCACTCCTTCACGGGAAACAATTGGGATTTGCCATTTAAGGGAAACCTTAAAAGAGAAAATTAATTTCACTTTCTGTCTTAGTCTCAATTCTAGTTTAGGGGAACTCTCTGAAGTCTCACCTCCATGTAATTTTCCTCACAGACAATCTCTCTCAGGCTCCAGAGTCCAACCAGAGAGCAGTGAAGCATGAAAGGGTAAGCATTAACACTGCCATCAGTCTGCATGTTGACAAACCGTACACTAACTCGAAACTCAGTGTCTCCCTGCAGCCACACAACAAAGACAGAAAAAAATGACTTGCAAGCTTCTGTTGCCAAGTTATGTCAGACCTCAGATTCACAAAAGTAGCCCTATGTTCATGTGCATGATCTGTGTTGTGTCAGTGAACAGTGCACATGCTCAGAGTCAAATCTAAGCCAATATCAACTCAGCAATTCTGCCCAGACACCAATACTCAATATGTATATTTCAAGAAAGGTTGGCTGTATGACGAACCCTATTCTCTACATAGCAGGCAAGGTAGGAGGCACGGAACACAAGGTCTCCACGATGATTCAAGACCACAGTGTAGCCACATTCTGAAGCCCTCTGACTGGACAGGAAGTGGACACCAGTGCTGTCTGTGAAACAGGAAATTAGGTAATTTTGTATTGCTGACCAGACAGGGCAGTTACTGAATAAGACTTCCTATTAATGTTTAAAAAAAAAAAAAAAAAAAAGACAACCTTCAATGTAAAATTGCACCATGCTCCCCAGAAAGCTGCCCTTGACAGACAACCAGAAGTGGCGTTCATGACAATTGGTTGTGAAGGTCCCTTTAAAGATGACATCATTAGACATCAAAAAGGAGTCAGTCATTAATAACTCTCTCCTACTAACACTAGCAGGCAGATTAAGATATAGGTTAATATCTTATTGAAAATTATTTGTAGATAGTGATTCTTGAGCTGTGGCATTCTGAGACAAACATGCAAGTGAACTAAGACAGAGGTTTTGTGTAGAAATGGTTCTGTGTATGCTCACTTCCTGCTGTGGTGACTAAGGAAACGAAATGACATCACCTTTCTAAAACCTAGTACTTAAGTCATATGGGGATGACATACTACTCAATGCTATGTCTACAGACTATGTCTCCTCTTGATTAATAAACATCTGGTACTTAATAGTTTATTTTCTCTGCCTTAAGTCTGAAATATTACCCATTCTAATTCATTAGAAAGATGATTAGCCTACTGTATCAGTCTATTTATGTAGTTACATCTATATGTGTATAGTCTTAGATACATCTATATGTGTCTATATTATTGTCGAATATTGTGTTTAATTGCCTATATTTTTTCATGTACACCAACACTCTCAGAAAAAAAGGACTAAACTCTACTGTTCCTGTCACTGGGGTGAGGCCTGAATAAACTCTGGATGGAATGCACCATGTGCACTATGCCCACGCAAACTTATCCACACCTAGGGCCAATTCGAGTAACAATTCCAACTACTGGCATGTTTTGGGAGGTGGGAGTAAACTGGAGAGCCTGGAAGAAACCCAGAGGGACACAGGAAGAACATGCAGAACTTCACACAGACAGTAACACAAGCTCAGGATCGAACCGGGGACCCTTGATCACACCCATTAAACATGATTTAAGGTCCATAATCGGACCTATTGGACCTTAAGGACCACTCTCATAACTTCAGTTAGCTTTTTACAATAGTACATGCACCTTTCCACGTACAAGATGCAGACAAAATATGTACCCTTGAGGGTACCACCCAGTGACAGGTTCAGCTTAGTACCCTTTTTTTCTGACTTTCAGTAAGTAAGTGATTATAGATACTGCGAGAGAAACGTGTTCTCAATTCCTAAGGCTTGTAGATTCAATGCAAGATATGATAAACTGTTTAATATTTTGAACACATTATTGATCCTACCTGCAGGTACTACAGGGATGGAGCAGCTGGTAAGAGGTAGGCCTATGAGCAACAGTCTATAAAGTATAATAGTGTTAGTATTCAGTATCCAGTAGTAAATATAAAACATTAGCCCCCACATTCTGAAGACCAACTTTTCTGTATGGGCAGAGCTTTTAGTGCCTTTAGTTGCTTACCTCAGAAACATATTAAAGGGTGTTAGTAAACACATGCTGTGTATCTCAGACATTACTCTTAACCTTCTGGCAATTTGCCGAACTTGCAAAGGGTCACTTGGTTTTGAACATGCGAAGGATGCGTTGTAGGAGCGCAGAGTTGCGCAAATTTTGCGAAATACACGTGATACACATGAGGCCACGAGAGCTGCGCGCAGGTTGGCAAATTTGATTTACTCAAACACACCCAAACCATTATCGTGGCACCTGTCTCTAAAAGTCGCCTAATGAAACAAACATTTCCTCAAATGGCTGTATAGATTACATGTAATCCATCTAATGTGCGGTTTATTCGCAGATCCTCACCCTCTTTATAAGTTATTGTTACATTTTCCGAGCAATATACCAGTGCGCTCTTGTTGCGCTTTTCTGAAAGAAGTAAACATTCAGATGATCCCTTAAGCGCGCCGGCGCGAGGTGAGATTCGGGGTAAGGATTATACACGTAAAAACGCTTATGCAGATAAACATGTGAATTTCAGTTTAGAATGTTAACAGACAGATATGTTGTTGCATGCAAAGAAAACAGGCCGTGTAGATGAAGGGGTTTGAAGTGTAAAGCCGCTGCGCAGTGGGCGGAGCAGTGCGCCTTCACTGACTGCAGCTGAAGATGTCGGTATGCAGAGCTGAAGCTTTGCTGCTGCACTGATGCCAACATGAGTGCAACTGTAAGTGAGCTGCATAGACAAGCTTATCCATTTGTACTTAATTCTACTTTATTTAAATATAATAATCTTTTGTGTGTTTCTAACGTGTAGAAGAGGAAAATTTCTCCGATTTGAAATAAGCCATAATGGCAGTTAAATTGAAGAGCTGGTGAAATATGATTAATGCTTTATTTCCATCAGCTATCACTTGCAAGCCGTTGCTAGGAGACACGGTACGGTTTTGCTGATGTCAGTATTTAGGTCCATACCTGTAGTCTTTTTTTCTGTCAATAATTACCCTTTTTATTGGCCTTCTGCTGAGAACTGTAGCCAAGAATAAATGTTTTTAAAATGAGAATCTCGTGTTAAATGCCTTTACTGTCGTTTTGTGGGAGACAGGAGAGGGAGAGACATCAAAGCACAAGACTACAGCATTTTCTATCAGACCTGGCAATATTAGGATCCTTACAGGTTGGAGAGCAAAGCTCTTACACAAAACATTCATTTGAGCAGTGTTGTGTCATTGTACTAAAAGAATCAGATATGCTTTGATTGTTCTTCCCTTTTCTCTACAGGGTTTCCATTATTTTCAGCCCTGGCTGAGGGGGAAAGAGGAACTGCTGCTGACTGTTGTCAATGAAGATCTGGTGAGTTTTCATCTTCCTCCCCCTTTGCTGATATACATCAGTGATTTTAAACTCGAATTCTGAACTAATGGTGATCATAAGTATAACTGAATAGAAACAGATATACAGTATAGAGCTTTGATCTGTGCTTATCACTCAAAATGTAATACATATCTTTAGGGATGGCCTTCTCCTGGGTTTCCTGCCTCAGTTGCGTCATCCTGCACCAGTCCTACTTGCAGTAGTAGTTACAGTCTGGACAGTGACTATGCCAGCTCTCCACTACCTAGTGAAGGTCCCCAACCACAACCCAGACCTCATTCTCCACAGGCCTCTCAACAGCAGCCTAGCAGGTATAGCAATATCAAATCACACATAGAAATATGAGCAACACATTTTCACAACTCTGTTATACCTGTTACAGGAGTAATGATTTGCATCTTCTCCCAGCTTCACCCAGTGAGAGGGAAATCGCTGTGCCAGTGAGTGACCCATGAAATGATATTTTTTATCTTACTGTGTTAGCAGTGAGATTTCAATATTGTACTGATGATGAAGAAAAATGTGCCTAAATACAGGAAATTAATCGCACCCTTTTCCTGTTGGCTGGCTATGCTAAATATGGACGGCCATATGCATGGATACGTTCCAATCATGAACGTTTGATGAGTGTCGGAGGTGCTGATTCACTGGCCAAAGATACACCAATGAAACTCAAATCCATCAGAGACTGGGTTTTAACTTCTCAAGGTTGGCAGACTTTTATTCCGTTTTTACTATAAATCAGTATTAAATAGAAAACTAATGCAAATGAGCCACTTACTTGTAGTGACACCAAAAATATTTATGTTCTATTGTGTCTTTCCATTACAGGAATACGGGTGTGGGATGTGGTTAATGAGTTGGTGGGTCTGTGCACCATGCCCCCTCCAGATAATCCCTTCTCTCTGGATATGCGCTTCCTCCAGACCCTTCCCCTCCCAGAGCGCTTCCTTGCCACTGGAGCCCTCCTTAACTTCTTGGAGATGATTGTGCTTCAAGGAAGTCGCAAGGAACCGTTCTATGATCTGGGTGGGTGCCATGCTGGAAATTCTGAGCCTACTGAATCTGGTTTTACTGTAAATGGAATAGGAGCAGTGGACTAATTATATATATATATGAGAGAGAGTATATAGGCTAAATTTCTGGACACAAGCTAAACTACACAATCAATCAAAATTCTGTATTAACAGTCCTTATTTAATAGAGTCTGTGAAGATATAGGATGTTCTAAAAATGACAGGATATCACCAACTACTTAAATTTTTTATTCTCTCATCTCCTCTAAGTTGTGGAGGAGATCAAGTCCTTGAGGCAACTCCATTTTCAGAGTCTCGCTGAACTCCTGAGACGCCGTAATGTCCAGAGCAGGAGCCTCTCTAAACTGGACTCTCCAGAGAAGCGGCAGCCTTCATCAAACAGCCATGGCACTGGAGATGACAACACCCAATTTGAACACAAAGTAACAGTAGCAAATTCTCAGAGACAAGAACCAAGCTGATATTCAGATGCATAGAAACCAGAAGGTCCTGTTATTTTGTGAACTACAATCTTCTAAATGTGTAAGATGTACTGTTTATCTCACTGTAGATTTAGAAACTTTTAGTTGCATGTATAGTATGTATAGTGTATATACAGTAAATATTATGCCCAATTATTGCTGCTTGGTTTAATTATTGAAATTCCTTAATTGTTCATCTGAGGCTGCTGTTTGCTCTGGATAAAATGCATACTAAAGCTGATGAAGCATGTGCTTGCCAAAGGTGTGGGGATTTTAGGATGGTTTTATGGTTTTTTTCATACACAGTAAGCCCTTCATTGTATATGAAAACTGTCTTTGCAACAGTGAACATAATTTCTTAGGACACTGTACATAAACACTCAACTGAGTCTCACTCAGGCCCAATTCTATAAAAGTATTAGATTGTTAGTGGAATCTCGGGAAAAACTGATCATTAAAGACAAAGTTTCCTTGTAGTCTGTCAGCAATAACATTGTTTTTGGTTTTTTCCCCCAATAACACAGAAAGAGATGAGGCAATGGCACATTACTGTATAAAAGTTTAATTTTTGAAAATACATATATATATATAAATATGTACACAAAAAATATAAAACAAAAACATGCACATTCATTAGACATTAAAAAAAAAAAACCTTGAGCAGACACTCAGATCCTGGAGGCAGGTTTGGTGTCATTGTATTAGATTAAAACCAATGAGGATAAAATATCCAAAAGATAATTGAGCCAACTGCCTGGATGTTATGATACCAAGGCTCTGTAGGTCAACATTAAACATGCAGATACTTCCAATTAGAATATGCATTAACAACATTGGCTATAAAATAGCAACTTATGGACTAGCAAGGTCATGTACAGCAGCCAAATCTGTAGCATTTAATCCTGTCTAACATACTTGTCTTATGTTACTAAGCCAAATGTAAACACGACTATTGCTCTTAATGCTAAAATGCACGCACAAATTAGCATTTTGATGTCACTAGGTTAACATGAACATGCTAATTCAAAAAAAAAAAAAAAAAAAAAAGGTGATGTTAAAAATCTGCAGTCCTGATGGCAGAAAGTAGACTGAAGATAGGAAGGAACATAGAGGAGTTCAGAATGGCCCTATTGGAATGCAGGTGCACGGCATGAATCCTACACAGACCGCACAGGGCACATTGTGTTCTCTCACTCGGTGCACACACAAACATGCACTGTGCTAATTTTCGCTTGGCTTATTACACTACTTTATGGTTAGTGGATCAAGTCTAATCTCAATGTTGATATTCTAAAGCACAATCTGCTCAATCCTTTTAAAACACAGTAAAAGCCCTTTGCACATGTTAAAAGAATAAAAGATGAATACAGGTTTAAAAGTGTGGCTTTCCTCCTCTGGTTAGAAATTGCACCAAAAGTATATGTGAAATTGTGTGTAACTCATAATTGTGGTGGTTTGCAACTGCGGTTTTGGGTGGTAATAGGGATAGAATGTCCATTGCAACATTGTGGTTCCTGCATCCTCCCTGTTATTTCACAAATCCCTGATGCAACATGCCTAACACAAGGGCCCATTCCTGGTTTCGATGTTTCTTCCCACCATCCAAGCATATTGTATTTAGAGGGGGAACAAAAATGTATTAATAATCCTAATCAAAAGAACTTCCTTACTTTCAGCCACTGGTTAGGTCAGTTTTTACTTAACTTTGGTTATATATATATATATATATATATTAATCTGCATGTACTTGCATAAAGGTCCTTAAAGGCCTTAAGTCTTGAGATGAAGATGCAAACAATACTGCTATCAATTAAACAAGCAATACATGAAATAAAAATGACCAGCATATAATCTATGAAGTATTGGCTCACCCCACCTTGTCAGTCATCAGTGTCTTTGCCCTAAAGGAGCAAGAACAGCAACTGTGGCAACAGTCCAAACTCTAACACCAGTCTGTAAAAACTGTACTTTCATTGCCAGAAAGGTTTGTTAAAGTTGAGCTATGACAGGTCCAGCCGTTGTCATCTGTCACTTTGTTGGGATGGTGGGAATGGAGAGAAAGTGCCTTCTTGTTGGTAGGATCCCATAGGGGTCAAGAGGTCCAGGAGCTGGGAATCTCATTGCCAGTTTTCACTGGCTGAGCCGCGCCTGGAGATGGCTCTCAGAGGACTGCGGGAAACTGAGCCCTTCTTCTTCCAGCGGACTGCATACACAGATGACAGATGCGTGATGTTACATTCAAGCACAAAATATTTTAGCTTACAAGTGTAGACTACAATATTCCCCATTCAATCAAACAGTTTGCTTTCATTATCGTAAGCAGCAGATCAGTTTCCCTCTGCCCTGCTTACCTTTCCCCAAACTGGCTGGCAGGGTCAATCCTTTGGCGGCAGGGGTGATGTCAGCCTCATCCTCCTTCGAGATGCCCTCTGCCTTTGGCAGTGTAGCATAGCCATCTTGCCAGTCATTTAGTGCCCTCTGAAATGAGTTTGCCAGGCAGGCTGTCATATCCTTTGCCCTTTCCACACGACTACACCAGAACACCCTACACTGCAGCTGTTGACCAGGTTGCCTGCAGATATAGAGGAACACGTTGGGATGGGCCGTGTGTGATGCGCAGTAGGCAATGTCGTGCAGGTAGGTCTTGGTGAGCTGCCTCCCTGTGCTCAACTCTTTCACTTCCACATATCGCGGCCGCACCACCAAAGCATGGTCTTTGGACAACTTTCCAGGAGCACCATCCAGGAGCCGGTTAATGGCTTCCTCAGCCTGCTCCAGGTCTAGGGAGAAGATCTTCTTGGTGCCTAGATAGTGCACTTTGAATATGGGGTCCCCATGGGAAAGGCTCTCTGTACGGTCCCGTTTAAAGTGTCTGCGCAAGGCTGCAGGAGAGTTCTTCAGGGCCTGCATCAAGTGGAAGGAGGCCAGAGACATGTTGGGAGAGACCTGAATGTGACAGATGCTTTGAGGAGAAGAGGAGTCCTTCTTCCCTTTTTCCAGTAATCGTTAGGATTTACCTCCAGGATCTGAAAGAGAAAGAAAATGGAAATATATCAAGTGGACATCAAAATGGGCTACATCACTGCTATCTCATTACTGTATATTATGTTACATGATAGGATTTGTCTGGAAAGGACAATAATGAAAGCATGGCAATGTGTAATAACTGCCCCTCTTGTGAGAGAGTGAATTTGAATTTTCTTTTTATCCCATATTTTCATCTCTCTCAATAATCGCACACTAATCATGAAAGAAGCAAACTATCCGAGTTAGCAAGAAAAGTCATTTGTTTAGCATGCTGACCTGCAATTGGCTCGTGGTTGATTGGTTATCTATAGCTAAAAACTCTGCTCTTAAACATACATTTTTAACCATAAGCCTTATTTGATGTGATAGTTCCCTCTGCCACCCCTGGATGTGAGCCTTCACTGCTGAACTGTTAAAATAAGCAAAGTACAAAAATGAGATGTTACCCTCAAAGACAGGTCTTGCTATAGTAACTAGATACTTTACCTGGTCAAACAAGCAGACCTGACATTTGAAACATGCACTTGACACAACTATGTTAACTAACACTGGCTATATTTGAGAGTCAAATGCAAACATATTGAGCTTTGTTATGAGGTGGCTATACAGACCAGAGTTATGCAAACAGTCAGTTACCCTTTTGTCTTCAGTTACTGAAAACACTTCAACTTCATTTTCCCAGCACACCGCATTTACACTGCAGTTCAAACCATTGTTCGGTGTTTTTCCGCTTTCTCCTTTCTGACCCATTATTTCACTATCCCTGACTGCTTCTGATGTTGGGCAGGAACAGGACCACCAACTGCTAAGGCTGAAATGGCCATTGTTAAGCCAGTCACATACAGGATACAGCTTTAATACACATCCCGACCAGCCCCACAAATATTTCTAGGCCAAAGAACAATGGCATGCCTGCTTGTGTAGCTCACATGTAAGGAGCACAAACAGGAGATAACTTAAGAGTGATGCGATTCCAGGTAATACTGCTGGATACAATCTCAGGGAGTTACTGAAGAAGTGTCACCTTTGACCATGAGGAGGAATTGATGCACTGCAGGGAAAGGGAAGGTGTGCTGGGTTGAAATATTACTAGGCAATACATTTGCTATGACCTGACTATCATGTGAGAGAATAGAAAGCAACAACCCCAGGAGATTAAACTTTCATTTACTATTGCCCTGAATGTTGCTCTGTATGAGCTAGGGACTGCTTAATTAAAGCACCAGGTTTTAATTTAAAAGTAAAGGCTTTTACTTTAGGTTTTAATTTAAAAGTAAAGGCTTTTTTTTTCCTATTAAGGAATGAAGTTCAGGAAAATAATGTATCATGTAATAACAAACTTTGAACTGCAATCAACCCCACAAATACTGCTGCCTTTAAAAGGTAAAGTATCAACGCATTCATTATAAAATAATTAGTGAAGTAAAACACAATGCTACATTAGATGTCTAGGCTAAAGCTTCAAGTTCATTTCGGCACTTTTTCCAACAAAAAGTGTAAAGTATCCAACAAAAACACACTTATCCAATACAGTGAGAAATAAAAGAACAGAATAAGAAATAAAATAATTTACCTATCATCCGCTCTTTGTACGTTTCCGTGTCCGTACGAAGGAAAAAGGGAAAAGCTTTTCCTCTCAGTATCGCCGTCAAGCTGCTTTCTCACATTTACAAAGCAGGCACTGGTTTAAATTTTTTTTTTTTTTAGAAAAAAATGAACAAAATACCGGTGTTCATAACGATTTCAAACAAGTGCCTTGACGTACTATTTTGTTTTAGTCAAGAGCCAATAACTTGGTGGACTTTCTCAGCGCTGCGAAGCCTTCAAGCACACACTGAAACGTGCTCCTGCTCCCTTTCCTTCACCTCAGTATGCAGAACTGAACGCGCGTCCACGACGCTGTATTTGAGAAGGCCGGGCACGTGCACCACCTCCTGCGTCACCACGAAGCGAGAGCAAGCGAGAGCGCACGAGGGGCGGGGCCGCGTTCAAAAATCGCCTACTAGCATACTAAATAGTGTGTCAAAAGAGTAAGTCACACTACTATATCCATACTAATCTCTTTTCGCTTTTGCTGCGTTTATGAGTCAGTCTGAAGGAAAATGAGGCGTTTTTCGAATATGTTGTGCCACAGTGCAATAATTTAGCAAAAATGGCGTGTTGTGTTTATATAAGCCTACTATTTAGTACGGTAGTATGCGGCTTTGGACGTGATGTGAGGTGCGTGCGAGGACAGAAGATGCACGAGCTCTCTTCAAAAAAAAAAAAAAAAAAAAGTGTTGTTTGTTATTGTTTTTATTTCCCTATACCAATGTGAAAGGTAAACTGCCAGCAGTCACCTAGCCAATATGTAAATACACAGATATCTAGCATCTAGGACAGGCTTGCCGGTGGGGAATGACCAGAGAACACAACACCTTTGTGTTTTTTCAGTCTACACACTGTCTGTCGCATGTATCTACTACTGGACGCACAAGGAAGTCTAACTGGATTGACTGAAGAGAAGGATACAGAAACACTAACACACACTCACATACACACCTATGCAAAAATCTGCATAAGATCCTATTTGTTTTACATCCCTCTGTCATGCTGACTGAACACTGACAAACTGCAGCAGACATGAAAGCAGAACGTTTAATTGTTCCTTAAATTATCCAATATTTCTGATGAGGTTTGATGAACTGAGTATATTAGCTAACGCTTCTCTCAGGGCTTTCTGAGAAACCAGTGAAGTGAAACAGGCTAAACAGGACCATGTGTTGTGGACTTAGAAGAGAACACAGAGCTTCTGTGTAATCAGGGCATGGGTCTGTGCGGCACACCCACCTCCCTACTTTTAGCAGCACAGCAGTGCCATTATTGAGGTACAAATGACGCCACTTGCACCCCCTACTCCCACTAACACACAAATGCACACACCACACCACATAAAAGCATGGTTTTCCTGGCACTTGTCTTCTATACCAAGTATGAGCATGACTAACTTCTTGTTAGAGGTACAGCACTTGACATAACTGAACAAGAACAAGTCCTGCACTTGGTGAGGGTGGGTCTGGAAATAGCGATTTCTGTCTGTTGCTTCTTTGTTTGACTGTATTTCAGGTACCTACCCTTTGATATCTTTCCTTGATGGGAAGGCGTACATGTGTACCAGTCAAAGGTTTGGAAGGGGTTTATTTGTTTACTAGTTTCTACATGTAAACTTTTAGGGGCATTTAGTATATGAAATAAAATAGTATAATAATATACAGTGAGCAAATAGTGTTAAACAAATCAAAACTAATTAGACTCTGCAGAGTAGCCTTGCAGGTGCTTTGCACACTTTTGCCATTCTCGCAGCCAGCCACATGCAATGTTTTTCCAACAGTCTGAACACTAGTTACTTTTCCTAAGTTGTAAATGAAAACAACTGAAAAATTAGTGGGACAATTCAATTCGTGCCATGTTTCTGCATAACACTGGTTTAAACATTATCAGCGCCTCCATAATTACTATTTGGTAAAGCCTCCCCTGGAGAGAATACAAGCACGGAGTGACCGCCTGTAATGTCCAACAAGGTTAGAGAAATTGAGAAGGTGGAGGGATCTTAGATCACTCCTCCATGCAGAACACTCTAAGCTCCTTTATATTCTTAGGCTAGCATATGGACTAAGACCACTGGTCCAGATCTAAAGATTGAGATGGCCATAGGCAAACACTAGTTTTCCCTCAATCATTTTGTGTTGATTTGGATGTATTTTTGTGGTCGTTCTCTTGTTGAATGATCCGTCCATGGAGAAGCCTTAAACTCCTGGCAGAGGTAACCAGGTTTTGGGCTGAAATATCCTGGTACTCACAGTGCCATCACAAGAGCCACCATATTTAACATCATATTCATATCTTTTCATTGTGTGCAGTCCCCTTTTTCACCAAACAGGTCAATTATGGGCAAAATGGTCCATTGTTGTCTCATCTCACCACAACAACCAACACTATTTGTAGTTCCAGTGGGGCTTAGTGAAGTTAAGGCACTGCATTTTTAGGTTACTTTCAGGAAGGCTGATTCTGAAAAATGACAACAACAAGAATCAACTAAACTGTGCAATTCTAAAACTGTGATCTTTGGGTCCTTTGCCTCCATTCTCCTTACTGTGTGAAAGGTCAGAATGTTCATGCATTCGTTCACGACGTTCATGCTTTCTATAAATCTTTCAGCTAAATATAGTTTTAGATTTGTCCAGTTGTCATTATATTACTGAATTTTACTGTGTAAATTTTCTATAGCCCTAAACAAAGGGGAAAAACATTGATACGAAAAAGTCAAAATGAAATGCAAATACGCTTAGTGATGTATTTACCAGCAGTCCCATGTGGCACCGCTCCCCAACTAATTACTTGTTTCCCTTTCATGATTTCCTCCTTTCACAGCAAGAGAACATGGCACTAGTAGCTTGATAATGTACATTTTAGTATACAGTATTTTAGCATATGAGTACTCAAATTTGTAGAGAATTTTGGACCACTGAAAACAACTATTAATCTTCCCAGGATCTGTGCAAAGACTCTACTGATTATCTTGAGCAGCTGTATGGGTTCTTTGCACCACTCTTATGATTATCATTTGTTCTGCTATGATTACTAAGAGTCAAGGCAAATTCACATGTACTGGAACAAGCCTCATGTGTATTCTTTTTCCTGAATCAGTAGGATGGTATAATCAAGACAACCACCCACTGTGCATGCACTGTGCATAGGCCACCTGTCCAATTTACAGTCAGGTCCATAAATATTGGGACATCGACACAATTCTAACATTTTTGGCTCTATACACCACCACAATG
>CM075006.1:13258162-13268964 GCA_037576675.1 Pangasius sanitwongsei | reverse complement strand
ATTGTGGTGGTGTATAGAGCCAAAAATGTTAGAATTGTGTCGATGTCCCAATATTTATGGACCTGACTGTACATATAGTGGATATAAATTTGCAGGTTTTTGTGATGGAAAAAAAAAATTAAACCAAGCTAAATCATGTCAGATCCTTTTCCACCTTTAACATGATATAGCAACAACCACATGAAAAACAAATAGAAACCTTTTAGGAAATAAAAGAAAAAAATATACAGTAACCTGGTTGCATAAATGTGCACAACCTTTTATAATAGGGTATGTGATTGTGCTCAGAATTCTCCAGTCACTTACAAACTCATTTTCAAAAGTAATTACCATATACTTGTAATCAATTAAGTGATTCTGATTAACCCCAAATAAAGATCAGCTGTTTCTCTAGGATTTTCTTGATGCCTTCTTGGTTTCGTCTGACTGCTGAAGCCATGGTCTGCACATAGCTTACAAAACATGTACAAGATCTCATTGTTGAAAGGTATCAATCAGGAGAGAGATATAAAAGAATTTTCAAAGCATGTAGATGTACCATGGAACACCGTGAAGGCCATCATCAACAATTGGAGAAAATGGGGTGCCACAGTGACATCACCAAGAACAGGACGTCCCTCCAAAAGTAACAAAAGGACAAGAAGGAAACTTATCAGGAGGCTGCCAAGAGACCTATGGCAACATTAAAGAGCAGCAGGAATATAGGGCAAGTGTTGGTCACTGCCTGCATGTGACAACCATCTTTTGTGTTCTTCACATCTGGACTATGGGGCAGGGTGGCTAGAAAGTGGCCCTTTCTCCAAAAACAAACACCATCCAAGCCTGCCTTAATTTTACCAAACCAAGTGCCAAAATGTGTTATTGTCTGATGAGACAAAAGCAGAACTTTTTACCATAATTCTAAAAGATATGCTTGGCACAATAACAAGAGAGCTTATCACCCAAAGAACACCATACCCATGGTGAAGCATGGTGGTGGCAGCATCATGCTATGGGGTTGTTTCTCTTCAGCTGGGACTTGTGCTCTAGTCAAGATAGAGGGAATTATGGATAGTACACAAATTATGGATTTGGCACAAAACCTGCAGGCCTCTGTTAGACAGCTGAAGATGAAGAAAAATCTCACCTTCCAGCATGATAACAATCCAAAGCACAAATCCGAGTCATCAAAGGAATGACTTTTGGACGTTTTGGAATGGCCCAGTCAGAGCCCAGCACTAAACCTATGGAATGGCTTGAAGAGGGTTGTGCACAGGAAGGGTTTTACCCAAAAAGACTAAAATGAGTGCTGTATTACAAGTAAAAGGTGCTTTAAGTATTAGTAAAGGTGTGTGCACACTTGCACCACAAGCTTATTGTAAATTTTTCTTATTGAGAATTGTTATTCTCTTTATTCTAAAAAGTTTCTATTTGATTTTCACTTGAATTTTGATGATTGCTATATCACATTAAAGGTGGAAAAAGATCTGACATGATTGATCTTGGTTTAATTTTTTTTTACATCACAAATGTATACAATTTTAACAAAGGGTGTATAAACTTTTTATATCCACTGTACTTGCTTCCTTGCTCGGTTGCTTATTTATTTATTTCACAAGGACAATAAACCTTGGTAACAGGTAAACGTTGCTACGTGCAAATTTGCAGTGCAACAGATGGAATGTACATACGGCTTCTAGCTTTAGCCTCTGGGTGTTTGCTAATCAAGCACTCTTAGGCTACGTTTACACGACGACGATGTAGTCAAAAACGGAAAGGTTTTTCTCTTGCGTTTTCAAAAAGTTTCACGTATACACGACAACGTTTTCAAAACGATTCGCGTTTACACATATCAGCGATAACGGCCAAAAACGCTGTATTACGTAAGCCAGGCCAGTAGTTGGCGCTGTCACCTTGTTATCTGGTTGTAATATTGGTGAAGTAAATCCACACTTTGCTGAAGAAACGTTATCAAACTCTTGAGCAGCAACAACACTACCATGTACTCCGCCGTTGTTGTGCATGTTCGTTCGCGCTTGCCTTTACAATAGACGAGTACTGCGCATGTCTACATACCTAACACGTACTACGCACGCGCATGACGTCACCGTTTCCAAAGATTCCCGTTTTGGGTGTTTACGTGGAGACGATAACGGCGGCGTTTTCAAAAACTCGCACTGTGAAATCCGTTTTCAAAAATATTCGTTTTCAGTCCCCAAAACGCCGTTGTCGTGTAAACGAACAGGCAAAACGCATAAAAAGTTTCCCATTTTTGGCTGAAAACGTTGTTGTGTAAACGGCCCCTTAGAAAATGGTTCTTTAAGGGTTCTTTAGATGGTTACTGGTTCTAGCTTTCTAAAAGGGTTCTACTTGGAACTGTCTTGGAAAAGAGAAACCCTTTGCTGTAGGACTGACAGTGAACCTTTAAAGAGTCACCTAGAGGGACAAATCAGCCCATGCGAGATTTTTTCTAGGAATGCATGTAATTTGCATGTACATATTGAAGCCACATGATTGCATAACACATTTTCTTACTATGAATGTTTGTTTCTTTTATGAGAAAGAAATAAGACATTCCAGTCATTGCAGAATGTGTCTGTCTGTTTCAGGTCACACAAAAATAGGATTTTCTATTTACTTCTACACGTATAGCTCATGGAAAGGCCGAGCTGTATTCATGGAGGACTTGTACGTGATGCCAGAGTTCAGAGGTACTTGTGGTACATTTGTTGCTACTCTGATAATCCAGAATTATTTTTAAGATAATATCTACACTAATATCATAATTTTAAACCTAATATAAAAAAGGTTCTCTCTAGCATCTTATTAAATACTTCACCTCTGGGGAAACCTTTAAAGGTTCTGTGTAGAGCCCCAAAGTTTTCTCCTTCAGTACAGGTTGAAAGTAAGAAAGTCAGACCCATTAACCACCCAAACAATCCCTGAGGTACCTTTTTTCTAACAGTGTATCTATGGCGTCTGTAGCATATGGTCAGTTATCATAGAACTATTCTGATGCATTTCCCGCTACAATTCTTTAAATTGAAACATATTTATAATGGAAGGTCTTTTCTGTAATTAATTAATTTTTACAGAATGGTTGTAATCCTCACTGTTTTGAAATTTCATGTCCATGATTGCATCTCATCCAGGAAAGGGCATTGGCAAGGCACTGATGAGCAAAATTGCACAGGTGAGGGATATATTAATGTTTCTGAAATGTCTGGTATTCAGAAATTAGATAAGTTGAACTGTATGCAGCATCTTTTAGGAAATCAAATTAATCTGTCTAATCGAAAATAATGTGTATAATTGTCATAAATTTTGTGTTATTGTTGATTTTGGGTCATGTCTATAATAGCTAGGACGGGCTGCCGGCTGCACGCAGCTCAATTTTACTGTGTTGAACTGGAACAAGACAGCGCTGGACTTCTACCAGAACCAGGGTTCTGTGGACATGACCTCTGACCTGGGTTACCATTACATGTGCTGTCATGGGGATGCCTTTCAAAAGATGGCTGATAGCGATCCCTAAATTTCAGGTTCATTTCAGATTCATTCCGTCCATCCCTAACTAAAATCCATAAAATCTAGTTCAGTGAGGTAGAGGTTATTGGTCCTGCACTGATGGAAGCAAAATACTTGTATTAATGTGACACTTGACTTTATGTGTGTTGTGTGTAGACACTTTCTGACTTAACTGTGAAGTGTCTGTTGTTCAGAGGATGATAACAACAGGTTTTATATTACCTACATGATACTATTACATGCTATAATGCTGATTGAAATGGTGTTATTTGTTTATAGTAGATTATCACATGTAAAAAAAAAAAAAAAAAAAAAAAATTAAATCGACATCCAAGTTAATGTTGTGGTAGCCTGATAAAACCCTTCACACGGTAACATTTAGACATTTTCTAGAACTGAAATATATTTCTGTTTTGGATTTATCTCAATCAGAAGTAAAGTCATAGCATTTTGAGGTCTGGTTACCCCCAAAACTGGAGGTGGAAGGAAAAAAAGTTTACAGTGGTATCATTTACTTTGTTGATTAGCATATCAGTCCACATCAGTCTGTGTCTTATCACCTCAGGTACTCTCCACATTTAAACACAAGCCTCATCTTTATCTCTTCACTTGACTGATCACTGTTTCCTACTTTGGTGGGGAAATAATTGCTGATTAATATAGTCAGTTCTGTTCTGTTGGCTTACATACAGAGTATGTAAGCGCTTTTCTCTGTTTTGATAATGATGTGACATTGCAGGTGCATTACATACATTTTGAAAGCTGTTGTCTGATCACAGAGTGAAATGATTAGGCTTATGTGTGTGTTTTTTGTTTTGTTTTTTTGTATTTTTGGTTGTTTTCCAGAATTTCCAGATTTTAGTCACAGCAACATTTGATGGGTTTTTCCAGGCTGCCACGCATATGAATGTTTACAAAACAAGTTCAGAAATAAAACTACAATCTGTGGCAATCAGTCAAGCAGTGGGTATTTGCTTATCTATTTGTAATGCAAAATTAAAACAGTACAAGAGCAATTTGAGAAAATTAGAGAAAACTGTTTCATGTAATGCAAAAGTGAGAAATGCACAATTAAAGTAAAGACATGCCGGTAAAATACACTGCTTTATACACAAGTCTCTTTAGATCAGTGTGTGCAAATGGGACCAGGATTGCACTTTTCTGTAGTAGACTGTTTATCCTTTCCTCTCAGATGTTTCTCTGTTATGTAAGAAAGATTTGTTTTATTTTATGGAGCCTGCCAAACAGCTGGAAAAAAGGAGCATGGATGTGCTTAAGAGATTTAGAGGAGGTTCGATGAAAGTTGAGCTGATGTCTTATCTGTGTACAAACTAACCTTTTCAGAAGACCACAGGTGATAACTTTTGCCCCAGTTGTATTTTTGCTGAGTGGGGCACATCTGTGAGCAAGTATTCAAATGTATAGGTTCTTCTTCAGATGCATACCTATTACCCCATCAGCACTTAGCTGCTAATAAAGCTTAAAATATTTTACACTGTTTTGAGGATCTGCTGTACATAGTATGTGTTTCTGATGGGCTGATTCTGGTTTGAAGACTCCATTGACAATTTGGGCAAGAAATGAATGCTAATTGCAATGACAAGGGAAAAGATTTTAGTGCGTGAATTGCTAATGGCACAATGATTTCTAGCAGGCATGAAGAGCTCACTGAACACAGAGCTGTATCAGCATACTGCCAGTGCTGCTCAGAGTGCTGAGTGTGGCTCAACATACAGTAGAGGAGATATGCAGAGGAGTAAAGAAATAAAGGTGGCAGTATTCAATTAAAAAAAAAAAAAAAAAGTGCTGCCACCTTGTGGTTGATAGAAAAAAAGTGAACTCAACAGCACAACTACTGCTATAAACATTAAAGTATATAAACAGTTACTATCATTTTTTCTCTTTACCAGTTAGAACAGTGAAAAGGTAATTTTAACAGCTTTAATATACACACATGCAGGCAGACATCATGTGGTTGTGTATACAGGGCGGTGATAAAGTAAAGGAAAATAAAAGACCAAGTGTCTTGGTGCCACCAGGAGCCTACAGAACAGCTTTAATATGCCTTCTCTCTCTCTCTCTCTCTCTCTCTCTCTCTCTCTCTCTCTCTCTCTCTGATTTTTAGTTTTTATGTGTTTTATTGGCATAACAAATAATTGTACATTTGTATTGCCTAAGCAAGTACAAAGGAAGGATAGTGTAAAAACAGGAGAAATAAAATTAAAAAATGAAGTACTAATAGATTAAATAAAAAAAAAAATAGTGCAAACGATGTACATAAATTAAGAATAATATAAAGGCACTATATACAGAATAATTGAAAAAAGAAGGATAAAATGACTAAAATTATAGAATAAAAGTGAATTTACTAATAAAGGTAAGAAAAAATATAAAACAATAACAATAAAAAAAGAGCAGTCATAACAATCAGAAGAAACACAAGGGCGAGGCAGCTCACTCACTGTCCCTCATTGTGGCAGGCTGAGACGTACTGTGCTGCTAATATAATAATACAACAGTCTTGATGTTCTCCTGTCAAATTGTCAAATGTTTGGTGTGTGTTTCATTTCGGGGTAGAATTTTTTTTCCGGATGTCTGTGTGTTTTGTGCATTCTGTTAGATGCAGCTCTGTCTCTATTGTGTTTTGGCTGCAGTGTATAGGCACAACCTTTCCTCCAGTGGGAGCCATGTGTTCCTGTCTGTCTGCCTGTTTGTCTTGCTGGGTTGTGTCCACTGAGTCTGTACCTTGTCAAAGTGGTTTTCTCTCTCTCTCTCTCTCTCTGTCTCTCTCTCTCTCTCTTTTAATCTGTCACTGTGTACAGACAGTCTGCATGGTGTACTGTCTTTTTAGGGCCAAATAGCATTGCATTTTCCTCTGTTGGGGTTTCACGATAGGTGACGTTCTGTATCATTTGTATTGTAATTTCGACTAATCCGATTTGTTTGACATTGTTGTTCTGGTTTAAAGCGTCAGTCCCTCTCTCTCTCTCTCTCTCTCTCTCTCTCTCTCTCAGACACACACACACACACACACACACGTCTTTGGAATTCCTGGAAAAAAGCTAATTTCTCATATTGTAATGGCAAAAACTCTTCAATTCAAAATAAGAAAAAAGACTTCCAAAGACAAGGGGTTCTAGATGCCAAAAATCAATAGACTTTATTGAATCAAACAACAAAGCCGAGATGTCTGCAGAGCATCTGATTTACATAGTCATGGCTCATGCTTTTATACAATTCTAGAACAGTGGTCTCATTAGATGGAGTTTTCTCTTTTTTCTTTTAATCACACACCTGCCTCTTGCCTCAGTTATTTCAGTGTCCCTTTATCTTAGTTTTAACCGTAGCAAGAGGTCAGTCAGTTTATTATTTTTTTTTAAAACATTAGCCTTCATCAAAACCTCAGCAATGCACTTCAGTAGTCTGGTAGAGAGAAAAACATTTTCTGTCTGGACTGGAAAAGATACAATTTATGAATGAAAACTGTGTGCTTATTGTTTTTCCCAAAAGCACAGTCCACCTGCAAGGTCACACCAGTTTGTCTTCTTGATTCACACACAGAAATATCCTTGTAAAATCATATGCATAAAGTCACTTTCTAAATGTACTAAATCTCTTATACTTGATTATATGTGCGTATTATTTTTAATTAAGAGTTATCAGAAAAGATACAGTGTAGTGTATAAGTAAAACTCTGAAGGTTAAGTATATGCTTGAATACATGAGGTGATTTAAGGTCATGGTTTAACACAAGATCACATTACAATACGGTTGCATAGATACTGATTGACATAATACTGATTAACAAATACTGATTGACAAATAATATTGATAAAGATAACAGAAAAATTCTTCCATAATATCCATATCTATTCTCATATCTGAACACGTTATGAGGTAAAGGTATGTGTGTGTGTGTGTGTCAGTGTGTGTCAGTCAGAGTGTTTATAACTCGGACTGAAATGGACTTCACAATTCGCGCCGCCGCTCTTGAGGACTGTAAGGACATCAGGCGCATGATGTCAGTAAGTAAGCGGCTCATATTTCACCATCAGTTTTTTTTTTTTTTTTTGAAGCACAACATTTTTAGTAGTTAGACACTGATGTTACTCCCTGTGTCCACGTGGATTTCCCCGGGAAATGGGAAGACTACAGCAGCCC
The DNA here is from genome assembly GCA_037576675.1 of Pangasius sanitwongsei. Classification (NCBI taxonomy): domain Eukaryota; kingdom Metazoa; phylum Chordata; class Actinopteri; order Siluriformes; family Pangasiidae; genus Pangasius; species Pangasius sanitwongsei. The sequence goes on along the minus strand of CM075006.1, from coordinate 13,261,296 downwards.
ATACGATGCTTCATACGCATGTTATGAAAAACAGGCTCAGCTACCTACACAGCAGTTTTGGTGTACATCTTTCAAGCCGTTCAGCGCCACCAAAAGGGCAAATTAGGACATGCATTTGCAATAATAACTCCACAGCGCAACATCCCATGAACGTGACTCCACTTTCCACTGATTGTCTGAGTTCAGTGGACAGCAGGGCCGGATTTAGTATAGGTCTTGATTAGGGGTGCAGTCAAAATGTCCAGGTGGGTGTCTTTTACAGTCATGCTTGTCGATGAAATATAATGAGATAAGATGAGATAAGATGTACCTTTATTGATCCCCTGTAGGGGAAGTTGACACAGCAGCACAAGTAGCAGGAGTAACATCAAAGAAAAGAAAAGAATTTCCATAAATACCTATACAATGGAAATAATAGAAACGACAGAATAATACAAAAAATAAAATAGATGTGTCTATGTACATAGGCTTCTAGGTGTGATATCCTTGACATTTTTATACATGTGCAATAATATTTGTGTTATAATGAATAACTGCAGGCTCCCTGCTGTGATTCGTTTAAATTTTATTTTATTTTTCATTGTTGAACAACATGAGGACAGTGGGATAGTGTTCCTGTAGCTTAATACTATCCTGTAGACATGCAAATGGAATTCATTCATTCATTCATTCATTCATTCATTCGTACATTCATTTAGGCCACATACAGCTAAGCCAGTAGAACTCAAATTATGTTTGAGTCTGCAAGACATTTTGTCTAAGTTTACCTCTAAGGTGCACTATAATTCTCAAATTAGTAAAACTGCACTTAAATTTCAAGTTGTTCAACATCAAATCAAGATTCTTCTTTCTGATGATTCGCTGACAGATGCTGAGTGTTCTGGATTTAACACATTTGTGATTTGCAAAACAGGAAGTCAGTCATTTCAACAAAAATGTTTTTTGCTCCTTTTATTAGAAACTAGTCTTTTTGAAATTTGAACTAATGCATTGTCAGAACATGCTGAACAAAACCTTTCTTGCATTCTTGATACTCAACATGGTTTATCCGTAACATGCCAACAAATTTGATCACAGTGTAGTCTAACAGGAAATAAGGCCATATCTCAGTAAAATCTTGACATATTGACACCAAAACTTAGAAACGTAGTCTTTCTTTGAGGGCTATTGAAAACAGGATGTGAGGCAATATATCAGCAACACCTTGACGTATTGCCATCAGATTTAGTACACCTCCTTGGGAACAAGGGCTGAAGTTCCCAGTGGCTTCTGGTCTTCCTCTGTTGCAATTGTTATTATTTTTATAAGTTGCTATTATTATTATTATTATTATTATTATTATTATTATTGGTCCAAGCTAATTACCTGTGCCCAGTATATTTTGAGATAATGTTCGTAATACACGTTGAAATTTTTTTTTCCAAACTTTTTTTTCCAGCTTGAGCATCACTCTATGCTGACAAATGAATATTTTCAAGGAAAGCTAATAGACCAAACAGCTTGACTGACCACTGATTCTTTGAACTGTTTGCCAGCAAATGACTAAGTGAGCTACAGTATAGCTTGATGATCATGATGTCTCATTTTAAGGACTTGTTTCACATGTTCATTGGGAAGACACAGACGCTTTCATGTAAGTTCACAGCTAGGTGGTGCCATAACATTTAAATAACTGTGGGCCAAGCCTCGAAAACCTTCATTTTATCGATCACTGGTGCAAACCTATGTTCTTTTTTGTATCCATATCTAAAACACTTCTCTTAACATTGTTAAAAAAAGCTTATCTTGCATTCTTTACAGGCAATATCTCAGGACAACTACATTAAGAGATCTGTCTCTTTATGTTAAGAGAAAAAAGCCAATCAAACTTGTCAGACAGGATAAAACTCCAGTGAAAACATTATTACATGTGAACTGCAGAGCACCACAGGAACATATTTAAGTGCAAAATGTTATGTTGTTATCTTCTGACTTTCAAGAAATAGAAAAACAAAAGGACAGATGTGACATATTTTGTACAATGTCTGCTAAAAACATCTTTGGCATACTTTCTCACATTACTCATCTGGTCTACAGTAGTGACAGCAGCTGTGAGAGATAATGACAGAATCACAGCCAAAAGAATTTAATAACAGACTGCTTCATCCAGTTAATATACATATACAGGTGTTGTGGTGTGCATGAATGTAATGCATTTTTAATTTAATTAGAAAATTGTGAAAAGTGTGTGCCATAAACTAAATCTGTTTACTCAGACTCCTTTTTCCTACATCAAATGACAACAGTCATTTGGCCAAAACATTCAGGAAATGTGTTATCTTAGGGGAATAAAATTAGAAAATGGAATCCAAAATCTTCAAATGTGAATATTTAGCCTATGTAAGCCCCAGTGGGGAAGGGAAAAAACTACACAGGATAGTTTATCCCCAGGACTGGAGTCAAGAAACCAAATAATGTTTGCTTATTGGTGCAGAGAGATATGTATATGCATATGTAATTGTGAGCCTTGTTTTTTTGTTGTTGTTTGTATCTCATACAGGAGCAGGCAGAGTATGAGAAAATGACAGATCAGGTCACGATTACACAAAAACATATATTGCATGAAATATATAAAAAAAGTTTCTTTTTAAACTGTTATGGCATAGTACAACTATAGGTGTAACTGACGGTGATACTGGTAATCTGTTTACGTGTCATGCATATGATTAAATAAGATAAAACTCTCTTTGTAGACCTAGAGCAGGATGGGTTCTCTAAAAACCCATGTTTCCATGCGATAATTGCTGAGGTTCCAGAACAGCACAAGACCAAAGATGGTGAGAATGTGATAAAAAGTGCTGTCCAGTTTTTTTTACACAGGCCCTGACAGTGTTAGTAGAGATACAGTACATAGTTATATCTGATTTCATCTTCACTATGTTGCTTTGATTTGATTGTTTGTGTTTTTGTTTGTTTGTTTATTTCCTTCCTTACTTTCATACTTATTTCATGGGGACAAGACAGGTAAACTTTGTTACATGCAGGGCAAAAGTTAAAAGTTTACAGTATAATGTACAGCTTATATATACACTATATTACCAAAAGTATTCGGTCACCCATCCAAATGATCAGAATCAGGTGTCCTAATCACTTGG
>CM075006.1:13182438-13258062 GCA_037576675.1 Pangasius sanitwongsei | reverse complement strand
TGAATTGGCACCTCTGAGTCCTGACCTTAACCTCAGTGAAAGTCTTTGGGATGTGCTGGAGGAGACTTTACAGAGTGACTCAACTCTTTCATTGTCAATACAAGAGCTTGACCAAAAATTGATGCACTTCTTGATGGAAATAACATCATAACATTTATTTCCACCAAGTGATGCATCAGTTTTTGCCTATTAAAATCTAAACAGCGACTTTTTTTTGGCAGTGTATATATATATATATATATATATATATATATACAGATACAGATACAGATATACAACAGACAAAACTCACATTTGCAAAGAACGCATTCACATTTACTAAAATAAAATAAGATTTAAATCAGATGTAAGTGCAATAAACAGACCAAAACTAGTCTTATAGGAACAGTGCTAATATGACCACAGTTACATTGTGGGTTATTTTATAAGGAGTAGACCACAGAATGTGTTACTTATCAAGCTAAATAGCCAGATAGATATTAAAAATAAATTCTATAGGCTACAATAGAGTATATAAGCTATTCAGGTATAAGCTACTACACAGCACATGAAATCAGAAAACTTCATCTTCCATATAGCAGTGATAAAAGTAAAGCAGAAGTAAAGCTTCCCCACCTGGGACTAGCCCTGCACATTTAGCTATTTCATTTTAGTTATTTTATTCAGCAAATCAGCAAACGTGTTCATTTTTGAGCCCATCATAACCAAATTATGCAATATCGCCAGCCTACATAAGGGAACGAGCTCTTTTTCTCGCGTGACCCAGCTGTACAGACTTTGCTGAGCTTTGCGCTTTCACTCACGACCTTTCACCGACCAGCCACTAATGACTATCACGACTCACTTCACTGATTCGATTCCTTCGAACTGCTCATTTAAACGAATCGAACTTCGTTTGATTCATTTGATTCGCCACTCAGAGGGGCGCGCAGGACAATCGTGTGCAGGTCACAGTGTCGAGACAAATTACGATACTGTATTTTGTCTATTCAACAAAGCTTCGCATGTGGAGAATCTTTTACACTTCTAACTGTCTGGGAGTGAGTAAATGTCAGACATCATTTTAAATGAAGCAGACATACAGGGGCCACCTGTTTTGTTGCATGTCCTTGATGTAAGATTACATAAATACTGCCATTTCAAGACAATAAGAAACTACATTGTATGTTAACTCTGAAAATTACTTTTGAACAGTAACTCAAAAAAGTACAAAAAATATTTTAAAACTGGCACATCTTTCAGAATTGTGCTCAGGTAATATCCAAAGACTGACATGCCATAAACCATTGGTTCTCAAACAAATTGGGTCCAAGGTAACACTGGCCTACTGTACTGGCCATAAACTATATAAATCATCTTTGTTTTTTATTTATAACAGTCATCTCCTAATTCCTTTGTCCTTTCCACAATTTTCCTGGTACAGCCATAGAAACAGATTAGGCAAAATTACTTAATATTTATGTGGGCCACTGGGGGTCCAATATTGTTGACACAGAGTCACGGCCCACCCATGCCCTACCCCAGAAACATCCCTGGGTTGTCTTCTACACCCACAACTTCCTCTATAGACTGTGACCCTACTGACCGCAAATCTACCCACAACCTCCCTCATGTGTATGCTTCTCTTATTGTTTGTGTCATCACATGGAGTAGCTGAAACAACAACAGCAGCAAGCTGTTACACCTCCTTATTTGTTTTGCTATTGGTGTCTCTTAGCAACAATAAGCCACATGATTTCTTGTGAGGTTTCGATTAAGCAGCAGGTTTTGCAACAAATGATCCCTAGTCATTAGAGTGTGATCCTCAGTCATTCACTGTGTGACACCCAGTGGTTTAATGTGCTTCTCAATTTTTCAGCTGCCCAAAAAAACCCCAAAAGAAGATAAAAAGTCCAGTCGTTTCATAATCTTTTAGGAGTTTCAAAGTTGTGTGGTGTATCCATGGGCCTAGAGTTCAATGAACTGTCATCTAGCCCACTTTATTAGCCCAGCGCTCTGTACTTTGCATGAACTGGAGGATAGTCTAGTTTATTTTCAGTCTAAGGCTGCAGTCCATTCTGGTGTGATCATGACCTTGCCCTAAGCCTTGTAAAGGCTACATATTTCAAAGTGAAAACTCGCTAATGTTTCAACTTTGAGGTGGACACACTGCTCATGGCAACTGACCCATCATATAAGAAACATTTTATACTAAATATTCAAAACAATTCATAATTATAATGCAGCATTATTCAACACCTGGGTGTTTGTGTTTAATAAACTTTGTGTTGAGATAGCTACATTATCCTGTTGTAATCTATTTTACAAGAAGCAGAATAAAAAGCTAAAAAGTTGAGTGTAACTGGACTCTCCCATAAAGAACCTCAAAAGCAAAGAGTCCATGAATTAATCCCTTTAGAAGGGCATGTTTTTTTTGTTTTTTTTTCAACACTTCAGGTTTGGAATGAGCCTACAAATGACACTGTGGGTGGTTTTCTATTTGAAATCTCGTACATTAAATCCATCATTGCAAAATGGACTGCACTGTTACCTAATAAGGTGCCATTAATGATGCAGAGGCAGAACTAAGGAAATGGCAAGGGTGCTACGATTAAAATTTGTTCAGCATTCATTATACATACATGTACATTTTTGTTCCCTAATGTAGCAACTACAAACAACGTAAATGTACCTTCAAGTAGTAAAATTTTAGCTCTAGTTACATGTATGTTTTAAAGGTGTTCTAGGTACTTAGACTAAATGTACAAAAGGCACTGAAACCCTTAATATTATCACTGAGTTACAAGCAATTGACCCTAAAAGGTACAGTTTTGTATCATGTAATTGACTGACACCATTTGTAATAAGAGTATAATCCATAAGCCGTATATGCTATGTGCTACCCATTTCCTCCCTATCCTTAACATGATACAGTTAATGGGTGAAAGTTGTTTACTGTTCATTTCTGAAAAAAATGTATAAAATATTTTTTAAAAATGAAAATATTGGTGTGGCATGGAGGTTTTGCCCAGTCCTGAACGTGGGTTACTGTCTGTGTGGAGATCTACTGCAACCCTGACCAGGATAACGTGGTTATTGAAGATGAATGAATGAATAAACGAAACCATGCTTGCTGAAAATAATTTAATTAGAAAGCCCAATTTACTGCACAAAGAGGAGGAAAGCTATAGATGTAGATCGCATCTGTGAAGCTTACAATCTACATCTACCACTATCTGAGGTGCTAGATAGGAACTGGCACTGTTGCCATTATTGTCCTCTTGTGCTGGGGTGGCATTGCCAGTAGAACCAGATATAATAGGATTTTTTTTGCAGGACCATTTTGCAGGTCATTTTTTAAAAGAGTTTTAAGATCTGGTTTCTATTTTTCACACTGTTCTTTTTATGATATACATAAAAAATGGAAAGGAAAGGCTTATGTTACACTCCAGATAACAATACTAAGAGGGAGGAAGCTTGCTAGGGATCTTACAGCTAGCCAGTTACTTAGTCTAACATTTTTTTTAACAGTGGCATATTTGTATACTCCAACCCAGTTTTAGTGTCATAGAATGCCCAAGTAAATGTTGCTATCAGTAGCCTAGCCTTGCAAATATCAGCTATGGAGCTAGTTCACTAACCAGCCATGTTAGTGTTCCACACATAGACTAAGTATGAGAATAAATATGAGGAGAAAGTGTGCTGCTTCTGGAAATGTATCTCTACAAACTAATTCACGCAGTCATTTTTTAAAATTCAGTCTTCATTTACATGACTTTGTAAATATTTTTACGCAATTTCCTGGTTATGGGTGTGAAATGCACTGAGACATTATGGGCACCGCATCAAAACATGCTAATCAGAACCAACAACTGTTCACACACATCACCTCTGTGTGGTGTGAGAGGTGCAGAACAGCTTTTTTTTTTTTTTTTTTATAAATTGGGCTAACACCTTACAAATGCAGAATGGTGCTGTGTCACAAAAGCAGGACTCAATCGAGCGCTATCTGACTTTTTTTTTCTTATTTAGTGGCAATCCTAAACACAAAGTAAAACCTAAAAGGAAAACAATGGAAGCCAAACAAAACTGAGTAAACTGTAAACTGAGTAATTATTAGTAACTAAAGTTACTGTTATTGTACATAAATAAGCATGTGAGTGTATGAATGAGTGTGTGTGTGTGTGTGTGTGTGAGTGTGTGTGGCTGGATGAGTCGGTTTGTGTGAGTGTCAGTAGGTGAGTGAGAGCATGTATGGATCTGCTAGGTAAATCACTTAAAAATCACATTACATAACCTTCTGAGATAAAAAAAACAACCAACTAATCCGGTTCAAATAGGGCTTGAAAAGCCGTCTCTTTGAGTAATAGCAGCCCAGATAATACCAGGTTTAGGCTGTAATTACTCTAACTAACTAACCAGTTTTAATTGTTAATAATAAAATCATGACACTGTTTTACAGTCAGCACTCTATATGCTATATATGGCAAAAACAGTAAAAAAAAAAAAAAAAAGTTTATAAAAACATTGAAAAAGATGTGATTTGGCCGGAACGGTTGACTCGTTCGTGTTTGAGAATCGCTTGGCTCGTTTAGCCTAGAAGAGTTGTTGAAAAAGAACCGATTCTTTTGCGAGTCGCCTGTTATATTCTTAGGGGACGAGGAAGTGTGTAACGAGAATTCAGCAGCACAGGTCTGACAGCTCACACAACCAGAACGTGATTTTTCAGCTGCAGGTTCTGAAAACAACAACAACAACAACAACAACAACAACAGCAACAACAAAAAACGTTTTCAGCCGTGAATCGTGAATCAGTGGCACTCTCTCTCTCTCTCTCTCTCTCTCTCAGACAGACGCCAGTTTCGCGGCTGAGGCTGCGGCAGTCAGAGTGCGCGAGCTCACTCCGGAAAAACAGCACCGTGAGTGCGCGCATTCTCACTATCTGCAGGCGCGCTTAAAGGTCTGCGAAGCGTGTGTGCACTCCGGACCAAGCAAAAACGAAAATGTGTACGCGCAACGCGTCCGCAATGACGGAGTGGAAAACTGGGGATTGGTGAAGTTGCAGCAGCAGCAGCAGCAGCCGCCGCCGTGCGTGACAATGCATCGGATAGTGCAGAGGAGGCGTGCAGGGCCGCTCCGCTCCGCGTGGTCGCTGCTTGGTGCCGTGGCGCTCGCGCTCGCCGCCTCCAGCGCCGTGTTCACCGCATGGACGTGGCGACAAACCCGAGACCTGACCAGGTCTGTCCAAAATCTGCGCGACCGCTTGGATCAGGTAGACTGTCCATCCCGCACAGAACCTGCACATTTCTCAAGTTCTCATCTGACATAGCATCAACTATCCACACTTTTCCCACAAAATACCAGTTGAACAAGATAAGGATCATATGCATCACCTAAATGTGTTGATTGTATTGCCATATAACTGAGTTATTTATTATTTATTTCTTTAGAAAAATGTGCATTTATTACTGACGATGACGGATTGTCCTGCTAGCTGTGGTCGCATCAGAGTGGCTGGGGGATACTGTTACAGTTTTTTCTGTTCCTAGGTGTTAGTTTAATCAGCTTACAAACCTGGAGATACAGTGGCATGTCCAGATTTTTAGACATGAGGTGGATCTGTATAGGACAAAGTTGCATTTGCAGAATATCTTCTCTTTTTTCTATATTTTGTCTTTCTTTTTTTCTTTTAACTTTCGGAGAAATGAATAGCCACATAATGAACTTTGGCTTCATAGTAACCCTGTAGTTCATTACTACATATTTGGTCAAATTACTACACTCGCAACTGAAATCAGCTGGAGGTGAACAGGAATAGCATAGAAGTAATAAACTTCTCAAACGTCAGTAATATTGCAGAATCACTGCCTGATCAAAAGCCACCGCCGATTTAAGAGCTCTGCCTCTGGCTCAAGTCCACTATCGTTCTTCATATTCAGGAGCTCGAATGTAGCCTCCCTTAAACAGTTTACTAGCCTGCAGCAGCCACTTACATTTGTGGGTAGTGACAAATCTCTCAGAAAGGACACAAAGCAGCAGAAGCTGTAGCGCCGCTGGCCGGTCGGTAATAAACTCGGCTCAGTGTTCCGCTTGATCATTTTGTAATTGTGCATCCTGCAGGCAGACATTCTTCTAATGGCACTCTCCGGCGTGCCTGGGCAGTGCCTTAACCGTCTGGCTGCTTAGTGAGGACATTTCGGGCAAAAGCACACATGCTGTGTTCTTGATTATACAAACAGCTGTGGTAGCACTTGTGGGGGTCTGTGGGGCACGTTTTTATCGCTCCAGCGGAGAGGCACTGCAAGTTGTGGCTTATTTGGCCTGAGCGTTTCTGCCAAGCCACGTTTAGCGCAATTTACTGGAACTGCTGGTTCACTTGGCGCGCGCATGCGCCCGAGCAGGCAAACGGAGCAGGCAAAAGCAGCCTGTCCAGCGTCTCCCATAAGAGTGTGTGTAATTATGGTGCAGTGATCGGTACTCTGCCATTCGCGGAGGAAGTGCAATTGACGTCTACACAGTACAAAGCTGCAGATGTGCATGTTGAGTGCGCACACACTCCACTTTTCTTTTTCCTGGTTAAGGGCTCTGTGATTTTAATGTATTTCTAAAGGGGAAAGTCTGTTGTAGTGTTCTGTTAAGAGTTCCCCCAGAAGGACGAACCGAAGAACTACAAGGGTCTGGTTTGTTCATGGTTTAATATAGTTGGCATTTGCAGTACTTGTATTTGTAGAGGTCTGCAATATGCCTATGAGGCCACTCTCCAGTTACAAAATGTTTCACTGCGTGCTTGTCTAATATCCTAAGTAGCAGCATGATGATTAAGTATTTCATTCACATGATCCCACCAACAAACAATACACACTTAGAGAAATCGGTTTTGTCTCTCTGAAGACAAACCCTCTGTTGTAGGGTTCTACAGAGCCTGTAATGGTTCCCCCAGAGGGAAAAACTGAAGAACCCTTTAAGGAACAAGATGGCACCTACTTTCAGTCTTTAACAAAGTTACATCAAGCATTCAGTAATGTGTTTTAATCCACTGCAATGGTAATATGAAACAATATAACATTTTTCCATATGTGCAACTCTAACAGACACACACATGCACAGGCTTAGAAAGACATGCTGATTCAGCAAGCATACGAGCCACACATGACTCTGGCACTAACTTTATGCTGCATTGGGAGTTGGGATAAATGTGCACTAGCCTCTGTGGCATTCACTTGATTTATGCAGTAAAAGAAATTTCACATTGCTCAAAGCATTTTTGCCAAATATTGCGTAGACCTGTTGCATTTCTTCCTCACACAATATGGCTCTTATTAGCCTAAAAAGCCTGTTTGAATTGCTGACAAAGCTTGCATTCCGGTCATTTTTTTTTACTAATGTTGTTCTTGGTCTAGTCTCAACAAGGTCATTTAAACATGCCAGGAACCTGTAGCTTTTAAAAAATATAATGTGTGGCAACTAGTTTTGTGGGTGACCTATTAATAGAGGTGTGTTGAAGTGCATGCCAAGCTCCAGGAAGGGAGATGGAAGTGTTTGTTTGTGTCTGGTTCAGAAAAGTCTGTGGGATTGATTATTTCGCAGGCTTTGCCTGGTTCGAGTACTGGCCACATGAAACACCAATTAATATCAACACACTCCTCCTGTCTACCCACACACCACATACCACACATTTATGTCCCCCTACCCCCTCTGTCTCTCTCTCTCTCTCTCTCTCTCTCTCTCTCTCTCTCTGTCAGGTGAATTTGCAGCGCAAGGCTATTGTCCAGCTTTTCCTGGAGAAGAGGGAGCTGCTGGAGAGCCTGCGAGTGAAGAGAGAAGGTACTGAGAGTCAGTGACTTTCAAACATGAAGCACTTGATTTCAAACATGTCCTTTCTGGTTTATATATGATGGTTTTATATAACGACAAAGTAAAACTGGCATGCACATGGCATGAAGTAAAAAGACAGTAAATCGACACCAAGCTTTATAAAAATGCTTCACAATAAAGAGGTAAAATGATTAATTTCACATGGGGACACATGAATGCTCCATATTACTGTCGGGGAACTAAGCTATATAACACTTATAGCAGGCTTGAGCATCGTCTGTAAAATATGCAGCAGTTTTGAATCGCAATGTAAGGCAAAAAAAAAAAAAAGTGAAGAGCTTTGGACGATATTTACAGAGCCTTGGCCAGCATGGCATCTTGGGTAAACTAATGGGCACGTGTTTCTAAAAGCTGCAACTGGAAACAGGAGGCAATATGCTGAGTGACAGGAGAAATTGCAGGTTTGAGCTGGACATGCACCCAGCAAAACCAACTGGCACGAGGGCCGCACAGGGTTGGCGGATTTGGGGACATTCTAAATCAAGTGACCCCATTGCCAAAGCCTGAAATAACCTTAGTTTTTTTACTTTGTGCAATTACGAATGCTCTTTGATAGCTCCTGCAATTATGCGATAAAGCATTTGGCCTAGTTAGGCAAGTGCAGAAGGAGCATGGAGCACTAACAGGGGAAAAACAGCAGGCATTCTGTGATAATGGCTAGAAAAGTGAGAAAAATAAAGATTAGTTTGTAACAGCTGGATGATTAGAGACTTATTGAACAGCTGAAATGTTTAAACAGACACTTGATAACTATATGATATCAGAGCCAAAATGCTCAGCCACAGTCTTTTTCTTTTTGAAGCATGATTGTTCTCTTGCCTAAATATAGCAGCCCTCGGGGACAGCGAGAGGCTGCTAGTTCACCCAGTTTGCCAGCAATAACATTTGGGTGAAGTGCTTCTCTGGACCTTCTTTGATGTGTATGGTTTGTGGTCTGAGTTGTATCAGATTGTTCGGCTAACTTTTTGAAGATCTGCTGAGAGTTCAGGCAGCACTCATAAACCCAGACGCTCAAGAAAAAAACAGAACCTTTGGAACATCTATTAATTTATTGCCGTTAGCTGAATAGTAGCCATGGCCATTGCTCTCTCCCCCATTCACACATGGAATCTTTACAGCCCCTTCAGGGTCACGAAAGATCCAGTGTCTTTATTCTTATACAGGAAAGAGAACATACTGTGCATGACCGTGATAAAACAATGGCTGAAAGGTGTAGAATGGAGGAAAGGGAAGAAAATATTTGACCATCTGGACAGACAATCAGGGCTTCATTTGGTCAGCAAATGGTACTAGTTTAATCCATGGTGTTTGTATCTGCACAGCTGTTCTACTCAGTAACTTGCTGAGGCCTCACACAGACACCTTTGCTTCTTATCTCTCTATCAGAATTCATTCCAGAAACATTTATGACTTTTTGCAAAACATTTCTCCTTTTTTCCTTTATTTTGCAAGCTGGAGGGGCAAAAAGAAAAAATGGAAAAGGAAGGAAGGTGGCCTCTCACTTCGAGAGTAAGTTGATAAAATAGAGTTTTATCTACACATAACAGACAATTGCTAACATTATTATCCCCAAGCTTCTCAAGTCTGAAAGGTGTAGAATGGAGGAAAGGGACGAAAAAATTTTGGAACATCTGGACAGACAATCAGGGCCTCAGCTGATCAAGAAATGGTACTAGGTTAATCCATGGTGTTTGTATCTGCACAGCTGTTCTATTCAGTAACTTGCTGAGGCCTCGAACAGACACCTTTGCTTCTTATCTCTCTACCAGAATTCATTCCAGCAACATTTATGACTTTTTTCCAAAACATTTCTCCCTTTTTCCTTTATTTTGCAAGCTGGAGGGGCAAAAGGAAAAAATGGAAATGGAAGGAAGGTGGCCTCTCACTTTGAGAGTAAGTTGATAAAATAGTTGTATCTACACATAATAACAAACAACTGCTAACATCATTGTCCCAAAAGTTCTCAGATCTGCCTCTTGTTTTTAACAGTAACCAAAGATTCCTTCAAAACGGGTAAGACAATCAATTTTTTATGATAATACTATGTGGAGTGTACGGTATTAATGTGTGTGAGTATTTTACAGTGGAGAATGAGGGAATCATTAAAGGATGGACTGAGCAGTACCTGAATATGACTCAAGCCGTGGAGTATAACACAGAGACTGGCACTTTTAAAGTAGTTCGGAGGGGGGTCTACTTCCTTTACTGTCAAGTAAGATGCTACAACTGTTTACTTGAGTAACACATGGACATGCATGAAAAAAAAATCCCCTCCCATTGTTTGCTTACTTGTTACCCTTTATCCAACTGTGGCACCTTCCTGTCTTTGACTCTTTTTTTTCCCATCCCATCACTCACTACTTCTCCTTCAGGTGCATTTCAGTGAGCAAGAGAGTCAGTATGTGAAGCTGGAAGTGACTGTCCCTCAGGGCCCCTCACTTCAGTGCATGGAGGGTTACAGCACCACTCCAACCACAGGTTTTAAACAGTTCCACTTCCTGAAGCCGTGCCAGGTTTCTGGCCTCCTGCTCTTAGAGAAAGGCGCTGAGCTCAAGGCTGTGACCGGACGTCAGTTCACCCTGCAGGACTCAGGCAAACATTATTTTGGCCTCTTTAAGGTGAACTAGTGGATCAGCCACACAGTTCAGCCTCATTGACTGCATCTTTTTTCGGAGGTCTACCACAGTCGATACTCACTGGCTGGACGAACCATCGTTGGTTCTTTTGTTAATCGAGTTAAACATCTGTCTTTTTTTTTTTTAATCCGACACATTTGATAGGGTCCATGCAGTCATGGGGAACGGCTGTGACTGAGACAAGGATGTTTCCAGAAGCACCTGGGAGTAGTTAAATAATGACTGTATACATACTGGTGCCCTAAATATGGTACTAATCAAGATGGTAAAGACTAGTAGACCATGACTGCTGGACAGTTACAGTGGATCTTTTTTGGATTGCTTTGGTTTGGACATAAGTACATAAACACTGACTTCACCAACTGTGCTTAAACATTTACTTGTAGCCTGATAAGGACATTGCTCCAGACACATGGCTGCCTTCCCTAAACAGTGGCACTGGCAGATTGAACAGAAGGTTCAGTGTTGGTGGTGTTAAGCCTGGACATTAAAAGGTGGACATGTGAGATTTCATCATCGATTGTTAGGTTGGATCAAACATTTGCTCTGACTAACATACGGTTGTCATTGGATCAGTTCATCTTTGAAGATTTTGAGTTACCAAGTACACACTGAGTAGTACTCTTTATATGTCCTTATTACTGACCTTCACAGACACTTCAACTAAAGCTTTAAGTGCCTAGCATATTGTTATATATTTTTTTATAAGATTGTGAAAATACAGTACAGATTGGCATGAAGTGGTGGTATGCTAACAACTTACAGTACTGCACTTCCATGTGTTCATTGCTATAGATAAATCTTGTAACAAAGTCACAATGTACCTATGTTGTTTTTTTTTAATACAATGCACATTCAATTTTTAAAGTTTTTTTTTTAGAGGTAAAGTTACAGATTTTATACCAACTTTATTGCATTTAATCTCACTGGTTAATCATGCGTGAAACAACTAGCACTTCATTTTAAGCAACGTATGTCAATGTCTCTTGGCCTTAAGACTACCATAAAAATGACAGTTTAATTAGGTCTGAAATTGAACGTTTGCCATTTTAAATGTTTGTTCTGATTGGATTTCCTAATCATACCTCAGCTTCCCTTTTGTATATCTGCACCCCCATTGTTTCCCCATGCCCTCGACTCTCACTTCCTTTATCATCTCAAGTAAATAGCCTAAAAACTTGGAGCAGTAACATATTCCCATTTGTCTCCCCCGTCTAGTCCTTTCCCCCTTCTTCCTCTTGCCATTATTCTTTATTTCCAGTTTTTGGGGTTGCTCCTTGCACACAATCCACATTTGGATTGCTGCAGGGGTTTCTGCTGTTCAGAAACGGCATCCAAGATAAACTCATCTGGGTTGAGGTGAAGTGTGGAATGGCTGTGTGTGTGAATGTAAATGCGTGATCAGGGTAGCTGCAATGGCAGTTAAAATTTCACAGCTCGTTTGCCTGAATCTGAACTAATATGTACATGATGTACTTTTTTAATTTGATGGACCATAAACTATCCCTTTGACCATTAAAAACTGGTTGAATGAATTACACTATTACAGAAAGCCAGAGAGTTCATAATGGCCAAACTGAATGTGTATGAGAGGTTGCAGTTTCTATTTGTTATAACTGTCATAAATTGATTTTACACAATAAATATGGTTTAAAAAAGTTGGCAAAATGCTATGGCTTCTTGTTTACCAGTATATACGGTGTTAATGGCCAGGTTTTGACTCATCATGTGTGCGACACTAGGCATCGAGATGAATCATTTGCAAGTTCTTTCTTCTAATTACTAAAGGCTGAAAACAGTAAAGACAGACAGTCAAGCATGTCCTGTTTTGCTCTAATGTTTCGCCCTCCCCATAATAAGCTGTTTGCTTGGCTAAGAATTAACACAGCTTTACATGTTTTCATTCGAATCTTTATTACAAACAAAACAAAACAAAAGAAAAGAAAGATGCATTATTAACATGTTCCGTTCGTCCACCCGGAGTCAAATCACAACATAGCCACTGATTTGGAACTGGTTCGGAACCACAGCTTACACAGTGACACTTATTAATAAATGAAATGTTGGAAAAGAAACAAATAAAAAATAGAAATACAGAGTGGACAAAAAGTGGTGCTTGATTCAACACTTAGACTCTCCCAATTTTAATCAAGCACTGAAACGTCATTTTCTCAGTCTTCACACAGGAGGTATGCAAGGGAGTAGAGCAAATAAATTAAATTTTCAACTCGTTATCTATCTCTTTGAGTTGAGGCCTAGCTAAGGATAATGTAAGAGCAAGCAGGTGCAGAATTACATACTCTGTTCAACTCTTTACAGTTGTTTTGCTGTTAAGGCGCTTATGTCATTAATACTGTGCATTTCAGCAGCCAAAGGTGTCAAGTTTAAAAGTTTTCAGAGACAATGTAGGGATTTTGCTAATCTTAGATATAATAGATGAATTCATTATATTGTCAATGCATTTTAGGATTACATGAGTGATCCACTGTGTGCAGGTTATTTGCAAGCCCCAAATCTACTGCAGATCGCAAGCTAAAAAGATGTTAAATGTTCCGAAGTTCGTTCAACCTCTTCGTTGGCTATTATAACAATATGCTGTATATAGAGAGACATCATGGACCAAACATACAAAGAATTATCTTTCTTTTTTCCTTATTTTCATTTGGTAGAAGCTTCGCAATCGTAACATCAAGGACGACATCAACAGTAACGTTAACAATAATTATAGGTGCTAGGAACAAGGATTAAAAACACGGAAAAACAACAATGAACTGAGCTTAAATATGCAAACAATTCAGAGACTCTGTAAAAAGGAGAAAGAGAAAGATGGAAAACAAAGTGGAAAGGAGTGCTGAGACATGAAGAACTAGGTGATTTTTTTTGTCTCCATAAGAAGAAGGAAGAGTACAGCGATGTGGAGATAAGGGAAAGATAGAATGGAGCCAGAGGGGAATTAGAGTAAGTAAAGCACTGTTGAACTTGATAGAGTAACCATCACGAAGATGACAGCTAAAAAATACTTCCAGATGTTTAATTTAATGACATGTCATGGCTTAATTCGAATGTGTCAATCTAAATACACATCAATGCTTGTGTTCCAAAAGCTAAATGGCATAAAGGCCTGTCTATTCAAACAAGAGACCATGACCAATGCCCCTGTCTTAAATGTCTCTCCTTAGTAATCGTATCAGGCAGCTCGAAAATCCAAATATTATGTGGAGTAATTACAAAAGCAAGAGCTGCATCTTAAAGAACTCGATTTCATCTCGATAACCGTAACTGTTAATGTACTGAACAACACTATTCTCAGCGTTAGCTTTACAGCTACGTGTACTGAAAAAAAAAATCCTGCTGTTGCTGAGATTGTAGTATGGATTGGGAGGCACAGCTGGATGCATGGATGTTTCTTTTAACATGAAACACAGAATGGGAAAGCATGCTGCTGAAACAAGGGGATGATATGAAGCCTGGCAAATGCTTTTACACACACATGCAGCTTCATCTCTGATTCAGAGGGAGGCAGGATGCTAATGAGGTTCTGTAGTTGTGTGTGTGTGTGTGTGTACGTGTGTGTTTTGTGTCTCTGACTAATCCCAAGTGTGAGCAGTTGAGTCAAGGCAGGATTTGAGCAGGAATAGATAGACAACAAGGAGGGTATTTGAAAAAGTGGTTTTGTGTCTGTGTGTGTGTGTGTGTGTGTGTGTGTGCGTATGTGGATGTGAGGGGAAAGTGTTCTGTTTTGTTTATATAGCCTGTTACACTGGTTTTCATCAAAGCAGTGCTATTATAATAACTAGGTAGTTTGCCAGTTAAAGTTATGTGATGTGTGTTCAGAGGATTTTTTTCCCCAATTTGTTGTTCATTTTGCCAATTATATCCCGGCCATTACATACTTTCATCACTTTAGGTCTGCTGAGAGAATAAGAGAAAGGCTTGATTTTGTGTGTGTGTGTGTGTGTGTGTGTAGGGCTGGGGATTATGGCTGGCCTCAATCGTCGATGCAGATCACTTCTCCACTGCGTTGCTCCCTCCTTCCCATCATAAGCTCTGCCTCGCGCTCTTTTTTGACTGACATTGGAGGCCCATTCAGCACTAAAGAAACACACACACATGGATCACATTTAACTTTTACAGTCAGACGAGACGGATCTTCCATTCCAAAAGACAATCCCCACTGTTTAAATAAACATGTCTTTTAATCATTTTCCCCCTTCATTTGTCTGCTTTTCCTTTTTCATTTTTAATACTTTCCCTTTTTAATACTTTATCTCAACTTTCTCCTGTCTCTTCTTCCTTTTCTTCTTTTATTCCAGGTGTTTGCCTACTGTCTTGCATTGTTTTGTTTCCCGTATCTTACAAATAAAACCACTGAAGATGAACAACAAAGGAGTGCACTTCTGATCACATTTTAATATGAAGTTTCTTATGCATTAAGATCACATATCATGAAAACAATGTAAAAATTCAAGACTTGTTTATACAGAAAACGTATACACACACACACACACACACGTCATTGTGGCTCTTGATTCCAGACTGTGAATCATGTCATACTGTAGCCTGTCAGCACATGCCCACTGGTGCTACAGTTATGTTTTAAAAGACAAAAAAACATTCAGAAACTTTGAAACTTGGACACGACCCTACAATGACAGTGTTATTGTGTGAATGAGATTCCATTCCTTTACTCACATCTGTTCTGTTCTGTTCTATTCTACTCCACCATAGAATACCTTTGGTTTGCAAATTATTGCTGTTCTAATATTGACTATGCCAGATTTATCAAAGGCATTTTAGGGTGTTTTCACACTTAACTCCGCACCAGGACCATTTCTAGGCTTGTTTGATGGACTGGCTCATAATCGCAGGTTTGCCTTCACTTGGAAGAATTCCTTCTGGAACACGACTCGATTGCGCAATTCCATATGCCACGTTTGTGCACACAGGTTTGAAATTGCAGGCGCTATATTCATCCTTTTGCTGTTTTTTTTTTTTTTTAAATTATTTTCCTTTGGTACCAACAAAACAACAAGTTTAGAACATCACTTTTTGGATACATGGCATGTCATAAGAAGAACATTTCTAACCATGCAGGGCATTTTTCACTTTTTCACAAAGGTAGACTAATTACAAAGCTCCAGTCTGATCTAGTTTCATATATCAATAACCATAATAACCCTTTCCCTGGCAACAGGAAGTAAAATGACAAGTCGAACCAATCATGCTACCCATGATCATGAGTTGATACAAATAATAATAAAAAAGAAATTATCCTCCTTTTAACATTTCTGAGTAAAAGATGTATAAAGCACACACAGTGAGGAAATGTGCAAGTGTGAGAGTCTCTTGAGACACCTCTGTAATACGGCTAGCCATTCATTCATCTTCAGTCACCGCTTTATCCTAGTCAAGGTCAGGGTCATGGTGGACCCGGAGCCTATGCTGGGAACCATGAGGCAGGAATAATACATCCATCCACACTTACATTCATACATTCAACTCTGATATCAGTATTGTTTACCTCACTCGTCTTTAAAACAAATCTCACCTCTGACAGTGAGATTACAACAAAGATAGGTCTGTAGTTCTTGCTCATAAGCAATTACATGACTACAATGCAGAAGCCAGTTTGTGGAAAATTTGACGTGTCTCTAATGTTTCCAAGAATTTTTCTAGGATGTGAATCAATTCTTGAATGCATGACCAGCAGACATTGCTTGTAGAAGAACTAGACAGCTATAGAGAAGAAGCTGCCGAAATACAAGGGAGAAAAAATAACTACAGGACAATACTGTATACTGTATATACAGTACATTGTACATAAGTACATTGATTCCAAAACTTTAGTATACAGTATTTTCCTGTAATTATTTTTAAAGTTATCCAAAACTTTTGGAACCTTAGTACATACAATCCCATCTAAATGTATTGGCACTGCAAGGCCAATTCTTTTGTTTTCGCTATACACTGAAGACATTTGAGAGTGAGATCAAAAGATGACTATGAGATGGGAGATCAGAATTTCAACTTTCATTTCCAGATATTTACATCTAGTTGTGTTAAACAACTTAGAACATGGCACCTTTAGTGGCAGACCACCCAATTCTTTTGGTAAGCAAAAGTATTGGAACAGATAGTCTTAAAGTAAATAACTCTTAATATTTGGTTGCATATCCCTTGCTTGCAATAACTGCATCAAACCAGTGACCCACTGACATCACCAAACTGGTGCATTCTTTGCCAAGATTGTACCACAGCTTCTTTTAGTTGTTGCTTGGTTTGGGGTGTGTGTGTGTGTGTGTGTCTCCCAATTAGATTGGATTAATTTCTCTGTAAATTGGCAGACAGAATGTTTCTGTAGACTTCTGAATGCATTCTGCTGCTACTGTCATGAGTTACATCATCAATAAAGATTAGTGAGCCTGTTCCAGAAGCAGCCCTGCAAGCCCAAGCCATGACACTACCTCCACCATGCTTCACCCATGAGCTTGTATGTTTTGGATGATGAGCAGATCCTTTCTTTCTCCACACTTTGGCCTTTATGTCAGTCTGGTAGAGGTTAATCTTTCCTCTAGAACTTTTGTGGCTCATCTGTTTTTCTTTGCAAATTCTAATCTGGCCTTCTGATTCTTACTGCTGATGAATGGTTTGCATCTTGTGGTATGACCTCTATATTTCCGCCCTAAATGACTTCCTCAAATGGTGGATTGTGATACCTTCACCCCTGCCCTGGGGAGGTTGTTGGTAATGTCACTGTCTGTTGTATTCGGGTTTTTCTTCACAGCTCTCACAATGTTTCTGCCATCAACTGGTGTTGTTTTTCTTGGCCGATCTGTTCAGTGTCTGGTTTTTAGTACACCAGTTGTTTCTTTCTTTTTCAGGACATTCCAAATTGTTGTACTGGCTATGCCCAATGCTTGTGCAATGGCTCTGATCAATTTTCCCTCTTTTCTCAGCTTCAAAATGGCTTGCTCTCTGGACTTCATGTTGGTTTATCCTTTTTAACAACAAATGCAGTCTTCACAGGCAAAACCCAGGGCTCAAACCAAGAGTAGACATTCAGAGCTATTAATTGTTTAAACAATCGAAATAACAGGGCACACCTGGGCAACAGTCACTCACATGTTCCAATATATTTTATCACTTGGGTGGATTCAAACAAAAGGTGTCATGTTTAAGTTAACACATCAGGATGTAAATATCAGGATATAAAAGCTAAAATTCTGATCTATCGTCTCATCTTTTGATTTCAAACCCAAATGTCTTCAGTGTATAGCAAAAACCAAAGAACTGGCCTTGCTGTATTTAATATTGTAATACTGTAATGCACATGAAGAGATGTCTTATGGAAAGGATAACATTATATTTTGTAGCTACATCCTGCAGTAATAATCTTTTAACTTATAGTGGTTTCCTGTTCAATGCATAAGCTAGCATGTTCTCAGCAAAAGATATGGAAGACCAGAGATCAGGAAGAGTGTCACACATGCTGCTAAATGTTGTATAGTCAGTGGCTGTCTGGCAAAAGTAGGCCTGCCTCGTTTTGTTTTCATTCAAACTGTCATACAATTTTCGAACATCAATTTTCAAACCCAAAAGACATCAATTAACTATTCATTTGCACCTCATACAGCAGTGCTGTTGCGTTCTCGACTCAGATTGGTCATATGATATTGATTAATTTTATATAATGGCTTGGATTAAGCTAATTTGTAACAGTCAGAGGTAAAGCTGTAACTTTAGGTTTTTCTAACACAGAAAAGTCTTCCAGATGGAGGAGTTGTGGTTTCTCGATAACATGACAAGCTGCATTTCTTTCTTACTAACTTCAAGAAAAAACAAGGCTGGCGAGGGAATGACTTATAGGGTATGTTTATAGCTGCTATAATGAGAGTGCTAACAGAAAGTAACTTGTTTCACGGACGTTCCACAACATTAAACATAACTATAAATGAATACAAAGTATGATGTACCATTTTTTAATAAAGTAAAACTTGATGCCAAGTCTAGTCCCTCTGGTTACTAATTTGTTTGCCTGAAATACTCTTAAAATATACTTCAAACAGAAAGGAAGCTATTGATGAAAAACTCATTTTAGACATTTGAACTGGGACCGTGAGCCTGTTAGGATCAATTCCAAAATCGAATCAGTTCATCTGCTGGTTACAATGACATTTCCATATAAATCCTCCAAACATTCAACCACTAGTTCTTGAGATATCGTGCTAATGAGAATCTTGGAAGGATGGACGGGCAACCTGCAAACATAATGCCTCCACCAGCTAGTGGCAGAGGCACAAAAACAAAAAAAAAATCGATAGCATTGGCATATTGCTGAAGAGGAATGAAACACTTTGAGATATGCTATGATATACTTCACATCGGGCCAAATCATACTACCCCATCAATGATTCTATTCCTACAACAGCACACCCTATCATATTTTATTCCTTACATATTAAACATAAACACATTTTTAAAATACATTATTGCCTTGATAATATGTGCTACTATATTCGTATTGATTAATGATGCTGCTTGTGCAAAATGCTTATCAAAAATGATGTCCACATACATTAACCATAGTACAGTAAAGGAAAATAAAGAAAGGGAACTTATCAACTTGAAATCTAATTCAGACCATTTCATAAACATTCTTTTCTGACTGGCAAAAAGACAAGGAACAAACCAGGGTCTTAAATAACAAGCAAGATTTTTCCAGTCATGTACACACGGGACTAGGAAAATAACTTATATCTCACATTCAGATCTTTTTTTTTCTTTTTTATTGTACTCTCTGTCTCTCTCACTCAGCAAATCTGATCCGAGGGAATCAAATACTTGTATTCATTGCTTCACTGCGCAGGTTTGCTCCTGCATAACTGCCTCCTCTCGCTCAGTTATCCAGAAAAATATTCAGTTGGCAGACAGCCTCTGTGACCCCTGCCTGTCTAAACAACCACTTCGCTTACACAATTAATCACTCTCCTAGCGGCAGTGGGAACGAACCCACACAGAGCATCAGTGTCAAATCTTAACTTCACACCATGCACAAGTGCATACATAAAAACACACCGAGACACACCTTCTTGTACACACAAAATGCCTCAAACCTTTATTTATGATTTATGCACCTTAGACTCTAAGTTTGTACCTGTGAATGTATGTGTGTGTGTGTGTGTGCACACGCATAGTGAGAGTCCTCCCACAGCAGTTCTGCACTGTATGAGGGTCCCGCTGGGGGCCTGATCTGGCTAATCTGATCTGGCTCTGCTACTGCACAGGAATTCAAGCACTGTCCCTTTGGACTGCTCCCAGACCTGCTTGTCCTCCAAACCAATCTCAGATTCTAAGCCACAAAATCCCATCTTAGGTCTACCAACATTGGAATCTCAGCATGGCACTGCCATATATTCTAGAAAAACAGGAGTTATGTTTACTTCCCCAGGGCCAGATGCTCTGCTTAGATTTGAGGCTACCTGTGTCTAGCCAACACACACCACATACCACACACCAATATCCCCAATGGCCAGTCTCAAGGTCAGTCTGCGCAAATTAGATAGTGTGTCAGACAGCTGTAAAAGTTCATAGCTTTGCGTCCATAGTAAAAAAAAAAAAAATGTTGTTTCAGAAATGTTTAAAAAAATGCTTCTTGGCATTGTCCTGGTTTCAGTTCATTTTTTTTTTCGTTTTTCAGAGGATCACTGATAAGGAGCAATAAACCATTATGCTTCTTTCCCCGGACTACTCAGTCCACCACAGAGGTGCAAAAAACTGAGGCTGTCCATCTCACCCTTCAATCTGTGATTCCCTAAAGCCTCCAATCAGGATGGGAAATGTTGGGAAAACAAAACAAACTTGCAATCCATCTCAGGAATTCCTTGGTTTTGACACTATGAAATGTTTCAGTACTCCCTCTGTATGTGTGAAGGGGCTCCAGAGAGAAAGAGAGAGACAGAGAGAGAGAGAGAGAGAGAGAGAGAGAGGGAGAGAGAGATTTCCACAGGAATTAGGGAGTAAAGGTCCTGGGTACTTCGACATGTGCACTTATTTCTCTTGCCAAGGGAAAGATGAATCCACTGGGATTTCTGTCAGAGAGAGAGATGAAAGTTAGAGGGGGGTAGTGAGGGTGAGAGAGAGGGGTGCTTTTTGCAGTCTGTCTCACTGGCTCCCACTTTTCACTGGAAACGGTTGGGTGATTTCCTCTTTTGTCATGCTTGCTCGCTTCACCTTATTCAGACTATTCACCTTGCCGTCTGTACATATTACTCCTGATGACTTTATTGTTTTGCTTTGGCAGCCAGGGAGGTCGTATGTACCTTAAATTGCTCTCAGCTCTTCCCTCCTTTTCTTCCTTTTTCTCTGTGCTAAGCTGTTTCCTGACAGCCCCTCTTCTGTACCCCTCTCCCCTTTTCACTCTCCCTCTCTCCATTTATCAGGTTTGTAACCTTCCCAGCCTGACTTTCTAAGCTTCTTCTGGCTTGATTTCTAACATTTCTCTCTTTCTACCCTCACTCGTTTCTCTCTCTTCATTCTTTCTCCCACTGAGTGTGTGTTTTTGTCCATGGCATCTATCAGTCAGGGTTTTTTGGGTCGGCCATTGCGAGGGAGGTTCTCCACCGTGTTGCTGAGGCGGTATTTGACGATGATGCTGTGCACGGTGGATTTTGGCATGTGCAGCTCCTGTCCGATAGATCCTTCCGACCTGCCGTCCTTCCAAAGGTCCACCACCCGCTGGCGCTGTAGGACGTTGTGCTCTTTGGTCTTCAGGCAGAGTGGGGCTTCTGTGGGGGCACAAAGGTGGCAGACTGTAGACACTGGCGGGGCAGCGAGTGGGTTAGCAGCAGCAGCAAGATCAGAACGAGTGGAACAGTATCAGTCCTCAAAATATTCATAGATACATCAGCAGACAAACAGTGGGCAAGAGGAAGGCATGAGGCCTTTAGAATAAAAAAAAAAAATTGCAAGTACAAGAGCCATGGAATCTTCATATCCACAAAACTTTAATTCCCAATTTTTTTTATTTTCACTCCGTGGACACAGCAAATTTTAGTTTGATGTCATGTGACAAAATGTGCACAGCGACTGGCTTATTCTGTCTGTTTTTTTGTAACAGTTTAAGCAAGAAAACAGCAACAGACAAATCACTGACTGTGTGAAGCCCAAAACTCCTAACAGCATCCATGTATGTGCCCTATGAACTTTAAAAAAAAAACAACAACAATGATCATCAATCTTGTATATGTTAACAATTTTCAGAACAAGTGACTGATGTGAATAGGTTAAGGAGTTCAGACTTTTCCTTTCCATCTGGCTCTTTATCTCACTCTCCATTTCTCATCTTTTACCCCCAATATTTCTCTCTTCTTTTTTTTTTTTTTTTTAGTCTGGCGTGTTTTGAGGCTCTCTTCTCGGCTAAGTTTACATCAGGGTCACCACAGTCGTCTCAATTAGGGTCTGAAGAACTCAAATGGGCCCCATGCGTGGCATATTTTTAACCTAGTCAGGGGGCAGCACAGAGCCCCATCTGCCTTTATACCCACCCCATTTAGAAAGGAGCACATTTTCTCCTGTGTTTCTTTTTCTTTTTTCCCCTGGTCTCTTAAAAATATCCCTGGTCTGTGGAGAAAAAATGTTCCCTCGGCTGAGCGATTCCTGGCACGGCTAGGGCAGTGGATCAGAGTAATGACATTTTCAGAAAAAGCTCCATTGCACTAAAAAACGGAGCTGGTGCATCTCCCACAAATACACAATCGGCAGTGCACGGGAACATGAGAACTCTAGGTTCAGTGTTCACTAGTTGCATTTGGGATTTTGAACAAACAAAAATACAAGCATAATCAATCACATTTGTTGTATGTGTACTCTGAATATGTTTATGCTGTTACAAACTAACTTCTGAAGAAATAAACATAATTTACTGGCAGTGCTATCACAGAGATTTGGACCAGAGGAAAAGGAAGAAAAATTATTTAGCCGAAGATGAATAGGCCTTTTCGAATCAAAATGCAACTGCTGCATTTAAAACTGTTAACAGATTTACATTTTGCAAATGCAAAACAGATTTTATAATAAAGGACAGATGATTGGATATTTAAGGGGGTGCTACTCATTTACATGTAGCTAATTCAAGAGCTTTCTATGGTCTATCCATGGCACATGTCCCTAAAAATTCAAAGTACAAAAATACATTTATGGAAAAGCATAGAATATCTGTACAACTAAAACTCACACAAAACTAAGTCTGACTCAACTTGCAATTGTAGTCAGCTGATACTGTCCATCATACAGTATATAACACAGGCAAAATATTGTCATTAAGCTATGCATTCATATCATAGGCTAAATAAAAGTAAACTGTAATACCTAAAATGTAATAGAATTCACATTCACATGTATTCACATTCACATTTAAATTTAAAATGCCTTTTCTCAAGAGCTTATTTTTGCCTGATACATACTGATGCAATGCAAGCTTGGAAATATTAAGACGTAGATACTGAAGGCATCTGCAAGTATATCTAGCTACTGGTGCTAAACACTGGCACCTTGGGTGAGGGCCAAGCTAATATTTTATTACTATTGACTGTGTTGCCAAAAGAAGACACATGGCCTATAGCGGATACAGAGTAACTAATCTTATAACCTTAAATCCACGAAATCATAGTGTGTGTGAATTGTTGAAACTATGTCAATGTTCCCAACCTCTTGTGCATCTTCAGGGCAAAATGATGAGTTGCATGATTGGCACTGTTTGCTACCTGATCGTCTGTGACAGGCACTTACAGAGCCTTGCCCTAATTACAACATAATGCCTTTAGCAACATGTGAAGGCTATAGAAATACAGCTGGCTATGCATCACCTTCCTCTGGCACTGTGCTGCCACAGCGAGGAGTGAAGTGAGCAGCAGATATGGTTGCAGAACCCTTCACTGAGTTGCAGTGGCAGAAACAGAACTGGACAGAAGACTCGTCTGATCAGTCCCGTGGAAGAGGAAGAGCGGCTTCCTTTCCTGTGTTGGAGCTAGCAGTGCGCATGGTACAAATGCAAGAGCTGTGCAACAGAACAATGAAGTTCAGGAGCCTATAGCCTCCTCGCATACAGAGACAGACCCTGATGTACATTCAGTGACTACACCTTTAAACTTGAAGCCCACTTTGGTGGCGAGTGCGGATAGCCCACCTCTACTCAAAAGCACACTGGAGTTAAGACCTAATTAAACTAGCATGCATTCTGGCTGCAATGGCAAATGAAGCAACAAAAAGATTGAGATCTTTACCTCTGGTATAGACACTGATAGTCTCAGTAGTGGTACAGGCTGATGAAGACCTGTACATAAATCTGTGTGGCATGTAGCCAAATATAAAAGAGCTGACACAATGGTTCCCAAACATATGGTGCTATGGTGAAGATAGATTTGCTGGAAGCCTGGTGCAGTGTGTTTGTACCTGCTTCTAGTATCTGGATGGCTAGATGACTAGATCATCGCCTCAATCCTTCTGGCAGAAACACAAACTGGACATTTTATGGCAGCAGGGTATCTTGAGGCTCCCCTGTCTGCCATCACTAAAGAATTCTTGAATGTTCAATGAGTTGCATGGTTTGCCCAAATGTGCAGCTGGATCATGTATCTAACACTACTACTGCAGGTACAGAAATGCTGGAAATCTCTAGCTTGGAACGAATGAATGTGAGCAGGACTTACTGAACTATGCATGTCAGATGTAACACAAGTGGTGAACAAACATGATTGGTGGTGTCCATAGATCTGAGGGATGCATTTCCACATCTCAGTTGCTGTGGGATACAGGAGACTCCTCTACCTTCACAACAGAAGATTGGCATACCCTTTCCTTTGGGTTAGTTTTGCACCCAGTGTGTTCACAAAGAGTGTGAGTCATCTGTGCATACTCCTTTACACACAATAGGCAGACAGTCAAAACGGCAGGTGTTTAGATAGAAAAATTACCTGATCTCACTTTTGGATGCACTGGGATTAAAATCAATCATTAAGTCAACCAAAGAATACTGGTGCAGCAATATATCAACAAATCTATCAACCTATGTCCTCCTACGAAGGAGAATGTGCCCAGGCCAGCCCTGAGTGCAGTAAGGGCTCTCACAGTAAGCACTGTGTGGAAGTGACTGCTAGCTTTTTCTATGTGTTGGGAAGCACAATAAAGAGGCTTCACTTTCTAAAGACAAGTTAGCCCATTGGATAAAGAGTACAATATCAGCACCTTGAGTAACTGTCATCCTCCTCTGTAGCCTAAGGAATAGTATCAACACCTCTTCTGTGATAGACGGTCTCCACTTGCCCGAGCAGTCCATAACGAAAGGAAGTAAAACAGAAGGTTATGTATGTAACCATTGTTCTACAACTGAGTGGAGGACTGCCAAGCCACCTGGGTCAATGGGGTTGACAAGAATAGCCAGAGGACGAACATGACACAGCATAGGACTTTTGGGGTCATGGTCACAAGGTGATGTTATTGGTACTCATCAAGGAAACAAGTATACAGGAGTACTTCCAAAGGCAACCATCCTGGAGGTCCTCCATTAAGTCATAGATCCATAGTTTCATATATAAAGCTTCCATTACCAAGGTTCACAAAATGGAAAAGTCTCTTTCTTATAACAGTGCTGTTCACAAGTGGTAAAAAATAAAGGAAAATTTTGTTATACATTACATTCCTTCTAGATCACTCTACCTCTATTCTGGTGATTAATGACATGTTTTGCAGTGGTCCTCTCAATATACCAGACTTCTACAGGACATGAGGACTAGATTAGGAAGCACTGCTTTAAAAATTGGAAATATGCAAGTTCTATTCAGTGTCAGTAGTCAGTAGGCAAAGTGCATTTGTAGCTAGAAATTTGATCTAGAAGAAGTTATATCAATAATGACAGAAGCAGCATTTCTTCTTGCTCATTGGTTAAAAGCTAATATCAGCAGTGAGTTGAATTAAAGATGTTTTATCTTGCTAATCAGCTAACTACCATCTCACTTAAAAGGTCCACATATGTGCCTTCCCAGAACGTGAAAATAAATCGAATAATCTGGGACAGAAAGTGAAATGCTGATGGAGAGGTGTGGTGAGGAAAAGTAGAATTCTTTCAGCACTGCTGAAACCAAAATGGGGAACCTATAATCATAAAAACAAACATAGTACAAGTTTGTTTAAATGCATGCCATATTAAGTCAAATCACTTGCCAGACACTTTGGCAGTTTTAAAACTGATATTTTAAGGTTATAAGTCTTTTATGCACAGACAAATGCGCTGTGCTCCAGCATCCTAGACTTCATTTGTTTAATGGAATTATTAAATACATTCCTAACCCCTGACAAACTGATTGTCACAGATTGACTGTTGCAGTATAATCTACACTTTTTACAACATGATTCCATAATTTTAAAAAGAAAAACTGCTTGAAAGCCATCCAAATGTACTAGGAAGTACATAAAACTAATGTGTGTGTGTTATTCAATGTTTTGAATTGAATTCTGTGTGAATTCAATGTTTTTCACCCATCAAATCTTGTGGGGAAGCCACAAACACTCCACAGTTCTAATGGCACAAGTACAGCAAAATACCACATTCACTAAGATTTCCTTAAATTCGTGAAATCTTTCTTCAACTTTCATTTCATTAAACAAACCATTCACTGTAATCCTAAAAACATCACTTACTGAACAGTCAAGTGCTTCAGTGGTACAGTAGAAAGGAAGGTCAGTGAAACAGTGGATTTTAATTTGCTGTATTAAAGCTCATCTCTACATTCTGAGCCCGCAGGAGTTCATCCTCAGAACATAATTTCAACTCAAACAAAAATATCCCATTAAAAATAATAAAACAGCTTTTCTGAAGATTTTTCCAAATGATTAAGATTTACTATCTCTGCAGTTTAGCGATCTAATATCTAAGGTGTTTTTTCTTTCTGCAACTCTTTCTTGTAGGTTTAAAGAAGGCCAAGAAAAAACTCCAGCTCTGACCAACTGAACTAGGCCTAAATGTGAAACCTCTGGTGAGTCTTTCATCTTAGATTTTGGAGAAGAACTTTGTATGAATTGAATAGCAGTGCTCACCTGATATGAACGAGCCTGGAGGCATCTGGCTGTAGTTGGCTGCAGCCAGAGCCATGGCTGGTGGCGCTGGAGTGAAGGGGGGTCCGTAGTTCTGTGGAGTTGCATATGGTCCAGGTGGGATGGGCTGGACAGAAGGAAGACCATATTTGAATAGTTTCCTTTAAAACTGATGGGTGAAGTTGGGTGTGCTCATGGTGCATGTGTGTGAGCATTTACCGGTGGTGTGTGTGTCTCATTGCCCTTGTTGGCCAGTCTGCTGAGGATGCTCCTCTCGGACATTTGCAGGCGTGCTGCAATTGGTGGGACTCTGGAAAGTGTGGCAGGAAGCCGCGTTACATCAGCTTTCATATCGCTGAGCAGCTCCTCCAGTTGGTTGAGAACTGCAATTAAACATGGCAATTGTCCAACACATTAATCAGAAAAGTGTTGAATGGTATGTCTATGTGACATTCCAGTTAAATTATATTTGTATAGTGCTTTTGACAATTGACACTGTCACAAAGCAGCCTCATAGAAATCAGATACAGATTTAGATCCCTAATGAGCAAGCCAAAGGCAACAGCAGCAAGGAAGAACTCCCTGAGATGACATGAGGAAAAAACATGAGAGGAACCCAAACAGTACTACTTGTGTTGAAAGGTATGAGCTTCAGAGACTTTACAGAAGCAGTCATTAGGTACAAATCTACAGTATCTAGGTACAGATTATCCACAAAGGAAAGGGTGAAACTTGGGCATAAATGCTTTTTGGGAAGTGCAATCTTTAGACTATTAACTGAATAATACCTGAATTATCAAAGGGAATCACTGAAATGTAGGAAATCAAAATAAGTCAATGCATGGTTTTACTCAAAAAAAAGAAAAGAAAAAAGTTTAATGGAAATGTCTAGTGCTCATTTCGTTTAAAGACTCTGTATGTTTTAATATATAACATAATATATAATTATATTAAATACCTTCCTGCAGTGATCAGGAATTCGGATAGCAAAGATGATTACTTATGAAATAAAATGAAATATTTATTGTCACTCTGATTAATGCAGAGAGACAAAAGCCATCCTTCCCGCCCACAGAGCAGGTCAGTTTATGATCTTTTCAACTCCTACCCGGTAATGGCTATGGTATCAAGATTTGAGCTTGTGATTAACCAATGATAGTCATCTAGCTGCAACCCTTAGACCAAACCCCATGCTGTGCCTTTCAGAAAATGTAAGCTGTGAACACACAATTGTGCTTTGTTTTATTTAGTTATTTACAAAAGAACTGTTAAAATCAAATTGCTATAAACTTAGTAAGCAAGCTAAGGGTAGCTAGGCTAGCTACTGGTGAGGGAGGTAACATTAATGAAAGCTTGTTAGAAAGAATAAGGTATGCTGACATGTTGACATTACCTGCTTGTCTCTAATTAGGCTCACTTAAAAAAATACAAATGTAGAGGAACTTTTTATGGCCATATTTTTATTTAGAAAGCATAATTTACTTTTGAACAAATAAAGGCTTGTGTGCAGATGGCATGCCTTTGTGTCTATATATGAAAATGCTGGCTTGTCATTGATTCCATATATGGAAATAAGAGCAGCTCTGAGTTGGCGTTCCTTTAAGACCACAGTCAACAGTGTGGACACGTTTTTGATTCCACACATAGAGGTCTTTCAGTACAATGACGAAATCATTCACATATATGGAGGTGTATTTTCACAGATTGCCAGCAAGCTAAGGAAAGCTAACCTGATAGGTTATCTCAGATGTTTTTAAGCTAAAGATTCTTTGCTAAAGTTAACTAGCTGGAAATTTCAGAAGACTATGCCTAGGCAGAAACATTTGAATGACTTGTCTTTGAGTACACATAGGGGCCCAAAGACATGATCCCCCTTGCCCAGACTGGAGCTTCTCATTGTCTGTGAAAATAGAGAAAGCTAGCAGTAGGGAGACAGTAGGAAAGTAGTAATGCTAGTATTCTGATTTTCCCTGGTATTATCAGCTGCTGCATCATACATGATGACTTAGACACGGTTCACACACGAACGACATGGAACATCTTATTTTCCATTCTGGCACAAGTTAGAACATTCTTGTATATTCTTGTACATTCTTGACAGCTTGTATAAATATTGTGACGCCGCATATATTGCATGCAGCACAAGGCACTCAGGAAAGCAAAGCCCTTAAAACCCACCATAGAAAACTTTACAACCTAAGCAAATATGTAAAAATTATAATTACAAATATTAAAAAAATGTACAACCAACATACACCCTAAACCATAGACTACTGCAGTCTACAAGAAATGAGAAGTAGCCTAAATAAACTGAACAAACTCTTACTTTGTGGTTTATTACATAGACAAAATAACTGTTGCTGTAAACTGTATGTTGTATGTTATACAGTTTGTTTGCATTCTATATATGTTCACTGATCTGGGTGCCCATTGTGGTTGCCATTAAACAGAAAATGCAGGTATAGACCTGCTGTTCCGTTTCACAGCACATGTAAGCAGTCCTGGAGCTGCTCATGTCATGTAGACGTAGCTGTTGTTTTTAATTTGCTTTTCTACTCCTGTAAATGCATCTGCAATACATGTAAAAGCTGCTGGCAGTTTGTCTGTAGGAGTGTGTATGTGTGTGTACTGATGAAGCCTGTTTAAAATGCATTGAGCTTCTAATCAATAACGTAATGTGTGTGCAAGAAGCTGCTGCTCTTTTACCCTATTGTTCAACATCAATATTATAATGTTTCTTCCATGAAACATAATAGGGTTTCATCTGGTTTTGTGGGTTATTTCTGGTAATCTGAACCTCCTAAAATGGCCTTGGCCACCTCCTGGCCACTCCATTTATATAACTCTGGAATTCTTCTTCTCATTATTTGAATGGTTTACAGTGGGTTTAACTTTATACCCACTCTTCAGATTCCATATGCTAGTTGAAACGTATATGGCAGATTTTGATTATCAAATCAGATAAGAATTTGCACACATTTTCCAGCTAGAGTAAAAGTGATGAGCCAAACGAAACAAGAGCCATAAGTGGCTTGTTTGTCTTTGTCGATTAAGATAGCAAACAGAACTGTGGTTCTCAGAATATTTTTAGCTGAAAATGCCTTTTGTGGATGCGAGTGTTCTCATATCTTAGGGTTGTTGTGAAATATGGCTTTCTTCCAGAAGCAGTGTTTTTGTGGATTTTCTCCAAGCCTAGCCACTTACAAACACACACACACACACACAAAAGATCTGTGTAAAACTGCTGATTGAGTTTTCGGTATGTGTTTACAAATCACTTGGCATAAAAACTTGTGCTGTACAGATGTTATGCACACACACAAATACTCTTCTCACCCTTGTGTAGGACGGCATTGGCAGGTTTGTTTCCCGCAAGCGACTCTTTGCTGAGGTGTTGGTGTGATTCTGCCAGACACTCCACCTCAGCGAAGCGTGCATTCAGGGCCATGGCCGGGTGAGTGGGGTCCTGCGTCATGTTAAGGTACGCCGCCCGACGCAGCTGCTCCTCAATCACCAACGCCTGCTCTAACAGCTGAGAGAACAAGAAAGACAAAGACAGAAAAAGAGGAGAAGGCGTAGAGAGAGACATTGTTGGGTAAAACATTGAGCATTCTATTCAGAAGAGGAGAATTAGTGGCAAAGAGTGAAAAAAAAAACCCCAAAAAGTAAATGGGTAATAATTCTGTAAAGATAGAAACAGAGAAATAGGAGCTGAGACAGAGCGAGAATGTAATAAATGGGAATAAAAGGCAAAAAATTCCAAGGCAGGCAAGCAAAAAAGAGAAAAAGATTAATTTATACACACAGGGCTAAGGGGAAAAAAAGGAAAAGTGGGATTGTAGCCAGGAAATATATGTGAACTTCCTGGATGAAGCTGACAAAGAAGAATTGAAATGGAACAAATTCTCTTTAAGTGAGATTTATAAGGAAACTTAAGCAGATAATAAGTACATTATGCAATAACTGCAAGGCTAGCACTTGCCATTGCATTTTAAATTATACAAGCAAGAGAGAGACAGAGAGAAAGGTCGAGAGGAAAGAAAGAATGAGGATGTAGAGAACGGGATATGAAACATGTAACGGAGCAAAACACCGGAAAAAGAAAAAAGAGAGCTTGCGTTGCACAACACTTTGTGTCAGCATGTTGCCTGTGCCTGTCATCACACTTACCAATAAGGAATTAATTAAATCCTGGAATAAAGCAAAGATTTTTACAGAATGACTACTGTTAGAGCAAATGAGGTTTAGGCTATTAGGGTCATTTTAGAGTAAGAAATATCCTCATGCCACCTCAGAGGGAAGGGTCACTATAAATCAATACAAGGTTCTTCTGACTGATCACCTTTATCCCCACGAATAAACATTTCCCATCTTAACAGGAGTAGATGATAACGCCCCCATCAGCAGGGCACGAGGGCTCACTGAAGGGTTTCTTGAGCATGAAAATGATGTAAATCATATGATGATTTACAAATGGAGTCATGAGACAAACTAACCATCTCCTCTTTATTTTACACATCAATATAAGAAATATCACTCTGACTATGGAGATGGATTTTGTGTGCTAATATTTTGAAATGTTACTGGGAGACATGTCCGAACAAACCGCATTTAAATGAAGAGTGTACATGCTATTTTAGCCTTTTTCACTATCCTGACATGCTACATTAGTGTAGTTCACTAATAAAAATATACAAATTTCCTCGTCAGTCTGCCTCTGCTAAACAACCTAGCATTTGTGTCACAAACCACACACATACGTACTATTCTAGACTGCTACTGAGTACTAACACTAACCGGTTTTCCTATTACAGTCAGTGTTTGAATTTTAAAAACCTCTCATGTAGCCTTCCAACCTACCAAAAAGGTTTTTTTTTTTTTGTGTACCAGTCTTCTGGATCATCTAGATTAGTTTGGGTACCCCAGTGCTATGGCCTTTACAGTCACCAGATCTCATCCCAATATTTATAGGAGATTATGGACTGCAGTGTTAGACAGCACTCTCCACAGCACTGTTTATCAAAACACCACTTCAGGGAATATCTTTTGAAAGAATACTGCTCATCCCTCCAGTATAGTTCCACAGCTTTATATCTGTGCCATGGAGCATTGAAGCTGTTGAGCCTTACTGAGACACTTTATGTTGCTTCTTCCTTGAATTTGTCACCCTTCTGTATGCGTGTGGTTATGAAGAGTCATGCTTACTCATTATAATGTAACCAAAATAACTTGCTTAACTCAAGTTTCAGTATATTGTAATGACTGACATAATGTTGACTGGCAGACTTTTCCGAACGCTAGCAAAGCCTCATGTTCACCTTAAACCTCCTGGCCAGGAACTTGTTCTTCATCTCCAGGAAGTTGCCCTTGTTGGCTTGAGACTTGAACGGCTCATTGACGATGGCAAACTGGGGGTCGTTCTGAATGTCCTGCCATCTTGCATAGCCATGACTGTTACGGGTCGTGGGTTAAGGTTTAAACTGGATTCTGACCCATGCCATCTACACAGCTACATAGGTTCAGCTTCAGTCTCCCCTATTAAAACAAATTACATTTAGCTAAACATGGCTCCATGTGACATACATAAATGTAGATGACATACGGCTAATGTACTGATTTTAAGGCTATAATGCCTCTAGGTCAGTGATAGCCAACCATCTAGAAGGATACAGTACGATGCCAGCCAGCAGCCAGAAGTCATGCCGCCGATGCCAGATCTCATTCATCTTCCCAGATGAGATTGCTGCTCGCTCCTCATTCTGCCACAGCGTGTGCAACTCTACGAAGAGGCAAATTCATATACAGTGAGAAAACATATATGCAATACTATACTATCAAATGAGAAAAAATGTCCAAAGTGAACCACACAGCTGCACATTACTGCTGATTTTTTTTTCTTTTTCAGTGCAACCACCGATCGACTTTCCATCCTTACAAACCTGCCGATGCTTATTTTGTCAGGATATGTGCAGCTTCACTCCAGGCTGTATTAACACTGAGCCAGTGTTTGTGTCAAATGTTTTGCCAACTCTGGGGCACTGTGTATAAAAGCTCACGCTGGGCTCAGGTTCTCCAAATCATCTCAGCGTTAATCTTAACCAACAGAGAATGGACTCTTAACCGTGTGTGTGCTTAGATGCTTTGGGCAAAAGTCACAGCAGAGCCGCACGTCTACAAAAATATTTACAGAATACAGAATGGTCTTATCTATGCAAGTCCTATTCATGTACACAACAGTTTGTCCAAGCAGTCAAACCTGCCACACTTTTGTGTTAACAAGATTTGCACTGCTGAAGTGGGTTTAAAATTAGGAGCAGTAGATAATGAACTTGTGCAGTAAACTCAATTCTACCTGTAAATCCTCCATCTGCAATGTTGAACATGAACCGCGGACGCTCAGTTGGCTTGCCATTCCCCTTGGCGGTCTCCTCCTTCTGCCCTTTGACGTCTTTCCCTCCATCCTTTTCCATCTTACCCTCATCTGCAGCCAGAAAAGTGAACAGGAAGCAATATAAATGACGGTTTTATAACAGGGAGGTTAAAGACTATAATGATAAGAGACACTCTCCAGCATTCACCGTTCTTAACATCCTGCATTTGGCTTTCTGCTTTCTCCTTCTTTTCTGCTGATTCTGTAGCAACAAGTGTCTCCTCAGTTTTTTCTTTCTCTTCCGTGACTTTTTCACCCGTTCCTCCCTTTTCACTCTTCTCCCCTTTCTCTGCTGCTGTAACAACAATTAGAACGACAACTATCTTTGGCATACAGCTTTGACATCCTTTCAGCTTCCTTAAAGGCATATTCTATTTAATGCATCTATAGTGAATACCATAGACAATTTCAACATGTTGGCCTGTACTGAAAACAGAACAGAATACTTGTTTACTTATTTACTTGCAGTTGTTGGGCTCCAATAAACAATTATGCAAGTGTTTTTTTTTTCAAGAATGCGTTCATAAATTTTCAAACGTATTCGGAAATTATACTTCATAACATATAGCCATGTATAGCGATAGGAAGTTAACAAACTACAACTACTTTGTTATTGTACTTGTGCATGTGTAATTTACTTGAGTTTATCTTTTGAATTTTAATTTCTACTCACTACATTTAAAAAAAAATACATCACTACATTGCTCTATAATCCTATATTTGTAAGGACATAAGGTCACCATTAAAATCACTGTGTGATTTGAGATCGAGGTCTTTTTCTTTTGTGAATCTTTCTTGTACTTTTACTTTCCTACTTTAAGTAATTTTAAGAGGTTATACTTTTACCAGACTATTTATTAAGATGGATCATTTTTACTTTGTAAGGAATTTGAGTATTTTTATCACCACGGTTTTTAACTGAACAACTGCCCTTAGACTTCCATTGTTACGTTGTGAGCTGTTATGACCCAGTTAGTGCTGTGTCTGTTTGTTTTCTTTTTTTTCTCTCTCTCTTGTAGGTTCAGTTGATGTCATTTGGCTTGGGCGCACTTGCGCCTTGTTGCGGTGGCTGATTTAACCTCACTGATTCCACTAGTCAGGGCTGCCGGTGCTTAGGCAGTTTGCCATCTCCTCGCTTAATTTTTTTGTTTATTTTGACTTTGTAATGTTTTTTGTTTATTTTGACTTTGTGCATTCACACACTTGCTGGTACAATACTTCCAAGTTTATACAACTGCATTTGTGACTGACTGATATCACTGATTCCTGACGTTATGATTCTGTTATCACCGTTTTTTTTTTTTTTGTGTTAATAAATGTCTGTTTTAGTTTACCCTGTTTTGTCTCCTTCCCTTTACGTTGCATCTTAGAGCTAGGTGTAACAGAGTAAATAGGTTTTTTTTTTCCAGTGCAGGCAAAGCTGTTAAAATTCTTGTTCATAGATGATGGATAGAGATTATATTTGAAAAAAAAAACCTGGAGTAGTCTTTTATTTACATCATGCAGTCTACCTTGCTTCTCGTCTTTGATTGCAGGAAACTCTGATGAGGATTCTTCCTTCATTTTTTCAATACCAGCCTCTTTCTTAGGGCTCTCCTCCTCTCCACCCTTTTCTTTCCCACACTTTGACTTTGGTGAGGGTGGAATGGTGTCAGAAGCTTCTTTTGATTTGGAGTCTCCTGCACTTGCTCTTGTGAACCCTTCAGACGGCTCAGACATTTCACTGGGTGCAGTATCTTTTTCAGTCTCCTTTAGAGTTGTAACCAGGGAGAGTGAGAGACAGAAAAAGAACATCTCTCACTTTGCTAAATTCTGCTAAATACACACGCATGCACAGACACACAAAACCACATGTGCAACCAGCCCTTCACTCCTATACTTACTCACACACCCACACGTTTACCTCTTTAGATTCTGTACTGTCTGGGTTTTCTCCTTCTTTCCCCTCTCTCCCCTTCTCCTTCTCTTTCTCTGCATCAGTCAGGCTCTCTCCCTCTTCTCGCTCTCCCTCCTTTCCAATCTTTTCTGGTTTCTCAGGTGGAGAGGGTGTGGCTAGAAAGTCACAGACCAAAATCCTGTCATGTGTCTTCAGTTGTCTGATTTTGTATGTATGTTCTTCATGTTTATATGCAGGTCATGTCTGTGCATATGTGATTTCGATGATTAGGTTATTCAGTTACAAGGGCTGCACAAAATATCATCTGTTAATCACTATCAGAATATTGGCATTTATAATAATGACAAAAGTGCACAGGCTATCCAGCTGTCCAAACTGAAAGAGCAAAAAAAAAAAGGCTTCCTGGAATGTAACAGTACATCATCAGCAAGAATAGTCTGGTCCAATCTAAAAAGTGAGGATGAAGGAGAGCTCAAAAATTACTAGCATACAGTTCAGTGCTAGATTTGCTCGCTACAGTCTCACTCTACCCTCTTGTGGACAAACACTACAACTGTACCTCCTTGTTTAGGTGTGACTGGGAGAGCATGTCTCCACATTAAGAATTTCCATGTGAATCCCTAACGACTGTGTATGTGTGTGATGGTATGCTGTATGTGTCCATGTATTTGTCTGTGAACACTAGACACGGACACGTTTATGTTCATGTGTCTTGTGTGTGTGTGTGTATACCTGGCTTTGAGGTGCAGGGTGTGTTGTTGCAGCTCTGCTCTGGAGTGGGTGTAGCTGTTTTTATAGCAGGTGAGGAAGCTCTTGAGGATTTTTTGGAGTCCCCAGTGACTTCAGGCTTCAGCTCAGGCATACTCCATTTTCCATTAATGTGCTCAAATTCCTGAACCTGCACACACCAGAGCAGGAAGCACCTCTGTCTTTGACATTTCTGGAAATTCCATTATTTGGCTAGACGTCTCAACTGTTTCACTGCTTTGTTTTCCACATATTTCTTACTTTTTTTTTTAACAGAGAAGCATAAAAGTAAAGAAAAAAAAAAGATTTCAGCTATTGTTAACCATACATGTAGCACTGCACAGCAAAGACTAAAATGATAATCACAGTTGTTTTTCTTAACATTGCTTGTTTTGCTTAAATTATGATATCATAATTACTACAGTTTAGCATTTTTAATCAATAGAAAATAGGTCATAATGTACATTAAGAGTGTACGGTCCTTTACATGTACAAAATAAGCCTGCTCCTAAATAACATCAATTGAATGATTTTTAAATGCTATATTTAAACGCAATCCATCAATTACTCCATGCACCCAAACAAGTAATATGATTAACCGTGCAGTGCTACAAAGAAGTAACTTCTATGATCTGATCTTTTGGAACATCTAAAAAATGAGTGGAGGTAAGTCAAATCATGCACTGTAATTCTATTAGAAACTCAAATAGTCAAACACTGCTTTCCTTAATGGTACTGTATATCACGTTAGAGTAATATACTGAATTCTCCTACTATGGGTCCTCATATGGGTAATATAATTGAGCCTAAATAAACAAGGCAGACCTTTTTTTTCACCAGGCTCATGACTCCGATGCGGGTCAGCACAGGTTGCCTGCACAGACCTTCCCTCGGCACGCCATCGGCAAATGTCTCTGAGCCATCAGCTACCGGCTCGCACAAGTGCCTCATGAAGAGAGAAACATATGCCCTGCAGAGAGAGGGAAACAGAGCGAGGGAGCACACACAGAAATGAGCAATTACTCATGTATGCACAATTCTTCTTCATCTTCCAGTCATTTCTTTCTGTTTCCATTCAGTTTGCTTGAATCTCTGCTCATCAACATTTCTTACTTGAACTCTTTCTCGCTTTTGCCACGCAGGTCTCGTACCAGCCACTGGCAGGAGAAAGCATCCTGAGAAGGCATACCCCATCTCATCACCGCATTCAGGAAAGCTTTCCTCTGACGCGTGTTAAAGCCCAATACCTATAACACACACAGAAAAACACATACATGCACATGTGCATTATACAAACTGCTAAATAAATGGTTCTGAAGATTATCGGTGTTTTTTTTTTTATTATTCATCATCCAAACACGGGGTAAATTAACGTAAAACAAATAAATAGTAAAATTCTCACTACAGTGCTGGAATGTGTATAGCTTCTGATAATTACTCTTAAAAGTAGTTTTAGAAGTCTACTTAAAACCAAATTCTTAGTTAAAAATGTGTTATAAACGTTCTCATAGGAAATCTTCTCAGTGGATTTAATCCTAGGAGAAAATCTTAGGCATGAATTACAACAGATGCATCAATCGACCACACCCCATTTCCATAGTATGAGCCAATAGAAGTGCACAAAAAGCAGGCTAAACACAAAGCACAATCATACCAGTGTTGAATTCTATCTAATCTAACAGGAAAACGGTCACATCATGCTCTCTAAATGGGAGGGATGGCATACTCTCTCTCCCCTGCAAATCACAGACAATCATGGACGTCTGTGAGCTCATGTATGCAGAAGAGGGTAGACAGCAAGTATGGTACACTGCCCTGGGACGCAGCATGAGCAGCAGTTTGATAAGATGTGGCTGGCTGGCTTCATGTTAGCCTTCCCCCTCCTCAGTTGGTAGCTGTTATATGATAGGAGAGATCTGAATGGTGGGTGGGAATTGGATTGTGACTAAATTGGGGAGAAAATCGGGGGAAAAAATAAGCCATGATCTCTGTGATAAAAGATTTAAAGCAATTTCCACCGAGGACATCCGGTTACAGCAGCTCTATATTTACTTTAAGAGCTGTGACTGAGATTTAGCCTATTTCTCTTCAAACGCGTATACAAACATTGTAGTTGAGCTGGTGCAAGCAGACAGAACGGCATAGAGGGTAGATCTGGGTTCAGCCTGATCTGAACCTATGTGAGACTAGTCAGGATAAGATAATGTGCATCCACAAATGTCCTTATGAGCTCTGCATTAGTGTAGAAGATTGTGGGCACACCTACTTTTCTGTCTCAGTGCTGCCACATTTCTGCACTTTTAACAGATACTCCTAAATACTTGTCCATTTAAGAGTAAGGCTAAAAAATTTTAGTACATTGCTCTTATTCTTCTGATTCTGATTTTTTGAACTTCTTGCCACTAGACCAAGAATTTACTCTGAGAGGCTTTACACACACCGGCACTGATCTGTCAGCTGGTGATGTGTTGAAGGGCATAAAGCCAGAGTTGTTGTGTATACTGGCTCCTTCAACTCTTCAAGTGATCACAGTAAAAAATGGCCAATACATAATTACAATTTGATGTTAGTTGAAGATGACTGTAGAGTTGATTGAGTAATCATGTGAAATTATACCGAAAGGCCCTTCAGTGACAGGTCAGGAACTCGACATAACAGCTGCAGCCAATGTGTTTGAAAGAGTAGACACTTTTACCTCAAGGTTGCCACCCACTCGAGCCAACAGAGGAGGCAGCGGTTTATCCTTTTCATTTCTGATCTGCCTCCGAGACTGCCTTCGACCTGCAAGAGGAAGAGACAGCTACCAAATGTCTGTTCAAAACATTACTGTACGTTTATTTGTCATTTCACCAGCACACACTGTAAGAACCATCGCTAATCACATCAAAGCCTCTGTCTGTTCACTCAGCACTTTTGTCTGAGTCTGGGCATATGCTTGCTTTCCTCACCTTCTGGCCTCTCATCAAAGTCCTCATCCTCCTCCTCTGATCCCACAGAGTATTCAGACTGGTTGTCTGAGATATCAGCATGCCACTCTGAAACCGCAGACAGCAGGTTCAGCCACACGTTTACACATACACATCCAACAGCGTGCCTGCTCTCACTTTATAGGAGGTCTAGCGAACAGTTCAGGTGATACAGCACCCTGGACTCAGAGCTATTTAATTGCCAACCATGGTAAATTGAAAGAAAAAAAATACTTGTACTTTTACTCAATTACATTTCCACAGAGACAGACACAGTTTTACCTGCTTACATTTTCATTTAGATCTTTAAAGAACTCTTTATACATGTCAAAGTATATGAATCAAATATTTTTATTTTCGTTTGTTTGGCAAATTGTGTTTCTGTGCATTATAAACCTATTTGTTAAAGATGTAAATCAAGTGAGATTAATTGGCATCATGGTGCAAGGACTGCCTAAGTCCGACAAAAATTCTTATGTATTGATTTGTTTGATTTTGTCCAATTTCATCTGAATGAAGTTAGATAGAAAAGATATGGACACAAACCCCGTAATTTCCTTTTTAATTTTAAATATTTCTGTACATTTAGGAATACTCAACTTTCAGTTAAGTCTTAATCTTCCATTTTTTAAGTAACAAAATACCATACTCTCACTTTAGTATAATTTTTCTGCAATTTCTGGCCTGTTCAGTTACTAACAGCAGTTTCTAATGCCTACCATTAAAAAGACAAATATGAGATATAGTAATGTAAAAAACACACACACAACTAAACACACATGTTTAAAACAACAAAATGTGTCACAAATCTATCAAAAATACTCCTATAAATCTAAGCAGATGTATTCGACTAATAACAAGCTCTGCCTATACTTGGTTATTGTTGTCAAGCTTCTGAAAAATGGAGACTGGAATCATTAATTTATGCCAGCTATTGTAAATCTTGGCAGTCTTGGGCCTAAGGAAAAATTTCAGGTAGAAGCTGAGAGCAAGGCCGTTAGTATTTGTTGGAAGGACACATCCATGGCATTAATTCAACAAAAGGGTAAAGGCAAGAATACTACTCTCAGTTGAGGTCTTGAACTTAATGCTCCTGCATAGCTTACATGGTCAACACTTGACCAAGGTAATGGTGGACAGCAGTGGTTGAAGAAAACCTTCCAGGGCTTGGGATTGGTCGACTGTATACCGTGGTGTGTATGTCCTGTATGCAGAGGTACCTTGATCCTCCTGTGCAGCATCATTGTAGTTGACCTGTTTGCGGACTCTCTTGCCCTTGCCCAGGTTGCGGGCCAGATCCT
This sequence comes from Pangasius sanitwongsei, assembly GCA_037576675.1. NCBI lineage: Eukaryota > Metazoa > Chordata > Actinopteri > Siluriformes > Pangasiidae > Pangasius > Pangasius sanitwongsei. The sequence continues at coordinate 13,218,145 of CM075006.1, read as the reverse complement.
CCTGCTGCTGCTCATAATGGTGCCGGAGAAGCTTCTCCCAGTAATCTGGGTCTACGTTCTCCTCCTGCTTAATGATCTCTCTCTCAATCTCCTCAATCTGCCAAAACACATGCGCATATGCACACATACACATATACATACATACACAATAAGATAAGAAAACTTAGAAACAAGAGAGCTGGGGCAGTAACCAGAACTAACTGGTATTATTTATAATAACTTTCCATTCCTATTTGCTACTTCAGTCCTCTTTATTGTTTTTTTCATTCCTTTCTTTCCTTCACTTCTCTTACCTTGTCGTCCTCTCGGACTGTGTACTGGGCTACTTTGAAGGAGCTTAGGTACTCATTCATGTTCTGCATGTCTGTGTCATCAGTGGCATCCTGACTCCGGTCCAGCAGACGTTCAATGGCAGCATTATCATAGTGAATCACGCTGCTGTCCTCATCCTTATTGTCTCCCGCTGGACACACACACAAGAACACAATTTTGGGAATGATGTGGAATCATTACAAGGATGTAGTGTGCATCTTGAAAAATTTCCCTCCATCTCATTCACAAGTTTATCCAATCATCTTTCTATTTAGCCATATATTCCTTTTTTACACTCTCACCTTCAGTTTCATCCTTGAATAGCTCCTCAGTGCCGAACTTTAGGATGTCATCCAGTTCCTGTTTGGACATGGAGCCAGCTTTGGAGCCCAGCCCTGGCCGCACTACCAGGTGGGTCAGCATCATCTTACGCTTGGCTACCTGGGTAATCCGTTCCTCAACAGACGCACGAGTCACAAACCGATAGATCATCACCTTATTTGCCTGACCAATCCTATGGGCCCGACTGAAGGCCTAAGAGAGAGACAGATACAGAGAGACATGTAGAGAAAGGGACAGGTGGAAAGACGTAAATATATGACTTGCTTCTTCACTCTGACATGGTGTGATTAGTTGTCAGAGCTGACATATATATATATGTGTGTGTGTGTATTTATATATTTGTCTGGTTAATGTGTTGTGTTTCTATTTCAAGCCAATTCAAGTGGCTTTATAGACAAGCATATACAACTAGTAAAGTACACAGTGAAACGAAACAACGTTCCTCCAGGACCATGGTGCTACATAAAAGAACACAGAACTACAGGAGACTACACATTAATACATAAAGTGCATGTGCAAACAGTATAAGACAGTCACATAACTGTGTGTGTGTGTGCATGTGTTTTGCCGTCTAGTCTCTGAGTATTGAGGAGTCTGTTGGCTTGGAGGAAGAAACTGTTACACAGTCAGGCCGTGAGGGCCCGAATGTTTTGGTACCTTTTGCCAGAGGGCAGGAGGGTGAAGAGTTTGTGTGAGGGGTACGTGTGGTCATCCAAAATGCTGGTGGCTTTGTGGATGGAGCATGTGGTGTAAATGTCTGTGATGGGGGGAAGAGAGACCCCGATGATCTTCTCGGCTGTAGGGTCTTGTGATCCGAGCTGCAGGGTCTTGTGATCCGAGAAAGTACAATTTCTAAAACCAGGCAGTGATGCAGCTGCTCAGAATGCTCTCGATAGTCCCTCTGTACAATGTGGTGAGGATGTGGGGTGGGAAATGGGCTTTTCTCAGCCTTCGCAAAAAGACGCTGTGGGCTTTCTTGGTTATGGAGCTGGTCTTGAGGGAGCAGGTGAGGTTCTCTGCCAGGTGAACACCAAGGAATTTGGTGCTGTTGATGATCTCCATGGAGGGCTGTCGGTGTTCAGTGGAGAGTGGTCACTCCGTGCTCTCCTGAAGTCAACAACCATCTCTTTTATTTTGTCCACGTTCAGAGACAGGTTGCTGGCTCCAAGCAGGAAAATGGGCAAGTGTAAGGAACTGAGCAAATTTGACAAGGGCCAAATTGTGATGGCTTGACGAGGGTCAGAGCATCTCCAAAACGGCAGGTCTTATGGTGTGTTCCTGGTATGCAGTGGTTAGTACCTACCAAAAGTGGTCCAAGAAAGGACAACCGCTGAACCGGCGATAGGGTCACAGGCGCCCAAGGCTCACTGATGTGTGTGGGGAGTGAAGGCTAGCCCATCTGGTACACTCCCACAGCTACTGTAGCACAGATTGCTGACAAAGCTAATGCTGGCTATGACAGAATGGTGTCAGACACAGTGCATCGCAGCTTGCTGCATATGGGGCTGTGTATCTGCAGACCGGTCTGAGTGCCCATGCTGACCCCTGTCCACCGCTGAAAGCACCTACAATGGGCACATGACTATCAGAACTAGACCATTTTCAGGAGGATAATGTGCCCTGCCACACTGCAAAATTTGTTCAGAAATGGTTTGAGGCAAAGGTGACAAAGTTGTTGATTTGGCCTCCAAATTCCCCAGATCTCAATCCGATCGAGCATCATTTTTATATATATATATATATGTATATATATGTGTGTGTGTGTGTGTGTCTCTTTAAATGCCAAAGCATCATAACTTAATCTGTCTCTTCTTGCCTGTGTGTTTGCGTGTGTGTGTATGTGTACTTATACCTGAATATCATTATGAGGGTTCCAGTCAGAGTCAAAGATAATGACAGTGTCTGCAGTCGCCAGATTGATTCCCAATCCCCCTGCCCTCGTGGACAGAAGGAAACAGAACTGAAGTGCACCTGGAGCTGAAATTAAGAGAAAATTCACAGATATTAACTTTATGTTGTACTATACCTGGACCAGACAGGCGGTAGGAGAGGGATATGGTTAGGGGATAGAAATAATAAATTCTTAAACAAAGTTCTGCATCGATGAATGAAATGTCATGACTTTCACTTAGACTTAAAAATGTTAATTGTACCAAACATTTGTAATGAAAAATAAACACTTTAAGTTAGTGCTTCCAAATAGCCTTAAAATTGCGAACAAAATTCAACTGGATGATGAATGAAAGTTATAGGCTATTAAAAGCAGTTTTAAAAAAAGGCTTTTAAAAGCAGCAAGTGATAAAACTTGAGAAAAACTAAAACGTAGGCTATCAAAACCGAGATGTATCAACATATATAAAGAACTTTTATATAATCCCTAGTTAGGGTTTATGCAGGTTTCATGATATGGACCTAAACTCTATTCTTTGGTTAGACTGAGATTATGGTTTAAACTATAGTCACATTAAAACATGGTTCTCAGTACAGAAAACCAGTCATGAACAGATGATGCAATAGAGAAATTCTCACCATTAAATCTGTCTATGGCCTCCTGTCGCAGTGCTCCAGTGATTCCCCCATCAATGCGCTCATACTTATAACCCTCATAGTCCAGGAAATCCTCCAGCAAATCCAGCATCTTAGTCATCTAATATAAACATGACCATCAGAAATTGAGAGTACATAAACAGGACTGCATGATGACCCCGTTCTATGCGCAATACTGTGTGTGGTAGGTTATTATGTATAAAACGTACATTATAAAAATGATCCATGTTTATCTGTGTTTACCTGAGAGAACACAAGCACACGATGGCCCTGCTCTTTCAGTTTTCTCAGCATTTTCTGCAGCAGCATCAGTTTCCCAGAAGCCTTTGTGAGGCTGACCCCCTCATATGCTCCACTTGGTGTCTTTGGAGCTTCCTGTTTATGCGCACACACAGCATCAGCAAAGTGCCTTTTCCACATTATTAAAGAAAGAGACTGTAATTGCTGCTAAAAATGTTCAGTCATATAAAGCAGCTAAAAAGGGAAGCTCAAAAGGAAGAAGCTCAAACTACACAGACATTTGGCATCCTTTAATACTCCTTTTGGAGAACAAAGTCTCATACAAACTGACCAATAGTGCAGTATCAATTTAAGACACAAGATGGCAGCACTTTGACTGCTGTTGTCACTATTGTTACCAAAACACGCAGGACAAAAGAATACATTTATATTTATTTATTTGCCGGGCTCTTTTATGCAACTGAGATATGAGAGAATCCAATCAATTAAGACTTAAGGTCGTCTCAAGGGACTAAAAGTGGGTGTCTGGCAGTCTTGGGATTAAATTTTATTTTACTAGCTCTGAGCTTCAACCACTGAAGTGCCACTGCCCCATAGCAAACCACAGGAAGTTGTGAACAACGGCTGATGGAGGCAGTGCTGAAATTTAAACTCAGGATCTTCTGTTTACAAAGCAGTAGTGATAGCATGAGTGTATATCTCACCTTGTGGAGGCAACAGGAACGTGTTAGAAATTAGTGTGTGCATGTGTGTATGTGAGACTCATTACGATAACCATGATAAATAAGCAGTGGTAATTGGGGGTCTCACCATGGATGCGACAGGAAAGAGGTAGGGATGGTTGCAGCATTTTTTCAGGTCCATCATGATGTTGAGCAGAGAAACCTGGTTCCCTCCTCCCTTCGAGTTCAGTGCCTCAAAGTTCCTTGTCAGGATGAACTTGTAGTATTTTCTTTATAGAAACATACAGACAAACATGCAAAGGTTATTACAGAATCAGCTAACTCATTTTTGCTAACTTAACTATTGCACCCTAACTTTACACCTTTGGTTCTCCTACTATACATTTGCAAGCTGAAATCATATAGGTGTCCCAACCCTGAAATAGTCAAGGTGAAAATTTAAATATAAGCATGAGTTACAGTACAAAATGCTTGTCGCTTATGCAAGATTGAAATATGGCTGAGAGTGCACACACAGCTTTCTTTCCTTCTTGGTCAAACCAAATCAATGTCAAGCAGGTCTATATTTCAAGATTTTTAGGCAGCAATCAAACACAACATCATGCCAACCTATCAGTCTCTGGAATTTTATTTGTACAAATCTGTCAGTTACACTTTTTACATCAATATTTTCAGCTGCCTAAAGAGGAGACCTTCTTGCTTATTGTTTGTGCGCAGGTTGTCTGAGGATGTTCTCTGCATATCACCGGCAACAGGAAATTGATAACATTTTGTGTAAGCACAAGGTGCTTAGTTATTGGTCACAAGCCTGAAAATGCACTGCAAGACTCCATTTAAGAAGTGGAATGGGGCAGCGGGACTTGTTATGCAATCAACCAGAGAGTACTGGGGACGGAGATTAGTCAGCAACTAGAAAACTAGTTCAACAATCTGTTTTATAAACAAAAGACAGTTGAGTGCAGCTTTATTGGCACATACCATGAAAATGAGCAAAAATTATTGTAGACTGTATACATTACACACAATGCTTCCAGTCTTCCACTCACCATTAGAGAAAACACTTACGTTTCCTCTAGCAAAAATAATTCACGGAAGATCTTAAAATACCTGGAATACCTCTTCAAAGAGGAGTGGTCCAGAATTCCTTTACAATGGTCTCCAACTTTGTTAGCCATTTAGGAAGAGGCTCAGTGCTTTATAGTGGGACCAAACACTGACTACACTGAAGTCAATCCTTTTCCTCCATTGATAAGTGACTTGTGACAGCCAGCCACCACATTACTTTTCAAACTGCTGCTCATGTTGCATCACAAGTCAGCTGAAGACACTGGGAGAAAAGCACTCTCAGTTGTCTTCCACATACATGAGCTTACAGACATCCGTGATTGGTTTTGCAGCTCTGATTGACAGTGGAGAAAGTATGCCAGCCCTCCCACTCGAAGAACCTGGCCAATTTTGTTCCCTTGGGTGGCTGCGGCATTGTCAGGGTTTTAACTCCTGAGCTCCACATGACAGGGTGAACACTCTTCTGTTGTGCCACTTATGAGCCCGTGACACTCCTTTTAAACATCAGGCCTACATTTTGCTCATTTTAAAGAAAGGTGCCAGTAATGCTGAACAGTATATTCTTGTACCAAAAAGCATTTCAGTTTCTGAGTCTGCACATGACTATAATAGATAATGCCATCCTATATTTTGCCTAACTCTATAAACCCACATCCCATTTGTGTTCTCGCTGTTCTCTCACTTCTGCATAGGGCTGAGCTCCACACGCACAATGAGCTCCGTTTTAGCCGGCATGTTCTTAAACACGTCCGCCTTGAGCCGTCTCAGCATGTGCGGCCCCAGCAGATCATGCAGCTTCTTGATCTGGTCCTCTTTGGAGATGTCTGCAAACTCCTCCAGAAAGCCCTCCAAATTACTTCAGACACAGAGACAGAGAGACAGACTGAGCTCTGTGAATGTGTTTGTGTGTGTGTGTGTGTGTGTTTGTGTGTGTGTGTGTGAAACGCATGTGTGTTCTTGCTCACTTGAAGCGGTTGGGTGTGAGGAAATTAAGCAGGTGAAAAAGCTCTTCCAGATTGTTCTGAAGGGGCGTGCCTGTTAGCAGCAGTTTATGATCAATCTTATAGTCATTCAGTCGCCTGAAAAACTGACAACACACACACTTCAGCATTAACAGCAGGAATTCTATGCACTCTAGTCACACTTCAACTGAATTTTTATAATCCTAAAAATAAATACACAACCACACACATGCACACAAATGCAGGTACCTTGGACTGATTATTTTTGAGACGGTGAGCTTCATCCACCACTAGACAGGCCCAGTCGATGGATTTCAGGGCAGTCTGGTCAATCGTTACCAGCTCATAGGACGTCAGCAACACGTGGAATTTAATGGGAGCTTCTCTCTGGGATATAGAAAGAGAAGGAGTCGTAATAAAATGTCATCTACAGTCCTAAATGTCATCTTTATTATTAGCAATCTTTGTGTCCTTTTCTGAAACCCTTTTTGTCTTACCACACTTTTGTTATCTATCCTCTACCAATCTGACCTCCTTATCTGCTGAAAATCTCATTACATAACCACATGTATGTGCATAAACATTATTTACTGTGGAATTATGAACGTATTTTAAGCTGCATGTAAACCTAGCTACTGCTGTTTGATGTTTGCAGTAGATCAGGATTTTGTAAATATGTGCCAAACATGCGCACATACCTAAACCTCTCAATAACATGCAACAAATTTTACGTCAAGTTAAGTAGGAAATTAGCATGAGGAACTTAAAGCAGACACTGGTATAAATGGTGGCAGTACATAAAACAGGTCTAGGGTTCATATTCTTTTTTCCTGTCTCCTTCTCACCCTCAGTTTGAAGGCTTTCTTCCCTCCTTTCATGGCAGTGTCGTCAAAGGAGAACTCGTTCTCACGGATGATAGCTCTACTGTCTTTGTCCCCTGTGTACGTGACCACGTAAAAGTCTGGAGCCCACATCTCGAACTCCCGCTCCCAGTTGATGATGGTGGAGAGTGGGGCGCTCACCAGGAATGGCCCCTTGGTGTGACCCTGAGCAGTGACAAGAGGGAGCACAGACACAGAAACTCTAAAGGAGTCTGGAGACTGAATTACACAATGCAAAAAAACATATCTTAGCAAGTGAAAGCATCTTGAATAAAGTAAAATAAAGCAATAATAATAATAATAAAGGAAAAGGAAAAAGAAAAAGACGATTAACCCTATTTCTAGAAATATTTAGAAATAGAGTAGAGTAAATAGAATAGAGTAAAAAAAATATCAAGAAATCAGCGTAATACTCTTATATTTGTCTAATTGAGCTAATAAAGAGAAATATTAGTTTAATTTGCCTGTATGCAAGATATTTTTACTTGCTAAGATATCGTTTTTTGCAGTGCATGCAGTTTGGAGTTTGAGTCTTTCTGTGGTTTCTGTCTAAAATTAACACAGAAAACACTCCCGAAGACCCTGATAACTTGATGTGCACATTTTAAATACAGACATGCAGCAAAGATAATATTGGTTACAACTTCATAAAACAACATATAGCTCATTTAGCAATTTTAAATGATTATTCAGATGGTGATTATATGATTATGAATAATTACCTCAACCGGATTGCCGATAGAAGAATTTTAGAAATTTAGAAATGCTACTGGCCTATAAACTATTGTCTGCTCAGTGTAGAAAAAAAGTCTTAATGCATAATGGCCACTACTGAACCACTGCACAGCTGTATCTGGTGTTAATACACATATCGATTATTATGGCCACTGATGTAAAGCATACAAAGAGGTGCAGAAGCGGTGTGTTTCCAGATCCATGTTGAAAAAGTGATAAGATTCTTAATGCCTCAGCGGGCATTACCTGTCCCTCACTACACCAGCTAAAAAGACGGCATGGCAGACGCACCTCCTTAAAGAGTGAGTAGAGAAAGACAATGGTCTGGATAGTTTTTCCCAGGCCCATCTCGTCAGCCAGGATGGTATCAGTGCCCTGAGCCCAGGAGAAGCGCAGCCAATTGAGACCTTCCAGCTGGTAGAGGTGCAGAGTTCCCCCTGTTACTGTCACAAAGTCCGGCTGCTCCTCGTACTTTATCGTGGGCTGGGTGAGTTATGAGGGAACAGGTTTTTTTTAATGAACAAAAGTGTTTTGTGAAAATTCATCATTAAATATTGAGTACAGCTGAAAAAAGGGAAAGCAGCACAGTTCTGCCAATGGCTCATACTCACATCATTAACAGGCGTGCCAGGAGCTTCATCATTCTCCTCTTTTCTCCTCATCTTCCTTGGCTTGTCTGGGTCCTCCTTCATTACCTCCTCTCTATGAGACCCAAAAGAGACTGGCTAATAAAACACATACTGACAAAATCGTATAAGCTTTCATAACTAATTGGCAGAATTTTTTTACTGTGTATACTGGTATTCCAATATACACAGTATATACACAGTCCTGGCTGGCTCATCTCTCTTTGTGAATTTCCCTCTGGGATGAATAAAGATGAATAAAGTGATCTATCTATCCATCCATCCATCCATCCATCCACCCATGATCCAAGTTAATCCTAGTAAAAGGTATAAACTGTCTCTATATGGGACTTATCAGTTTTGGATATTTTTGTTTTTAGTTCAGTGGTACCTGTGTCTCCAGTAAGCTGCCTTATAGATGCCAAACTCTGGGATGTCCAAGTCGTCTCTTTCCCATGTACACTGATCGTAAGTTAAGTCTCTCCACTTCACAAGGTAGTGGTAGTTCCCCTTCTTATCCACACTGCAAAGACACATACGAACACAAAAACACAAAACAACATTGGCAGAAGTCACTTAAGAAACATTACTAATACATCAGCATATGAATACAACAGCCATGATACTGAGTTGCATAAAACAAAACACACCTGTGGTTAATTATTCTGTGTACTATCATCCATTCTGGCTTAATGCCATAGCGGTAGTATTTCTCCTCTAAGATAGCATATTGAGGGTCTTTGGCCCGTCGTTTCTCACTTTTCCCAGAATCTTCCTCTCCTCCAGAGCCATAGTCCAGACTAGGTGGCTCATCCATATCAGTCTTCCGCTGGTAGTTACGGAACATCACAGAGTGAAAGATCTCCAGCTGAGGATAGAAGGATAAGAAAAGGGGAAAGACGCAGACTTTGTTCTTCAATGCCAAACTATATATATTTTCGTAACATTTATATGTAACATCTATCTATCTGTCCATCTGCCTATCTCTCTATCCATCTAATATATAGTAAAGTCAAGCTTTATTTATAGAGCACATTTAACACAACAGAAGTTGTGTTATTATATATTTGATAAGGTGACACTTGTTTTGCATCTCAGTCTCTCTATTTCTCATTTACACACACACACACACACACACACACACATATATATATATATATATATATACACACACACCTGAAGTTCAGTGATCCATGTACAGTGCCAGTAGGACTGTCCTGCCAACTTCACGAAGAACTCTCTCTCTGGCCGGCCTTTCATGGGAGGTGGGGGTGGAGCATCAGGTGGTGCGTCGGGGGGCGGAGGAACAGGCACAGGAGGAGGAGGTTCACCCCATCGCCAATGTAGGATCTTCTGTACCCGCCCTTTGATTGGTGGACACTGTGGAGCAAGTTGAGCAATAACAGCACATACAATCTTGTTCACCATTTCAAAATGCATTACTGTTGTCATACAACAATTCATCTTGTTCTGAAACAGTTCAGTCATATCTGTTCAGGCCAATTCAGTATATTCTAGTTCAGTTCTGCAGAACTCACTGTACATCTGGGGCAGAGCCACTCTCCGTTGGGTATTTCAGGCAGTGGGGGGTTGAGGCAGTGTATGTGATAAGAGGAAGGGCAGGAGTCACAGCATAGCAGCTCCCCTCCATCTTTACACACTCGGCAGAACTCCATGTGATCATCCTCCTCTTCCTCTCCTCCTGGCCCTGGCTCCACCACTCCTCCATCATCACACTCCTCCTCAAACTCCTCAAAGTCTTCTTCTTTCGCCTCCCACTGAATCCCTTCTTTCTCCTAGCAAAAAGCACATCACTGATTTACAGCGTGATTAAAACACAGAACAATTAGAAAATTACAAAACTGAAAAATTTATCAGTGAGGAATGGATTTCAAGTGCATCTAACATTTTATATATGTGGCTACAGTACTCACAAAGGTTTAGAATTTTCATTAAAAATGAACTATAAAAAAACAATGTACTTTATAAAACTTTCAGCTCAATAGGTATTTAGGGACTCCTGTCAATCTAAACTGCACTGAAAGAGTGGCCTGAAAGTGTACTGTCGCTTCTCTATTGGATTTTACTTGCAGGACCCTAGCAAAGCAAAGTAGGTTTATGTGTCAAAAAAAAACGCCAATTGTGAAACTTTCTGATTCCACTTAAAATTTAAGACCAAATATAAAGAACATTCTCCAAATAACTCACAAGCAAGAATGTGATGTTACATTATTCCATATTAGCTGAGCAGGCGGTACTTTAACTTAGCCTCAGTGTAACACTGACCCCAGCCTTGTGTAAGTGACCCCTATATTACATAGTGTCTGTTGATGTTAAATGATTTCAGAACAGATTCAATCACAAAAAAGAAAAAAAATATGAGGAGACCAGATTAATTTCTATCTACATTCCTCACTCTAATAACTATGTAGCTTTTCTATTAATTTCAGTTAATAACTAATTCATAATAGTTACCTAATAATAGGCTGTATAATAACTGAATAGTAATGTCTAACACCATGTGAATTCATTCATTTAAATAGGACAACAGCCTAAAACAAAGAAAGATAGCAGTCAGCAGTCACTCTAGTTAAGTGTTATGATCTGATTCACTTTTCTTGACATTTTATACGATATGGCCAAAGGTCTGTGGACACCTGTTCATCACATCCATATGTGTTTTTTCAACCATACCATTCCAGATTTAGTCCCCCTTTGCTGTTATAATAACCTCCACTCTTCTGGGAAGGCTTTTCACCAGATTTTGGAGCATGGCTGTGGGGATTTCTGCCCAATCAGCCACAAGAGCTTTAGTGAGGTCAGGCACTGATGTTGGGTGCGGAGGTCTGGGGCACAGTCGACAGTTCCAGTTCCAGTTCATACCAAATGTGTTCAGTGAGGTTGAGATCATGGCTCTGTGCAGGACACTCGAGTTCTTCCACTCCAACCTTGGCAAACCATGTCTCTACGGACATCACTTTGTGCACAGGAGCACTGTCATACTGGAACATGTTTGAGCTCCTTGGTTCCAGTGAAGGAAAACTGTAATGCTACAGCATACAAAGTCATTCTATCCAACTTTGTAGCAACAGTTTGGGGAAGGCCACATATGGGTGGGATGGTCACGTATCCACATAATTTTGGCCATATAATGTATCTTCTTAAATTACGAATACAAATACACACAGTTATAAAATGTAGAAAAGACAGGCATCAGCTTCAAAGTCTGTGCATAGATGATCTACCTCACAACTGGTCATATGGCTGGTCTCTGGAAGTGTCACAACTTTAAAAAAAAATGCCTTTGTCATTGTCATAGTTTGATAAAAAAAAAAAAAGAAGGATTTTCCAATTCTCCTCAAAACATGTAACACTGCACACCTACAACATAATACTTATAACTCAGGTTTTAACAACAAAAAAAGGAACCTGTTGCTCTTGTAAGCTTTTAAGCAAGCTTTAGAGGAGCTTAAGTATTATGAAGGTGACTCACGCAGTGTGGGCAGCTCCACTTGCCCTCAGGAGCTTTCTCCAGCTCGGGCTCCAGACACACTAGGTGATACGCTCTGGGGCATGTGTCACACAGGATGATCTCCCCTCCCTGCTGACACACCTCACAGTAGTCCTGATGATCTGTCTCATAGCCATCACCATCTTCATCTCCCAGCACTGACAGAGACAGAGAGAGATAAGAGAGGGCACACAGCAACAAGCCGACAGCATGAACTCGCTGACATCTGGACTTCGTGACACTTCATATAATTATTTCTGGGGGTTTTCAGGGCCCCCAATCATCTTTGAAAAAACAAACAGAGGAAGTGCCATAGGCCAGTGAAGCACAGTTAACAAAAGGAACAGAAAATGTCACCCACCTTTTTTCTTCTTCTTTGCTGGCCGACCTCGCTTGTTCTTTTTCACCCGGCCGGAGCTGTCTGAGCGCACTGAGGAGCTGTGAACACTCGAGTTCTCCTGCTCAGAGTCATCATCGTCCACATCCTCACTCTACATAAACCACACACACCACTAGAATATCACTATAAAGAACAACATACCACTCACACAAACTGGAGTTTTCCTACTTTCAGTCATTATCATGATATTTAATTTGTCACACAGTCAACTCCAAAATTACCGGCACCCTTCACAGGAGCAGAGATGAATACATAAAATAAACAACACATGCGATGAGTGATATTTTATCCTTAAACTTATGGGGGTTATGTATGGTTTAATCTTAACACACTATTTTTCATACATAATTTTTTTTAATAAGTGCAATTAATATTCGGTGTAGCCATCCATGGGGATAATAACAGTGGTCTTCATCCATGTAGAGCATTTTAAGCTCCTTATATTCCCTATACAGTATATTCTTAGGCTTGTGTATGTGGACTGTCGTCTTCAGTTCAGCCCACAGGTTTTCAATAGAGTTTGTCTCACGATAGAGTGACTGAGTTGGCCATTTTGTGGGCTGCTCTCAGGCTTCTTTCTTGCACCCCTTTCAAACAGCATTTTGTTAAAAAGTTGGCATTTAATAGATTTTGACATTTGAAACCCCAAGAATCAAATACAGTAAACCAAGCAATTCTGAAACTGCAATCTTTGGCTTCCTCATCACCTCTCTCACCTCCCTTCTCACTGTGTAGGTGGCCAGTATGCTCAAATCTAAAATTTTCCAGAACTGACAATTTTTTGCATTTGTTTTACAGCTACAATGTACGATTTTGGAATTTCCCCCAGTAGAAAATGCTATTACAAGGTACTTACAGAAGAACATTTCGTGACGTGGGTTGTGGTGGGTTGTTTTCCACCATATAAATTCATCTCACAACTGAGAGTCCCAAGTAACACACATTCAGAAAGAATTTAAAGCTGCATCCCAAACCGTATAATGCACACAAAGTGGTGTCCCTAAATTGTAATGATGCCAATGATATAGTGGCATACTATTTTTAGTATGTAAGTATGCAGTTGGGATACAGCCCAGGTATTCGAGAGTCACAATTCAGTATTAAAGAAGTGTTATGAGAATAAAATAACTACTGTGTACATCAATGTGACAGTCACAGTTACTACGTGCCAACCAGAGCTCATCTATAAGCTACCGTCAGCCGGTTAGCTGTTACTGTGACTGCCTGATCAAGCAGCAGTGTCTGTGCATCGCTTACCTGCTGCAGCATAATTGTGCTCAGTCTGCAGAATCATAAACAGCACATAATGTACAGAACAAACTTAATATATAGTTGCCTAATGTTAAACTTTGTGAACCGGACCCTTGACTGGATGTAGGGACTTTCCTCAAGGCTCTGCTCATCTTCAGGGCTGACAGACACAGCTAGCTTACTAACTCTAGCAAGCTAGCTAAAATACAGTGTAGACAACAAAATGATCACTTTTGGTCATTTGCAATGTTTTCTAGCCCAGTCTGTGTTCTCCCTGTTCTTTGTTATCCAATTTGTGTAATTGGTTCATTAGCCTGTCAAAAAAGGTTGGCATGAGCCACATAGTGCTGGCATGCTGGCTAAAACTCACATCACAGGATAAAAACAGAGATCAGACAAGCAGAGGGCTTGAATCACTCACTCTTGCCCAATATAAGTAAGTCTGAATTACAAACACATAAGGAAACTCAATAACTATCTCATGCTCGCTACTTCTGCCAGTTGTAACATCTTCACAACTGGATAATGACTCAGACTCCACAATGAGGAAAAATTGTCTTACATTCACTAGCTTTCCACCAAATTAGAGAACAAATAAATGTTCCACAAAAAAAAATAATAAAACACCATCAGTTAAATATTAGATGCGTTCTCTCTTTTACTTTTGCTTCTTTACACTCTCACACTCTTTCTCTCTCTCCTGATCGGCGAATTCCGACCCAGCACCCTGACACACTGACTGTGAATCATGCTGCATTCGACTTAACTCGGAAATGGGAAGTCGAAGCTAGGAATGACGTAATTTTCGGCCTCCATACATTTTAGACACAAAGCGGGAAAAAACATGGACTCCTCCATGTTCATCTTTAGTTTAGCAACAAGCTAGCCAGCTAACAGCTATCGTCCTCAAAACTGCAATCTGTGTAGTCAGTGTTAAGGATTTACCAGGCTAATATGTCTGTATGTTGACTGATCTAAAGCAAATACTTGTGTACATATTGCATAACTTATTCACAGGTAAGAAGTGCTACTTTGTTTACTGCTGACGCTGTGTGCAGCCATGTTCATGTGATGGCACTTGTTGAACTCAGAGGAATTCGGACTGGAGAAGACCACCCCAAGTAGAAATTACAGAATTTTCTCTGTTTTTTCCAAGTTGGAGGTCAGGAAATACAAGTCCTCTAGTCGTATGCAGGATTACTATTACAGGACTCCCAGCAGCTCAGGAACATATGGTTATAAAGATCTGCTCTTTATTGCTTAAGGCTGGTAATAATTTCAACACTTTTGTCAGCAAAAATACTATTAAATACTATATTATTTACTAATAATTATTTTTCTTAGTGTAAAGGTAAGTAATATGCATAAAGGTTTGAACAAAAATGTGTAGAGTGTAAATTGTTGCCCATATTCTCTTGAAGGGTGCCAATAATTCTGGAGTCGGCTTGCTAAATATAATCACATTTATAAATCCACACACACAAGCTTGCAAAGAAGCACACCAACACATTTCATACTGCTTCACTCGACAACACAAACCATGCAACCAGCATTCGTTCTCACCGAGCTGCTCTTCTTGCGCTTGTTCCCGAGAGCTCCCAGTTTTATTCGGAGGGGAGCCATCTTCTTAGGCTTGGGCTTCTTTTTGTCAGAGGTGCGTAGACTCTTGCTGCGCTTCTTATAACCAGGGCCTGTCACACACAAATACAGAACAGCACGCTACAAACACTGAAGGCGTTCGTACAAATAATAATAACTGCTAGCTGCTTGCCAATAAAAGAGCAATGTACTTTATATCTTTATTCCAAAATAGGATAAAAGAAAAATGTAACCCTTATGTTGCATTCTAAAGGGCGCATTATACATTTCCAATAAATGTGGAATAAAATATATATATATATCTTAACCTAAAAATCTATGCATTCATTTTTATTAATGACACTTAATTATAGAGAATTTACATAATTTATAAATTACGAAAATATATTTTATTCATTTGGCAGACGTACTCCATTTCACTTTTGCACCTGTACACACACCTACATTCGGGATGATTCCCGTGAGAAGGGATCTGACTATTACCATAAACATAAAAATAAAAATGTCATAAAACCATAAAAATTATAATAAAATAATAGGTGGGGTAAAATATGGGTTATTTAAAAAATAATCCTTACACTGGCATTGCTACCCAATCAAAAGTGCAAACAATATATAGTTAATAATGAACCAAATTCCAGCATCAGTTATACACTATTATGACAACACTATGCACCTCCATCCTGTTCTAAGCCGCTCACCTTTCCCTTCTTTGGTCTTGGCCTTGCGGACTGGGGGTGGCTGAGGGGGCGGCTCGGGAGAGGCGGTTGCCGCGGAGACCTGCTCAGCAACGGCTGCCGCGGCGGCGGCTGCTGCAGCTGCGATAGCGGCTGCTGAACCTTTGAAGGGGTTATTGGAGCTGAACTCTCTCCACTTTGCTCCCAAGATGGTCATCATTTTAGACATGGGAATCTTAGGGTTCTTCTTAGCTATCATAGGCCTGCACAACAAATTAAAAATCCCCAGTCATCCTTATTTCATTCTGATGCGTGTGGTGCATTTAAGTGCCAAATTACATATACTTGGCGCGGTACCTCATGAACTGGCTAAAGGCCTTGTAGTTGGTTAGTGTGCGATAATCCTCCTCTGTGAAAGTATGATCCACATCCTCCAGACCCCAGTCTTTCGCCAACTGAGCAGATGTCTTTAGCTCTACTGGCTGAAAGAAACATGTAACCAAACAATGATCATAAGATACCCCATCTTCCTAAGATACTATACTTCATCATGACCCATCTGTAGAAGAGAAGATGGTTTCATCCAAATTAAGAATGCTTCAAAGTATGGCATCTAGCATCTATGGCCATCTGAAGTGTAAGATGGAAAAGGATATACTGTAGCTAGGAGAACTTGTTTTTCATAAACACCACTAAAGATAAGATAGCTGTCTTACTTTTGTGGTCTCTTCGTGTGTACTGTCTTCATCGTCTTTTTTCTTTTTCTTGGTCTTCTTTTCTTTCTTGTCTTTATGCTTCTTTTTCTTCTTCTTCTCTCCAAAATCACTGACCGCACTGTCTGAGTTCACTCCATAGTCCTGTTCTGAGTCTCTCTCTATATCGCTGTCCTACGACACAGAGACGCCAATTTAGATTTGACAAATGACAAAATAAAGTGGCAAAAACACAATACTCAAGTGAAATTTATTAAAGAACAATGCTAGATGGAACAACATACGATTTTTTTGCGCTTGCGTGCTTTGGCGGTCTTGCCGTCTTTGTCTTTCTTTTTAGTTTCCTTCTTCTTTTTTGGACCTCTCTTCTTCTTTCCCAGGCTTTCCCTGTCTGATGTCTCCCCTCCATCCTCACCATCGTCTGAGAAAGAGAACACAGAAAGACGTGTATGTCTGTGTGTTGGGGGTGGGGTGGGGGTTGTGGGGGGCAAAGAATAGAGTGACGACTAAACAGGACTGACAATAATCCTTGACACAAGCTGAAAATGATCCCTTTAACCACATCCCAAAACAATTAGGCTTGACAATGGTTTGACTCTGGAGAGCATCGTGGGAGGTGATGAAGCAGACAGCATCACTGTCACTCACTTACTCAACCTCTGACCTGCACCAAGCTGTCCGCTTTAACAAGTTCATCTCTACTTGTTCAACCTGACATGTGCTCTAGTGCTATAACTTGATGGCAGTGTAACTCTCAGAATGGTATAATCCTGATAATAATAATGTTGACTTAATAAAGTTTCATACTGCTTTATATAGAACACTTTCATTTTGTGAAAAAAAAAAATGGAAAAATGTATTTCTTCAGTCAAGACATTTGGTAAAGGCTGTGTATATACCCTTGGTATATATTCAGTATATATTATTATATTTAACTTTGTCCAAGATTACACATCAAAATAAAATGTGTTAATTTTTGTATCTATGACAAAAAGCATCAGATATTTTGATATAATTCTGATGCCAAAACTGATGAATAAGGCATACTGAATGTCTTGTTAAAGCATGTTTTGTTTTATATTTGCAATTTATAACTGAGGGGTTAAGAATTATTCTTGTGCTCCTGAATGCTGTACATTCAAATTATTTTTAGCTTGGTTAGCTCTGGAAAACTGGTAATGAAATTCCTCGACAAAATAAGGACAAAGGCGCACAACTGGTTGTGTCGGTAGTGGCGGGAAAGAAAACCGAGCTGAAAGCTGCGTCCGCCATTGTACTCAAATCAATTCGGTTTTCACATAACGCCTTTTGTCATTAGACGCAGCACGCGAGAGGCGCGATTGCTTTTCCCGCCCAGCTGGCCTCGCGCAGCCAGAGGCGGCAGCAGTGCGCACGCGGGACTCGGGGATGTGCAGGCCGCGCGCCGCTGCGCCTCAGAGCGGTGAAGTGCGGCAGCTGCCCCCCGCAGAGAGCTCGCGCTCTCGGGACTGAACACAGCCGGCGAGCCGCCGCTGCTGCTGCTGCTGCAGGTCTCCAGGGGCCGCAGGGGGACACGGGGGCGCGTACTTTAATTGATTCAGGCGCTGCTTTCACTGCCTGCGCGAGACACTTCCTGCACAGAAAGAAAGGGCCTACGGCGTTTCAAACTCCAAACGTCCCACATGCGCGCGCTGCAAGCCGAGCCAACTATCAGACAGCAAACATGTTTAAGAAAATTCTTCAACACGTAAAAAGAAAAAAAGAGAAAAAAAAAAATCGGACTTTCCCCCCTGTATGTTACGATAATGTAGAAACAAGATCCCATTGTAGGGCAACTTATCAAGGATGATATCAAATGTCAAAGTGTTATTAAGCTGCTCGTAGTCTGCTGATAATTAGATGTTACGTTTACTGTATCCATTACAGTGTTTATCATTATTTAACATGTAAACATTTGCATGTAGCTATGTAGTTTTGTAACAGCAAGAGGAGACAGAAAGTAAAAGACGTGAGAAAACTGCAGTGTTGCAGATAAATACATGTAGATCGTAGTAATGTTAGGGGTGTGTGTGTTGTCTGAAGTGACAGTGGGTCGGGTCACGTTTATTTACATTCTGTCACAACAGCACTCTCTCAATCAGCCGCGAGCCTCTCTGCAAGCCTGCACTCCACATTCGGCTTTTACAAAGCCTTGTTACACTTGTTTATGTGGATATTAGCCTTAGTAGCTTATCAACCAAAGCTACCAGCACTATGGTAAAGTACATCTGTAAAATATCAGTCTTTGATGACTTGGAAACAGCATAAACCCGAAGACTAGAGTTCTATGGGACAGAAAATGTGACTAGTGAACTTTGGTTAAACTCTAAACTTCATGCTCAAGGTGCACATTTACTGCGCTTACGGTGTGGAGCAAATACAGCCACTGGCAAGTACCACAGGCTGCTGGTGCTGCAGATGTTGCGGTGTTATTCATGCTCGGAGTTGTAAAAGTATTTTTTTGGGGTATCTGTAAGCGTGTGTGTGTGTGTTAGTGTATGTGTGTGTGTTTTGCCCGGCGCGCTCCGGGCTCCGGTGTGTGTACGGTACCTGGCGCGGCGAGCGCTGCAGTTTCTCGAGGCGCCGCCGGCGAGTTTATGTCGCTTGCGTTCTCGTCCAGCTCCCCGTCGTCTTCTTCTTCTTCATCAAAATCTCCTCCCTCGGAATTAACCGCCATGCCCTCATCTTCCTCACAAGAACGGAGAGGAGAGGACATTATATCCCTGTCAGTGACCCCGTCCTCGAGATCAAAAAGTATATTCCTTCCGAATAATATTTATTTTAATATTCAAATCGGCACACACACACAAAGTGGGGGGCGTTTTGGAATATTTTACACTACAAGGCAGAGAAACAAAGATGGCCGCCCTTATATTTATTTTTTAACAACCCCCCCAATAAGAAAAATCCCCTTACATAAAAAATGGCTGACTATATTATTTCAGAACGCCCCCCCTCCTCCTCCTCCTCTTCTCTCACACACTCTCTCTCTCTCTCTCTCTCTCTCTTTTGCGCTCTCTTCGACTCCCCTCCCTCCTCAAAAACATTCACATTGTTCCAGTGAAAAGGGGGTGTTATTGCTAATTCTAAGTTGGATTTTAACTCGTTCACTTTTTTTTTTTTTCCTCTGGTGAAATCCATCATACAGTCAGACTTGCCTGTTAACCGTCTGGTGTGTTTTTTTTCTGAGTGAACACAGGCTCTTTACTCGGACGCTCTTTTTGCACTGCAGAGAGCCACACAAATCCATCCAACATGGCTACCTTGATATTCTTAAAGGCCCCCACCGATGTATAAAACTATTTTGGAGCAAAGGCTTTGCGTTATTGGGGCTGTCCGCCTGGAGGGAGGCTGGGAAGGGGGGAGAGGAGCTCTGCAGCAGCCATGCCCAGATTTACATCAGATGTTGCTTAAAAATTAACCGTTTAATGTGTGGATTCAGTTCTCAGTTATTCGTCCGGAGTTTAAAAAAAAGGACAAAATCGAGTTGCCCGTTAAAAAAAACAAAACAATTTCTGTTAAGATATTCAGTTTTCTTTTTGAGTTAATGCGAATTTGTGAAGAAGACATCCAGACCAACACTGGTCCAGTGTATCAGAGGAACCTGAAACTCTTCCATTTCATCCACAGGACTGAGCAAACTGTAAGCATCCAAACACAAAGTCCTGAAAGCAGGCATCCTCTGACAGCAAAGCCTTCTCAAGAAAATGTGGGCTGTATTTCCTTGAATGACACCCTTGACTTTTGATACTTGTGAAATGTAAAAGCTTTGTGAAATTAATCCACTTTAATTATCTTCTGCCATAACACAATAAAATTCCATAATGCTTGCTGTTATTTCAGTATATCTACTTAAAGCAATGTTAAAATGAACTGCAAGCACGATCATGGTATTACTACTGTATGGCGAGATTATGTACAACTTTGTGTTTTCTGTATTTGCACCTCTGTTTTCTGCTCAGAAAATGCAATACATTAATCGAATCGAAGTGTAAGAAGAAAGTGACATTTCTGTGGTATTTAAGCCTCTCCACAGACACACCTGTTACAATGAAACACTTTATTAACACTTACAATTTAGAATATATTTCATTATGTTGCCATATCAGCATTTGTGTTGTATATGATAATAGTCTGCTCCTTAGGTCAAAGTTCAGTGAGGTCATCATTGAAGTACAGACATATGGATGGAGTGAAGAGGTCACGATCCATCCGATAACGGTCCAGTTCCTCATCTTCATCAAGAATCCCGTTTTCACTCAAGGTTTTACTCATGTCCAGATTGACACCGTTGTGCTTCCAGGTGTAGCTGGCTGCGTGGGAGTTGTAGCGCAGGTAACGATGCAAAATCTCATTCAGTGTTTCCTCAGAACATACCTGGCCAGATAATAAAGGGGTATCAGGTGTCAGTCATGTTCCTGATGTTATAGATTTGTAATACAACACAATATTTTTTTTTCCCCTCAAGACAAAATGCATTGTCAGGAATTCCTTCACAGACGCTTATACAAACTGTATAAGCAGAGCTTCTTGGATTTACCAAAAGAGAGTGGAAGGAATTTGTCATTTTGATCCAATGGTGGTGCATTGCCAAGTGGCACTGGAGAATTTTTTTTGGGGTGGGGGGTTGGGGGGCATGGTTGACGTGGAGAGCATAAAAGCAAGACAATAGGAATAATCCTTTATGCCTTTGGACCATGCAGAATAACCGTATACCAGATGAGGCATTTGGCAGGAGCATGCTTGGCCACCCTGCAGTCACTGGACTGTAGGATTAAGCCATGAACCCAGGCTTGGACCACTTGTACGCCCAGCGGCATAACAGCAGTAACATTTCCCTTTGTCAAGCAGGAGGAGAATTAGATGCAGAAAGCAAAGGGAGGGTAAAATGAACTAAGAAGTCAAAAGAGGATTGGGGGAGGGCAAAATGAGAAGAATCCAGAAATAGATCAATCCTGCCCTCTTCAGCATACTAAAGCACAGTGCAACGAACCCAACTGACAAAAGAAAAATAACAGATTCCTGCAACATTTAGGCCTATGCATAAGCAGACGTACATTTTTGCACACCCAGCCATCATTGACTTTTATGCACTGACATCTCTGATCTAATCAGTGCACCCTAGACTTCACCTTGGAGACAGACCATGATTTTATATGAGAGAAGAATTTGGAACCACAAAACATTTGCACATCAGAACTCCGAACTGTTGAGTACAGTGCAGCTGGACTTTACCTCCAACCTCTGTTCCTGGGCAGTGAGTGTGTTGATGATACGGATCCAGCGGGCCTTGGCTGTCAGAATGCCAACTTCATAGCGCATGTCTTTCCACCAAGGCTTCCCAAAATCATTGGCCCAGTCAGTGCGCGGGCATGTGGGGGGCACATGCACAAAGCGCCCCCTGGGTGTGTAATACTTCACACAGCCGGTTAAAGGGTCAACATGGGTAAGAATCTGGGAAAGCACATTCTGATGTTCAGACAATTACAATATTCAGAGTACCTAATAAAGGCAGAGATCACTATCACCTGCTATAAAAGTATTATTGTTGCTATTTTTATAGTCATTATAGTTATGAGTCTGGTAGATCTGTTGAATTGAATGGGTTTATTCTAAAATTGAGTAACCTAAAAACAAGTATAAACGTCGACTAGAATCTACCTGCAATTTGAGCATAACTAGGAAAAGTGCTGTTAAGATGATATAAAATGGTTTGACTCTTATAAATAATTCGTATATTACGACTAAAAATCTGATATGGAAACCAGTGCTGTGATCACAGGGCAGGAGTTATCGAACGTTTACGTCTTTAACTGTTAAATAAATTGCATAGACTCCCTCAGTACGGATTTATTTTATGAGCATAACACAATTATTCAAACATCGGGCTCATTTTTTAAAATGTTTCCAATAATACTGTAGTTATGACATTATTTCATTTCTTATAAATTTCTGGATTTATCATAAAGAGAACAACAAAGAATCAGGTCCAAATTGACATTATTTATAGGCAGACTAACTTTTTGAGCTATAGATAGATAGATAGATAGATAGATAGATAGATAGATAGACAGATCTTCATTGACTGCATTTAGTTTACTTCATATTGGGGTATGTGGTTGTAGAGTGATGGTAATGTGTCTTACATCTTTGGTTTTGGGGTCAAACCAGTGACTGATGTCCTTGCCTGCACTTTCAATAATCGGTTTCAGAAGTACATCGCCTAAAAGACAAACACAGGTATGAGGTTAACTAGGTGACATTAACTGACACTTAGGTGTGACCAAATGTAGCAACAACAGCTGTTCCTCAACGGAGCAGCTAAAAAAACCCTGAGTGTTAGACAACCTGTGTGATTTACATCATCAAGTAAATGATGGCGGTTTAACTCAAACTCTTACCTTTGTACTCCTGAAGTAAAGGTGTCAGGTTGTAAACTTTACCCAGATACGATACCCACAGGTCTCCTACTGTATTGTGCACGGACACTTCATTTGGTGTAAAATACTTCGGACGCGGCATTGTAATAAGATTGGATAAGAAATATTAACGCAACCACCAGAATATGTTTAGATAAATTTCTCCAAAGAGTTGCATTAGCTGTTAGCTAAAAACGCCTCCATTATTATTTCAGTGGAGCCGAAATGTACACACGGTGGTTACTGTGGCAACCGCGACATCTCACACTACCCTTGTGTACAGCACAGAGATTTCCAAAGGAGGAAAAAATATTACAGCAACAATTTAAAAAAAAAAGAAAGAAAGAAAGAAAGAAAATAGACAGTTTCCCATTTACACCCGGTGTACTCGATAAGACATGTTCGGCGTCTAACGTCATTAGTTAAGTAACTAATGTAGCTACAAATAGCATTAAGTCTTGTTAGCACTGTTTAAAATGCATGCTCAAATCATCACACACTTGCATCAGGAGATATCAAAATACAACTTAAAGATGGCTTCTTTGATACTAAAAGTAGAGCTGTCCCCATTCTAGAGATACCAGAGATTGTAGTAGCAGATAAAATAAATGAAAGTAACATTAACAGAGGTGCAAATACAGCTGGAGCATCATTAGCTGCTATAGTGCAGGTTTTCAGCCCAGGATTGTTTTATTAGCTATTTAAATATTAGGCACATTATTCAAATCTGTACAATAACATTCTGGCTTTTTATTCCTAAAAGTTCTATCAACAGAACAGGTCCATGTTTGCATTATATATTGCAATATTTGTTTTCAGTTATTAAGGTTTAATTCAAGTTACCAGTCAAACAGGCTGATAGTAACTGTAAGAACCACAGGAGGACAGCTTGCATAATGGTGGGCAGTGATTTCCACCACTGTAACAAAATTAAAAACTCACAGACCCACTGGCTATGCTTCATGGACCCCTGGAGTTCCCCTGAAACCAGTCAAGAACCACTGTGACCCCACTGCAGCCTCCCAGTGATAGCTAATACAACGCTGGGGTAAAGTTTTGAGGTACATGATGGAATTAATATGCATGTTTGTTATGTTTGCATTTAGAAATTCATATTCACTAGTGTGCTCTGGACTGATTCGAAGACAGAGACTGTGTGATCAGCAGGATTTGTACTATGTTTTAGCATTTACAGTTGGTTCAGTAAAGGATAGGGCATTTTAAGGATTGTTAAAACAAGTTTTGGCAAAATTGTCAGAAATTAGCATGCGTTTCTCAAGGCTTGTTTGCGCCACCATGAAATCTGAATGGTGTATTGTTATACACTGTCAGAACCATAGGAGCAGGTTTGAGAAGGGTGGGTGGTGATTTTAGGCAGTGCTACTTTCTGTGGCTGATGAAGGCACATACAGGCCTTGGTTTTCATTTAATATAGCTGGTCAAATCAGACTGTACGACAAATCAAATCAGACTGTACGACAATTTTATGGGTGCATTGCTATGATCATGTATAAACTTTTTAAAAATCTGCTGTGCATCTAATGCTTTGTATGGGGACACGGGGAATAAATGATGTCTTCTCTCTACAGAATACACACATGTGAAAGTTTGTCAAACTTGTAAGCCATGCTAAAGGATAAGCATTACATAGCAAGTGACAAACTCATGAGTATGCTGCAAATATACCTAGACAAGTAAGGTAGCATTTCAGTGACTGAAATGACAAGAACTAATTAGTAGTGTTTGGCAGCCCAGTGTGTGTCAATGTGTGTAACTCTGGGTGTAACAGACAACACTTAACACGGAGGTATTAATCAGAACATTCCCTCTTATTTTTAAATAATCCATCCTAAAAGTGGCTTCAAATAAGGTCCTTCTAAGAAAGCAGAAAACAATGAAACACACAACCATAAATACCACTTTGAAAAATCCCTAAACCATTCAAGGGGAACCTGCAAGTTTATATAATCACTGATGGGGAAAGAGTAGTCACATAGATATTAATCACTGCAAATGCTTACAAAATAAAATTATGTCTCACTGTCTGCCATTTTGTGTCAGATATAGAATGGGATGAATGTAATGCATTAAATTATCTGGTGACCTTAAAATGAAAAAGCAGGTAAAATATGTAAAGTGCTATGTTGACACAGAGTGGGCCAGTTTACCAGTGGTTTTTGTGTATGGTAAGGTCATGATTAAAAACTTTCTAACTTAGCCAAAAAGATGTGTTGGTACTTCTGTAAAGCCATGATCATGTCTTGGACTGATTGCAAGAACAAGACTTGTAGGTTCTCCATTCATTCAATAACTGATGTGGTCTGATGTACTGACATCTGATTATGTTTAACAGAAATGGGCTACACAAAAGAAACTGCAAAATCCTGCAAACTATACCAATCAATGAAATACTGCAATACTGATTTAATGTAATAAAGTCTGGAGTGTTGGGACTGAAACCTAAAAACAGTCACAGAGACACACTTCTTTCATACTGAAATCAGAACCCGCCAACGTGAACTACTCAATTAGAGAAAAATGGGAGGACAGAAGACTTGTGTGTGACAGAGAAAGATGGAACATAGATGGAAAAGCAAACCCCATAGAGATAGTCAGCTGATAAAGCTGAAATGGTATAGCTTTGAAAAATACTAAATAAGACTTCATTCATCACAGCCATTGACTGCATGGAGTCGAGCAAACAATTTTTCAATCACGTAAGAACATTTGATTCCTTAAGAAATCCAACAGTCGGCATATTCAAGTCTGGATTGGCACACAACTACCCCTGTGTGATAAGAGCCAACAGAAGAGTCATCTGAAGAATATGTGGATTTTCTTCTTCACTTCCCTTTGTGGGATTTTAAATAAGTCCAGTCCATTGTCCATAATAATCATGTCCACCATATTTAATGGCATAGCCATATTAGTTGTAGTGGAACTTGAAGTGGAAATTTCCACCCGACTCAAACGGGTTGAAGCCAAAAGGCCAGCCTCCTCCTCCTCCTCCTCCCTGCTGGTTCTCGGGGTCCAAGGGGTCCTCTCCTGAGTCGAATTTCTGACGCATCTCTGTATTGAAGTAGGATTTAAGAATAGTATGATGGCTAGATGTTACACTTTTAACACGTTAGGCTGATTTTAACTGTTTTGTCATTACGCGAATTATTA
Organism: Pangasius sanitwongsei; assembly: GCA_037576675.1. Taxonomy (NCBI): domain Eukaryota; kingdom Metazoa; phylum Chordata; class Actinopteri; order Siluriformes; family Pangasiidae; genus Pangasius; species Pangasius sanitwongsei. The sequence continues at coordinate 13,191,996 of CM075006.1, read as the reverse complement.
ATATTAAGTATTTATAGACACATTTCCCTAGCTTACAAAACACATTTCCAGTCTTAAATATAATTACCCGGATCTGTAAGAACTTCCTTGGCTGAAGCAATGTCGATGAACTTCTTCTCAGCCTTCTTCTTTTCCTCTTCAGACTGGAAGTTGTCCGGATGCCATTGCTGTGCCAATTTCCTATATGCTTTAATGATTTCCTGTTTGTTAGCAGTCCTGAAGAGAGAACATGAAAACAAAGATTATGTTACATAAAACAAACAACACCACACACCACAATCTTCACCTGTGAATTAGTTTGCCCTAGTGCTGCTGAAGAGTATAAAAACATGAAGTCATTGAAAAATATAGACCTATAGGAACCTAGTTCCTTGTCAGAAACCTATACATGAGTAATGCAATAGATCTACAGATTCTAAAACCCCATAGTACTACTGCAGTGCAGTTATAAGGAAGCTCATTAATATCTTCGTTATGTCCATACCGGCTCACTCCTAGGATTTTGTAGTAGTCCCTTTTACGTGATATCTTCAGGAGTTTCTGTGCGCGTTCAAGACCCTCACGAATCTCCTGATTCTCCTGGTCAAACTCCCGTGCCTCCTGATAATCCTCCACAGCTGAGGTCAGAAGACAGAGACACATTGAGAAAGAGTGCAACAGACAGACCAGATAGAGAAAAGAGAAGAAATAATGGGACATAGTTATATGCAATGCCTTATATTATTGTTATTTTGATTATTAACATTGATTTAACATGTGTCACATGTTTCATAAATAAGCACAAGACAATCTACCTTTCTCGTAGTCCTGTAGAAGAATGTAGGCCTCGGCTCTGTCTCGGAGGATGTGGATATTTTGAGGGTCTCTCTGGTGGGCCTCTGAACACGTGTCTAATGCTTCTTCTGCCTTCTTATTCTACATATATCACAGGGAGAATAGAGAAAGAACGAGAATGTGAGAGACCTACAATTATAATACAATGCTACCCCACCATTGTAGAAACAGACTGCCAGAGCATTACAGACCTTCACTAGACAAAAGCAGATCCTCTCCTTTGCTTTGCTAGTGTAGAATGGAACATTTGGTTCTGTCCTCATTACAGACTCATACTTTTCTATTGCTTCTTGATATCTGTTAGACAAATATAGAAATATTGTAAAAAATAACAACACTTAGCACATATGAAAATATATGAGAAATGTAATGGAGTAAGTTATAAGACATGTGTATAACATGTGGTCATGGATATCTGGTATACTTATCTTATACTATCATGATATTGCACATATACACTCGCCATCCACTTTATTAGGAACATCAGTACACCTGATCATTTATGCAGTTATCCAATCATTCAATCATATGACAGCAGCACAATGCATGAAATCATGCAGATACAGGTCAAGAGCTTCAGTTAATGTTCACAGCAAATATCAGAATGGAGAAAAAAAGTGATCTCTGTGACTTTAACCATGGCATGGTTGTTGGTGCCAGATGGGCTGGTTTGAGTATTTCAGAAACTGCTGATGTCCTGGGACTTTCACACACAACAGTCTCTAGAGTTTACACAGAATGGTGTTAAAATTGAAAACCATCCTGTGAGCAGAGGGTCTGCAGGCTGAAACTCCTTGTTGATAACAGAGATAAGAGGAGAATGACCAGACTGGTCTAAGCTGACGGGAAGTTGTGACGGCGGGCGGACTGGCTCGGAGTGCGTGTGGCTCGGAGGCGGAGCGCTTTGATTCTTCACGTCTGGCAGCAGATCTCCGGCGCGGCACGAATCTACCCTCCTGGAGTAGCCGGTGGGATATAAAAGGAGCCCGCGGCAGTGCAGAGGGGGAGGTAAGGGACAAGGACAATTTTACTAATTTATGTCTGTCTGTTTCTTCTTTCAGAAGGCGATATCAGTGGGGAAGACGAGCCTTTTCTGCCGCCAGCCACCCCCGCACCGCTGTAAACGCTGCCGCCTTCAAACCTCCGACTCCTCAGAGCGCCGCTACCCCGAGATTGCCGTGCCAGCCTTCACCTTCACGTCCTTCACCTCACCCTGCACGCTTAAATTCCCCTCACGTTACTTCACTTCACTGTAAATAAAGAGCACTTCCCCCCCGACTTAAAGACTCTCTGTGTTGCATCGGTGTCTGGATCCTGTTTGTCACAGAAGTCTATAGTAACTCAAACACTCTTTACAACTGTGGTGAGCAGAAAAGCATCTCAGAATGCACAACACATCAAACCTTGAGGTGTGTGGGCTACAACAGCAGAATTTTAATGTTTCATGTGAACATAAACTGAAGCTCTTGACCTGTAGCTGCATGATTTTATGCCTTGTGCTGCCTTGTGAGTGTAGGTATACTGAGAGTTTGTTCACACAGCGGGTGTAACATTAGACATTAGACTGGTTTGTTTGAACCGTAGTTACATTTTCTTGCACATCCACATTGGTTGTTACAGTAATGATGCAGTGGTGCATACACTGAGTAGTGTGGGACAGGAAAAAGCTAGTTCGCTTGGTACCAACATGGAGATTTCACCATGGATTGTTCTTTCTGTTGTCTTGAATGTATATGTGACTAGAACTAAAGAAGATGGCTGTTGCAGCAGGCATGGTAGTCAGGCAAATCTGATATGGCAAAAAAAAAATAAAAAATTTCCCTATGCTAACGGAGCAACCCAGGGATGCTTATGCTTACCGCTGTTCTGAGATCAGTTCCTCAGCAGAGTCCAGCTGTTTGCTAAGCTTCTTCACTTGCTTGTAGTGACCAAAACATTCCTTATCATCTTGATCCAGCTTCAGGCACTCCCGGATCTCGCTAACCACCAGAGAGAGGGAGGGAAAAGATTAAATATGTAAATAAAGTGTTGAATAGAATCTTTCTACAGCAATGGCCCAAGATATATTTAGTATTCTAACACCAGAACAGTCAGTGATGCATGTAACACACGCCTTCTTTTAAGAATTCAATTTTTATTTGATCTGAATCCCTTTCAATGGTTATGCTGATGGGTGTGTACCTGAGTGACTCATGGTGTTCTCCCAGGTCATACAGCAGACGGCTGAGTTTGAGAAAAGCCGCACGGTTATCCGTTCTGAGCCGTGCCGCAGGCGTCAGGTCTAATATGGCTTTCCTTGGCTCCCCAATGCGGATGTAGCATTCTGCTCTTAGCTCCCGAGATTCTGGATCCCAAGGAGAGAGCTAAATCAAATGATGGATGACAGATAACGACAGAGGAGTTATTAGAAGCAAATTTTACATAACCCTAATTGACCTGAATGGATCAAATGACGGAATTTTGATCATTTTTTGGGTTCCCCGTTCTGAAACTCACCTCTATGACCCGCTCCAGCACCTGTATGGTGGTGGTATAATCGCCGCGGTGATGGGCCTTATGTGCCTCCTCCTGGAGCTGCTCCAGTTCTTCAACTCTGCGGAGCTGACTATGGGCCTCCTCCGTGCCTGGAGAGCGCTGCAACTGGAAAAAGACAGAACGGCTAAATGCTTAAAAAGATCTATAACACATATGAAGATACCACATTAACAGCATAATTGGTCATAGTGCTTGATCAGCCATTGTATGGTATGCCCTAAAGCATCTGAGGATTAAGGGCTTTGCTCAAGGATGCAACCACAGCTTACAACCTAATATGTATATGTATCTGTAAGAGAAATAATGAGGATAGGCTAATCATTCCATATCTCACCACTGCCTGGAAATCATCTCTGGCTTCTTGAGTGTTCCCCTGCTTCAGGAGAATATTTCCCCGCTGTATCCGAGCCTGAAAACATCCACACACACAAAATAAGTCTCAGCATGAATGGTGAAAAGACCTAAAAGAGATTGAGCTTCACCTAAACTTTCACATTTGTACAAAATATACATTTTTATTTTCATAATTTTCTCTTCATTTATAACAAAAGTCACCTAACAAACTTACAGCTAGAAAGTCTGGTTTAAGCTGAATGGCTCGGGTCAGATCTGGCAAGGCTGATTTGGATTTCCCCATGGCCAGAAACACGGCCGCACGTTTGTAGTAAGTCAGGTAGTTCTTTGAGTCACCCTCTGCATGTGGTTGACAGCAAGCAAAGAGAAAGAGACAATCAAACAGAAATAAAAATACAAAAAAAAACTAGAGCATATATTAAATCTGTCTTTGTTATAACAAAACATTCCCTCTGCATATTAAGGGGGAGACTGAAATTAAGATAAACCTTAATGCATAGTGCCAAAAACTTTTTTAGTTCTTCATTATCTTAACCAAATTGCTCACTAGCTTGGTAATGCAAATTATTTCAGCACTTTCTAAATGGAAGAAATGAAAGTGAAAATAAAGAGGAGAAAGATTCTTCTTTGCAGGACTGTAAGAATTTAGTATGACAGGTATGAAATGAATCTTATTTTTCTGAGGTTGCAATCTTCTTGGACTTCCAATGTTTGTATATATGTATTTATATGTGGACACTATATAGCCATAGCAAAAGTATGTGGACACCTGACCATCACCCCCATATGTTCCCCAAACTGTTGCCACCAAGTTGGAAACTCACAATTGTCTATAATGTCTCTGTATGCTGTAGCATTATGATTTCCTGTCACTGGAACTAAGAGACCCAAACCTGTTTTATCAGACCTGACCTCAACTCCACTGAACACCTTTGTTCTCCTCACCCAACATCAGTGTCTGACATCACTAATGCTCTTGTGGCTGAATGAGCACAAATCCCCACAGCCACACTCCAAAATCTAGTGGAAAGCCGTCGCAGAATTAGTTATTGTAAGAGCAAAGGGGCACTAAATATGGATTGGGATGTTCAAAAAGCACATATGGGTGCGATAGTTAGGTGTCCGCAACTTTTAGCCGTATAGTGTACATGCGTGTAAATGTGCCTCACCAACTGCTGAGTGGTAATGGGAGAGCGCCTCTGCCAGTTGCCCTGCAGCCAGAAGCTTGCGTCCCATCTCCAGGTGCTGCTCGATTTCTACATGGGTGGCACCTAACACACCTGAAACGCAAGTGAAAGTCACTAGTAGTGCTTATTGAGATATTTACCCAGCAATTACAGACAACCATTCATTTCCAATGATCAAGAAATTTCCCCAGACATACGCTTCAAATACTAACAGTCATTGTGCAACATAGTAGGCAAAAAGTATTTGCCTATACAAACTATGTAAAACCACTACTACTATTATATAGCACAGATAAAAGTGCTGATATACACCGCTCAGTCGTAACATTAAAACCACCTGCCTAATATTGTGTAGGTTCCCCTTGTGCCTCCAAAAAAGCTCTGACCCGTCGAGATATGAACCCCACAAGACCTCTGAAGGTGTGCTGTGGTATCTGGCACCAAGACGTTAGCAGCAGACCTTTAAGTCCTGTACATTGCGAGGTGGGGCCTCCATGGTTCGGACTTGTTGTCCAGCACATGCCACGGATGTTCGATCGGATTGAGATCTGGGGAATTTGGACTGCAAGTCAACACCGTGAACTCTTTGTCTTGTTCCTCATGCCACTCCTGAACAATTTTTGCAGTGTGGCAGGGCGCATTATTCTGCTGAAAGAAGCCGCTGCCATTAGCGAATACCGATGCCATGAAGGCACCTTTCTATCATAGTCAGCATTAACTTTTTCAGCAATTTGTGCTACAATAGCTCTTCTGGGGGACTGGATCAGACGGGCTAGCCTTCACTCCCCACGCGCATCAGCAAGACTTGGGCACCCATGACCCTGTCACCAGTTCACTGGTTGTCCTTCCTTGGGCCACTTTGTCAGGTACTAACCACTGCATACTGAGAACACTTCAGAACACCTGCTGCTTTAGAGATGCTCCGACCCAGTCATCTAGCCATCACAATTTGGCCCTTGACTTTCGACTTTGAGAACTGACTGTTCACTTGCTGCTAATATATCCCACCCCTTGACAGGTGCCATTGTAATGAGATAATCAATGTTATTCACGTCACCTGTCAGTGGTTTTAATGTTATGGCTGATTGGTGTACTGTATTCGGAACACATTATTCATGAGGTTAAAATACTACCACAAAGCACTAGTCACAGTGACTCGTGACAGTAACAAATAATTTTTTACGTATCCGACAGGTTTTCCCCAGACGACTGTTTGTGTCCAAAGCTTAGTAAATATTACGCTAGTATTATTACATACAGTGTATGCGATTTTGGACAGAGCCACAGTCTACGCTTATTTAGATTTCTGGAAGAACATAAACACATATCACATTGCTCAAAACACGCTATACTTAGAATGAATTAATCTAATAAATGAGTTATTGTCAGCACAGTAACGACTCTTACCGTCCAGCTGCAGGTCCAGGACGACACAGACTAGTGATATTGAGGACAGGAGGCTACTTAAACCTCTCCGGCGTCCCGACTCCATCGTTTTAAATCGTCACACCTCCTTAATTAAATTTATTTTTTTAAATATAATTTCCGACAACTAATCCAAAAAATTTATCAGACGTAAAATCAACTTTTAATGAAAATATCGCCAAAAGATAATCTTTACAGGTAAACATCAACTTCCCGATATGATGTTTCACGTGTCCGACTGACAAATGCTTCCGACTGCCTTATCAGACCGCAGAAATAAAGTTCCTATAAAGCTCTGTTTATAACCTCCTACTCCGCGCTATAAAGCTGGATTGTCATTTCACATTGTACGACAGTTGAGCTGAGAGGCCGTTGTAATGCCTATTACGAACAGCTGTCAACTTTATGCTTTCGAAACTCCCTTCCAGGTCTTGGGCGTAGAATTCAAATCGGCCTACATGTCAGCGTGGTGAGTGGCTGGCCGGGACGAGAGCACGTCTGTGTTTGCGCTGTTGTTTCCCCTCCAACGTGGTCGCGTCCCATTGGCTAAATGTTTTAACACACGCGTACGGCACGCCCATTTCCATATATGGCTATCCACCATATCGGTATTCATCCTGATGAGACGTTTATTCCTGGCTCTACCCACCTTGCCAAAAATATTAACAGTGATATTTTTGCCAGCTAAGTGTAGAGCAACTGTCCTCCTCCTCACACCCCCACCCCTTTTCTTAGTAAAAGTATTCTGTAATACAAGACATTGTTTTTCATTTATTTCACACTTGTAGCTGTACAGACATAAACACTCAGAATGCAATACGAATTTTTGACCTTCATTCATGTGAATGTGCCAGGTAATTATAAATATCACAAACAATTCAATCAAGATTCTTCATCTATATTGTGAACAACTATTCTTTTACAAAATCACATAAAAAAGCATCAATATTCCTGTACATTGTAAATATGAATGTGTAATTTTAAATATTACAAAATCCGTATAAAAGTAGCATAATTTCAAGGTATTTCTGTATAACAGATTTTAAAATATGTGGGTTTAAAAATAACTCAGGTATCCTTTTATTCTATTCAAGCTGAGTTGCTTCAAGTACTGGCACAAACTCGGCACAGCTTCACAATTTGAGTCTAACATATATATATATATATATATATATATATATATATATATATATATATATATATATATATATATATAATGCTTCCAAGTCTACATATTTACATATTTGCACTCTGAACAAATGAACATGAACAAGCGGTGGGTCTTTATCATTTTTCATATTGAATTGACCTGTACTGGTCTGGTTGGCTGTTTGATCATTTATCAGACGTATGCATTCTTGTCATAAGTGCTTGGAGCATCTCTCCTTGATGCTCCTCCTGTAGAGTATATGGTTGCTCTGGATGGTTGATATGTATATGCACTGTAAAAAGAAATAAAAGAATGAGATTTCATGTACAAAAATATGTACATGTGAATGTGTGTGTGTGTGTGTGTGTTACTCACGGCTTTTCATCTGTGTTAGTTTTGCAGGAAAACACTAGACACACTCCAGCACAGATGGCAAGAGTCCCAGAGCACCATCCAATGTACAATCCCTCTCCTAACTCATACCTTCAGCCGACAAACACAACAGTAAAACAATAAACAACCTGAATACAACTAACACCCTGCACCTACCCCCATACAGTGTGGTCCAAACATCTAAAGACTACTTGTCAAAATGCTTCTATTTTGCATTCTTTTCTAATTTAATTAAAAAAATAAATAAATAAATAAATTACAGATTATCTTATCATCAACACCTTGAGTGAAAAGTAGAATCTTTACATGAACTTCAGAATTTCTCAGTATATGGTATATCTCTCTAATGTGCTTTAATGACATTGTGCACGCAAGCTGGTATGGGCTCCACAAGTTTCTGTAAAAATTGACAATCCATGTTAAATAAAATCCATCGGAGTGTTGTCTGAACATGTGCTACACTGGAAGGGACATCTGATCTTTTGTACAAAGGAGTTAACATTCAATATCACAAATTTGCTTACATTTAAATAGGGACTTAGAGCAGAATCTTGAATATTGAATAACTAATATTTTGAATATTACCTTTCTTTCTTTTAAATTTTTTGAAGTTCATAGTTTTAAATGAAAAAAAAAATATCCCAGATTTTCAATGTGGTCTCAGACTTTTGGACCCCTACTCTAATAGTGTGAGTGTGTGTGTGTGTGTGTGTGTGTGTGTGTGTGTGCACGCTGTTCCACCCAGGTGACTCCAGATGGCAGCATCCCCTCACTACAGAAACCATAACTCACTTTGTGCCTGGGTAAATTGGATTGAAGAACTCCTGGGTGATGTTGAACGCATACCAGGACACAGATATCATTGTGCACAAGCCTTTGGTGAAAAGATAAACAAATAGAACAGCAACATTATCTTGAGTTAATTATGCAATGTTTACCACATTCCTTTCCCTTGCCATATTTCTTGTAATATGTCTACATTACATGTAATCACTGCATTTAGGCTTTTTACCCTGTAAGATGAAGAAGACACCTCCGGTTCCAGCAAGCTTGCCTTTGAGAGATGGGCTGTCTTCAGCTGCTTTGCAGCACTGCATGCCTATGAGTGTGGCAACCAGGGCGAATGTGCCAAGAACCACAGAGGCGATCATAAGAGCCCTCGATGCCTGAAGATAACCTGCATGGACATATGAGTATAGACATGCATCTTCTTCAATGGGCTATTCAACATTTTGACAAGATACAAATCCTAACCCTAACTCTGACCTTTCTTATAATGTCTTATATGTCTTATAATTGCACATTCATAAATGACTTAACTTGTAAATGTGCAGTTATAAGACCATATTCAGGATTTCAGGATCTGAAAAGTCTGGAATTGAAAGGAATATAAAGGAGACCTGAAATGTAATGGAATTTAGAAACAATTTTGAAAAAAAAAGCACAGGTAATTCATGCATGCAGTTAATGAACTTTTATAATTATTAAAACAAACAAACAAACAAAAACCTGAAGTCTTAAAAAGACTGATTGTTTTTCATGGAAATGGCAAGTATGAGCTGCAGATTCCACTTTACACATAAGGCACATAAGGATAGTAAAAATAAGCCTATATCTATACAGTATATATAATGTAGTATATATATATATATATATATATATATATATATAATTTCTATA
>CM075006.1:13116977-13182338 GCA_037576675.1 Pangasius sanitwongsei | reverse complement strand
ATATAATTTCTATATATATATTACAGTATATATCTATAACATATTATATATATTTTACTGTATATATATATATTACTGTATATATCTAGAACATTTTTTAAGCTTTTATCGTACAAATTATAGGCTTATTATAAGGCTAATTATAAGACTGAAAAAAATTTCCAAGAAAGAAAAACAAAGTGATTTCTGTAATATAACAAAAGGACAAAAGGAAACAGACAGAAACAAACGGGGAGGTCTAAAGTGGTAATGTGGTGGTGACACACTGTACAGGTATGGGCTTACCGGAGAGAGCGAGCAGGGAGGGGAACTCGTGGCAGTTGTGCACTCCGGTCGAGTCAGTAGCGCACGACATCCACAGGTTCTCATACAGAGTGGAGGTGGTGATGACGTTCCCGTCCACAGTGGAGGTCTTCCAGTAGCGGTTCGGTATCGCGACCCCCACCATAACCCAGCCCAAAAACCCCAGCAACAGGGCCACCACTTCAACAATGGGATCCATTAGCTGTTTTCTGAGTGCGCCAAATGGGGCAGTATTTGCAGCTGTATATACTCTACTCCACAATCCTGTCTCCTTGTCCTTCACTTTTCACTGTGTCAGTGTGAACATGTCCTGTTAGCGCTGATCCCGAGAGGAGCGAAGGCACACCTGTGAGAAAACTCTCACCAAGATGCTGAGTATAAAGCAAGCAGATCAATGATTTATGAGGCTGATTTGCCCTCCCCTTCTCTCTCTCTCTCTCTCTCTCTCTCTCTCTCTCTCTCTCTCTCTCTCTGTGCATGCTCTTCTCCTTCAGTTTACACCCTGAAACTCAACAGCTGGTTATCGAGAGACCAGGCAGCACCAAAGTCCAACGTTCGGCCTAGTGTCCTTGATGGCATGGAGGTTTGATTGTCTGGGAAACTTAAAGCTGTTTTTCAGGGGCATCATGTAGCCTACACTCTTAGGATAAAAACTAAACTATACCTTTCTCTGAGGTGGAATCTTTAATGGTGCATTGTTTGCACCTTTATAGAGATCCGTATCTTTCACCTGGAGATGTGGAAACAGTGTACCCTTTAAAATGATCTGAGATACATAAATGGACCGTAATTAGTTTTTCCTAGTAAAGCTATAAATGTACACTACACATACACATGTCTATGTAAGAGATAATTCTAAAGATACCAAAGGTGCACCACCACTGCTAGAGTGAAAGGTACAGTTTAAGACCCCCTTTTCCCCAGAGTGTGTTTGGAAGGGTGTAAGAAATGTTAAACTTCATGATCAGTTCTAATGAAGCTACACATTTAATATTAGGCTACATTTAAATTGACTTACTTGACAGTCACTTTTGTCCAAAAGGACTTCAGACAGGATACAATCCTGAGGGTTAAGGGTCTTGATTAAGCGGCACTCTGCCAGTCCTGGGATTTAATCTCACAATCTTCTGAGTATAGCTCAGAGCTTTAACCACTGCAAAGCTACCACTGTGTTTTACATTATATGAGGTAAGAAGACATGTGGAATGTGCAGGGGCTAATTATCCTGAAAGACAATCCTCCAGCAATTAAATCACAGCAAACATGTCTTTTTTAAGATTCTTTATTAGAAAAGTGAACAAAAGATCATCAAGATAACAGATAACCTCTGTGTCGGAAAATGATTATATTTCAGTTTACATCAGAGAAGAAATTTTGGACCACTGTGTCAGCTGTTTTTTTTTGCCAACAATAATTTTGCTAGCTGTGATGATCCACTTCCTGCCAGCAAACGTCATTGTCCAGGGGTTAGACATCAGCAGATCTACAAGTTAAAGACTGTAAGTTAACACCGTGGTTAAAGCTGGTGTAAGTGTTTTGTAGGTTTCTTGTTATTTCCTTCTAATTTCTTATTTCTTTTGTCACTTTTAAAGCTACTGGTACATTTTGGGTGGCTTTGCATTTGTGATTGCAATAAGACATAGTCTCACAGCCACGCTCCAAAATCTAGTGGAAAGCCTTCTCAGAAGAGTGGAGGTCATTATAACAGCAAAGGGGGACTAAATCTGGAATGGGCTGTGCAAAATACTTTTGATCATAGTGTATCATTCCCCTCATTTAACACATCTTATTCAACTCATCAGCTACCCAACAAGTGTTGAAGTGTTGCATTTGGTACACAAATAAGTATGTGGTTGATCTACTGAAAGACCTGAGTTTGACACTCTTGATATAGAGACATTCAAATCACACACGTGTCCCCAATTTTGCTATAATGTTTGGTATTTCTCCCATTTTAGTAGAATTTTGTAAATGTTTTCTGTTCTTTACCATGGTATTAATGTGTAAACCTATTAATGGAGCCTGTGCAGCACCATAGTTGAGCTGTAATGAAGGAAAAACAATGACAGGTTGGGAATATTTTATTTATCATCTAATAGAAATGTAAGGAGTGAAAACATTATCCTGGAACATCTGGAAAGTGTCACATAAAGCAGGGTTTTTTTGGCTTATGATATTGTTGTAGTTTTAATGTGTAGAAAAATACATTGTGTTTTTTTTGGTGTGCTGGTGAGCTGTTTAGCTGAAAAATAATTTTAAATGAACAAATCGTTTAAAAATCACACACCACCAGTTAGAACACACCCACTTTCCTTTTGCCTTAAGGCTGTCAATGATTGATGCCTTCTTTGTTTAATTAGGTTTTAAATTCAATATTACACTAGATTTTTGCACTTTGGACATGATATGTGCATCTGCACCAGTAACTCCTTCAAACTGGCTTCTACATAACTTAGGCAGGAATCTTCTCGAACATCTCTGTGTTCCTTGCATTCCATTAGAAGTTAAAAAACAACCCAGAAGCTTTTGCTGAACATTGGGGGATTGTGACCTTAGTTGAAGGGAACAATTTTCTATGGATACTTGGAGACAATCCTGGTTCTTGGCTATAATGTTTAGCAGGTGTAATATGGGTAATTTTTGTAAATATTACAGTGTCCAGGATGAACATAATCACCCGTTGCTTTTGACACACTTGTATATGACCTGAAAAAATCTAATCAATTAAAAATTGATATTTAATCAAAATGACACATATAAGTTAACTTAATCACCTTTGGGTTTTTCAGTAACCCTTGAGAACCCTGCTATAGGCTTTTCGTTTTCTTTCAATTTCTTTTTATAACAGATTTTCTTTAAAGCTAAATTATTTCATCAACTTAGGCTGGTCAACTACTGCACAACTCTGACAATAAGCTGGAACGATGTGTATTAGATTGTGGCATTAGATTTCTTTCTAATCATTTAATACATGGCCAAACACACTGAAACCATCACTGACCTAGGATCAGTGTTTAGACATCCCACTTGCAGTGCTAAGCTAATATCCTTTAAAGACAGCCTGGTGTAAGAACAGCATTTGTGCTGTCTTGCCTGGTATTGATGTGGAATTAACTTTGCTGCGTTATAAAGGTCAAGTTTATGGCTGTCAAGTTTACAAGGGTTTGGTTTTTATTGCTGTTTGAGCACAATGTGGTTTTTCACACTACAGATATTCTATAAAATGTTATATACTGACTTGTGTAGTGTTTCAGACATATAAAACAGTTTGTTTGGCAGTTTCTCCAGGTTATTGTTCTGTAAAGTAAAAATCATGAGAAGACGTTTAATTACTAAAGATAACAGTAGGGCAAATGTTTTAAACACTGACTTCACAAAGGGTGACGTTTTCACTGTCCCTTTCAGGAACCCCTGCGACTACAGGATGTATCTGAATAAATTTTAACCAAATCCAGCCTGTCTGAATGCTTCTGTGGGCGTGTGTTGCGTGCTCTGAAAGATGTGAAGCAACAGGTACATACAAAGTGCATTATAAGATAACAATGTTAAAGAAACATTGATCTATGAATAAACTTTTAAGATTTAAAGTCCAAAGTGGTTTAATTGTGTCGTTATAAATGAGTCTGTATAAATGTAGATTAAACTGAGTTCGTCTTGAGTAAGAAGAGCGCTCAATATCTTGAAACAAACTTGCTTTCCAGGCACCTAGTCATCATTCACTTTTACTTCGGTTAATTTTTAACAACAATGTGGAACATAAAGAACATTACTGATGGCAGCTATAATCTATCCTGTTGTAAAAACCAGTGATGGAAAGGTGGGATGATCAACGATGTGAGAACAGCCCACAGCGCTGTTCACAGGACTGTTGACCACGAGACAAGGTTGTGTGCGCAAACCCAATAAGCAATTTGTTTCTCTCAAGGCCCAACTACTGTTTTGACCGAGTCTTTCAGGGCAGATTAAAAAGGTTAACAGCACATTACAGTTGTAAAACCACACGATGGCATCATGTACAGATGGGTATATTTTCCTTCAACTCATACACTCTTTAATTGCATGGATCCTGATAAAATTAGTTCCCTTTCTAGGTGCCTCAGTGAAACTGGGCACTATTGATTAGCATGAAAACCATGTGCACACAGACTCAGATTACACACACACACACACACACACACACACACACACACACATATGCAACAGTAACGATACAGTACACACATGTGACAGCAAATCGCACATATAAAGATACTTGGAAAGCAACAGAGGTTTCTGTGATTACGAGGAGACTTAGTTGGACTTCGGTCATATCACACTATACTATTAAGACAACCTTGGCACTTCGATTTAAAAACAAAGAGACAGCTGCATGGAAACAGATTTATGTATTGCACATACATTATGCAAAATTCATAAATATGAACTTAAGGTGTTACAGTGTAATAACTCCAGTTATAATTAGAACCTGCTAACAATTTACACTGCCATTATACTTTTGTGTTTTAAACACGTGTGAAAGGAAATACTTATTATGTAGATATTTCACTCAAAGATTTTAATACACATGCACAAAAAAGATAAAATATGAGGCTATTTTGTAAAAGTGATGCTGTGATTATTTTATGCAAGTTAAAAAAAGCAGGAAAAAAAAAACAACAGAAAAGAAAACATCATAAGATACATTAGGCAGTCCACATCCTGGTGTTTAATGATGATAAGCCAAACGTCGTGTTTATTTAATCAATCTTGTTCTTTCAGAGCTTTAAAACCTCACTTCTTTGTTAGGATTTTCCGGATTTGGCCACAGCCAATCCAATCAATCCCGCTAATCCTGCCACGCCCAAGCCGATGCCTCCAACAATAGCCATGCCAACCAGGCCATCTGAGAAAAAGAGGACGAAAACTCTACTGTAACACTTGCAAGTGGTGAAAATCAGCCAATCATTTACTTATCCTGAATCAGTGGGGATTTTTATAATAAAAGAGAGTGTGAAGAAACTCATCACTCCACACCTAACACTCCCTTTGTATAGTGACTGACTGTAGACTTTTACTACTTTTACACCACACAAAGACACACACACGAATGCACGCATGCATGCGCAAACACACACACACACACACGTTTTACTATTATATTACTCTGGCTAAATACTGCTATCCCTACACCTAACCTTAAACCTAACCTTAATCTTAAATCTCAATGTTTTGGCTATTTTATATTCCAAATAAGAGCTGTATTGTTTGTTAAAAATGTGAGGACCAGGCAAATCCCCACAATCTCCAAATTCTCCTCATGAATTAATATCTTTATGATAGTATTTGGTTCCACAAATGTTTAAAATGTACCCCCACCCACCCAAAACCACCCACAAACACTCACCCCCACACACGCACACACACACATACCTTTCTTTAGTGCCTGATTGATGAGCTTTTCCAACTCAATGGCCTGCTTATTTCCAGGTTCATTCTTAAGCAGAATGTGAATGTACTTTAGAGCTTTCTCATATTCCTGAGAAAAATAGAGAAAGAAGCCACAGATAAGAACATGTTTAAAAAAAAATAAACAAATAAATAATAAAAAAAAGACATTAATTTGCACATTGTTCATAATAATAACAAGACTCTCAGGCAGTGCTGCAGGAATACAACCTGTTCACTGATAGCAATTCTCTTTGGAAAATGAGCAATATTTAACAACAAAATAAGTCACAAACTATTATATATTATAATACACACAAACTCATTCATAATAAAGCAGAAATAACAGTCAAGTCCTTGTCCTTACCTTAAGTCTGTAGTTTGCAACAGCCAGATAAAACAGAAAGTCCCTCTGGTCATCCTTTGTGCTCTTCTGTACAAGCTCTGTAACAGTCAAATAATTCGTACAGTGATGATGATGATGGAGATGCTTTATAACACACAGTTAGCTGAAGTCTGGCCCACAAGATGAAAATGTCATATTGTGTTATAAAATGTCATATCAAGTAACATGATATGACATTTTATGACACAATATGACATTTTCATGGTACCTGAAAACACTTATACATTTGTACTTTACAAAATATGTATACTGGTATTATATATCTATATCTATATATCTATATATATCTATATCTATCTATCTATCTATCTATCTATCTATCTCTCTCTCTCTCTCTCTAATATATATATATATATATATATATACACACACACACACACACACACACACACACACATGTAGGTTTACTAATAAACTGAAAAAAAGAGGGAAAACAAAAAGCATTTAACTATCAAAACAATTTAACACTTAGAAAAATTATAACACTTATAAAATACCGATGATACCAACAATAGCTCACACAATTTGTCACAATATCGATATTATATTGTCATATTGGCTAGTCCTAGTAACAACTACGTTATATAGTCCAACAGGATAATGTTATTTATAAGCAATAACATATTCTAAATGGACTTACCCTCTAATAGCTGAATCCCTTTCTTTATGTCGTTCGTATATTTACTTCTGATTAAACACCATGCATACTCAAATTTCGTGTCTTTGGACACAGCCCCTTTCGCCAGTTCCAAGCTGTATTTTTTCTCAAACCTCTGTCAAAAACAAAACAAAAAAAAAACAAAAAACACCAACACAAGAAACAACAAAAAGTTATAATAGCTGCTGTATATCTGCTGTCGAGATCACAAACGTGATAATGTAAATCAGAGCTGTAAAAGCTATTTAACTGCTTTGTCACTGATATTTGTCAGTTAGCTTCCTGTTTTAAAAAGTATTGTTTTTCCATACGCTATTCAACTTATCTAGAGAAACAAAAAGCAAAAGCTGCTTGGCACAGTTATAAAATCATAAAGGTCAAACTATAAAATGGTGTGGATTGTCAGAATAACCTAATTTCAGTCCATGATCTAGATGTTCCACTTTAGTAATTAGTTTAATGTGACAGGAAATATATCTAGCTTTCTACTGATATATTTTGTGATGTTCGATGGGTAATTTTACTCTTAACAGTGAATGTACCATATGTAAGCCAGACTTAATGCAAGCACTTTGGGGGGTCAAAGGTTAAGTGGTCTGATTCCTTTGTCACATGTGACATTTGTGTCTAATGGTAAATGTATTGGATGAAAATAAAGCGTAGTTTATTAAAGTCCAAAAGACATCAGGCTTTTAAAAATGAACTGACTAAAGGCTTTGAGTCATTTCAGTGTGACTTTAAAAAAAACCAAAAAAAAAAACCTGTAGATATGGTTGAGCAACACTATATTTAATCTGGTTACTGAAATCAGAACATTGGTAAAATCATTTGACTGATCCAAGTAACACATATCTCTCTATATGAACACAGAAAACATTATCATGCAGTAAATTTAAGCAGTGTGACCAAGATGACAGATGGTTAATAGAAGCACACAACAGTAAAGTTTTCATAACTTTTAAACAGACTGCCATAGCTAAAACAGTGTTAAAAATTCACAACCATACAACAGAGAACATCTGTAGTTTCAACACTTTGTAGTTCTCAGTGACATTTAACATCGTTTAATGTTAATCAAGAAAAAAATAGACCACCTTTACCACTGCGACAAAATGTTTTTGTTTTTTTCCAAGAGCACATGTAGGTCATTGCAGACAAATTTGTTTTCATTTCAGTGGGTTAAAGACATAAAATTGTGTGAATGAGTACTGGAAATGATAATAGCCCTTTAACTACTGCATGTAGAAAGATAATACGACTTACCTTGAACTTTTAAACACTTCTTCTAACAACAGTGAGCATAATTTACCTGTAACTGATAATTAGCAATTACAGTTTCTCATGCTTATGCTATTACAAATGCACTTACACGAACTGTAGAAGTGAAATCACCCACATAATATGTCCATTAATACACTCTTTGCTATGTCAGTTACACACACTCAGTGAAATCACACACTCTCACACACTCACTTTTCTGCTCACATGTATAAAATGCTGATACAAGAAAAGAATCTTGAACAGTCATCACCACAATCACTAAAGACATCTGTTTTGAGTAAACCACTTTAAATGGCACTTTAGAAACTAATAGCAATAAACTATAAACTACAGTTTTCTTTGTCTGTTCTGAAATAAATGGTTATTAAGATATAAACAGCTTTTCCTAGCTCCAATACCGTACATGTAAGGGGCAAAACAAAGGATAAAAATTTCAGTAACAAATGAAGCACATTTACAGGCAATTCTTGTAGCTTATCATAGAGATGGTTTTCCTTCTGTAGCTAATATTAGAAAATTTTCATTAGCACAGATATAAAAACATAACTGTCAACAACCAGATCATAGAGAGACATTGCACAGTTTGTGTGCAAACTTCTCCAAAGCTCAAAGTAAATAGCACAATTAACCTGATGTTTACACACACACTGGATATGAAACTATATAAATAACACTTTCCATATAAATGTTGCTGTAAATGCAGAATTTTATTATTATCCACTTATCCTCTTATCCTACACAGGGCTGCAGGGAGCCTATCCCAGGTGACTCCGGACACGAGGCAGGGGGGACACCCTGGACAGGGTGCCAACCCAACACAGGGCACAATCGCACACTCACACACCCATTCACACGCTACGGACAATTTGGAGAGGCCAATCATCCTACAATGCATGTCTTTGGACTAGGGGAGGAAGCCGGAGTTCCTGGACGAAACCCCTGAGTAGAGCATGTAAGCTCTACGCACACAGGGTGGAGGTGGGATTCGAACCCCCAACCCTGGAGGTGCGAGGCAAGAAGCGTACTTACCCCCAAGCCACCATTACCACCCCCCACCACCCCCTTTTTTTTATTACAAGCAGAAAAACAGGTCAGAATACGTCTAACTGAGGAAGCAAAGGCAGTGTACTGATGGACACTTCTTGTGGGATCTCACAGAGCTGATTTTACCTTTTCAGATTAGCTATACTCACTGAGATCAGAATAAGTACTCAAAACTATACTTATAATCAATCTAAAGCTATTGAAGTGATTGAAGCTATATCTACTGTTAATGAGAAAAATATTTTTAATGAATTTATCTCACTTAGAAGACAATAAACGTGTGTGTGTAGTGGCGTAGGTGTGCTCTTGGAGGAAGTGTGTTAGATGGTTAAGGTGGACTAGGCTTTTGGGTATTAACACAAACATAGTTTTGTATTTTAAATATCACAAAGACAAAACAGAAAGTTGGTGTTCATCATTTTCTGCTGTTGGGAATATGTAACCCTGCACTGGCCACGACAGTCCGTTCAAAAGTAAGTGACAAATGAAAGACAAAAACCAAAAATAAATCTTACTTTAACACAGATGTATTGTTTTCTAAGATAAAAAGAGCTAAAATAAATAATGACTGGGTTTGATTGGCGTTGACATCAACACATGACTTCCACTTAAATTCACTGAAGAGAAATCTCTTCTAATTTAGTGTTTATTTAACTACATATTTTGAAAATAATTCAGTAAAATACTGTGAAAATAAATCGTCATTATAAGTGTTACGCCATTAATGATGATGTAATCTAGCTAGCTAGCTGGCTAATAAAGTGTCGCAGCAATTCATGTATTTTCTGCTTTCCAGAGGGAAAACCCAAACACCGTGATAGAGCTGCTAGAAGATTACAATATCAGATATCATCTAAAACATTTCCTAAATAAATAATTACCTTTAAATCTTCTGGAGCTACGACATCTTCCACCACCGCTTCCATGTTGCCGGAAGTTCTGAGCAACTAACAAATTAAAAGTCACTGAGAAAGCTGCATTATTGCAACAATTTTATGTTTACATTTGACTGAGAGATCATCACAAACCCGGCGATAAGCACACAGACAATACCGTTTATATTTAAATTTCTCTGAAATATCATCATAAATCTGAAAAAAAGCACACAGTGAAAAGAATGTTGTATTTACATTACATCGTCATAAATCTGGGGGAAAATATTAATGAGTCACCAGCCGATACTGCACACAAACATGTCTGCATTTAAAAAAAAAAAAGACTGTAAATGCTTTCAATAATAATAATTATTAGCACACATTATATTTTAATATAAAGATTAGTTTTTGCACAATAATAATAATAATAATAATAATAATAATAATAATAATAATAATAATATTGTGTAAAAACTTATCTTTATATTAAAATATAATGTGTGCCAATACACATATTTACTTCTTAACTTTTTATTAGTAATATTTAAAAAAAACCCAAAATATTCAAAACAGCGAAAAGATTTTTAATTGAACTCGGGATCAAAGACGTCACACCTTACGTCACTAACCAGGAACTAACTGTCACAAATCCAAACACTAGCCTCACGTATGAGGCAGACAAAACAGATTCACTTTTGTTGCTTGCACAGTATATTGCCTTAAACATTTTGTAATGGCTAGGAAGACTAAGAAAGAGGAATACTACCGTTTCTTCACCGTTACAGAGCCACGCACACACGAGAAAGGACACACGGAATATAAAATAACAGCAAGGGTTAGTAGCACGTAGGCTAGTTAGCTACAGACTCTCCCTCAGCCTGATGTGTGCTGGGTCTCGCCTCACTCACTCACACACACACACACACACACACAAATGTTCTGCTTGATTTCAAGTGTGTTTTACCTGTTTCACTTGGCAAATTTATCTGGCTTCTTTGATCATGACTAGAATATTGAATCATCATATATTTGCTGATCGTGGAAACACAATAAAGAAATCCAGTCCACTATAATAGACAGTGTGTCAGTAATAGTCTCTTTTTTTGGCTGGGTGCCTCAGTGAAACTCGAGTCACAAGGCATGAGAGACAATCCTTGTGATTGGCCTTGGCCTTGTTGCTCACTGGGCCAGATCTGAAGTGCCTACCTCCTGTCATAGCCATATGTTTAGATTAGATAAGATTAGATGAGATTTATTATGAAGATCTTGAATGTACTTTGTCCTCATGTACAAGTTGTTTTGGACAGACCAAAGGTTTTTTCGAAACAATATGAACAACTGTAGTTGAATGAAATATACATCAACCACACATAACTACTAATAATAAATAAATGTACAGTTATACAAGTGGAGTAATAATCAGCTTATCTCTCGTGCTTCGTTTCTGCAGTAATGTATAAATACTAAACCACCCCTCCGCTTTTCCAACAGTTTGTATCAAAGAAGAGACCAGAGGATGTGAAAGAAGTGAGTAATGATTCTGTTTACTTATCAGGGAAATAAATTCTAACCAGTGATATTTGTTGGGCAATTATTTTATTAGTGTGGCTAATACCAGCGGACGTAAGCAATGCTGATAATGATTTGACTCAGTATTGCTTTAAACAGGGAGCCTACATACATAAATGAGTGGTAATAACATCCACAAAAAGACTGGGTTGTGAACTGAAATATAACACCGAGATATGGAATTGAATGTTTAATGTAAATTGAAGTTGATTATATAAAGAATCACAGTCACTGGGTGGCATAAACCATAGGATCGTTCTGGACAGTAGGAGTTTGATTAAAAGAGCCCTGTTAAAAGGATTTTGTGGTTTTCTTTGGCAGGTAGTGGTATGGAGAAGGTACACTGAGTTGAAGAAGCTGCATGGAGAGCTGGCTTACACTCATAGGAACCTGTTCCGAAGACAGGAAGAGTTTCCCCCCTTTCCCCGAGCACAGCTCTTTGGTAAGATTAAAAGTACAATTTATTTGGCAAAGTTCCCCACACATTTTGGCAGCTGTCAGTAAAATATCCTTGGATATTCTCTGTAAATGAGAGGAGGAAAATGCATAGTGTGGATCTTCCAACCACTAAGGACAAGAACGCATCTGTACTTGCCTGTTAATTGAGAAAGCTCTGCCATTTGCTCTGATATTCAAATGTTCTTCAGTCTTTCCTGCGTACTGTGGGTGTGACTTTGGAGGGAACAGCTGAAGGGATGGGCTGTATTTGTTTGAATTTTGAGTTTCAAAAGAGCTAACTTCATTTTAGGGAAGTATTCAGGTGAAGGTACTGCTGTAGTCCAATATAACATGGCAAAGTCCAACTTAGAATGAGAAACAGAGACAAACACACACTCATTTTTCTCTTCTGTTTTTCCATTGACATAATTATTAGTGTAGCTAAGTAATCCTGAGCCTAGCATTAACCTCAATAAACCATAAGGAGATATTTTGGCTCTTTTCATTTTTTTTTTCCAAATAAAAGCTGTAAAACTGTGTTTTTACGGCGTTTATTTGGAAAAAATTAAAATCTTTTTCTCTCCTTGTCTCTCTTAGGTCGGTTTGATGAGGCTGTGATTGAGGAGAGGAGGAAGGCAGCAGAAGCCATGCTGCTCTTCACTACCAACATTCCTGCATTGTACAACAGTCCTCAGCTCAAAGAATTCTTCAGGGTCAGACACACACATCCTCATACATATGCAGTTATGCACATGCACTTGCCTATTCACCTATACACACACATACTTCTTTAAAGATAGTCATTGCACCATTTATGTATTAGTATATACAGTCAGGTTCGTAAGTATTTGGACAGCGACACAATTTTCGTAATTTTGCCTCTGTACAACACCACAATGAGTTTGAAATGAAGCAATCAAGATGTCATTGAAGTGTAGACGTTCAGCTTTAATTCAGGGGGGGGTTTAACAAAAATATTGCATTAACCGTTTAGGAATTACAGCCATTTTTCACATAGTCCCTCCATTTCCACAAGCTCAAAAGTAATTGGACAAACAGACATAACCATAAATGTTAGGATTATTTTAATACTTGGATGCAAAGCCTTTGCAGTCAATGACTGCCTGAAGTCTGGAACACATGGACATCACCAAATGCTGAGTTTCCTCCCTTGAGATGCTTTGCCAACCCTTTACTGCAGCCGCCTTCAGTTGCTGCTTGTTTGTGGGTCTTTCTGCATTCAGTTTTGTCTTCAGTAAGTGAAAAGCATGCTCAGTTGGGTTGAAGTCAGGTGACTGACTCTCCCATTCCTAAATGAATAAGGCAATAGTTTTATTAAACCCCTTGAATTAAAGCTGAAAGTCTACATTTCAATCACATATTTATTTCAAATCCAGAGGCAAAATTAAAAAATTGTGTCACTGTCCAAATTCTTATGGACCTGGCCGTATATATATGTGTGTGTCCATCAATACATTACTGTGAATAAGCAGACATTCACATCAGCTTCTTGATAAATAATGATAATGATGTCATTCTTCCATTTTGTTGTCTTATTCCCTTAGGGAGGAGAGGTGAGAAGACCATTGGACCCATCCATCTCTTCTTCTACATCTCTACCCCCCCCTCTCATCCCTTTACCTAAGGGGCTCACTGGACTGGGAGCTGAAGAGGAGACGGGGAGGGAGGCTCCGATCCTGACCCAGGAACTGGAGTCTACATTGGGTGAAAAGGAGCTTGGCGAGCCTGAGATGGCGGTGGAGGCTCTCAGTAACATGGAGATAAGCCCAGTACAAGAGAGACATGAAGAGAAAGAGGAAGCAGAAGTGACTTTCAGCACAGACCAACTAACCACAGGTGCTTTCCTTTGATTTATTTATTGCAGGTTTGTTTTATGTGGACAGAGCAGAATTGTGTATTCTTGTTGTTCCTGTAACCTATTGCAACAGAGGACCTGCTTGCCAACTGTGGTAGTAAGGAACATTTCATGTAAGGACTATTTCCTGGTAATTTCTTCAGAAAGAAAAGAAATAAATAGTCTGACACCAGCATTGCATAACACTTGGACGTTTGATATTGTAATTTAGGTTATGTTAGGTTTCTTACTGTCTTCAGAGAGGGAAGTCTGCAAAAATGCGCTACCCAGACATAATGACAAGACAAGTCATATCTTTTCTCTGTCTTCATTTTACATAGTCACACTGTAATGTACAAATATTATATACCAATTCATTTTTTCTTCTGTCAGTTTCCTTATAATGGCGTTTACAGAAATGTATTTTGGGAGAACCAAGGTCCAGAACAAAAAAGTACAAACGTATAATTCAGATGGCTTGCAACACAATTCTAACATCAAAGATTTAAAGAAACATATGTCATATACTGTAACATCCCTGTTCAAACTAGAACATGTACATCTTACCCCAAGCTTAGAAACAGATTCTGTCCTGTATGCGTGTAAATATAATTTACAAGTAAATGAAAAAACATTGCTGAAGGAATAAAGCTTCCTTCTGAACAAGTGTCCTATATTACCAGTGTTCAATCCGAGTGGTCACAGGAGAGCAAATGCCAAAACTTCCATAATAATGTTTTTAGCACAAGGCATCATGGAGAGATCTTTAATTTCTGAATATTGACATTACTTATTGATTAATTAGAAACATACTTATCAAACAAACCAGTATGTGTGAAATTCTGCACAAATTAGTTCAGATCGGTTAGTTCTAGTTTTGTCATATTGATTGACTGAAGAACTGTTTAAATTCTGTCTGATTTTTTTATTACAGTTCCCAGCCCTGAGCCTCCTGGATCTCCAGTTGATCAATCAGAGGAGTTTGATTCACTCTTTGACTGCGTATTGGAGGAACATGTGGATGGTGCACAACCCCTTCTCTCAGACAACGACCTAGCAATCTTTGACCCATGTGTTAAAGAAGGTCTTTACCACCCATAATCAATCTCTCTCTTCCTTGTAAACTATTCCTGCAGTATTGCTATATGTTTAGTTTGGCATCATCCTGTCTCTCAGATCAGGGCTGTGGATCTCCTGATCACTCTGAGCTCCTGTCCCTCAAACTGACCACTCAGTATAGTCCGGTGTGTGGTGAGGAGGCAGACTATGTGATCCAGGCAACCAGTGAGATGACTGCAGCCCAGGAGAGTGAGAAAGAGGGAGACCACAGCACAGCAATAATGCGATACAGAGCAGCAGTGGAAATCCTCATGAAAGGAGTGCAAGGTGAGAGCGAGAAAGAAGCAGCAGAGGTTCCTGGTATTAGAGAGTAGAAATGAGTAAGGCTTGATTTTGGCTTTATATGAAGCCTTGTTTTAGAAACAGAAGTCTGAAACAGTTCAAAGTGAATGTCCTCTGCATCATTACAATGTATTCAGATTACAGTGAGTGAAGCGGTCAGAACTACTGCCGTTTGTGGGTACAATAACACCAAATACATGTGTCTTATCCGTGTATAACTGACAAAGCACTTTTAAAAAATAATACTTCTTTTTACTTCTGCTCAGAAACTTCTCAGTGAATACAGTACTTCCAATATATCAAGTCTAAAGTGGTTTCCTTTATTACGATGATTGGCATGAGTAAACAGAAGCAATTTTTTTTTAACTCTTCCCATTTTCTTCCCCAATTTGTCACCTGCAAATTATTCATGTACAAGTCAGCTCTCTCCTATCATAACTAAACTGGGGATGGTGAAGGCTAATGCGTGCTTTCACCAAAACACATGCAGCTAGCCCACTGCTGCTCATCCTTCATCACAGGGCTGTGTGACACACCTGGAGGAAAGTGCTATCTGCCCTCTTCCTCATACGTGAGCTCAGGAGAGGATTGACAGGAGAGACAGAGAATGCCGTCTCACCCTCCCAGGGCCATGGATGGCTCTGGTAATGCGGTAGAGAGATCTCCCAATGATAGGGCGAACACTTATGTTGTGACACTTGGGGGGGAGGGGGGTGCCACACAACAGTTATCTTCAAATCAGTTATTTTTATGCCTCTGTAAAGCCATGCACATGTAGCTTTTGAAGAGGCTCTATAGACAGAACATGGTCTGTAGAACCTCTTCAAAGGTCATAGCCAATGTATAGGTCATGACGTAATGCATTACCCTTCAGCCAAGCCATATTTGAACTTTACTGATACCTTAAGCCTCTGTGATGCCGAGTCACATGCAAAACCCAAGTGTAGAAAACTTGAATAACTTTGGAGAAGTTTCATCATTTTCCTTGAGCTGTTTAAATGATTTGGAGATAGCATCATTAACTGTCATGTTCAGGGCCGTTTAGAAACAGGCTAACACCTTGTGCTTCACTCTGTAGGAGATGTGGATCCTCAGCAAAGGGATGCAGTGAAGAGGAGGGTAGCTGAGTGCCTCGAGCATGCAGAGCGGCTGCTCTCTTCACAGACTCCTACTCAACAGCACAACACGTAGCGCACACACACACACACACACACACAAACACATATCTTTACAGTACTGATAGAGCCACAACACCACACACACACACACATGCAGAGAATTACATACCTCTGCCACAATGTCATGCCTCACTATGACTCAAGCATTACCATTCAACAACCTACGAGACTGACATACACTTTAACTTTTTTATTCCTGCATTTACTTCCTAGCTTTACCTTACCTACAGTCCCAACAGGTCTATGCATACAGCATGAGCACAAGTTCTCGACACTATGTTCTTCTCACACTATGGTATTAAAAACAACTCAGACAGTGGACTTCCATTTTCTTTTCATGACATTTCAGAGAACACTCTCTATTTATAACCCAGTGCTATATTTTACTGTATTTTTATTTAAATTAATTATTGTTAATATTTGTAATGTCTTTGTTTGATTATGTGCCCTTTTGGTAAACAAGAAGAGTTGGTTAAAATGACTGAGTGTAATTGCTTTAAACTACCACCAGGTGTCCCCATTATGCACCATGTTCAAAATTCTATTTCTATGGACTAAATTCCGAATATTAGATTTAACATATTTACACATATTTTAATACCTACACACCTCACACACGGTGTAGTTTATCAGGGTACGTTTGATGAAACATTGACACGTTTGAAAATAGTTTTAGTTTTATTTAAGGCTAATATAACTAACAAATACATGAAGCCTATGGCCACCAGTTTGCATCAATGTGCAGGCTAAATGGCACACTTGTTAAGGGTTGATAAATTACACATGATGACAGTGTTGTTTGTAAAAAGTAAACAAAAATAAACTAAACAAGACTTTTTAAACTTGATCTGGTTTCTAATTTTGATTTTTATGTAGACACTTTAGACAAGCGTAATGTACCATTCTATAAAAATTGCTTGAATGCAAGGATTTCAGTATAGTGCTCATGAGCTGTAGCTCCAGTGCAAAGCTAAAGGACACTAAAAGTATCTTGACGTATCAGCTGTGTGAATTTAATATTTCCTTTTGAAAACATTCATTTAAGGAAAGGAGTAGGTCCATTACTGCTACATGTACTGTGTTAAGCAGCCTTATATCCCTCCTTTCTTTTGTGGGCAGAGGGTAAAATAATGGATGAATAGAGGAGAAAAAGAGATAGCAGACCACAGAACACAGGTATGAATAGAGGATGAGCGGGATCATCTCTTCATTGTCCATGCATGGAAAATCCCTCCCTCCCTTGATGTTTTTTTTTTCACCCCTGTTATTCTCTGTCTCTCGCTGTGCTTCTGTGTTTGTGAGAGTGGAGAGATGTGGAATGGAATGGAGAGGTTATTGCACCTGTGTGTGTGTGTGTGTGTGTGTGTGTTTAGAGAGATGTATGAAGAGACAAAGAGACAAAACGGGGAGGTGGACTGTGTTTTGGCATTAGCATGCTGAGAGTGTCAGCACTCGATGTGCCTCTGTCCCCCTCTCCATCCCTCTCCCATCCCTCGTTCTCTCTCTTTCTCTCCTGCCGATCTCTCTCTCTCTCTCTCCCTCTCTCGTCAGTGTCCATAGCAATTATGCCATCAAAACACTCCAGCCAAAGAGGATAATTGCATCCTGAGTGCTGGGGAGAGAGTGAGCGGCAGAGTGAGTTAGAGTGTGTGTATGCGTGTGTGTATGCGTGTGTGTGTGTGTGTGTGTAAAAGGGAGAGAAGGCGAAAGATTCCGTGAGTTAACACACGTGTGTGTGTGTGTGTGTGTGTAGAGTGAGAGCTCGAGAGGGCCACAGTGCATTACAGTAAGTAAGGTTCTTCACAGCACCGTAGGAGTCATGTGGTCAAAGATCAAAGAATCAGTTTGCTCTGCTAAGTGCACTAAA
The DNA here is from genome assembly GCA_037576675.1 of Pangasius sanitwongsei. Taxonomy (NCBI): domain Eukaryota; kingdom Metazoa; phylum Chordata; class Actinopteri; order Siluriformes; family Pangasiidae; genus Pangasius; species Pangasius sanitwongsei. Next base: position 13,164,039 of record CM075006.1, on the reverse strand, counting down.
ACATTAAACTCAAAATCAAATCTTTCCCTCACACACTGTTCTGTATGTATCCTGGAACAGGACATAGATTCATTAATGTTACTTTGTGTTGAAGCATACAGGTCCCCTACATCCAGATCTTTAAAGGATGCATTCAGTAGCTATATTCAAGATAATGACAGATGAGTGATTATTATGTACCACTTCTGAAAAATCCTGCATACACCTCCATGCATATTTTGTCTTATCTTTCTCTTCTATTTATTTCATTCCTATTTACCAATAATGGACTTAGTCAGATGCTCTTTTTCTGTTTTCCATCTCTATTACCTCTCTCACACTCTCCAGCTCCCTCCCTCTGTCACCTTGCCCAAGGCTTTGTTTTGAGTGCACATCCACTTTCTCGCAAAGGGAATCAATAGGCAAACACTTTGGCAGTCCATCGACCCTCGCCAGTCTCTCTCTCTCTCTCTCTCTCCTTCTGGCTGCCAAATTTTTATTCCAGCCGCATTTGAATTCATACTGCAATATGTTTGATCATGACTTATTCAAATGAAGCATTTTCATTATGTCTGGTACTGTGGAAAAGGACGAGGAGTTTATAATGCTGTGCACAAATGGCTAAAACACAGTCACATGCGTTTCCCTGCGCTTTGTTCAAATGACTCATAAATTTTAACAGAGATGTTGTCAGTCATTTGGCTCCTGTTCAAAGGATTCAGTTTCCTATGTGCAGTTGTCACCATTCAGTGGCATATCCAGCCCTCAGCCTAAAACCCATAAGGGGTTAGATAATTGATCTTATTGTGAGACCAGGGAATCTAACAAACATTAGATTTTTCCTATTTTACCATATGAATATTCATAGGAAAATAAGCATGGATTGACTTATTTCGTTTAACGTTATCTTTTGCTGCACATGGCCTACATGAGTGTGCTGTGCTGTGTCATTTCTATTTTCATCTTTCACCTTTGCTCTAGTATTGTTTTTTTTTTTTTAATTTATTCAGATGTTTTTTTTTTTTTTTTTTTTTTGAAACTCAGATCTAGCCGTCGGTTCTCTTTATTAAAAAGGCTTTGTGTCACATTTTCTTGTTTCCATAACAACAGTGGCGGCCGGTGATTGTGGGCCCCCGGTTGGTGTCCCTGAAGTGGAGGAAAGGTGTGGAGTGATTGGAGCATGAAAATAAGCAAGGGCATAGAGATAACATGACTACTTTCACATAGTAAGATGAAGAGGTTTGTTTTCCAGAGCCACAGAAATATCCTAATGAGGCGAAATGTGCGGCACTAAATATCAGTGTGGAGGCAAATATCACTGCAACAGCATCCCAATGAGTCGGCCAATCAGAGATTTTAAATTCTACTTGTTAGTTTGTAATTGGCCCTCACCTCAGTGCGTTTTGGTAACGTGATAATGACATGACACTTTGACAGTCAAACCAGTTGATGTGATTGATGGAAATTTCCCCCAAGCGGAGAGAGAGCTCAGGCTCTGGGGTGTGACCACATGGGTGCAACCCTCGAAATATTTCACCATCCAAATTGCCACTCCACCTTTCACATCTAAGTAAATAAATAAATAAATGCATCTATTGAGTCAACACACAATGATGTGACATCTTGCTGAGGCAGAACTCATGTTGGAAATGGACCTCAAGTCGTGTGTTGACTGTAATAATTACCTAATTATCTAGGATTTTCTGTTTTTTTTTCTGCTTATCTGAAGGTTTAAATCCCATCTCTGAGAGGTCTATTAATCATGCAGACCTAATTAATCATATATATCTCATATAGGTTTAAAACGTCATTTAAAACATTGATGTCATCATGTACCCCGTGTGTGGACTGTAATTATACATTCTTTTTTTTTTTTCTTTTTAAATTATTTATTATTTACATGTTTTACAATCCCCAGTCAGTGATTTCTGCCTTTCTGCAGGATTTAAATCCTATCTCTGAGAGGTGTGTTAATGCACACCTAATGAATCATATCTATCTCATGTAGCCTGTGTTTCTCTATTTGTAGATCAAGCTGCAGCTTGTGTATTAAGAACTCCAGTAATATGAAACCAAAAACATTAATGCCGTTAAGACTATGTAGCCACGATCAGTTTGAACTATGCAATAAATGAGATATTTTGCAAATGCTACTTTTACCGGCTTATTGTTCAATACGGCAATTTTCACCCATGTATAAAAATCTGGAGAGCTGGTGTTCCCATGTCGAAAACTCGCAAACTTCATGCATCTCTACTCAATAGGCTAGAAGCAGCGTCAAATACGCAATAAACGTGTGACAAAATAGTATAGGGCTGAACTATCTCCCTATCTGTGCATGTGCGTGCGTGCGTGCGTGTGTGTGTGTGTGTGCGTGCATGCGTGTGTGTGTGTGCATGTGTGTGTATGTGTGTGTGCATGTGTGTGTACGTGTGTGCATGTGTGTGTGTGTGTGCTGACGGACAGTCCCTCCCTCACACCTCACGCCCACTGGACAGTAAGAGCGCGGTTGGGAAACGGAAGGAATCGCAGCAGCAGGAAACTCGGTGGCACTTTGGCGCTGCTGCTCTGCATGACCACAGGGTGACGGTCGCCTCTTCAGGAATAAACACCACCAGGAAATCATAGTTCAAAGTGACCGCCCGGGCACGCCTGCCTTCACCTACACTGCTGTGTAAGTTATCCTCACAACTGTTTTATTTAACGCTATTTTGCTACGAAACCTGTTTATTTTCCCTTGAGAAATAGCTTTGTTCGTTTCTCGGTGGGTGAATGTGCGACACGGCCAGCGCGTTTAGTGTGCGCCACCGGAATCCGGAGTAGCCCAACACCATACACTTTCAGATTATTAGACCTCATACCCCGCCTAGGAAACTTGTCTTGAAAGATGTCTATAAACACTTACTTTCCCTGTCACTATTTAATGTCAGTTCATAATTACTCTCAGGACGACATTATTGTTATTTTTTTTTATTATTGAGGCTATTAGGTTATTCATTCTCCATGGCGGATAAACAGCTTGCCATTCAGTTCTAATAATCGCATGCCATCTGTGACATTTGAGAAGATAATACAAATTACAACGGAGCAATATCTACCAATCTGATTTAGAGTAATGGAGGTGATTTAAAAAAAAAACAAAAAACAAACCCATTTTAATCTCGTTTAGAGCTAAAACAATTATGCAAGTTATGATGCACCATTTCCACTGTATAGCTTTGAAGCTTGTTTGTAGTTGGTGCACTATAGTAATCTCATTAAAAATATTTACCTTTTCTCGTTGTCTCTATGTGTGTGGTAGAGGAGAAAGCAAGGGAGAGAGAAGGATGAGGGATATAGAGTCAACAATCTGAATAAACAGTGGCCACAGCTGTCCATGAGCTGATAACGCACACATGCAGAGAGAGGCGAAAGAGAGAAAGAGAGAGAGAGAGAGAGAGAGAGAGAGAGATGTTGCTGACAAAGATAACAGAGAGAGGCTCACATGCAGTTTTTAAACACTGACACAAGCAATTTCAATGTCCAGAATTCCAGGCTGAGGAGTCGAGGGGGTGATGGATTGCCCTTCAGATCTTTTCCAGCAGCAGCCGTCCCAGGTGTGCCACTTCGACCTGTACCACAGTCCACCAGAGTCCACCTCCACTGGCCCCATCATTTCTCCTCTTTTGCACCCCAACAGTGCCTCCCAGAGGTGGGGCGGATATAGGCAGGGACAGTGCTTATTCTCTGAACTGCCAGCACATGAGGGGGAACAGGAGGTGGATGTAGACAGGTTTGGGAGAAAATCAGCTACAGGAGGAACCGCAATTCCACAATACCGACTTGGGGATAGGAGGAGAGGTTCTGGTGACTGGAGTCAGGACCTTCTGAGAGTGAAGCAACTTAGAGTGGACAGTACTGTAAAGAGAGAGGGAGAGGTGGAAAGAGAAGGGCACAGAGGTAGGAGGAGTGTACCTCAACTGGTAAGGGCAGAGAAGAGTGTAGGGGAAAGAGGGCGGAGGAAGGAGAGCAGGGAGGGGAGGCAGCGGCAACGGCGTGAGCTGAAACTCCAGTTAGAGGAAACCAGAGGAAAGCTGCTAGAGCTTCAGCGCAAAGTTTGGCAAGTATATGGTGAACATCATGTAGAGGAAGAGAAAGGAGGAGAAGGAGATGATGGAGTGATGGATGAGACAGCAGAGATGTTCTCTGAAGGAGAAGCAGAAGATCACCTCGGCGGTGGGCTCTATCCTCCTCTGGGTGTTAACGAAAAAAAACATGAAAGTGCAGGGAATGAGAATTCCGAGGTGTTTCCCGAAACCCCCGCGGACCTGGACCTTGACATGGAGCTGGATGGAGGTGGAGTGTGGCTAGGCTGCAGTCTGGTGCAAGGGGAGTGGGAGAATATAGGTGGCAGTGAGAAATTTGCTCAGGCTCTGAAGCAGGAGCTGTCCAGCGCAGTAGCTCGGGTCATTGACAGGGTTCTCCATCTCTATGCTGAAACTGACCAAACACCACCTTCCACTGCAGTTCTAGCCCCGGAGATTCCCACTAGTAGGGCACTAGACCCAAACTCAGACAAGAAGCAAAGGCCTGGGGTGGCTGCCAGTATGACAGAACAAGCTGAAGCACTGCCACTGGTTGCAAAGAGACCTCAAGAGAAAAGGAACCCCCTGATTCAAGGCAGACACAAGAACCTCCTGATCCCTCAAGCTAACTCCAGCTTACCCCTCTTACCCCAGCCCCATCTTTCTGCACTCTTACCAACGAGGAACAAAGACTCCTTCCTGCCGTCCTGCCCTCCAAACCCTCCTCCACTGCCCCTGCCTCTTCTCCATTACACCATGCAGCACCTCTTTACTCGTTCTCTTTCCAGTATGCCCCTGCACAAAGACGGGCTCCCCAATGAACCCTTCATGGACTTTCGCTCACACAATCCCTCATTCCCTCCCCTGCCTCTGCTTGGTCAGTTAAACCCACCTCTCGCTGACAGAGGCAGAGATGAGGGGATGAGAGTAGGAATTGATGGAGGAGATACAGCTCTCTATCTTGGTCCTGGGGCAATATCCTTTTTTAATAGAGGATGTAATAAGGAGAAAGAGAGAAAGAGTCCGTATTAGTATTTTGAGAATTGGAGAGAGTTGAAAATTAAAAAAATTGAGAAAGTTGTTTTCCAATTTATGTATTAGATTGTATTTTGTGTTTGTAGATATAAAAATGATTTTATTTCTATATGTAAGAATTCATGTTTTATAAAGCTTGATAATTAGTATAACACATTCGTGCTAATAGCTGATATGTTGCTATTATTTTTAACACAGAATTTGGAACACATGTAGTGTTCAGTAAAAAAGAAAGAAAGAAAAATCTACACTGTCATGATTGCTTTTCGGAGATTGTATTTTATGCATAATTACAATTGTGCTTTATTTTTATAATAATAATGATAATAATAATAATAAAATTTGATAGTAATAAATAGTAAACATAGTTTATAAGCCATTATAGCAAATGCAAACACTGGATAAAAAAATGAAAATGCTCACCATTAGGCTAGTCAGATATCAATATTCTTTCCTAAAAATCTCACTGTCCTAGTTTTCTACTTATCTTGTGCCATTGTGTGCTTGTTCGTGTGTGTCACACATTTCCTTAACTCTCTGAACTCTCAGGAGGGTCTCTCTCCGTGTCATCTGAAGAAAGCCAAGCTAATGTTCTTCTATGCACGTTATCCCAGCTCCAACACACTCAAGACTTACTTCCCTGATGTCAAGGTGCTCTGTCATCATCATCATGGGAAAGTGATTCTACAATAATGCTGATGCAAAATATGATGACTCATAGTGTTAATTATTTCTAACAATTGATATATTTGTAATGTGCAGAAAATGAAATTTAACACTAAATGAAACGCCTTTCCAGTACTTGTTAAACCTATTGTGATTAACAGTATTATATATCAGTCATAGTTCCCAGTGTATCAGTGTGTTTCTACTCTATGGAAATATGTGTTTATGTGGTGCTTCAGAATATTTTAATGAGTCATGATTTAACTCTGGCTTTTTGTCATTCTCCTCCATAGTTTAACCGCTGCGTCACCTCTCAGCTCATTAAGTGGTTTAGTAACTTCCGGGAGTTCTTCTACATTCAGATGGAGCGTTTTGCGCGCCAGGCAGCTCGTGAGAGTCCTGTCACAGCCAGAGAGAGGGGACTGCGTCTGAGCCGAAACTCTGAGCTCTTTCGCATTCTGAACATGCACTACAACAAGAGCAATGACTACCAGGTCAGAGTGTGTTTGAGTGTGTGAGATTCCCTTGCATTTGTGTGAATGTACAAGTGTGTGTGTATTATTGTCCTATTATATGTCCAGGTGCCGGACAGGTTTGTGGAGGTGTCTGAAGTGGCACTACGCGAGTTCTTCACTGCTATCCAGAGTGGACGTGATGCTGACCCCTGCTGGAAAAAGTCCATCTATAAAATCATCTGCAAACTTGACAGCCCTGTGCCTGACAGTTTCCGCTTGCCAGGCTGCCCCATGGACACACACCGCATGGTCTAAAGATGTTCATGAGCAGTCACTCACACACATGCACACGCACACGCATGAACACACACACACACACACACACACATCCTATATTGTAAGGATTAATGTGGATAATACACAAACCCACTGACCAAATGGATTGGAGTTGGCATACACACCCTCACACATATTGCCTGATAAGAATCAGTTCAGATAAGCTGACAAAAATACATGTACATTCAAACACATACACACACTACATGGCAAAAGTTTGAAAGCAAAAATGGCTATGATCAGAAATTACTGATCATAATGTGTTTATTAAGACAAAGGAATTTGGCTAAATGTATGCAGTAATAATCTACTAACTGACAACTGTTTTTGCATTTTACATTTAAAGTTGAGTTTTACTGCAATCATACATTTCAGCATCTCACATTCAGATGCTCCTGAAAAACTGATTCAGGTATGTTACATTAGGCGTAAATAGTTAAATTGGACAGTGTTAAAATTCAAAGACCATGAAAGCTTTTCCCATATAGCATGTTAAACTCTGAGCACATCGTTGCAAACCAATGAACGATTTTACATAAAGCTCTTTTTGGTAAGACAAAATGTCATTATACACGTTGTGCTGTGCTTGCTTCCGCACTTTTGGCCTGTAGTGTATACATACCTGCTAAAATATCATATATACCATTTGTATAATCTGAGAGTGAATTATTGGTGATTTATTGCCTTCCAGATTTAAGAGACAGAAATACATATGGCACAAATGAAGTCAGTGGCCTTGTCGACTGTATAAACTCTAAATAGGTCATTGAAAGGCATTTTGGAATTTTGGCTATACTGTTCCAGAGAGATAAGCATTATCTGAAGATATTTAAAAGGCCTTTTCTATTTAACATGCTGATTTACGTGTATTTATCAAGAAAATGACAAGAAAACAACCTTGGCCCTTGATGTGGTTTATTGTAATTTTATATTCAATTTGCTTATTTGTCATAATGTTTGCTATTATGTGGCTATTTCATAAGACATTGAGTGTAAAAATGTGAATTTTGATGTGATAGTACTACTTGTAATTAAACGTGAAAGTTCAAGCACTTAGACTAGCAGCATTTTATTACATGAATGCAAAACTACTCAAACTCTATTGTCTTCTTGACAATCACACATGATAAATTTTATTATTTCCTGTGCAAGGATCAGCAAAAATGTGTCTGTGTAGAGAAAGGGGGGAAGGAGGGGGGGTCCACACATGCTGCCAGAACAGACTAAAATTTGTCAGTGTGCTCCATCACCTTATGCCCTAGATAAGTGCACTATATATGTTTTGAAGTAATTGCTTAAACAACCTAAGGGATTATTATGCAATTAGATGTGTGTTATTAGCTGTAGGTAAAGCAGCGAGGCTGATAATTAAGTGAATGCTAAAAGCATAACCTTTTACCGATGCATAGAAAACACTTTACAGTCCAAACAAGCTAAAAGAAGCTAACAACATATTACACAATATTTCAGGCATAATTTAAAACCTTATTTTAAACATTGCTGCCCCACAGCTCCAGGGTCCAGGTGTCAGTCCTGTGCTTGGGTGAAATTCTGTGCATGTTCCTTGTGTCTGTAAGATTTTCCTCCAGGTTTTCCTTTCCCCAAAAACATGCCTCTATGGGGTGAATGGGTTTGTGAATGTGTGTGCATGGTGCCCTTCCATGGACCGGGGTCTCAGGGTGTATTCCTGCCCAGTGTTCCAGGGGTAAGCTCTGTATCCTTCACCACCCTGATCAGGATACAGCAGCCACTGAAAGTGAGTGAGTGAGTCAATGATGCACCAGATATCATGAATTAACCAAAATTTTTGTAGTCAGTTTGCATGACTGGGACACACCACAAGTTATGGCAAGACAACATGAACAGGATTTCATAGCACATTTCTCTTCTGTAATATAGCCATTTTCTTTGTAAAACAGTTCTGGTGTGAAATGTGGTTTAAAGGATTCATTTATCCCTCATGGAATTGATTGTACTGCGAAAAATGGCATGGTAGCAGTGGATAATATTTTTCTGTTCCTGTGCTTACTGGTGACGTTTAAAAGCTAGTAAAATGTCATTGCAGTTTGATGCAGGATTAGATTTAAACAACAACAACAACAATTGTGTTTTTAAATGGTTGACACCGAGGAATCGTGCACAAAATAGGCACAGTAAAAAAAAAAAAAAAAAAAAAGTTCTCATTTCAGATTGTCTTTTTGAGGTGTCGTGCTAGTGCTCGAGGATAATATCTTCTTCAGATCCAGAGTTAGCTACATCCGGAACAGTAAGTGTAATCGCCTGACGGGGAGCGCGAGCCAAGGCGCGATGGAAAAACAACTTCATCCTGTAATTCTGCAGCCAGTTCAGGCATGTTCTTATGAGCTACACTGAATTCTGCGACACACACTGAAGGTTAACTTTATCCCATTATAGCTACTTCAGGTCATTGCGTTTAGCCTTGATTTAGTCCTAGAGATGTATGAATTGACATATTAATAGATGAAACATCTGTGTAAGCAGCAGGTCACTAAATACAAATTCATTGTATCAGCGATGGTGTAAAAATCATATTGAGACCATTACTGAGAAATCTAATCAGTTTTTTTTTTTTTGGTAGGAGTTCGCCATCTGTTCTGGGTCTTGCTCATCCCTGTCCCGCGGTGTGCATGTGTGTGTGTATATGTGTGTGCTGTGGATGTTGTCTGTGTGGAGCGCGCGGTTCCTGTACTCGTGACTCGCGATGGCGCTGCCGCGGCTGCTGCTGCTGTTAGAGCTCGCGCTTCACGCCTGTTGCTTCATCTGCGGAATCATCACCGCCGCCTCCGTCACTCTGTCTCAGGTAAAAACAAACAGCATTTTAGCAACACTTAGTTTTATCGTTTTTTTTTTTTTTTTATCTAAAGGCTTTGTGAATTGCGCTGTGGTGTTACTTGTGACGCGTCTGTCAGTGTGAAGCAAAAATAAAGTGAGTAAAAAAAACTTTCCTGACCAAAAGGACAAAATGTAGCCAAACTCTCTGTTGTATAAAGCCAGTTTTATCCTGCAAAAGCTTCCCCTCCCCCCCTTCTGTTACAATGCCTTTTCTCTGTACATATGCGTGTTTTAAGGATACTATATGACCAGTAGTTTTTGGTGCATAGCAAAAAGGACACTTTAATACTCGAACGTTTCAGTTAAACAAGAATAAGCTCACGGGAGGGAGCATTAAACTGTCCTCGTGTGTCATATGACTAGTGAAAACATTTCAGGCATGTGGGGTATTTATAAGTTAGCGTAAGAGGATTAGGCATTAACGCAAAAGCCATGTGAATATGGCGGGCAGATTACACAGTCCATGTTCTTAGTAGGTGCACAGACAGAAAATTAATGTCAAAATCGTGTGAACGTTGTGTTGAGAATAAGGAAGCAGATAGAAGCAGCGTGTCTCATGTAGTCTCTTCCGCCTCTGCCCTTTGGACTTGGTCATGTGACCAGCTGTCGCTTTGTTTCTGTGTGACGTCAGATGAGTGAAGAGAAGCAGTGTGTGAGATTTCGCTTTCACATCGTCGACACAGGGGAGTTCCAGGCATATAGGACAATGGCTTCCTGTGATAGTCTTAAAAAATAACCAGAAAACAACCTGAAATCAAAATGAAACTTGTTTGTTTATTATTTTGTGCAATTTTTTTCATCAAAAATAAAGCAATAACTATAATCTTCATGTGATTTTTATTTTATTTTATTTTTTACTTCAAATCAGTATTAATCTGACTCTGACTGACTTTGACCTTCACACACAGGGTGATTTTTCAGGGAAGTGTTTGCTGTACGGCTCTGTGCGCTTCAACATTTCAGAAATTGACGTCGTCTGGTCCAGCGCTCCTTCTCTCTGTTACTTTGTGTCGGGCATCTCGGTGTGCGTAGCTGTCTTCTGCTTCTCCACCACCCTCTACTGGGTATACACGAGCTGTGTGGATGGAGAGGTCAAAAGGTGAGAGGTTTATTTGTTGCCTGTTAATAAAGAGTCTGAGTCATTAAAATATACAGGAGTATTAGCAGTGCCTCACTTACACATCCTTCTAACTGAAATCTTTCAGGCAACATGCACCACAAGATACATAATGCATGCGAAGGTTTTAGTAGTCGAACTTGAATGATTGCTTGCCCGTTTCTCACACGTGCATCTCCTTCCGCTTTAAGAGAGAGAATATGGATGACTATCTCATTACTTGTAAGCGGAGTATTCCTCTTCTTCCTCCTGGTGACGGGATGCATCCTGAAAGTGGGTCGAGACAAACTTTGTGAATCTGTGGTCAGAGCAGTGCCCAGTATAAACAGGTGAGAATAAGACATCTCAATTATTTGAGCTCCTTTCTAGAAAGTCTATAATTGGCCAGGAAAGTGCTTGGCCTGAACAGAAAAAAAGTAGTTCTTGGTCAGTGTAATGGCTGTGTGGTTGTGTGCTTGCAGGTGTGATCAGGCCCAGAGCACGACATGGAAAAGCCCTTTGATCGGGTCAAGTTTCTACTCCAAACTACACAGTGCTGAGGTATGTTGCCACATCTCTCCTGATTTAACCATCTGAACGTTTGATTGTATTGCCTCTTCCCACAGTGGTACTGTTCCTCTTCTGTGAATACCAATTTTAGTTACATATAAATATAAAATAACTTGGTCGTTTCGTGCATCTTGTATCTAGATTGTATCTTGATGTGGATTGTACCCACATGTGTGTCGGATCACCTCCTGAAGTGGTCTGAGAGGTTTGGTTTGATTGGATTTGAATCTGTAGCAAATAGAAAACAAAAGCACTCCATTTCTCAGCTAGTGGTTTCAGCCCGTATTCAATTTAAAGTCTTATGACCTTGCACCCTATCTTTAAGAATTCAGGTGTGCTCAGTGTGTATGGAATGTGGTGATTGTACTGGGGTGGAGGAATGAACAACAACAACAACATAATAATAATAATAATAATAATAATAATAGTAATAATAATAATAATAATTAGTTTAATGTCAAATTAAATATATTGTTATTATTAATACCTGGAATAATTTCAGTATACTTAATTATACTCATTGGCTAATCCTTAATTAATCCTTAAACTGAAATTATGAGACTCCATGATCAGTGTTGGAAAATACTGACTATAAAGTATGAAATATTATTTTATTTTACTTTATGGGTCACAATTGCATTATTAAAAACTATAGGTTATTGCATTTCCTATTGCAAAGTCAATTCAGAATTCATGTATAGTGTGGATAGTGCTGAGAACTATGCATTTGCACACCTGAGACAGGCCAAACGCTATTATCTACTGTTATTTATCCCCATTAACTCATGAGTTCACACTGGTGTGGTGATGAGCCACCCACACATTCGCACTCTTGTCAGACTCAGCAGTAATCAGAAGGTTTTTCACACGTGTGAGAAAATGTTTGCTCTTCATTTTGCTTAACCATTTTGCATTATTCTTTCATTTTGCATCATGTTTTTGTTCCTTCCCTACTTTTCACTGCCTGTTCTCAGGTCTGCCTGGACTAATTCATTTTAACATAAATGTGTGAAAATTTCATTATGATTTTTTTTTAAACTTAATTATTTTTGTATTCATTATCATCTCTCACGCTCTCTCGCTCAGACGGCAGTGTGGGTGAATTTCTTCAGCTGGATAATAGTAGTTGTTCTGGTGGTGGTCCAGCGTAGATGGGGCTCTGAGTACAACACTCGGGAAGCGGAGCCCGGAGCCAGTCCTTCTGAAACAGAACCCTTCTTCAAACGGCCAGGACACCCCAACTGAACACACACAAGATGGCACAGGCACTGTGGCATGCGCACATTGAACACACAATGAGCCAATCACAGATTGAGATAAACACACACACACACAGATGCAGGCACAGTACTGGTTTTGGCTACCTCGGTCAGTGGTCGTGGTTTTGCTCCCCAGGGGTATGAGGCTTTGTTGCCATGGCTACTGACCAGCAATTGGCAGCAGTAGCTTGGCAGCTAAGAGAGTGAGGTTGCCAGATTGGTCTTACTGATTCATATTGATCTAAACGCAAATTAAAATGCACAAATCTGACTGGATTAATGAGTACACTTCCTGAGTAAATGGATAACTTTTATGTGACATGCTGGCTTCAGTCTCTGATAAAAGCTTTGGGATGTGATAAAATTCCAGAAGCGTTCTTGTGAGGTAGTATTATAGTATAAGTAAATGGAAGACAGAATGGAACAAATAAGTGCCTTGAGACATAGATTATATTATAATGGTTTTACAGTGGTGAAACTTGAAAAGTTTATGGGTATCCTTTGTGTGTTTATAACACATTAGCTCCATCTGCTGTCAGTTTTTATCAGTTCTTATACCGAAAGTCCAGATGTTCAGCACAATTGTTATTTTCCCACTATATAGTTGTCACAGAATATACCTATATGCTAAGAGAGTGTTCCTTGGTTTCAGATTAACAGGATCCAGTGTGCTGGTGGGGACATAAACTTATCCATGGGTTTATGATAAGACTTGCGTGCTGGTTGCCAAAACCATGTCACTGCCCACAGCACTAAATTAATCAAGTACAGTGGCCTTCCTGCTTTTCTCACACATAAAGACAAGATGTTTTATTGGTTTATTAACTTATATACCGTAGTCCTCCTTGTGATCATTGTTTTTATCTGTCCAGTGGAATTCTGTGCCATTCTGAATATGTGAAAAAATCTTCTTGACTTTTTTTGATCTATGCAATTTATTGCAGACCAACAAGCATGGGATATCATCAGGATATTGCCTTATTAGTTTTCCTTCATGTATTTTTTATTAAATGAAAACATAAAATGATTTTTATTAAACATAAAAATTAGGTCTTGAAGCTGCTTTACATATTTTGTTTATGTAAGTAGGCCTATATAGACATCTCAGATATAATCACTGAATAAAAGTAAACCAAATCACTGGCTCATGAGCTTTTTTTAACAACTTAGCTTTAAGGTTTAAGCAACATGCTGTCGCACTTCTGAATTTGTAATAATTCACATGACTCAAGGCATAATAAAGGTTAGGATTAGGGGCAGGGCTAATGTTCATATGATTTCTTACAACTTCATTTGTATGAAATCAAATACAATTCACCTGCATCACCCCATTTTGTTTGAATCCATTAGGCCTTGGTGAAATATAAATTACTCCTAGTATTGCGTTACTATAATATAATGTGAATAGCAGAGTGTTGGCAGTAGTAGCCCAGTGGTTCAGGCTTTGATCAGAAGGTTGTGAGATCAAATCCCAGTACTGTAAGGCTGCCATGGTTGGGTCCTTGAAGCAAGACCCTTAACCCTCAACTGTACAGTGTCCTGTGTGTCCACATGTAAATGTAATATAAAATTTGGGGACACAGTTAAATAGCATCTTTAACAAAGCATTGAGAACCTGGAGCCTACGGTTTGACAGCACTACTTCCTGCTTTCCTTTATTCACTGTTTTCCTTAACATCAGCTTTATATCATTCACATACATTTGCTGCCTCTATATAATCTCTAAATCTGTTGGTTCCCATCATTTCCCCTTCCTTTCTCTCCGTAGCTTGCCGAGATTGCGTGTCTGTCTCACAGGCCTTGTAAGCACGCTTAGTGTCCGCCAGCTCCTGCATGTGCATACGCAGACATACTATGAATTGGCCTTGGTCATCACCTGTGGAGAGATAAGAGAGTGAGACAGGAAGAGAGATGGAGGTGAACAGAGTGGTGAAGGGAATAATGACAACCGAGGGGACTTAAATAACATAGAACAGTGAGCCAGACATTAGCAGGTATGAAGTAGCCAAACACCTCAGATAAACTTACTGTAAGTTAATAAACATTGATTGTAATGATAAGCTGAAGTAGACATTCAGTAAATATTTGTGTAAGAATAAGAATGTACTAAGTGAGAAAACTCAAGTAGTTTTTCATTTTACGTTCTGCCTCCCATTCATTTTCTATGGCTAAACTCCTGAATGAGAGTGAGAGTGGCATAAAGCAGGTGAGGAGAGTGGGGAGAGTATCTCAACAATTTCTCTTTCACAAACAATAGGTTTTTTTTTGGCACACATCAAAACAAACTAATATAAATGTTTATATTTTGGTATATATTATATATAAGGATGGTATATATTATATATAAGGAGCCAGCATGAAGGAGCTTTACTTACGTTTTGAGAGAGAAAGCAAGACAAGTGAATGTGACAAGTGAACACATGCATAGGACCTAAGGTCATTTCTCCACCTGTTTTAATTGTTGTTTTCTCAGACAGCCTGGTGAATGTAGTTCTACTAGCTTCTATTATTTGCATGGTTATTTTTGTAAGCTGATAGAGCCTTTTTTGTTGTCTATATGAACTCTTTCCAGCTTATTAAGCTATAAGTTGTACATTAGTGCAATCAAGATGGACTTACCTTATGACTCCTCATCATTATTATCAGTCAGGGTATCCAAGAGTAAAACAGCAGTGTTCATTTGGGCTTGAAGTGGTAGAAAGAGGTTTACTGAGGCTTGAAGCTTCTAACAGTAAATTCCAAAGATAAATCCTACTCAGCAACTCTGTAGTGGCCATTCCCTGCAACACAGTGTTTGGATTTGTTCTTCTTCAATCACTTATTCTAATACCTGAAACGACCACATGGTCGCTCAGTAACAATTCGGACAAGGACTTGAGTGACTTGTGCATTTGCAGAAGAACATACAGATGACATGAGAATGTGATCTGCACTCTCACCAGTATCTAGATATATTCAGCTAATCACATTTTACTATAACTTACCTTAATGTTAGTTCCTTAAATGTAGTAGTGGCAGGTATATAGTACTATTATAATTTGGACTGACTTTTTCACAGTTTCACACATGGCAGAGTATGAAAAGTCATACCATTGTCAACAAATCATGTAAATACTGGATTAATACTCTATGAAAAATGAAATAGTAATCATGACATAAGGCAGGTGCTTTAAATCAAGCAGTCTGGTTTTATTATAGCGTACATAATGTCATTATCAGTTATTATCATCATAATGTCCCTAACCGATACCTATCAAATCAACAATCTTTGCTACAATAGAACAATTTGCATCATTGTATGATGTTTGAGGTGTTAAAGTAGCTATTCACTTGCTATTTGAGTTTGTTTACTTTAAAGGGATAATGTATAGCCTATCCATCCATTCCAGATGAATCATACTGCACAATCACTAAGAATGTTCAACACATTCTCCCAGAGTGGAAACTACTGTTTCTGCTGGGCTACACACACACAGATTTGAAAGCAACTGAAGCTGTTAGATTTACTGCTTCACAGTTTTGTCCCCCCCCCCCATAAGCCTTGAAATGGAGTTCATATTGAACATCTTCACACATTTCTTTTAAACATCTACATACATAAACACATTCAGCTGCCTGACTCCACAACCACACATAACAATTGTTGTCTGCACTGGAATGTTAATTAGTCAACTCAAGTTTAGTCAAATCTAGACTTGTAAGGTGTGGCTTTAGTTTAAAGCCTTTACGTATGTGGAGCAAAACCTCTCATCTAAATGCTTGTGGTATATCTTTCTCACTGTGATTTCTCATTAAAACTTCAATGGCAGTCAACATTCATGATGCAACACAGAACATACTGAAAAGATTGCCTTAATATTATTTCCTTCTTTGATTTTCCCCAAATATGGTATCCTATGAGTGCCACTTGGAAGTCTGCGTCTGCCTAGCCTGCATGTTTTAATGAGAGCATGTCCATTCACATGACTGAGTGAATGACTATGAGTGGATGTGTTTGAAACTCTAGCTATCAGTAGAGCTTAAGCTTAAAAGCATCACTTTTTTTGAGTGAGAAAACTTGAGAAACATGTGAAACTGCCAAATAATTTCTGCTTATCCTATGACAAACAATAGAGCTTGAGAAGTGACATATTGCAGCTGTAGTATTAGTCCCAGATCCAGAAGCACGGAATATAGAAAGGCATCAAATATACATAAAAACAAATGTAGCATGTAGGACTGAGTGACTGGAAATATGGCTTTATGAGCATCTGTGCAAAAATAAAAAATTGTTTGGTAAAAGTATGTCCTATATACAAAATGGGTATAGACTGTGGCCACTGATCTGTGGTCACTGATTATTAGCAATCAGTGAGTATTTCTTGGCACACTAACCATTTTCATTAATGATTAGCTGGTTCATGCTCATGTGACACAATATGAGAGGCAAGTACAGAGGCTATGATGGAAGGCAATGTATTGTATGGTTGCACCATAAAGTCCCATAAAACAAGGTGTCTGTGTGAGGCATAGTAGCTGAGCAAAGCCCTTCATGAGGCAAAACTGGTGATACACTACAGAACAAATAAACTTACTAATATAGCAAATATACCCAAACCATAATGTGCTTCACTATAGTGATGTGATAAAGTGATGTGGTAAAGCTTCCAGCATAGAGAACATTCTCCACATTTTTATGCTTCTCATCGCAACTAAGTACTGAGCCATTTCATGTCCAGAATATAGCTTTCTCATTTTAAATGAGAAGTCTTGGTCCAAACTATACAACAGAGGTGAAACACTCCTTCCTAAATGAGCCAAAGCTCCAAAACATGTTCAACAGGTCATTATCTCCCAAAGTCAACTTGCTTCGACCAAGCCTCATCAAACAGCATGCAAAGCAAGAGTACTTGAGGATGTTTAGACCAGACTAAGCTGGATAGATGGAGGTCAGAAAACAGGGTCGTGGTGTTTACACTGTATTTGCAAGTCTGTTGTTAGCGCACAGGCTGAAGTGACGTTAAGTTACATGCACAGCTGGGGTGTCTTACAGAAGACTGTGATCCATTTGGGGTCCAAGGCTGCAGTTTTGGTGATTCTGTTATACCTGAAGATTACATGTCTATCATTAGCAATTACTTGATACTGGAAAACCAGAAATAGAAATGCTTGTATTATGAGATATGATTTCTGTGATGCATTTACTTTGGAAAATGTACAGAGAGATTTTATTTAATTATTTATTTGTCTGTTTCTTTCTTGGTCATCTTCCTTCTATAATATACTTCCTTTTGGAGTATAACAAATGGAGAATGAACTTATTGAGTATCTGTCACTTATTTTATCTGACTTCTCTCAATCTTGCATAGATATAATGAGTCATATTTTCCACCCTACTTTCCATAGCTTTTCTACATGGCAACCAAGGCTATCAGTTCCTGCTGTTCCTTATCCCTCACTAGAAAAACAATGCTACCTCTATCTTTATATAGCCATCCTCCCATTTTCTCCTTTTTGGGGAAGTCGTTCCTCTTGTTTAAGAGATGTCCTCTCCTGAGTGACAACTCTCCTCTCCATGCACTATTAACACAGGGAAGAAAAAAGCATCCTGATATGCAGGAGGTCGATCCCTTTCACCCTCTCTCCCTTCCTCTCTGTTGCTATCTTCAGGCTGCTCTGCTTCCTCTTCTTGTCTTTCTCTCTCCTCCTCCCCAGCCTCCTCGTTTCCCTGTTCTTCTTCCTCCTCCCCTTCTCCCTCTAGCACCCCTCTGCTCTCCTCATCCTGTCTTGAGCCCAAACCAAGAAATCCTCCACCTCCTGCTCCTGCACCACTCCCCTCCTCCCCTCTTCCTCCTAGACCTCCACCCACACTGCGGGAATGGAACAGAGATGTGGGACGTGTGGCCTGGAGACGACCCAGTGAAAAACCACTTCTGCTTAGAACAAGCCTGCCTGGACCTCCAGCAGTACCTCCCGCTCCGCTAGCTCTCATGCCAGCCACAGTGCCAGTCAGCAAGGCAGCTGTTGGGCCTCTCAGTCTGGAAGGGAGTGACATGCTGCTAGTGGACCGGCGACAGCGAGGGCAGCTCTGTAGCAGGTAGGCTGAGGCAAAGGCCACAGGCAGCGTAGGACCTCCCGTGTTGGAGTTTGCCCCAGCAGGAGGGGGGTTAGTGCCTTGGTTACCATCTGAGCCAGGATCCATCAGTAGTGCCTCAGAATAGCTGGGAACCATCTGCTGATTGCAGCGAATGTGCCACTCAAGTTCCGTCATGTCAACGGTGTTAACCCGGGAAATGGCACGGTAGCTCGATCCGATGGCCCCTCCTCCAGGTCCATTTACATTCTCATTGATTCCCCCATTCTCGCTTCCGTCCCCTCTGCTGCTGTCATCTTCATCGCCGAACAGCTTTTCTACATGGTAATGCACATATGCAGTGCGATATTCTGCCACAACACGAAGTGGCCATGACAGCAGCAAAGCTGAGGCAAGCCAGAACACCCTCCGGCGCGCATACCAGGGCTGCCGAGCGGGGTCAGGGAAGGCCAGCATATGTTCACGGAAGTCTACATTTTTCAGGTGCATTCCCTCCCGTGCCTCCATGTAGTCATCTAGGCCTTCGTTTTCCCCAAAGAACCGTGCACGTTGTGTGAGGTAGGCAGCCTCTGCTCGGGCACTGGAGAAACTAAAGCACTTTGTAAAGCGCAGACGTACTGCTGGATGCTCCATGAGGCCCCTTAGCTCCTTTGACACATCTTTTACACCCAGCCTGGCATAGTCAAACTCTGAACTCGCCGCATGCGTGTTGACCCGTTCATGGTACACCTGTGTGGTGGTATATGCGTCTCCATTGCGGTAGCGTGTTACCTGTCTGGTCCTTCGAACATAATGGTAGCTGATGGCCTTCCACCAGATACATGGTGTAGCCTGCTGAAGTCTCTGCACACGCTCGTACACCTCTGCAACCTCTGCTTGAGCCAGCATGGCAGTCTTGGAGTAGCAGTGCCAGCACTCCACCAAGTAGACCACATATAGCATGGCCAGAAAAGCCAGCGGAATGTAGACATAGCCACTTGAGCAAGGGCTGTCCAGAGCCAACTCATCAGGGCTGAAAGCATTAGCAGCAGCTGAAGTTGTAGACTGGTCTTCATTTTCCAACACTGTAGCTGCAAGCTCTACGGGGACTGTGAGGACAGGAACCTTGCATAATCCGCACCAGGTCAGTGTGCCAAAACATCCATACATAAGCAGCGTGAGGAGAAGACACTTCCAATGTGACTCCCGACACAGAGAGCTAGCCAGAGACTGCTTCACTGGACGTTGCTGTTGAAGAGAAGAAAAGGGATGGAAAGACAAGAGAAAAACAGAAAAAGGAATTTAACATCTTGTTATGATCTAGAGGGACAGACGTGAGAAAAAAAACTGTTGCACACACACAAGTTTATTAATAAGATCCTTTATATCCTTTATCAACACAGGCTCTTGGAGTATTAGTGACATTTAATCTCAACTGTTAACTCTATTATTAGCATGATTTGAGTGCATAAATGTAACAGGCAGTTTATTTTGAGCAATCTGAGGTTGTTGATAAGGTAGATCACTTCTCCTTAACCTAATGTGTGAATGTTTTTGAAGTTTGCTACATTTCTAATATTGACTTACAGGAAGAAATTGGGTTGATGAAGCTGCTTCTTCTTCATCAGCATAAAAAGGTGCCTTTAATCAGAATTTAAGGTAGTCTCTTATTTATCCCTTAAATTAGCCTACTGATGAGGCCAGTCACACATTTCCCATTCCGGCAAGAGACAGCACTTTCTGCTGCCACCCAGTATAATAGTCAATAATAGTGTCACTCTGATCCCACAGGGAGGAAGAAACAGCGTTCATGTGCTCTGTCATAGCCTCTGACTTATACAGTCACATCTCCCAGAGGATTTGCCACAGTACACCATGAGAAAAAAATGAAAATTTGCCAATCAATTATTTACAGCTTGTGCATCTAAAATTTCTGAAGCCTGCCATCCCTCTATTTAAAGATAGAATGCATCCATTTGATCTATAAATAGCAAATGAACAGTAATGAATATTTTTCATCAAAATCAAATAATCAACCCAGCTTGCCCATACCAACTGTAATCGATATAAAACCTAAAAATAAAAAAATGAAACATTCAGCACAATAATGTTGTTTTTCCTTCATTAAAACCTACGAGTTAAGCTGGCTATGCAGAAACGCAACCTTTACTGGCAGCCAGTCAGCTATCTAAGCATTCAAATGGTATTATTTTAGCTCCAAGATTCTCGGCAATTTCATGATCTCACCTGAAAGGCAATACGAGGATAGCTAAAATGTTTCAGTAGGGGATATGATTACACTTGGAAAGCTGCATTGTGGAGTGTAAAGTCATGCATGATTGGTCTTGAGGAGAGTGAAGCCATTAGAAACCAGAAACTTAAAGCCAATGTAATCATCATTAATCTAAATGCTTTGTATTACTATGATGTTAGACAGTAATATTATCTGCATTTTATCCAGTATCTTTAGAGACATACTGGTTGCTTCAAGTCTGGTTTATCTCTGTTACAATGTGGTGTCTGTTAAGTAACGTTACTCTAACATCAGCGAAAGCAGTAAAGCAAGAGAATTAAATATTTGTAATCGTACTGAACGCAATTAAAAAACAATCACAGATCAAAAATAGTGAGAAAGCATATGACACAGAAAGAAGGAAAATAAGTGAGACTGAGAGTATAGCAGAGTCACAAGTGTCCCAGGGAAATGCAGATGCTCTGTTAGTATCTGTTTTCTGTCTTTTCTTTAGCAATTTTTCCTCCCATTTTCCCCTCAATCTGGTCACCTGCCAATTCCCACCCACCAGTCAGCTCTCCCCAGGATACGACAGTTACCAACCGGGGAGGGTGAAAGCTAATACGTGCTTCCTCTCAGACATGTGAGGCACCACAACTGGCTAGTGTCACTGTGATTGACAGGGGATAGAGAAAGTAATGCCAACCCTGAGAGAATTGCCAATTTTGCTCCCTTGGCTCCTGGCCATGGATGGGTGTAGCATTGTCAACAAAAGGGTGGATGCTTTTCTGTTGTACCACTTGGGAGCCCTCTCAGCATTTTTACAGAGCAACGCCAAGAACCTGAGGCTGTCATGGCCACAGACTCACAGAAACTGGACAGTTGAAGACTGGAAAAAGACAAGATGATTTTTCTTCCCTATTCTTCAACTGCCCAGTTTCTGTGAGCCTGTGCCTATGTTCGCCTCAGATTCCTGTTCTTGGCTGAGAGGAGTGGAACACGTTGTGGTCTTCTGCTGTTGTAGCCCATCAACCTAAAATTTTGATGTTTTGTGCATGCTGAGATGCTTTTCTGCTTACCACAGTTGAAAAAAGTGATTATATGAGTTTCTGTATCCTTCCTGGCAGCTCAAACCAATCTAATCATTTTCCTCTGACCTCTCTTATCAACAAGGCATTTCCACCCACAGAACTGTCAATCATTCAATTTTTTTTTGTTTTTCACACCATTTTGTGTAAACTCTAGAGACTGTCGTGTATGAAAATCCCAGGAGATCAGCAGTTTCTGAAATACTCAAACCAGCCCATCTGGTACCAACAACCATGCCATGGTTAGAGTCACACGTTTTCCCCATTCTGCTATTTGATGTGAACATTAAGTGAAACTCTTGACCTGTATCTGCATAATTTTTTGCGTAGCACTGCTGCTGCATGATTGACTAATTAGGTGTTCCTTAATAAAGTACACGGTGAATGTACATTCATGGAACACTTTATTAGGAACACTATATTAATACTGGGTTGGGCCTCCCTTTGCTCTCAAAGCAGTATCAATTCTTCATGGTGTGGATTCCACAAGATGTTGGAAACATTCCTTTGAGATTCTGGTCCATGTTGACATGATTGCATCATGCAATTCCTGAAGATTTTTTCAGGTGCACTTTCATGCTGTGACTCTCCCTTTGTACCACATCCCAAACGTGTTCTATTGGATTCAGATTCAATTCAATTCAATTTTATTTGTATAGCGCTTTTAACAATGGCCATTGTCACAAAGCAGCTTTACAGAAATATATAAATTCAGATCCAGTGAGAAGGCCACTGAAGAAAATTGAACTCATTGTCATGTTCATGAAACCAGTTTGAGACGACTTTTGCTTTGTGACATGATGCATTATCATGCTGGAAGTAGCCATTAGAAGATGGGTAAAATGTGGCCATGAAGGGATGCACATGATCAGCAACAATACTCAAATAGGCTGTGGTATTCAAGTCATGATTGGTATTAATGGGCCCAAAGTGTGCCAAGAAAACATTCCCCACACCATTACACCACCTCCACCAGCCTGGACTGTTGACACAAGGCAGGTTGGATCCATGGATTCATGCTATTGGTGCCAAATTCTGACCCTACCATCTGTGTGCCTCAGCAGAAATCAAGATTCATCAGACCAGGCTAGATTTTTCCAGTCTTCAACTGTCCAGATTTGGTGCCCACTGCAGCCTGAGCTTTCTGTTCCTGGCTGACAGAAGTGGAACCCGATGTGGTCTTCTGCTGTTGTAGCCCTTACTCCTCAAGGTTTGACATGTTGTGCAGATGTTGCTAATAAAGTGCTCCGTGAGTGTATTATTGAAATGAGACTGCTCCTGTAAAATCCAGTGAAATATGCAAGATGATCAGGGGAACATCTGCAACAGTTTTACTTACAGTACAACAGACTTTCGAACACCTCAAAAGTTTAGTTGCCCCTCATATTTAATTAGATATACTGAGACAAATAGTGATCAATTTCAGGACTCTTGTTGCAGTGATTCTTAAACATGAAGCACTGTCAGCAGGTGCATGATTTAAAAAAATTTTTTTTTTACATTTAGTTACAACAGTTAAATCACAGTTAAATCACAGCCCACAATTATCTAACTCTTTTTACTTTTAGCCTGTTTGACTGATCTGGGTTGAAAACTGAATGGGTTTATTCCAATCTGAATTACTCATAAACAAGCAGGCCTATAAATAATGTGTTCTCTTGGTAAAAAGATCAGGAATAGAAAGCGCTTTGGTTCCAAAAAATAGCCTAGTATTGTACACAAAAAAATAATGTTGATGAAATAAATATGTGCTGAGTGGGTCAGTGGAATTTATTATACAGTTAAAGGGGTCCCTGGCTACAAAGCTTGAGAACCTCTGCTCTATGGCATCTTATATACATCTGAAAAACAACAAAAATAACATTTAAAAAATACTAAAGCAACACAGCAAAGTAAAAAATTCATCTTGTAAATCTTTTTTACACGCTTATAGTGGAAAATAGACTACATGCACGTAGAAAATAGATGTTTTCCAGGTAGTTTTTTGAGGTTTGCCTACAACTGCTCTACTCTGTTAAGAGCAAATTAGCCTACAGGCCTGAATGAAACTGTAACATGTTCTCGGACGGTGAATCCTGAAATGCTCACACTTAATGCTCAAGACTTTTATGGTTTTATAATCAGTTAAAGCAGTAGGGCTATTAGGTTTCAAATGGCATTTAGTGAAAGTGAAGAAAGGTTTTGTTGGTATGTTTATAAAGACGGGAGAAAGCGGCTGAAAGATAGCAGCGGGAGTCTGTCTTCAGGGACAGAGAACAGCGATGCTAATTCTCCAGGGTCATCCCTATCCTACCTGTAAGCCAAATTTCTCATCCACAGTTGACACAAAAGCACGGTCTGTTTCGGGAAAACGAGCAGAAAGAAGGCAGTATGTGATGATGATTAATAAATACGGCAGCGCGTTTCCTCCTCACTGCAATGCAGGAGCGCGGTGAGGATGCTGAAGGGGACACGCATCACGAAGCAGTCCGTCCCCGTGTTGTGGACCATTTTAGCTCCCCGTTTACTTCTGTGAGACCGAACACCTCCAAGTGCTAATGCAACGCACTGGACTCTCTGTGACAATAAAACTGCTTTGGTTGTAAGTCCTACCCAGCGCAATGGCCATTCATCGCATGTCCCTTCCCAAAACAAACAAGCCTCACCTCTTCCCTGGCAGTCCCGGCCAGAATGGGCTCCTCTCCGTCCGCCGCGTCCTGCATTATTCCCGCTCAGCGTTCCGGCTGCAGCGGACCCTCACTCAGGAGCAGCCCGCTTTTGGAGCGCTCCGCTCCGGCCAGACTCACCCCATCCGCCGCCTCAGCATCCGCTTCAACACCTGCGCCGCTGCGAGACAAACTGCACTAAGCGCCACTCTAATTTTAAATATATTGTCCTTCACACGATCCGTAAATGCAGTTTCTCGAATCGAACCATTTTATGCCGTCTCTATTCTGCATCCCTTTATTTTAACGGCGCGTTATAACGAGGATGCGGATGTGGAGGTGAAGCTGTTTACGTCTGCTAAAGGGTGGCGAGGGGGAAGGCTGGATTAATTAATTAAATAAATTAATGAATTAATCTCCGATATTAAAAGGAGAAAAAAAACAGCATAGACTGGCTATTGCAGTAATGAAATCGGATAAGTTAAAAAAAAAAAAATTGCCTACAGGAGATAATGCGCTGTATTATTTTTTTCTTTTGCTCTTTTTTTTTTTTTTTTTGGTATGATGCTGCTCTCCTTGAGCACGTCATCAGAGGTCTCCCTCCGCTCTCCTGGCCTATGGAGGAACAATAGATACACATGGGATACGGCCAAACCCACATACTATACCCTACTACAGGTGAGGGTATCACCGGTAAGATATTCTGACATACTAATTAATACAATAGTAAGTGGTTTGGAACGTAGCCATGGAGACCTTCCTATAAATTATATCCTTCTGTACGCACTGACGTCATCTACCTGTCTAGCCTTTACTCACTGCGACCATGATTTCCTCACAGTGCCCTGCTCGGCTAATGCCAGAACTGTCTTTAATCCCCACACGCTGTGCTTCAGTGAGTAAGTGCATCTCCTCTCAGCAAGTTTGTACGTAATGCCACGGGTAAACAAAAAAAAAAAGGGCAAATATAATGAAAATAGACAACAATGTGAAGCAGCAAAATATAGTCACTGTACTCCCTGTTACTTTAACCAAGCCATTTTCATTTTTCATCCCCAGTAATACAATGATATAGGCTATATGAAATGTAAATCTTTATTTGACACAAATATTTTGCATATCCTCTAAAAATAGGTTAGGGAATAAACAGCACACTGCATTGCATTGCAGTTTGATGAAGTATGGTAGAGAATATGGTGTGTGGTTATGACAGCGGTCCATATGTACAGTAAAGCTGGTATACAGTCCGGCTAAGAGCTGGCCCAATATTTCTGGAAAAAAAAAGAAAGAAATTGGCATCCATGAAGGGTCACATTATTTTACAACTGTGAAGCCTACACATTTCATACCGCAAGGCACAAAGGTAAAACCCCACACAGAATAAATATATTGTAAGGTGAAAACAGTCTCTGTAGGTATCCTTTAGTTTAATACTGTTTAGGACTTTAGTAACAGGAAACCAATCACAACATATTCTGTAAAAATGTAAAACCAGCAAAAGTATGTAGAAAAAAGTGTTTATGGAATCTATGGAATGCAGTGAGATATGGAGTTGGTGGCAGACAGGTCTTATCCCTTGAGTGTAGGCCTTTTTACATATGGACTTGTTACTGTGTAAACTAGGCATACGGTAGGCAGCAATCACCAGCCTCAATTCCTCGGTTTAACAAAACCCCTGTCTTTACATTGTAAATAACATTTACAAAGTTATTATTTTAGCTGTCTACTACAGTATAAGGGAGTTGAAATTAAATAATGAACATGACCTCACAGTGCAGACTTTCAGATTTAATTTGAGGGTATCTACATGTAATTTGTATATGTATATTCATACATATACAAATTACATATAATACATACAGTAACTATATAATTATATACTGTATGTATTATATGTAATTTGTAATTGAACAAAAGTAATTGGACAATTAGCTGTTCAGCTGTTCCAGGTGTATTATTCCATCATTATTTCTCTTATAAGTAAGCAAATAAATGGTTTAGTGTTGACTTCAAGTGTGCCATTTGCATTTGGAATCTCTTCCTATTAACTCTCAACATGAAGTCAAAAGAGCTGTCTCTGCCAGTGAAGCAAGCCATCATTAGGTTGGGGGGGGAGGAAAGAGGAAAAAAAAAAAAAAAAAAACATCAGAGGGATAGCAAAACCATTAGGTGTGGCAAAATAAATTATTTGGGACATTCTTAAAAACAAAGAATGCACTGGTGAGCTCAGGAACACAAAAAGGCCCGGAAGACCACGGAAAAGAACTGTGGTAGATGACAGAAGAATTCTTTCCTGGTGAAAAAAAAAAACATTCACAACAGTTGGCCAAATCAAGAACACCGTCCACAAGGTAGGCATATCTGTGTCAAAGTCAATCAAGAGAAGACTTCACCAGAGTAAATACAGAGACCAGAATATGTAAACCACTGGTAAGCCTCAAAAACATTAAAAAAAATTGAGCTTGCCAAAATATCTTAAAGAAAAAGCCAAAGATCAACTTGTACCAGAATGATGGGAAGAAAAGAATATGGAGAAGGGAAGGAACCGCTCATGATCCGAAACATACCACCTCATGTTATGGTGTGGGTGGGTATGTATGTATGTATGTATGGCTGCTAATGAAACTGGCTCCCTTGTACTTATCCATAATGTGACTGCTGACAAAAACTCTGAAGTGTATAGGGCTATATTATATTATTTTCATCTATGTTCTGAAGTGCACCTGTTCCTCTTCCAACAAAACACTCCCATAACATGATGCTGCCACTCCCATGCTTCACAGTTGGGATGGTGTTCTTTGGATTGAAAGCCTCACTCTTTTTCCTCAATGCATAGCAATGACCACTATGGCCAAACAGTTAATTTTTCATTTTATTTGACCAGAGAGTACTCCTACAAAATGCTGGTGATGACCTGCAATCTTCAGTCAGGCTTTTTCCTGGCACGACAGCCTTTCAGGCCATAGTGATGTAGGATTTTCATGGTGATATAGGATTTTCTTAATGATACCTCCAAATCCTTCAACGGTTCCTTTGTTGTCTTGTGGTTCAGTTTCATCCTTTCATATCAAAGTTTGTTCATCCTCGGGAGTTAATCTGTGCCTCGTTCCTGAATGATGCAGTGGTCCCAAGATTTTTATATTTGCATACAGGTACACTACTATTAACTCCTAATTACGACAATTGGCCAATCAGGAGCTTCTAAAAGTCATTACATCAATTTCTAGTATCTTCTAGATTGTTTAAAAAAACAGTTAACTTAGTGTATGTAAACTTTTGACCCATTGGAATTCTAATATAGTGATTTAAAGCTGAAATAAATCTGTCTCTAATTGACTGTTTTACCTCTTATGTGAACAAAGTAGATGCCCTAACTGAAATGGCCAAAGAAATGTATGGGAACATGAAATATGTGGAGTTGTGGAAAAACTGAGACTAAAATAAAATAAGAAAAATCTTTAGCCTCAGTGTATATATAAACGCTTGGCCTCAACTATATGAGGTTGCACAAATATAAAATCCCTTCATCATCCACAAAGTGACTCATGGTGACAATCAGGTAATGGATATAAAAATACATAAGCAGTTCAAAGAATACCACTATGCTGCATTATGCTCATAATTCCCAACATCTGACCAGGAAAAGCCAAAGAAAATGGCCCCTCAACTCAAAATTCCTACTCGTGAACTCGGGTAGTCTTCTCAACTACGAGTTTCTCCGAGTTCAGGGAATGATGTAAAATCACTTCTTACCTTTAAATGAGTTATGCAGTATATACAAGTATTTGCTTTACATCAATCAACATACTGACATATTTGCTTGTTAAATCAATAACACTGACTATACAGATTGCTGTCTGAGGATTAAAATATACATCGCTCATCACAGATAGCTGGCTAGCTCGTTGCTAATAAAAGACAAACATGGAGGTGTCTATGTTTTTCCCTCACTCAAATGCATGGAGGTTGAAAATGACGTCATTCTGAGCTCTGACTCACGGTAAGTCGAATGCAGCATTAAGTGCAATTACGACCATAAAAAGAAGTTCCACGTGTCTGACTGAGCAATTTTTCCCCTCCACAGTGAGGAAGATAATGAAAGAGCCCATAGATCACAGTTTAGAATTGCACAGCTTAGTTGATTTGTGTAGCGCTCAAGTTTCAAAGTCAACTATTAATTGCCACTTTAAACAAGCATCGGAGGCATTACAAGAAAGAAGCTCTTCCTAAGAGCATCTCACAAAATGCAGAACCTGAACTTCACCAACCATCATTAGAGCTACAACTGGCATGGTGATCATCAAAGACATGACACTGCAAAGGGGACTGAATACAAGAAAATGCACCTCAAACTGTATAGTATGGAGATGGATCCTTGATATTTGTGGTTGGTGGTTCTATTCCATCCCTCCTAACCACCAAAAGCCATTCTTTAAAGCTGGCAATAAGACGCTTATGATATACGCTTATATCTTTTGATATGGCCACAAATATGACACTGAACTATCCATATTGTTATGGAATGTGAAAGGCAATGAGTGGTAAGAGACTTTACAGACAACAGATATATAGGGAAATGAAGAATGAGGAAGAAATGCAGAAGACAAACCTTTTAAGTTTGCCATATTTGATGGATGAGAGGAGCTTTTCTTTCTCTGCCTCAGTGGAACACTGGTTGTATGCATTCAATAATCTGAGAAAGGGAAACAATGCTGTTTTATCATACTGACAATATAAAATTAAGCTGTGAGAAAGTGAAATGCTTTTATTTGTTTATACTTCTCTTACCTGCTTACTGTACTGTAGTGCTCCAATATGGCAGCCGCTTTGTCACCAGAGATTCCACTGATCTGCATCAGCTGCCGGGCAAAAACCTCTCTAACTGTCTGACACTGGAAGAGTGTACAAGGGAAATTCAGCAAAGATTGGGTCAGTGCGATGGCAGAGGGCATAAAAGATTCTCTTACTTCTATAAAATATGAGTTCTCCAAGTCACATTTTAACAGCATCACATGCTACCTTGTTTTTCAAAGCTCCATAGTTGAACTCTGTGAAAGAGATAAGTGAGCAGCGGGGGTTTTCTCTTTCCCTGCCTCCATTCTCCACGTCACACTCTCCATCTCCTTCCAGTTCTCTAGAGCGGTAGTACAATGTCCGATTCTGGAAGAGAAACTATGCAGTCAAGATAAAATTACACCTGACAATAAAGCAACATGGCACTCCAACTCAGACTGACCTGATAAAGTTTCTGCAGATATCTGGTCATGACTGTGAGGTAGGCAGCTGATTCCTTAACATCCTGAACTCTCTTCACAAAGAAGTTATCTACCACCTGGAACATACCACATAACATGCTAGATACTCCATTTAACCTTACTCATAAGCATTATACTCACACACTTCCTAATCAGCAAATGTGTTCCCTCTCTATAACCAGCCACTTACATACTGTCACTTACATTTTCCCACTCCTGTTCGTTCCTCTCTAAATTCACCCACTGGCTTACTGGATTAATCATCTAGTGTATACCCACCCTCTCTATAATATATAACACACTCACCATCCACTTTAATAGGAACACTTGTACACTTGCATATTTATGCAGGTATCCAATCAGCCATTCATGTGGTGGCAGCACAAAATCATGCAGATACAGCTCAAGAGCTTCAGTTAATGTTCACATCAAACATCAGAATGGGAAAAAGTGTGATCTCTGTGACTTTAACTGTGGCATGGTTGTTGGTGCCAGATGGGCTGGTTTGGACAAACTGAACAGCTGAAGACTGGAAAAAGACCAGGTGATTTTTTTCCCCCTAATCTTTCTAATCAACTGTCCAGTTTTGGTGTGCCTGTGCTCATGACAGAGATCACAGAGATCACACTCTCTCTTCACTCTGACATTAACTGAAGCTCTTGACCTGTATCTGCATGATTTTTTGCATTTCGCTGCTGCCACATGATAAGCTAATTGGATAACGGCATGAACCTGCAGGTGTACAAGTGTTCCTAATAAAGTGGACAGTGAGTGTATATAATAGTATTATCATTAACTAATTTTCTGGCGTTTGGCATGTCATATGAAACTGTGTTCATTAAATCAATAACTACAAACATTTAATATGTTCAGGATTTTTTTTTGATAATATCTCTATGTTCCAATTCCATGTTTGTGTTTATATCTGAAATCTGTTTTTATGTCTTACTGTGATTTCATCCATATTTGCCATTATCAGAGAATCTTGACTTTTGTGTGCACATACCTGTGTATTAACTATAGCTTGTTGCAAAGTGCTCTCTGGTAGACTGAGGTGTGCTGCTGCTGAACCACACTGCTCCACCAGGTAGATGGGCTTATGCAGACCACACCTCTTCAGACGGAACTGAGAGAAAGAAATAAAACCACATTAACTACAAGTCTGGTTGCTGCTGTGTAAACTAGTCTGTTTGAAGCCTTAGCATGTCATACCTTCTGTTCTCTGAAACGCCCATCCATTATACTTCCACACAGGTCATCTATCCGCTTCCTCTCAATGATGTAATCAAGGACCAGCTCTTTTGCCACAGGTGGACGCAACTGACCTTAATTTAAAACAAGCCATGAATAAACTTCTGTATAAGAGCTATGCTGATGCCATACACGAGACTGCATGGACGATATATCAATAATATAATGGGAAATTGAACAAACCATATTTTGCATTAACTATTGTGTATTGTTTTATTATAGCGCTTTATCACAATAAGATGTATAAGGATTACTCTTAAGGTTATAATATTAGCACAGCAAGTAGCTTTTAGTAAACTAAGGGACTGAAGTAGAGTATGCACTGACCATCACAAAAAATAACAGCACCACCTGCTGAAACAATGTATTTGCTTCAGTTATGAGAAAAGTAATTGTAGAACCTAGAGTTTCTAACAGTTTTGGAGTAAAACTGCTTTACCAGGTGATAAAACCTACTTCAGTGACTCCACTTCCCTCTGTAGCTCTTGTCAAGCTGACCTGACTGCATTTCTCCCGTTTTGTACGTCAATCTTCAGTAAGTGTTAGAGAATATCGGAGAAAATGGCTAAGGTGTCTGTCACTACAGCTCAAAGGATCTATGGTAGTTAAGGAAACAAAAACATCCCTCAGGTTTTTATATCTTTACACCTAGTAGTTAATCATTTTAATCCGGAAGCTAAAACCTACACAATAAACAAGGGACAAGAATAAAAAAGTGTTTATATGTGTGTTTAAAATCGAGTGAGTATCAGAGTGAGACAGCTAATCAAGAGTGAGAGATTACCAGGCACAGGTGCTACTTTCTCACGAGCAACCCATAGGAAGTCTCCCACATTTAGTTTCCTGATGTCAAAGGTCACACCGTTTCTCTGTAGCTCCTTGACCAATTCTTGTTTGCGTGCCGTGTTTCCCCTGCCGAGTCAACACCACCTCATAAGCAATGAAATTAAACGTATTCAAAACAGTGATAGAGAACTGAACATCATGCCCTTACCCAGTGGTCTCAATAAAGTCAACACACAACACAATGTCATAGGATCCAGGGAGAAGATATGCAGCTCTCCCTGCCTCTGAGCTGTGACATTTTTCTGCGAGATCAGAGTCAGGTGCAGCACTCCCTGCATGTGTTACTGAGACATCTGTGCTAGGCCCATCTCTTGGGATGCTGAAAGTGAACAGATAGGAATTTCTAAAGCTACTTTCAACTTTAAAACATTGATACTCATGCAAGAACTTTCACACCGATATAACAGTATCTCTTACAAATGTTTTATTGTGCAATGAGCGCCACATGAATACACGCTAAACCCTTTAACCTTGCAGCATCTTAATTCACTTATTTCTTCAATTGATTATTTCATTCTCACCAGCTGTCTTCACCTTCACGTTCTTCTTTGTCTTCATCCAGAGTCAGGTCTACAGTAACTGGTCCATCCCCTGAGTCCTCAGCCTCACTCTTCTCCTCCTCCTCCTCCTCCTCCTCTCGTCCATCATATCCCCCTCTCTCTCCAGACTCCAGTCTTTCTGCCAGAGCCAGACCAAGCTCTGTCAATGAGTACCTAACACATGAAGGTGAGAAAAGGAGAGGACAGGAGCACAATAAGGAAAAACAGCCATAATGAGCTGATTATACTAAATGACTAAAGTCATTCACTGTGCATTGACACAGTAACCTAAAATTCACACTGGATACAACATGTCAAATAAAACATGAGTCGGAAGCAGTGTGCATCAGGAAAACTGATGCAAGTATGACAGTTTACCTGGCAGGGTTGTGCGTCTTCAGAAGCAGGTTTTTCTGAATAAGGGTGCTTACTGAAGACCATGCTGTGTATTTACTACCTAAATCAGGCTACACACAACATATATAGTGAAAATGGGGCACACTAAAGAGCCACAGTAGACATGAGGCATTTCTATGAAATTATGTGGAACTTCACATATTTTTTAAGCTGGGCTTACTACAGTGAAGGATTTGTCACAAAGGGACTGCGCCTCGGTCTGCAGCTCATTTTTAAACATGAAACCTTTACTGCTAGGTGTCTGAAAAACAAAGCAGACAACAGTAATTTATCTGAGTAAAAAAAAAAAGTCACATATCTATTTACTTTTACTAAATGCTAATTCAGTGAATTCTCAGTTATACTTGTTGCTTGTGACATCCATATAAAGCTGCACAATGTCTACAGCAGTGTGTTATACCTGTGAATGTCTGTACAATGTAAGCAGAACAGCATAGCCTCCTGATCTCTTCTGGGGCACATACTCCCTCTTCTTCTTTCCTCTCTTCTCCTGTCCTACATCACCCTCAGCCTTGCTCTGCAAAAAAATATCCAGAATGTTTATGAAACTACGATACACATGTGTAAGAAACACAAGGATAGAGATATGGTGTGTATTTATGTGAAAGTCACCATATTTCTTCCACCCTTTGTAGCAGGAAAGTTGGAGAAGTGTGATGATGGTTTGGTGGAAGGCAGGTTGTTGCTGCAGGGTTCAGCACTACGTGGGAGGCAGTGGATGGGAGCATTGGCACCTATGAATAAAAAAAAAAAAAAAAAAAAAAAGAGAGAGAGGAAAGGATGATCAAATTTTATTCTCTGTTTATGTTGCATACCTTACAGGTTTCTCCTGTAGACCATCAGGAACGTCATGAAATCCTCTCAGGAGGATTCAACCATTTTTGTTCAAAGGGGTACATCAGGTGCTTGTTCAGTTTCTCATGATCTGAAGATTTGACTATTGCGCCTTGCTCCTGGCTAGGCTTTGTGAATGTGCCATTAAGTCTTTACATCTGATCCAGAATGCAGCAGCCCAATTTGTACTCAACCTGCACAGTTTCAGACACCAATCCACTGCTGCTTTCTCTCCACTGTTTTTCATGAAGCCACCTGCATGAAATTCATATAATTCTTGCTTACTATGTGATGACAAATTCTGCAATGACTCTTCAGACGTACCCCATGCTCTTCAAGGTACAAGCACAGCTTGGCTTGACCCATCACCTTTAAACACACAAAGAAGACAATCAACAAGACTTCACTCTACTGGAATGAAATTCCCTTTCTCTGTACAAACAGCTGACTTTAAATGTCCCTCGCTGTCTTCAAATGCAGACTGAAGACCCAACTCTTCTATAGAAGCTATAAAAATCCAGCCGTGACTACTGCACCGCTACTTACTATATCTTCTCTAACCTATTCAGAATGCTGCTGCCCAACTGGTTTATAACCTCACTAAATTCTCTCATAAGACACCATTACTGAGGTCACTCCTCTGGCTTCTTGATATTGCAAAAAATTATATTCTATATACAGTGAAATTATATATACATATAACTCTTTTCCTTGCATTCCATGCCTTAAGGGTTCTGCACCATGTTATGTATGCCAACTCAGGTGTTCAAGTTAAGGGCACCAGGCAGTTTCTTCTCTAAAATTCAGCCATGCTTCTAAGGCTTTCCTGTCCTGTCTAAACAGCCTCATGTCTCCAAGCCTTCCCCCAAAGGACTACTGACGCTCCTCTTCAGACAAACATATTAGGACAAGGTAACCGCTCTGTACAACTGTAGTGAGCAAAAAAGCATCTCAGAATGCACAACATGTCGAACCTTGAGGCAGAAGCGCTACAACAGCAGAAGACCACGTCGGGTTCCACTCCTGTCAGCCAAGAACAGAAAGCTGAGGCTGCAGTGGGCACAAGCTAACCAAAAC
The DNA here is from genome assembly GCA_037576675.1 of Pangasius sanitwongsei. Lineage (NCBI taxonomy): Eukaryota > Metazoa > Chordata > Actinopteri > Siluriformes > Pangasiidae > Pangasius > Pangasius sanitwongsei. Next base: position 13,129,489 of record CM075006.1, on the reverse strand, counting down.
TGGACAACGGAAGACTGGAAAAATGTAGCCTGGTCTGACGAATCTCCATTTCTGCTGAGGCACACAGATGGTAGGGTCTGCCTTGTGTCAACAGTCCAGGCTGGTGGAGGTGATGTAATGGTGTGGGGAATGTTTTCTTGGCACACTTTGGGCCCATTAAACCTAATCAACCATGGCTTGAATACCACAGCCTATTTGAGTATTGATGCTAATCATGTGCATCCCTTCATGGCCACAATTTACCCATCTTCTAATGGCTACCTCCAGCATGATAATGAATCCATTAGAACACCTTTGGGATGTGGTAGAACGGGAGATTCACAGCATGAAAGTGCACCTGAAAAATCTGAATGAATTGCGTGATGCAGTCATGTCAACATGTACCAGAATATCAAAGTAATGTTTCCAACATCTTGTGGAATCCATGCCATGAAGAATTGAGACTGTTTTGAGAGCAAAGGGAGGCCCTACCCAGTATTAGTATAGTGTTACTAATGAAGTGCTCAGTCAGTGTATGCATTAGCTACTTACTTATGTGTTTATTTATGTATCAGCACTGACTCCTGTTTTTGAATGTCTTAGCTTGTTGGTATCTTTATACCTGGGTCCATCTGCACTACCATAAAGATAGACAGATATATATATATATATATATATATATATATATATATATATTGAAATAGACAGTCTAGCACTTTTATAAGTCTTGCTTCTGAATATGAAAGTCTGAAATGTTGCAAATGTAAAATTAAATGTAGTGTTTGAGAAGCATTAGAAAAATACCTTGTGTTCGTTTGATGCCTTTTGGAAAAACAAAAGTGACCCTGTACACTAATCAAATCATATCACATTAGTGAAACAGCTTCTGGGTGGTGTTCACTTCATTCTTACCGTTTTCTCGGTAATGTCTCTCAAGCCTCTCGTCCAGGATCTTACAGATTCCGTCCCCAAAGTTCTGCAGGATTTTGGCCTCTTTGCCGTTTTTCAGTGGCAGCGGATACTTTTTTAAAGAATTTATAGCCTTCAAGAGAACACAACAGGACGCACTGTACCACCAACAGCAACAATGACTTTATTAATGAAACGCTAAAAACAGGCCACATTGCAGTTTACCTTCTGATAGACGTACTGGGTCTTGAGGCCTTTCTCTTTGGCATGATCGCGCATCTCAGTGAGCCACTGCAGGAAGAGCGGGTTGGGGCAGGCGGGCACAGGCCGCTTCCGACCCAGACGCACTGCTTCCGATGGCATGTGGACACACAGCGACTTCAGCACGTAACCGGCTAAAACCATGCAACAAATACAACTCCGGCTGGTTCAAATTTATGCAACACCGTACCGTTAAATGTGCCAGTAACGTTATAAACAAGCTAATTACGCTAGTAAGTAACAGACCGAGTGTTTCTTCATAGATTAAGCAAGTTACCCAACATCAATCTGCTTGTAACTATGGTTATGTTTGGTTTTGTGTAATACACTGACTTTCAGCTAGCTAATATATAACGTTTTGCTCACATTGTCTAACAGCTGAAGTTCGCCGGTGATACCCGCGGCTTTTCTACCAAAATATTAGCCAGAGGTAGCTAACAATGTAAGCGTAACAGTACATTATTTCTCAACTTTTGTTCGGTTTTTGTAAACTCGAATAATAACATCGGTGTAGCTATATGAAACTCAACACATCTTTTTATCACGACGTACACATGTAATATATCTACAGCTACCCAGTACAGTGGTTATGTGTGTCTTGAGCTCCGCGCCAGTGTTTTCGAAAACAATGTACGAAGCAGGGTTGCCAGATCTCCACGACAACATCATCCCAAAAGCGAAACCTTGAACTCTGTCCTTCCCAAACCCGTTTCAAGCCCAACATCATGACTGTCACGGCGAAATATATTAAAATATTAAATGCAACGTCATATAGTACGTCTTAATCATAGTTTTATTAAAAAGTACTATTTTCATAACTGAAGTTTTAAATGATCTCGTATAGTACACATTTTGTAATCCATACTGTAACAAACAAATGTAACCTGAGAATGGGTCAAGAATGGGATTGCTGCATATTTTGGTTTTATTACCAATCTAAAACACTAAGCTTCGGCAGCTGAACAAAAAATATTGTATAATTTCCGCGTTAAAACCGCGGACCTGGCAAGTGACGTTTACTGTAGTGACGTTTTTGTTTCGCGACGCAGTCCCGTGTGCAGTACACAATAAACGTAAACACTGGATTTTGAATTAAAGAGGCTGTATTGTTTGTACAAGCTTTCATGTTAATGAAAAGTAAAAATAGCAGTAATCTTTCAACAATTAGGAAATGTGACTTATTGTGCATATTACTATTATTAGTTTTAGTAGTCTATATAGTATATAAGTATAACCAATACTAATACTTACTAATACGTTAATAGGCCATATAGGCTCTTTTAATTAAAATTTTTTTAATTAAAATTAAACTTTTTAAATTTTACTTATTTATTTAATATTGACCCTTCTTGTCTTATATTGTGGTATTAGTGTGCTTAGTTATTTGTCTGATTAACTTCTGATACTGCTATCGTTTTTGATCAAATATTTTTTTGTGTTTACCTTAATTATTAAAAAAAAAGAAAAAAAAAGAAAAGAAAAAAAATGTGCAGTAGCCAGTGCGCCACCCAGAATAACACCGTCTGTAAAGATGAGATTGTGCAGAGGGGTGGAGCGCAGGGAATAAAGGAAGATTTAGTGCTTCTTACTTTATGAATACTAATCTACCACAGATTACATGATCTACATTCTGTATTAGAATTAACCAGAAAAAGAACTATTTTGAGTGGGATAATAGTTAAGCAACATAACGGGCCCAACGACAGCGCTTCTGAACCGTTAACACCTAGAAACCGTGTAATGAGGCTGCTGGTGAATTCCTGCAACAAGACCAAACACGGACCTGGAATCTGCTATATGCTCACACAGCGTCCGCCCACACACACACACACACACACACACACACACACACACACACACACACACACACACACACACACACACACACACACACTACTTTCACACTTTTTTCCCTGTTCTAAACTAATTTCACCCCAGGCATACACTTACTTCACTTGTTGTTCAGTATTTGTACCATAAAATAAAAAGTTTATTGTTTATTTTATATAGAAAGCACATTCACGTTAAAAAGTTATGTAGTAAAGTTTCATACAGTATTTCAGTTCCTCTAGTTAAACTATTAGGCCTGAAGACAAATCAGCATTATTACTGTTAGGATGTCGGACAGTAACTGCAGTGAGCACATATCTCATTTCTTACCCTTGAGGATACTAATGAATATGAAAATGTTAATCTATGTTCATATTATGTACAAAGATTTATATGTTATTATAAATGTATAAAATCTGGAATAAGTGATAAACTCCACCAAGAGAATATTACACACCACCTTGATAAATACACATTTCTTCACACATCTGACAGTATATATTACAAACATCAATAATTACTGACCGAATACCATTCCCTCTTCAAAAATTCCTTGCAACAAAATAGGACATTATATATATAACAATTTCTAATATAACAATATTTAGGGAAAAAAAAAGTTGTTTATTGTTTCTCCCCTGAGCAAAAAACTGAGTACTATTTACATCAAATAGTCTTTTTCTAAATCAACTAGTGCATAATCATTATTTAGCTGTTTAGTGATTTCAAAGCGAAGAACCAGCCCTCATCTGTAGTGAATGTGTAAACTTAATCTATGATCACTGCTTGAAACTCGTTCATCAGTTCATCTAGTCTGTCAAAGTCTTTCACTTTACTTATTGTATCATTTCATTTTACTTCACTGTATCATTAGGTTTCCAGTTTTACTTTCTCACTTGTCTTATTTTAAATAACATTGCATATGATCCAGTTGACATAATGTGAGAGATGTGTATATTATGACAATATTATTTTATGTCTCAATCAACCTCAACTCTTTCTACCTTCCTCCTGATCCTGTTGTGTCATCACTGTTTAGAGATAAAGGAGAGCCAGGCAGGGAGTTTTCCTCCCGTGCAACCACACCTGCTGCCCCCGAATGTCTACGTGCCCCCTTGGCCCGCAAGAAGGCACTGTTTGGATGTTGATTGTGGATGTGGCGCAACAATGAATCCTGGGTAGAAGCAGTGTGGCCACATTCCTCGCAGACATAGAGCTTGGTGCGCCGTTCCTTGTAGGCATACTGCTGCGTCACACCATGGATCTTCTTCATGTGGGATTCCAGAGAGCAGCGCTGGGTAAAGGCCTTCTCACACAAATTACATTTATATGGACGAACACCTGGGACATGACAGAGGAGAGGCATACATGTTTAAGAGTCTGTGTGTAGTGTGTTGTCACAGAGTTTTGGCCTAAAGCCTTGCAGTAGGAGCTGAGGCAATCTGAAACTGTAACTGTATATTTATATACAATATTACACACCCAGGTAAATAAATCTGATCCCTGTTTTGTCAACCTCTTTTGTAAAAAAGTAATTTGACCAACAAAATATTTTACGCTCACAAACCTGTATGTGTGCGCACATGCCTCTTGAGATCGAAGGTGTCATTAAAGCCCTTGCCGCAGAAACTGCACAGATGCCGTTTCTGTTCACTGTGACACTTTAGGTGTCTGTTGAGCATGCGCTGGTACTGAAACATTTTCTGGCACACCTGACATGCATAGGTTGCCCCTGCTGTAGGTGTAGAAGATGTCCCACTGCTGGTTGTGGGAGATGGGTTTGCCACAGTGACAGGAGGGTCAGCATTTGTGCTCAGAATGTTACGTGGAGCTTCAACAGGGAGTTCACCTGTCGTCACCTGTAAATATAAAACATAAAGGAAAATATATTGAAAAGGGTGGGACATAGTCACAATTTATTCAACACTATTTGTTCTTAAGTCACCTAAATTCCAAAACGATTCCTTGTCTTTCTCAGTTTATCAGTTCAATAATAAATCAGCGCACACATAAATGACTGGTATGATGCCACATACCAGAATCAAAATAGGTGGGTAACCAACACAGAAAACATGCAAGCCAAACCAGTTTTTAGCCAGATACTAAAATAGAAACTTAATGAATGGCACATTTCTGAGAGAGCCTCACCTTGATCTTGGAGCGGACGTACGTGCTGCTCTGTGTACTTCGGATGCACTCTGTTTCAGGACTGGGCTGCTGTCCCAGAGCGGTGCAGGAGGGCAGTTCAGCTGTAGAAACCACTGTGTAGGGCTCTAGCATGTATTTCTGTGTACATCTGTTGTGTTCTTTATGAGTGGACAGGCACAGGGCCACTTCAGCTGTACTTGCCTCTGTCTCCTCCCACAGAGCTGGAGGGGACACAGAGACTGGAGGGGAAATCATGGAGAAAATGGGAAATATGAGTGTTAATGGTAGTAATATTACACCAAAAAAAGTGCCAAAAGTATGTGGACACCTGACCATCACCCCCATATGTGGGCCTTCCCTAAACTGTTACAACAAAGTTGGAACCACACATTTGTATAGAATGTCTTTGTATACTGCAGAATTACAGTTTCCCTTCACTGGAACTAAGGGGCCCAAACCTGTTCCAGCATGACAATGCCCCTGTGCACAATTTCTCTATGAAAACATGATTTGCCAAGGCTGGAGTGGAAGAACTCGAGCAGCCTGTACATAGCCCTGACCACTAAACAACTCTGGGATAAACTGGAACACCGACTGTGCACCAGACCTTCTTGTTCCACATCAGTGTCCAGCCTCACTAATGCTCTTCTTGCTGAATATGCAAAACCCCACAGCCTCACGCCACAATCTAGTGGAACACCTTCCCAGAAGAGTGGTGGTTATTGAAACAGCAAAGGGGGACTAAATCTGGAATGGGATGTTCAAAAAGCACATATGGGTGTGATAGTCAGGTGTCCACAAACTTTTGGCCATATAGTTAGCCTGTAGTCTGAGTTAATGTGCTAAGAACTACAATACATCTTAGATAATTTCTAAACTCCTGTCAACAAAACAAACTTCTCTTACATAGTTCCAAACCATTCAAATATGCTTTAGGTTTTAACAAAGAATCTGAAGATTATTTGAAACCGGATGTAGTGTGTGGCTTTCAAAAAACTGGGGACAGTTGTGCCTTTAGGGAAGGTGTGCGTGTGTGTGTGTGTGTGTGTGTGTGTGTGTGTGTGTACGTGGTTGGGTGGGAGGCAGGTGTGTGTGCAACTGTATTGTCCTGTGCTGAAGTCAGCCACTCCTGTTACGGCATTACCAGTCTGACTGGCCAAGCTAGAGACACAGGCTTATCATTTCGCTTTATACAAACATACATCCAACACAATGCATGGGCTACAAACAGAACCCCATTAATGTATCATGTTCTCTTATATTCTAATGTTCATTCCATTTAAAAACCAGTATTAGTGGCACCATTAAAAAAAAAAAAAAATCTTGACATCAGTTTCAGCCAACTGACATTACACTACCACTTTCTTACATTAAGCAGGGAAGTGTGCAGTGACTCTCAAAGCTTTAAATAAATAAATAAATAAATAAATAAATAAATAAATAGCAAATGTATGCCATACGCTCTGACTAACTGTATAAGGAGGAAGCAACAGTCCAATATAGCTCAATGAAGATCTTTGCTGGATTTAAAAATGTATTTCCTCTAAAAAAAAACAAACAAAAAAAAAAAACAGCTTTTTGTCTGTTGCATTTTTCTAGTTCAGGAGTCTATGCTGATTAAAACTGTAACTGACAAATGCAATAATGGGAGTGAATTAAAAACTCCTGAGAAACCAAGGCAGAATATCATTACAATTGCAGCACTGATTTTTATTTTCCTTCACGGTACCAAGGTGCATTTATCTCTCTTCAGCTGTATGCCAACCCCTCCCATCTCATACAGTATATGTGTGTGTTTGTAGTTGACGTGGAACAACACAAGCAGTGAATATGGAAGTGTCCGGTTTTATGGGCTATTATTAATGTACAATTTATGGGCTGAGATACTGTATCTGAGATACAGTATGAAATGAACTTTATTAGCTAAAACAGACCATGTTATTAAGAATTCATTTGCTAAATTAGATGGCACAGACTGCATTATTAATTTTTTTTTTTTAAGGAGCCAATTCACTTTCGATAATATTCTACTTTCTTTTTCGTTACAGAGCAATAGACCCGCATTTAAGGAAACGAATTGAAATCGATACGACTACATAACAAAGAAAAAAGGAGCATAATGACTCTGCACAACTCCTGCCCCGGTTTATTGTCCTGCACTGCGCGCCAATCCAAACCCACTCTTCATGTCTTATCTCGCAGCGGTGACACCGCTCGGTGACGTCACAGCCCACGGGCTCACACTCTCCCCGTGTAAAACGAGAGGCAAATCTGTGCAGTCGGATAGAAACATTAAAAATTAAATTGAATTCAAAGCTCGGTATCTCCTGATTGTGCGTGCCATGTCGGTAAATAAAACAATAAGCTAGGGCGGCTATCAGTAGAGATAGGTGGGAAAGGTGGAGAGTAGGCCAGGCCCACTGGAGGAGAGTTTACTCTGGGCCATGTTTGCTAAAGGTGTAGCGAGAAACAGCAGCGGCACTGCGGCCAGTCCGTTATTTCCTTCACTGTTCATTAACTCAGCTGTGCACCACAAAGCCACTGGCAGGATAAACATGCCAGATCATTTTCTTACCGAACGAATGAACGACAGCTTCCTTAGAAACACTGTCTCTCCAAATTCAATATTCTAAGAGGAAGAATGAATTATATTATAAATAAATATATGATCAGCAAAAACTCTTGCACTCTTGCACACTACGTTCCTCCAAAAGCTGCTAAAAATATTTTTACATATAACTTCTCTATATCTACTAGATCCTATTCTATTTTATTTTTCTATTTTATTTCATTCTATTCTATTTTATTATATTCTGCTTTATTATGCATGCCTGTTGCACTGTGGGACGAGGCAGTAAGGAAAAACATTTCACTACATTAATATGTATGTGACAAATAAAGAACCTTGAACTGGAACCTTATTAGCCTTTGAATAATGAAGATGAATTAAATTTTCAGTTCTCAGCACTGGTTTCTGACATATTTACAGTAGCCTAAATACATTTCTCCACAGATAGGCCTTGGCTTTGCGTTAAACTTGAAATGAAACTACAAAATGGTCTGTTATGGCAATTAGGCCTATCACAAGAACGAGTTTAACAGCATTAACTACATACCACATCATGCTGTTAGTGCTACAGTAAATCAGTTCAAACTTCTCAACATGAACTCCAAATGTTTTGAGAAAATAACGTTAAATAAAAAAAAAAAATAAGGTATACATTATTTTAAAAAACAAACATATTTTTTAATAGTTAATTCACAAGACGATAAGACAAATATATATATATTTTCAGTTTGAAGGAGAGAGTAAAATGAACCTATCAGAGATACATCCCTATAAACCCTGCTCGGAAATTAGCTTCTAACTGCGAGTGTAAATCCATCAGGTGTTGGTAAATGATTAGCCTAATAGTTTATTGTGGTGTAGGGAATAAGCATGGGGAAGGGGCTCACAGTGAGAGGATTGTATGTCGGCTATTCCGTTAGGTGAATCAGCAGGTCATCTGATACTCCAAACCTCTGCCTGCTTTTCGAAAACGTTGTCAAGATCACACATGACTCTGTTTGTTATGGCCTTCGAAACGTTTGCGTGGGTAAAACGCCGTTTCCTCAAATCCACTCCACCCTACTACTGTCTTATCTCCTAAATTAAAGTGGATTTAAAAGCTTTTCAAAATGGCATGCTCCGGTTATACAGGCGAGACTGCAATGAGCGCAACGCGGTGTGTTGCAATGAATTTTACGTCGAGTCTATAAGGAAGACAGCTGGGGCTGAAGGTCAGCTAAACGGCTCCTTGGTTCTCTTTAGCACTAGCACACACACACACACACACACACACACACAATTCCAAAACAGCAAAAAAGTGTTCAATTCGATGTCCACAAAGTCACTGGTGTAGTTTAACTGAGTACAAACTGGATGAATTAAATGTTTTGTAATAAAATCAGCGTTGTGTGATGAATCACCTAAGAACAGAACCTGCTTGAGTTAAAAAAAAAAAACAAACAAAAAAACTATATAGACTATAATTTGAAGTAACGAATAGCTTTGTAAATGCTTGTAAACAAAACATTACAATTTCGTAGTCATGCCTAAAGGATTGAACATGACAAATTGTGTAGTTCCCGTTTACCGTTATCCGGCCTGTGTGTTTTAGGCTGTTAGGTTAGATGGTGTGCAGTGTAATGAGTGTGTCCCCCTCACCTGGTATGTAAATGTCTCCTCGCTCATGGTCAGGTAGATCACTCCAGCTCCTCTTGCCGGGTGAAACACTGGGCTTTTTCACCAGGAATGCTCGTGGCATGCTGAGTTCTCCAGGTGGCTCTCCGCTATCTCTCTCTCTCTCTCTCTCTCTCTCTCTCTCTCTACAACACCCTATTGTATTAACTACAGCGCTGTAGTCTTTATACACCACTCAACTACAAGCTACTGAAATTAACCACACAGGTGATACAGCTAATAAATTATTTGCTTGTAGAACGAGGTCCGGTGAGTAGCCGATTTTAATGGAGACTCTGTTTCGTTCTCCTCCCTCCTCACTGCCTCTACAAACTTTTGTACCTATAGGCTACGGGTTCCTGTGGCGTCTCCCACCATTTGTCCACTTTTGCGCGCCCTGCCTTCTCTTCCGTAACTTCCACGCTCACAGCTTGTTCCTTTAACGAAATGAGCGTATGCTGGTCGTCCAAGCGCCGGTTTGATAGCTCCACCAGAGCACAACGATGGAGGAAATATTTCGATCCGCTCACTTGAGTCACAGCACAACGAATTTCAAAGGTTGATTGAAGCGCAGGTACACATTCATGAGGAAACAGGTGGCAGCGCGCATGCGCCTGGAAATAACGGTGACAACAAACCCGACCCAACCTCTAAGCTCTACCTGTTCAACCGGTTTCTTCCCCCACCACACACATACACACACACACACACACACACACTCTACCTGTCACCATTCCGCTTCAAGGCGGGAGCGACTAAATGCAGTAGGCCTAGAAGTAGGACTAAAGCGATGGAGAGCGAAAGCTAAACTTGTTGGCTTTTAACTTTTATCATTTATAAACGTAGGCCTACGAACACACTTCACCATGAAAACTTTATCATGATGACGATGAACAGTCAGATCATCATCATCCAAAATGCTCATATTTACACTACCTCAGTGGTTGTCTAGTTGAAAAAAAATATGTATAGTATAAAATATGTATATAAATATATGTATATTAATATAGTAGGCCTATATAAATGACATTGCCAATTACTAATTCAGTCTCTGGGAAGGTAACAGTGTATAATAATCTAGCTAAGATTACAGATGGTTTCACCATGCATATCCCATTCATCAGGAGGCTAATTCCCCTCTTTTCTCCTCTGATTGCCCCAACAAAAAAAAACACTATCTGCATTAAAATCACCCCGAAACCTCCACTTTCTCCCATTCACACCTTTTCTGGAACCATTACCAACAGTTAGTCAAGATTGTCTAACATGTTCTATACATTTTCTATATGAATATGATTAATGAATGAATTAATTAATTCATAAATGCATATATAGGAATTATAATGTGGGTCAGTGCATATTTAGAAATTAAAATATAGTGAGTGAGTATGTAAGTAAGGATTGTAATGAGAAAAAAAGAGAGCTGGTGATGAACGAGGAAAGAGGGTGTGTAGGTGTGTAGAATGAGTGGTATGTTGCCCGGGCTGTCCGAGCGGTTGAGGCAGAACATTTACCCCATTTTCTTCCTCCTCATCCCCTTCCCCTTGTTCCCTCTATTATAACACATTACATCTATTAGTTCTTCTTGGGTTGCTGATAACTCGGTCATAACTGTTTTGCAGGGAGCATAAATTAAAATAAAACATCTCACTGATGATTCTTGTCTAAATGATCTCTATCTCAGCATCTACTTTGTTTATTTTAGCTTAGCCCATTCCTTTTTTAGGTATGTAAAGGCTTCACCTGTAAGTCAGTGACTTACTGAGTGGCAGAATTTGCGCATGTGTGAAACTTTTGTTTTGGTTTGGATGTATACTTTTGAACTGATTGTTGCATTGTATCCATATTACTGGATATTAGTGGCATAAGAAGGGAATATTGAAAAAGAATAAAACATATGATGTTTAAACAGGTATAAAGTTAGATTGTGCTGTGACATAAAAATATTGTAGGAGAGAAGAAGTAGTGAAGTTAAAAAAGGTGCAGTGTTCTGTACAGATCTGGTGATTTGCTTGAGCCTGAACAGCGTCCTCCAGCCCTTGTTGGAAGTCATTATGAGAAAACAAATGGTGTACAGTTCAGTGTCATTTACGTCTTGTGCATCCGTTATGTCCAGACAGAAGACAACTTAAACCCAAGGCCCTAGGGGGGGTGCTCTCGATTTACATGCTTAAATATTGAGATTTATCCACCAAGATTCACCTTGGTTGCAAACACACACATATGCAAGCACATAGGCTACTTAAAATACACATCTTTAAACTCTACATTCTGCTTTTCTTTAATGCTTTTTCTTTTTACATTCTATAACATTCTGCGGAACATTGAGCCGAAACCAGTGGTTTAGAACAATGCTATATCTGACAGAAAAATAAATATCAGCCTGATCAAGCATAACCTGATTGGTGACCTGTTGCCCCTTTTCTTTCTAACATTATCTTCCATCCCTAAGGCCAGATTTACTCCATTTTTCTTTCAGCAGAGAAAAAGAACCAAAGACTTTCCATCACATTACAGATTCATACCACACAAGCTGGTGCCATTCTACATCACTTTTCCAGTGTCACTTATTGACATGTAAATCTGCCACCTGCCATGGCTGAAGTCTCATTCTAGTTTTCGATGATTGCCCACATTCTTAACTGTAAGAGGCAAAGGAATGCAGTGTGTCTGCATCTGCCAGTGTTCATACATATCTCATACACATTTAAACACTGTACAGAGATGCTTGGTTCATTCCTGGTTGGTGTCACACCTTTCCTGCATTATCTAAAGGAATCTTGACTAACCATCTAATTATGGTTGTTGTTAAAATACATTTTAATTCTGAGAAGTTGTAACAGTGCCAATGCAAATGAGGCATTCAGCTGAGAGATGTTACCATTTCACTGGATAGCTTCACTCTAATATTAACCATTTGTAATGAGTTGGCTCATGAGCGTTTTTATGAATTGGCAAAACTGTATTTATTGTGCAGCACATCAGTGGCACTGATCTTCCTTTTAGTCCAATGCATTAAAACTATATGCACTATTGCACTATTTTTACTATATATATACACTATATTGCCAAAAGTTTTGGGACGCCTGCCTTTACATGCACATGAACTTTAATGACATCCCGTTCTTAATCCGTAGGGTTTAATATGGAGTTGGCCCACCCT
>CM075006.1:13093956-13116877 GCA_037576675.1 Pangasius sanitwongsei | reverse complement strand
TTCTTTCACAAATGTTTGTAGAAGCAGTCTGCATGCCTAGGTGCTTGATTTTATACACCTGTGGCCATGGAAGTGATCGCAACACCTGAATTCCATGATTTGGACGGGTGTCCCAAAACTTTTGGCAATATAGTGTGTATATATATATATATATATATATATATATACACACACACACACACACACTGATCAACCATTACATTAAAACCACCTGCCTAATGTGTGTGGAGTTTGCATGTTCTCCCTGTGCTTCGGGGGTTTCCTCCCCCAGTCTAAAGAGGCTGACTGGCATCTCTAAATTGTAGTTAGTGAACGGGTGTATGAGGGTGTGTGCGATTGTGCCCTGTGATGGCTTGGCACCTCCCGCCTTGTGTAACAAGTCCCCTGGGATAGGCTCCAGGCTTCCCATGACCCTGTGTAGAATAAGTGGTACAGAAAATGGATGGATGATGGCCTCCTTCATTTGCATTGACACCTCTTTGGACCGCATATTGAGATTTCCTATGAACAGCTACCTTTCAACTCCAGACCTTTTATCTCCTTAATTTGTCATAACCTAAACGGTTAATGCAATATTTTTGTTAAACCCCTTGAATTAAAGCTGAAAGTGTACACTTCAGTCACATCTTGATTGCTTCATTCCAAACCCATTGAGGTGCTGTACAGAGCAAAATTATGAAAATTGTATATATATATATATATATATGTGTGTGTGTGTGTGTGTGTGTGTGTGTGTATTGGTTTCATTTATTCATTTACCATATGTAGCCTATCATTGTGTTTACTGTCTGTTTTACTGAACTTTTATTTAAGATTGTAGATTGTTTTCCATCACATGCATACAGACAGTAGGCAGGCAGGTGCACAGACTGACTGTAGGATATTATTTTGTATGTTTCTATTAGCATGTACTTTGCAAATCATGGTTTCGAATAAATCACTGACAGTAATGAATGGCTCTTAACTTTTATTTTTTTTAACGTGAGTTAATTGTTTTTTTTTTGGTTTTTTTTTTGTTTTGTTTTGTTTTGTTTTGTTTTGACAACTGTAATACATTTATTTTACTACAAATAACAAAGCGTAAAAGGTTAGACTGCAGATCCACCGAGACCCTGAGCGGGATATGCTTACTGACAGTGACAGGGAGAGTGAAAGTGAGCAAACAGCAAAAAAACGGAATCAAATAAATATCAGGTGTGGACACCCTTTGCTGCTTTACTACGTTTAGGTGCAATGTCATATAGGCTAACTTAATAAGGAAATCAGTTGGCAGGTTATTTCAAGCTACTTAGAGAACTTTTCACAGTTCTTATGCAGACTTTGGCTCTCACTTCATTCCGGTAATTTCAGACCGCCTCAGTGATATTTTTAGCTGAAAAGTGGTCTATGATTTTAACCCTTTCTTTAACAGCTTACAGAGATTTGTCTGTAAATTGAAGTCCTCGGAAAACGAAGCTTTGGCCATCTAAAATCTGGTCTTTTCTGCAGACACACTAATGTAGAAGGCATAAAATAAACATTTAAGATAAAATGTATAAAGGCTGCATAAGACTTACATCACATTAGGCCTATATTATGCCTATATATACTATATAATTTTGCAGTAAGATAACAAAAAAACGGGGGTGAGGGGTTTGCAACAGTACCAATACACTAACCTTTTATATTATAGCTACCATTGCTAGTTAGTTATGCTTAAAATATGACTTTACTCGACTCATGTCAAATTCGTCCGTGGATCAAAACCAGGAATTTATGCGCGCGAGGCCAACAGGAACAGGACACAGAAGAGTGTGTGAGGATTTGCCACCGTGTGGCCATGCCAGTTACTGTCTCTGCAGTGTTTTATCTCCCCAGGGCCTCTCTGACTGTTACTTACGACATGCTTCAGCAAGCCTGGCGTGCAAAGTTAGAAATACCGTTAGGATTTGCTTTGGGAGGGACCGCTGTGAAAAGAGCGGTCTACCAAAACCCCGAAACCCCTGCTGTCTAACAGCCTGTTGTACTATTGTCTCTACAATCGCCTGCATCAATCACACATGGCAAACCATTCCCAAGAGCAAAGAGAATTAAAACTAGTTCTTTAAATGTGGTTTTGTGCTAGGCTTGCTTTTTTGTTTTGACTGATTAATCAGTCATTAATCTGATTCTATTATTTGATTTCTGTCATTTAAAAGTTTTGGGTAGGTCTGGCATCTGTAACAAAAAACAAAACAAACAAACAAACCAGACCTCTATGCAGAGTGAACCTTTTTTTCTGTATCCTTCTGGGGTTACAATTAACTTGTATATTACTGTAACTAAATAAAGCCAGGCCTGCACCTATCCTTAATAATCTTGCTAAAATGAATAAATAAATAAATAAAAAATCCAGCTTTGTTTGACTAAGTACCATCTGCAAAACACAAGGCACCCAGTCAAACCGGCAGACCATCTTTGTCAACTGGTAAGTAATTTTCCACCTTCCTTATTACTAAATTAATCAATACATATTTGAGATTTTCCAACTACTTTGTTGCTGTGTTTTTTTCCCCTTTAAACAACTTGTCAATATTGTAGTGTTAGTGGTGGTAAATCAGAAACGGTTTTCTTTCTACCATCACTTTCCTGGCGAAAATATGTTTTGGCATCAGTTGGCTGGTCAGGCTAAGTTGTTTTTTTTCCACCAGAGAACCCTTAACTTAACCTCAGTGTCTGTCATTCTGGCTCTTAGTTTTTCCAAGTAAAATGATCAGTTCAGCTGTTTGACCAGCCAAACCTTATAGCTGTTTAAAAAAACCTAGTAGAGCTAGTAAAGTACAACTGGCATTGTCAGCTGGACCCCACCTTCATTTTGGCCCTGTGAAAGCCACATTTTTAGTCTGGGCCCTTTAGGCACCCTCCATTCAGGGGCTCTGAGTAGTCAGTTCCACTGTTTTTTCCGTAGTGTCACCCCTGAGCACGGTCTTTTTGCCTGCTTGCAAATAGTATGAATTGCGCTTGTCATGGTGCTGTTCAGTTCTGCTAGTCTAAGTGTTTGGGCTTTTTTGTGAACAGAGGAATAGTGTAAATGAAACTTTCATTGGAAAAGCAGGGACTTTTACTGATAGATTACTTTCATAGTATAGTTGCTGTTATTATAAAGATTCCTTTTGTATAAAGACAGAACTATATTACACAGAAAATAAGTGATAGAACACACTGTAAATCATACAAGTATCATTCTGGTGAGTTAAATACTGTACTGAAGAAAACTGAAAACAGAACAGTTTTCAGCCACCAAATCCATCAGACAGGAAGCAAAACCGGTGTAATGACAAGTGCTGCTTCATTCTTGCCCAACTCGTTAGGGCAGGGGCTGAAGAACGGGTAGATGGCCTCACAGAACGTGTCTGTGAATGTGTAGATGTGCAGCTTAGCTTCCACATTATAGAAAGAAACCTGCCCTTTCTCATAGTCCACAAACACACCAATCTTTTTGGGTTTTGGCTTAAGGGGAAGGGTGAGGGAAAGGTCTGTTCCAAATGCATGGTTGGTCTTATTTCTTAGGCTAAGGAACCAGTATCCATTGCGGGGGTTGACAGTCACTTTTCCCTTCCTGTTTATAAATTGGCGGCCCCCCCCCCAAGTCCCAGTCTGTCTTGCCTCCCACCTCCACTTCCCAATAGTGCCGACCATAGGTGAAGGCCTCTCGGCCCAGCACACACCATACAATCCAAGCACTTATTTGGGAAGGAGTTGGTGCCTGTCACCACACCTCACCTTCTTTCTGTCTTCTGACAGGATGTGAAGAGAATGGGCCATACTGGGGTCCAAGATCACGTCCACTGACTGGAAGAATTGGACAGTTATAAAACAGTATTCCAATAATATAAATTTGTGGATTGATCTTTAGTACAAGATTATGATGATTATTCTTTGTTTTAATTTGACTAAAGATTAATCAATAGTTTAACCTAATAGTATTTTCAAAGACAAGGAAAAAAAGCCTGAAAAATACCACACTTTTAAAACACAGCCAGAAAGATCAGTAAACAAAGTCAAAACTGTTTTTATGAACACCACAGTTTTATTGTGATTGTAGTTGACTTAGTTACTAGTATGTCAAAAGTTATATAACAGCTCAATTTATGTTTTATTACAATAGAGTCACTACTTTTTATATAGTCTTCAGATACCTGCATATTCCTGCATTTTCTTTATCTCTGCAAACAGTGAAATTCAAATGGTGTTAAAATGAATTTCATTCAAATGGTAAATGCAAATTAACCTTTAAAAGGGTTGTATTTTGCTAAATTTCATAATATACATCATCTGATACATGCTTGGTTGAACTTTCAGTGGTGAAAGATCAGTTAATGCTGATGGGCCTGTGTAAAAAAAAAAATTAAAAATAAATAAATAAAAAAAAAAAAATGGTGTCTGCTGGTTATGGTCTAACACTTTATGCTCTGCAATATTTTTATGGATGCAGTGGTTTAGTTCTTTAATGACAATTCTGGCTCCCAAGCTTAAAAACTTCAAGTCATATGTAAATTTCCTGGAGTGAAATGTCTTAACTGCATGAATAAAGGTGTAACAGTTACTTCACTAGTTCACTAGGTGGCAGTGACATCCCTTCAATGCCTTTCCCTTCAATGAAAGACAGCTGCATAAACCCCCAAATGTAAAATGCCCAAGGCTGTATTACAATGAAGCACAAATGAACATCCTTACAGATTTCTGGTAGTTTTCGAAGCTCCTCCTGGAAGCGCTCTAGGAGTTCACACAGTGAACTGTAGACTGACTTTGTCCCAAGGTCAAAGGTCACAGAGACTCCAGCCCACTCTTTTATTGGCATGAGAATGTTGAGATGAGAGGCTTCTTTCAGGATCCTGAATGACAGAATGACAAGGATTATAGTTGATTAAGTGAATTTGAAGCTAGTTTGCTCATCACAATCATTACAATTAAAGACTGAATTAGTCAAACTCTGATTACTGATTACTGAGTGGGATTTTAAAATTAGTCATTAGTCTCACATACAGATAGGTGACATATTAAAGGAAAACAATATTGTTAATGTTAATGCTCCTTGGCACAGATTTCTGGCACAGTCTCTGTCTGTGGTGTGGTGTGCAGGTGACTATGAAGGCCAGAGCATATGATTAATATAATTTTTATATTCCTCAAGCCATTCAGTGAGCCCTCATGCCCTGTGGAACATTGTCATCCTAGAAGAGACCACTCCCATCAGGATAGAAATATTTCATCATAACTTTGTATTGATTTATAGTGCCCCTTCCCTCTAAGGGGACAAGTGGAGCCAAACCATGCCAGCTCAGTGCCTCCCATGGCATAACAGAGCCATCTGGTTTTCCTTTAACTTGTCACCCATCTTTAGATTCAGGTACCAGTGACAGAAGCACCTGGAAAATAAGCATTTGAATTTGAGAGGCTCATCATCATTTTCTTCTAAATTTAGAATTTTATTAGTTAAATCTTTGTATGACAGCCACTGCTATATATCCAATCAGATTCTCTCCAGACAGTAACATGGTTAATATACATTGCCTTAAAGATGACAGTTAACCTTGATGACTTGGGGAAATAGCAGTTCTTTTGGTGATTTTGATATCTATCTAGGCCCCTACCTTCAGGTCCAGCTCCAGCTCTCTGATCATTCCTTCTGCCTTGTGTTCTGCTGAGTGCCGTCCCATTTCAATCATCTCCAGGAGGTTGGCCTGGCTGAGCTCAACAGAATGCCCCAAACACATGCATGCTGTACTGCGTCTCTCTTTCTGCAGACATCTACATAGGAGAAGAAATGAGTGAGAGAAAAGAAATAATGTGGAAATGTGGAAAAAGGTTTTCTGAATTGGACTGTTTACCTGGTTTACCATAGTAGTTGACTTTTTTTTTTTTGTATATATCATTTTGGTTATTTGCATTTTTCTAGATAACGTCTTTGAGTCTTGAATCTGAATCTGCCATAAAAAAAACAAACAAAAGTATACATATTTCATAAAGCAGAATTCCTTATAATATTCTTAAAAAATTAATTGCACTGAAAAAAGTGTTGTGCAGCTTGTTTGAAAGTGCTAAGCTTGTCTGTATAATTTTATGGCTGTATAATAATAATACCTGCCAGCTTGAAAAATATGTATTTTCTAAATGTTCTGCTTTAAATGGAATTCTATGCTTAGTGTAATTCTACTAATGAGCAAAATTAGGTCAGTAAACAAGATTGCAAAAGTTTATTGCATCCGTCATCATTTCTGGGTGGAAAAAAAGGAAACACTTCTTTCCTACAAAAAATAAATTGTTGTTACTTGTAAAAGCTAATGTTCACTAAATATCTTAAGTAATTTTTTCCTACCATTTTGTCCCAACTGTTGCACTCAACTGTATGTAAGTAGACTTTTGATAGCCTAGTGCTCAGCTTTATACAGATAAAACAGATCTAATGAAAAAACAGTGCTTACTTTTATTTCCTCCATTGATAATTTAATCTCCTCTAATTTCCTCTGCCTTTGTCCAATCATTTCCTGTATTTTTGTTTCTGCAATGTTAATCTGAGTCTGCACTGTATGTGGTACACAGAACATGAAAAATGACAAAACAGGACGGACAACAGTCCACACCACATTCATTATGCATGGAAGGTTGTTCAGTACAATGTAAGCAAAGTTCTTCGCTAAATCACATTGTTATTTGTGATTTTCATCTGATAATCTTGGGATACAGAATATCAAGAGTTTATAAAGAATCACATGACCATATTTCCATTGCAAAACCAAGATTTAGAAAGAATTACATGACAGTATTTACACTGAAAAACCTCACATCATTGTGTGGTGAAAGCTTTCCATACCTTGCTTATCAGCCACTCCTTTTCTGCAGAGATGATGTTATGTGATTGGTGATCTAAATCTCCACACTCAGAGCAGATACCCTCCCCATCAGATTTGCAGACGAGATACAGTTTATGGTGGTGCTTTGCACACTGTGACACTTTCCTGCTGTCTGCAGCCCTAGTCAGAGTGCATTTCCTGAGAGACACTCTTCTCATAAGCTCTTGGGGCTACGTGCTATCAGAATCATTCCCATTGGTTGCATCTCTGGTGACTGACTGTCATGAGTTTCAGTAGTGAAGTGTGCTTGAAGTATGAAGTATGCTTCATTTCAATAAAGAGATCCCCAGGCAGTTGGCCTTGTTTTAGAGCCCTTTTCTCCATCCCTCTTCCTTGTAATTCTCCTCTCCCAAGCCCACCACATGCCCCAGCTTTCCCCTTCATCTTCTCGAACTGCTCTGTGATCTCACAAAGAGTGCGGTTGATGTGGAGCTCAGGTTTCTTCTTAAAACTTTCCTTGCACAATGGGCACTGATAGAGTTTGACTCCATTCCAGTACTGTCCGATGCAGTTCATGCAATAACTATGGCCGCATGGGGTGGAGAACGGATTGTCAAAGACATCTAAACAGATGGAGCACTGGAACTGCTTCTCAGAGAGGAAGCTACCCGGGTATAGCATAGCTCTCCATACATTGACAAAGTGGAGTGAGGTGGAAGTACAAGTACACACACACAATTGCTTTTCTGATTTAAATCACATTTAAACAGTCCTAGCCAATGTTAAAGTTTATATTTTATTCTGACAACTATAGTTAGTGCTTTAGTGTGATTTAGAGTCCTAGTTCACATGTATGATGAGAAAGCCTGCATGTTCTCTGGCTGATAAAAATGGATACAATGTGCTCTAACGTGCCTGACCACAAAACTCTCTGTTCTAACAATTCTTTCTTTTTTTTTTTTATCCCTGGCTTGTTTTCTCAATCTGAATATACATAAACATGGCTATTGGACAGTGACACATTTTGTTTGTTTTATATCTTTGAAATTAAACAAATGCAACTGTGCAAGGATTCATATTGTAATATCTCTGAAAGACAAGAGACAAATGCTTGTTTAGAGACATTCTCGAGTGGTCTAGTTGGTAACAAAAGGACGATTTCAAATTTAATTGCAAAGCTAATAATACAGTAAATTAAAACCAATAACTAATACAGAAAGCAGTTAATGCAAGGTCAGTGCAAAAAAAATTTGAGGTGTTATACTAGATACAGCCTGATGTTAAAAGCCTTTAGGCCTTTGCATAAGGGATAGAAATACAGGATGACTTGAAGTAAAGGGGAAGCTCGTTCCACCATTGAGGAGCCAGGATGCTGAGGCAGCATGATCTTGTGCTAGGAGCATGTTTAGACCTTAGAAAGAGGCATACCAAGCACCCTTAATTTGAAGACCAGACCTGACCTCCAGAAGGTGTGTAGTTCTAAACCAGGGTGCAGGGACAGTGTGGTGTAATTCCCTTTGATGCCTGGAATGCCAGGAAAAGCATTTTGAATTTGGTTCATGCTGCGACAGGAAGCCAGTGGAGTGTCTTCATAGTAGGGGCCACATGAAAGAACTCTGGGAGGTTATAAACCATGAAAGCACAAAGAAAGATGATATGAAGTGAGACCAGTAAGAAGATGGCTGCAGTGTGTTCAGCTGCCACAGTTCAAAGCAAGGGGTATTCTGCAGTCACAAAATTTCTGAAAGAAGATGGTTATGACCAGCACTTCACTCACATACACACAAAACTAAAATAGAAGCCATTCAGGTTTTGAATACATTTGTGTATGAGCTGTCTTGTGTGTGTGTGCATAGTGAAAAGGATATGTGGCTTGCAGGAGAAATATAAACAATGGCTCCATTCACAAGATTAGATTCAAATTTCAACTGTGCTCCATCCCCAGGGGGTTAGCAGGTAGTACTACTCATAATTCATAGAACAATAAACATTATTGGACTGTTTTCGTTGCTTGTTTTACTCATACAGATTCCATATCCTTAAGTCAAATTAGCCAACAGGATTTGGAAATTTAAAAGCCAGAACACACAAACTTTGACAAACTGATAAACTGAAGTTTTTGATGATAGAAAATCAAAATCATTTATTAAAAGATTGCTTTAAAATACACAAAATGTATTTTTAATGTTTTAAGTGGCATTCATTATTTGTTTTCCTTTCCCCTTCACCTCCCCTCCCCCTCCCCTCCCAGGCTATGGTGGATCTGGAGCCTATCCCAGGAATAATGTGAGCAAGGCAGGAAATCACATCATCATCGGTCCACTGCAGGGCATCACACACAAACACCCCATACTAACACACTCAGGTTTTGAAATATGTTTTTTTTTTATTGCAGAGTACACTATGGCCAAAAGTTTGCAGACACCTGACCACCACACCTATATGTGTTTTTTAAAAGATCCCATTCCAGATTTAGACCTCTCTCTGTGCATAGGGGCACTGCCATTCTGGAACATGTTTGAGCCCCTTAATTCCTGTGAAGGCAAATCTTAAAGCTACAGCATATAAAGACATTCTATACACTTGTGTGCTTCCAACTTTGTGGTAAAAGTTTGAGGAAGTCTCACATATGGGTGTGATGCTCAGGTGTCCACCTACATTTGGCCATATAGTGCATGTAAAAGAAACCCACATAGACACAAGGAGAACATGAAGAACTCTACACAGACAGTAACCTCAGGATCAAACTCTGGAGCTGTGAGGTACCAACACTACACACTGAGCCACAGTGTGGTCTGCAGCAAAATCCAGGTCAGTCAGTGAATTAGGATTTATTGAAATATGACTTCACAAAAAATCAAAATGAAAAGTTCTTAATGAAATACTAACTGCTTTAGAAAGCCACCACTGAACCAAAACAATTTTGCCCAAACTTGGACTATCTGATAGACCTTTAAACGATCTTATTAATAACAGAATGAGACATAATGAAGCAATGTCTGCATCATGTCCTTGTCCAGATACTGTAATGAGAAAAACATTGTGCATCCGGATATAATTTTTTGTTCAGCAATATATTAAAACAACACATTTTATTAGGACCTTTAGATAAATACAGTTGCCTGTAGCCTCCATAACTTAGTTACTGATGTTAACAAGGATCGCTACCTACTGACCAGCAGCATATGAGATAAAATACCATTACTGATACACAGAGAGTTCAAGCTGTTTTCTGCTCTGCTGTTAGTCGTGTCAGTCATTGCTTTTCTGTCAATAAGTCCACCTTCTGCTCAACTTTCTAACATAGCTGCTTTCTCCTCCCTCTGGCCCACACTTGTCACCCTCTTCATCTGGTACACCACTTTTGCTGCCTCATCTGACAAACCCTGAAAGAAAGAAAATCTTCTGAGCCAAACAGCAGTGAGTGTGAATGACAGAGAAAGAAAGAAACAGATACAGAGAGTAGTACTTAACCTTCCAGAACATACTGTGGAAAGTGTTTGTCTGGCGCAAATGGTGGTGCTATCTCTGTTGCCCTGAAGAAAGTAAAGTAGGGGAAAGTACGCTAAGACTGCCTCCATGACCTGACTGATAGCAATGCACTGCAGATTTTCATCTCATGTGGATGAGCAGATAGTAACAGACGAATGCTACTTAGGCTCTGGAAACATTTGTATATAACAAGGTGTGTGTGTCGTATGCATTTACGTATACAATAAAAAGTATGCGATCTGTACACTCTTCAGGCATGACACTCAGGATTGGATAATTTTTCTTTTCTTGGAAATTCAGTTATAAAATAAAATAAAGATTGATCAAGCTGCTTGTACACTTATACATGCTACATTTCTTCCTGATACACTACTCAATAGTTTACAGTTCATATTGTTCTGTGTTTATTGTCCTGCACTCATCTCACACTGTTGTATATTTCCTCTTTATGTAGTCTTTTGTATTGTTATGTGCTGCACCATGGCCTGGAGAAACGATATTTCGTTCCAATGTATACACGCTATATAGAGGAATGACAATAAAAACCCATTTGATTTGACTTCTAAAATTTAAATGTGTGTAATTGGTTAAGAGGGCCCATGTTCTGACCTGTGTATCTGGGTTCAGGTCCTCACAGATCATACTCATGGTACTGATCCAGTTTCCATAGACACTCTCTTCTTTAGGACTTGGCTTCTGTTCACTGTTTGACACATTAAATGAGAGTTTCAAAATGTATACTCAAGTTATTCAGACTAAAGACTGCAAGTAAAACTTTTCATTAGCATTAAGCACAGGTTAACCATAATACACAGATTCAGCACAAACCCCGACACAAACATACCTGATGTCTTTGAGGAGGTCCTGCTGGGCTTTGAGTTGACTTTGAGCCTCCTGGATCCTGCCCTCCATGGTGAGTCGGGCACATAGCTGGGCACAGTGAACGCCCAGCACAGCCATGTTCAGGCTCCCTGCCCACACCCAGCTATAGATAGAGCAACGGTGTGTATTCTGTCTTAACTGGATTCATTTCTTACAATGTTTGTGCATTTCTGTGTGCAGAGCTACCTGCTGGTGGTCACACGCTTCTGCTGAGTGATGACTCTGGTTACTTTCTTCAAATCTCGAGTTTTGAAAGACAGCTGCAGCTGGAAGGGAACTCTATCTCTTCTCTGGAAACCTGCACAAAATATGACCATTTAGCACTATTTATGCATTTTTTGCTGTCATACTTGTTTTCTTTAGTAATTGGAAAAAGAAAGAAAAAGGAAAAGAAATAAAATGGGTAACAAGAGTAAACAAACAAGGCTGTTATAAAAATAAAAGAAATATATACAGCTAAATAAAATTAAAGACCTAGTTTACAGAATGCCAATCCGACTTTTTTAAGAATTCTGTGAACTTCCTCAATCTGTTTACACTTGAAAGAAGATTTTCCCTTCACTTACTCTCAACTTTGTCTGGTTTGACAGCAAACTGGAAAGTGATCTCCACTCCACTTGTGACATTTCCAATCTCTCTAACCAGCCTGTGGTTGTCCTCCTCAAAAGGGTAATACCTGCAGGAACAAAATGCTAAAATCCATTAGTTCAGGCGGAAGCTCTTCATAGAAACATAGTGTATAGAAACAGAAAAAAAAAATACAGGATAGAAAACGCTACTGAAGTAAAAATAAGCATCCTCTTGAAAGCAGTTTAGTTTTAGTTTCAATCCCTCACTTCCTAAATTTCATAAAAGCAACAGTCAGATATATATCGTGTTGTATACAGTCTAATATATGAAAAGTTCCTTCTAGGAGTAACTGATACTCACACGCCATTAGGTGCAAGCAGCGTTGCCTCAACATTAGTTGCTAAGATGTTGTCAGCCAGCGCAGTCTGAATTTCTGATCCAACTGTACAAATGTTGACTCTGTTGATCTAGAAAGAGAGAGGAGTGCACATATGCAACCATACCACTGTTCTGATTTATATCCTGTTTGAGTGGGTAGAAGAGTACGAAGAATAATCAAATTCAAGCTAATTTGAAAACATAAGATTTGTCACTGAAACGTTTGCACCTAAGAAATGTTAGTTACAGTTTAAAGCACTAGTCATCAAATAGATCACAAATAGAAAGCAGACAGAATATATATATATATATTTATTTTAAAAATCATTCTATTAAGTAGGGAATAACACTTAAGGATATGCTGTTATAAGAAAACCATCAATGACTGGGTTGATTATTTTTCTATTACAACATGTCCTGAAAAGTTCTATTCCTCTTATACCACAGCAATTTGCCAGTTACAACTTTTTTCATTTAGTAAAGAATGGTGTATCATATTTTTGGTCCATTTATACTTATGTGTGGAACCTCCATGAAACAATTTGCTATTATGATGTGTTATAGCAGATATACAAAATCATTACCCCACTTTCTCTCAAAGTTAATACAACAGAAAACATGCAGCTTGCAAAGCCTGCTGTCCTGAACATTTTTACATGGCGGAAAACATAAAGGAACAGCGTTACCTCTAACTGTTACAAAGCACTGGCATGAGAGACTCCTAAAATAATGAATAAATCTCTCCTTAAAAAAATACTTCACCATATCCACATTTATACATTTTTCTTTGTTAAATAACAACATTATTGGTAATCTATTTATTTTTAGGTTTAGATTATTGTGGCATTTCTGCCATACAAGTCCCTGTGAATTAGCTGTTACTATAGAAACAATAATGCATTAGAAAGATCACATTATTATAAACCTGAGAGGTGAATTACACCTGGCACTATTGTCAGAGCTGCTGTTAAAGAAAATTAATCAACACTTCAATCAATTCAGATCAATTGAGAAATCAACATCGCTGTGGTATAAATGAATTTATACAGTTAGTTCTGGTCCACTAATTTGATTGGACTACTGGTGGTGCTGATATTTGGTAAAACAGGACTGGTACGTTTCACTGTTGTATAAAAGCAATATCACATTTGCAATTGTGCTGATATATTCAGCACAACAGCACTGCTGTTAAGCAAAGAAATTGCTTAAATATACTGTAGTTCACTCATGGTTTTTTTTTTAGGTTGATTCTAGTTTCAGAGTCAGAGTCAGGGGGTATTTATAGATGGCCTGAGCCTAATATAGTGTGTAGCTCACTCACCCTGCCTCCTGTGTGGTCAGCTAGTTTTCCCACCTCTGCCAGGCTACAGTCCTCTCCCTCAAATGTCATCACTGACACAATCACTCTGCACACAACCGCAATTACATTTTGTTACTATTATTAATATTTAGCAGAATTTTGATTACAGAAGAGGTTTGTGACTCACCCTTTTTCTGCTGCATGACTGGCTACCTGATTGTAGAAATATACTGAAGCTGCAGATTCCTGTTCTAACTGGCCAAGGCCTATGTTGGCCCGTCCATCTGTACAAATTATGACCTACAAGCAAATATATAGAATAGGACTTAAAGATAGGAAAAAAAGCTTAAAGAAAGTTAAGCAAGAAATGAAATGAGAGTTTTTCTTTTACCAAACATGTATAGACAATGAGCCAAAAAATGTTTAAAATCAAGTTTGCTGGTGCTACAATGCTAATGTAAAGGACAAGAAGAGAAGTTTTAAAAATCAGTTTAACATTGTGAAAATTACACACTTAATTCATCACGATCCTGAGAAGACATCTTTTGTTTCATAATTCATAGACAAAAAAGTTCAATAAAATATCTATACATTATAATTTAAGCAATTTCCTCTAGTGTACAATTCTACCACACCTCCTACCACAGTCTTTCTTTTGTCAGAGTGATACCAGAGAGAACAAACTTCAGACACCTCACTGACTACATATGGCATAAGTGTATTAATATTAATACACACTGAAAGCTCACCTTTGAACCTGCAAACTGAGAGGCCATAGCAACAGAGACGAGTGCTGCAGGACCCAGCGCTGTGGCTCCATGCTCTCTTAATCTGGAATAACACAAAATAAAGATTGAGATTTTTTAAAGGTGTTTTAAAGAGGTGGACAGAGAAGTACACATAGTAAGACTGTCACTAACAACATGAATCTCAAAATTACTAAACCTGTACAATGCTGATATTCAGGAAGCATCCAGTCATCCTTCCTTCTTGCAATTAAGGACACTGCTGGTGGCTGTACATGCATTCATTCAAAGTCGTTTATTTATCAATTGCACAGGATGTCAAGGACATTTGTATGTACACTGAAATG
Source organism: Pangasius sanitwongsei (assembly GCA_037576675.1). Taxonomy (NCBI): domain Eukaryota; kingdom Metazoa; phylum Chordata; class Actinopteri; order Siluriformes; family Pangasiidae; genus Pangasius; species Pangasius sanitwongsei. Next base: position 13,102,350 of record CM075006.1, on the reverse strand, counting down.
CTTGTGGGGAGGCTCAGCCAAATTGCTAACACATAACATTACAAGGCACAAAATGTACAAAACTCAAGAGCAGCAAGTATTAAATAATATCTGATAAACAAACATTATAAAATAAAGTACAGTGCATTATAAAATACACGTTAGAAGTTAGAAGGTGTGGAGTAACAAATAGATTTGAGGATTTATAGTAACTGCGGTAGCAGTAGTGCAAAAAGAAACAGAAACCATATTTCTATCCATCCAACTTCCTCCTCTACAAACTGCAGTCTAGCTGAAAAACTGGATAACTGTTGAAAAATAATTTCCATGTAGCAACGTAAACAGGTTCTAGTTTATCATTATTTAGGCACCCAGAAAAGTTTCTATGTAGCCAATGATTCCAAGTAGACCTGTTTTAGAAAACTAGAACACCTAACTATCCAAAGAATTTATGAGGACCTCTTTTTCAAGAGAGTACTTCTTAAAACATAGTATTGCTATACAGAAACTTTCAACACTATGTCACAATATACATTCCCCAAATTATCATTCCTGAGAAAGCAGCAGCTGTTTTACAATTTTAAAATGTAACTAAGAGACATACATTTTAAACAGGGCTTGCTTCATTACGTAAAACCATTTCACATCAAGCCGAGACTCTCAAGTGAAGTGAAAGCACAAATCTCTGATCAAAAGAAGTAACCAAAACTGCAGCAAGATATCAGTAGCTTTCAAACGCCATGCCAACAGAGCTGCAACCACCACAATTAACCTTGACGCTAACCCTTACAGTTAGGTAACATGGGAAGATATTTTGCCACTTGATAAAATGTTCAAATTTATCAGAACATCTGTTCATGCCAGCTGAATAAATGTCCGTTGTAGTGTTTTTCTTCTCACTGCTAGAGACTGAGGATGGCTATCTGAGACGCTGCACACTACACACACACACACACACACACACACACACACACACACACACACACACAAACACACCCAGTGTTCACTAGGTTGGTTTTCTTCTTGCCTAGTAATGGCAGGCACACATCATTATTCAATAACAGAACATAAGACACTTCTGAGGACTTGACATCAGTCATTTTGCTTCAACACCCAGATGAAATAATGATGTAACACTGCAAAACGTGCAGCCTTATTATTTATCATTTCTCCTAGCATATTATTGCACATGAAATGGCAAAGCACCTTGTACTCTGCCTGGTACTGTAATTCTCTGTGTACATCAGGTTTTTTTTTTTATTATGTGCTAAATGCCCACTTCTGACATACAACAGAGAATAACACCATTCTGATGGGCTGAGAGAGACCAATGTAGAAAGAGTACGAAGGTGAATGAGTAAAATTCTATGAAAAATGTATACTCACTCTTTGACTTTTTGTGTGAGGCACTGGAAGGTCTCAGCAATGCAGTGTGGTGTGGTGTACTTCTCTCCCTGCTCTCTCACATGATCATAGTCTACCAGAGCCCAGTCACGTAGACACAGAGGAACTCCGGTACCATCCCCATACACTGTTACCTGACAACACAAACCCACACAGTGCTGAATTATCATTGATAAACTTTTGCAGGGATTTCAATGGCAATGGTATCAATGTCGATAACACTGATCTGAGGACAGCTCTGCAGTGGGTGGAAGAAATAGGATATATTATGTAGATATTAAGTGATGTGCTATGGAATGAGTTTAGGAGGTTAGGAATACTCCAGATGAGGAGTGACAAAGATGTTATTGTATTATGATGATGGATGATAATGTTATTAATTTTATTGCCATTGTCATTGACATACGTTGCAACACAAATAGAAATTTCCATGCCTATCTGATTTAAAGTAGTCAGAATGTCTCTTTTTTTCTGACAGATGTGTGCAGTCCAGCTGCATGATAATGAAATTTCAGGTGTTTTTTTTTTTTTTACATCCTACATTGCCGACCTCACCCCATAGTATCTTGTATGCCCCTCTCTTACACCACTGATATATGTATAGAAGCATGCTGCTTACACAGCTGATGAAGGACAAAAACATTGTTTCACTAGAAGCTTTGTGTACTGTGCTGATTTTGCTGAGTTTTTTTTTCTATTTTCTCTCTCTCTCTCTCTCCCCCTTATTTGTTTCTTTACCTCATCATTAAAGGTGACCAGTGCTACACGGCGGTGTGGTGATGATTTTAGCAGTGAGGTCAGTGCCAACTGTAGGGCCTCTTGGACACCCTACAAACAAAACAAAGAAATTGTCAAATATCCATCTGCATGTAATATATAAAAACAATTAGAGGAGACAAATAGCAACAAGAAACAAGCTGGCTTCATTCATTCATCTTGGTCAGGGTCACAGTGGATCTGGAGCCTATTCCAGGATCAAAGGGTGCACAGCGTGAGTACAACATAGAGAGGATGCCGGTTGATCACAGGCCATTATACAAACATTCACAACTAGGGGCAATTTAGAGTAGCCAAACCACCTACTGGCTACAGAGGAAACCCACAAGGACATGGGAGAACATGTGAAACTCAACACTCAGGATCAAACTGGGGACCTCAGAGTTGTGAGGTGCCAACACTAACACTGTACAACAGTGCCACCCAAGCAAGCTTCAACAATTTGCAAATACTGCAATTGTTGGGGGTCTACAACCAACTCCAGGGTGAAACCTAGCCCAGATAATACAGATATCAGCTTCACTTCTCCAAAAAACTGACATACTCTGGAGACACTTCATACTGGGCTATACTTGGAGTCAGTGGTAGCACTGAGAGTTTTGTTTGGAAAGTGTAGCAATAGAATTACTTAGTCACCTGCAATCGTGATACATAGGTGGGTGATCTCATGCTGTTACCAGGAGACACCTGAGTGAGTGACAGATTGAGAAACAGAGACGGAGATATAAAATGTTGAGGCAAGAGACAAAGAGAGAAAAACAAAATCAGTTTCCTAAGAAGAGAAGGCACAATAAACACTGGATGGACATAGGAGAAAGCTTATGGACTAGACGAAGAGTAACCTCTGATGTGACGCTCATGCTACCAGAAATGTCCACACAGAAGACCACCAGCATATCCTCTAGGTTCACATAGTCTGTGTCTATCTCCTCATCCACATAGAGCACATCTCTGCCTGGTGGTGTCCACAGAGGTGAACGGCCCATTTTCAACTCACTCTGAGAGAGGACATTCTGATTACCGCAAAACTCGCAAGACCATGTCTATAGAGAGTGTTAGAGAGAGTGAGAGAGTTATAACAGTAGTCATATACCAACAAATAATTAATCTAGCATTATAAATATACACAATAAATCTTCAAAAGGTTGATTTGGTAGGCACTTACTGATGTATTTGGGCTGGTTTGTGAGTTGCTCACAGAGGACATGACGGCTCTACATTTCCCACAGTGCACTGGTTTCTGAATGCTCTGTATACTGGATGCTGAGAAAAGCTCACTAATATTAGTTAATTATTTAATTAAGTAGAAAATGATGCTCATTTATTAAGAGTTTTCTGTGTATAAATGCACACTGATAGTGCAAATTAGTCCAAGAATAAGTAAGCCAATAATCTAAGCCTAACACACAGCTGTACATGTGTAAGTATTAAGAGCTCACCTTTGTTTATGTCCACAAGACTCCCTACTTTGAGTAACACCACATTGACATTGGCTTTAATACTGGCCTGTCCTTTACCCTCCAGTCCTTAGAGTGAGATAGAAGATTCACATATACATTACTTACACAAAAATGCTACTTAGCAAGTAGCTGCTTAACCCACAATATTAATTGCCAAATAATACATGTTGCATGTATCAAATCTATGAAATCTATGTGTGTTTCCTCACCTCGAGGCGGTACTGGAGGTGGCATTGAAATGGGTCGTGTGTGTTTCTGCGTTGAGCGACGAGGAGGTACAGGTGGTGGTGTTAAAGGAGGGCCTGTAGACAAAACAGACATTTTAAAACCCAAACTCCATTAAAAATACTCTCAGCATATAATAAGAAAATATCATGTTTCCAGTAAATATTTTTTTCTCTGATCACCCACTTTCTGGAAAGTCTTTCATTACACCTTTGTTCCTACGCCCACAACAGGAAGTGAAAGTTTTTTTAGATTTGAACTTATCATCTTACAACTTTGCAGTGAAAGCATTTTTAACATGACATTTAAAACACTGCAGAGGACTAAGCAGAGTGGGGATGGTGATACTATTGACAAAGTAATGAAGGTGTAGGTAGCAAATAAGAACATATGTACATATATAATCTAAAGAAAATTTCTATAAAAATATTTTTATTTCTTTTTTTTCTCATATATTAAATTACTACTATTACTAATACTACTAAAGCTAATATAAAGTAAAACTTGAGAAAACATCTCACACATCTCACAATTTTCTTTTTAAAACACCGCCCAACAGAAATAATGACACAAACAGGACAAAGAAAAAAAGTCCATATGTAGCATTGCGGATTCCAGTAACTCACTAGGTTTTGGAATGACAGCAATGCGGTTGTCATAAGGATGTTCTGATTTTTTTCTGGACAAACCACAGGGCAGTGTGGAGGTCAGACCTGAGAGACACAATGAAGGATCAGGAAAAATAGATTGGATGTATTGGGCACAATAAATGTTCAATTTGTAAATTATTTTCTTTCACATAGCAAATGTTCATTTGAATTATGACTATAACCGATACAATCAAATATAAATATTTTTTTTTCAGTGACTGTCTTTTATGCATTTAAGCAATATTTTGGTGTAAAATTATATCTATTCATTGGAATGTTTATATATATATAAAAAAAGCAGATTATCTAGAACAGATTTCCAAGGTCTTACCTTCCGCTAGACTCTCAGGCCTCCAGTTACAGACAACATGACTGCAGGCAAACTCCATCTGAAAGGAGAAACAGAGTAACAGAGAGATCAATAATGTTCCAGTATTGTTCTAGTCTTGCCACAGTGTTATTATCATACCTGGACTGAGCAATCTATATAACCTCTTTTATATTTATATGTTGCATGTCTTATCACACATTTAACTTGTGATCGGTGTTTCAGGTAAAGAACAGCACCGATGTCTTTGCATATCGAGAGTAGCAGATTAGCTGACTTTCATCTGTAGGCAGGCTCTCATTTCCTGCTTGGTTTAGCAACACTACTCTCAAAAATATCTTTAGAATTCCCCTTAAATAATAATCTATTAATATGTAAGCAATTGTTCTTTCCTGGTGACATTACCTACTACCTCCTTGGCTAGCTTAAAAAACTAGTCAGCATTTTTTTACACTTTTTTTTAACACTTTAAATAAAAATATTTAAAACATAATCAGGAAACCTAGAACTGGATGCAAATAGCCATTAAACGGACTCTATTTTTTTTAATAATCCAATTTGTTTTTGTATTTTTACACAAATCCACAAGAATAATGTGCTGCTGGGCAAAATATTTATCCAGTGATAGACAAAAGTAATAAGTATATACATCACAAAAATGCATCATGCATATATTTTTCTGATATACATCTCTTTGTAAATATACATTTATATATTATTCTGTATTTACTGCCCTGAGAGCCAGCATATACTCTTAAATCATATCAAACCCAGCACAAGCCATCAATAACAAAGGTTTCACCAACATTTTTTGCAATTGTGACCTTTATAGACGGTTAAAACCTTCAAGACAGTTTCAGACAGTAAAAGTAATGTTGCCATGTATAGAGTAAAAGACTGTTAAAGAATGTACCTTTATGCTGGTAGTTTTCAGGTCGGTTTGTTACTCAGCATGTGCCACTTCTCATGCTGCCTCCTCTATGTGTGTGTGTGCATAAAGAAGCAGGAAGTAAGAAAATGATAAGAGTGAGAAAGTGCAAGAACCTGAGAAAGGCAAACTTCAAGTAAAAATTAAAACAAGCATCTCTGATTCAAGGTCCCAGTGGTCTGTATTCCATCTGTGCTGGTTGCTTTATTTCCTGACTCTATATTTAAACTCACACTCAAGAACTGTGCACACAGGTGTGAAAGAGTTTCTATGGCACTTCTCTAGCTTTGCTATCTGTAAGTGTCAACAGCTATAATTGTTTTGTTAAGAAATCTTTATTTGTGCTACCAAATTTTATTTAATAAAAGACATCTAATGTAAGATATTCTTAGAAAATATATAACATTCATGCAGTAACATTAACAAGACATTTTAATAGATTTCAATTTATTACATTTTATTTTTATATATTATTACATTTACAATGTTAACAATGTTAAATGATCCAAAAAAAAAAAAAAAAAAATCATTATTAAGTATCACAGTAATCTTTCTATGTGGTTTCTTTTACAGGAAAGGAACAAAATTCAACAGTTAAAGTGCATTCAACTCCAGTAAAGAATATGGAGGTTTTTGATTCACATTTTTAAATTATTTTGACCGGAACTTCCTTGAATGGCACATTGATTTAGAATGACTTATGCAATGATGATTAAATTATGTTTTCAATAAGGATACAAACTCGATATTTGATTATGGTACACTGCATGTAACTCTAACAGTAAGATAAAGTAAACTCTATGCCACTAAGAAACCATTCTGCTCTATCATTGCATCATCCTGTTTCAGTCATTAATAGTCTACTTAATCCATGACAAAAGAAGAATGGGTACATTATCGGAACTCAACAAATGAATACAACTCAAATACTGTTCTTTCAGTGCAATTAGTCACTAAATTATCTATGATTATTTTGGAATGCTCTCTGTTGTAGCTGATTTAGTGTACTTGTGTATATTAGTTTGACTTTCCCCCAACAATGCAGGGCGTCCTCTCTGATCCATGTTTTATGCCATGACACCAGTGTAGATCACTGGTCCTTCCCTTTCAGAGTATCAAACACTGCTCGGAGAATGGCAGCTACAGCCACAGCGCCAGGGTCAGGCTGAGTCAGCTGTTTAGATGCAATGTAACTCGCTCGACCTGCTTTGGCAGTGAGTTCACGGGTAGACTGTGCACCCAACTCTGCTTTCTGTTTCAGAGAAAACAAAAGTTAATGTCAAGCTCAGGACTGAAAAGTGAATAAGCAAGAACCAATGATAATCATGTAACTGATATACAAATGAAAGCACGGATTATGGGATAAAGGAAACAGAGGAAGAATTGCTTGAGTGCTAGTGTACTGTACCTCCACTGCTGCCTGTAGTACAGCAATATGGCCACCTGGAGAAGCCGTGGATAATTTCATCAACTCATCCACTGCAGGGCACAGTGCATCCAGCTGAAAGTGAAAGAAAGAAGTGCTCATGGATGTCAATATTCTTATGCTATTTGCATTTCTTGATTTACCTGGTTAGAGGTCAAATAGGGCAAAAATAATTAAGACTATATTCTTACCATTGTTCTGTCACCAGGCGCAGCACCTCCGTACCTATAAGAAAATAGGATCTAATAATTAGGGAGGGAGACTCCATCTAATTTCATTCTAAGTTAAATTCACCCCCTTGTTGTCTAAGATTTAACCCCTTACCCCTCAATATTCAAACCATGCTAGTCAAATTAATTTGTACAGTGAATTACAAAACATTCCTATAGAAGGAACATTAAATTAGTACAATTGATATTTGAAGATAGTGAAATGATCTTAATAGCTACCTTTTCATAGCTTCAGTCCCAGCCTGTACAGCTTTAGCCCAGTCTTTTCCATCACAACTTTCCCTTAGGTGGGGTGCAGCTGCTGTCAGGAACAGACTGTACAGCTAATGGAGGACAGTAACAGCAGACCTCAATGTTAGACAACATTGTACGCAGCACAGTTGTGTTTTTAAAAGTTATATAAGACATTTCTTTCCATACTGCTCCTGAAGATCCACCCATTCTCTCCTCCACCAACCCAGCAAGGGCTGTTAGGAGTAGACACGGACTTCCTGGCACGGTGGTGGTCTGCATCCACTCTTCAATGGCTGTAGTAGATAATGCATCAGTACAATGTTTTAAAAAACAGTAATGTAAAATAACAAACTCAATAAATAAATACTCAACAAATTATGTGTGTAGGAATTTGTGGACTCATCTGCCTACCAGTAGCAGCAAGAGCATGTGTGCTCCCACAATCTCCATCCCCTGCTGCGCGATCCAGGGCATTGAGCTCCTCTTTCCGTTGTAAGAGGGCTTTGCAAATGGATTCCAAAGCTAGACATGCCACAGAAGAAAATGGACCTGATGGCAAATGGAAAATTAAAAATTTCAATTAACACCTTAATTTTAAATGCCTCCAAATGTAACACACACAGCATCAATACTGAGTGCAAGTTGATAATAAATAATTAGTAGTTCTGTATATCGTAGTACAGTCAGGTCCATAAATATTGGGACATCGACACAATTCTAACATTTTTGGCTCTATACACCACCACAATGGAT
>CM075006.1:13078808-13093856 GCA_037576675.1 Pangasius sanitwongsei | reverse complement strand
ATTGTGGTGGTGTATAGAGCCAAAAATGTTAGAATTGTGTCGATGTCCCAATATTTATGGACCTGACTGTATAAGCTCATAACAAGCAAACATTTTGTATTTTGTCATTACACCATGGCTGTGAGATAGATAATATGAGATTGACAAGAATTGAAAAAGATGAGGTTTGGAGGTAGCCCACATTTAATTATTTAAGTCTCCACCTTGTTCAGGTTTTGTCTCAGCGGCAGCTGGTCTCGCTGTGGGTTCCACATACAGGTTCCTCCCACTTAAACACTCACTGCTGAGGTTGGGCCAGGCAGGCGCTGAGGTTTTAGCATCTGCATAAGTTAGGGGCAATAAGCATTTAAATAAAATTAAATAAATCAGGATATTATTGTTACAGATTTAACTAAATTGACTTACTGAATAGAGTCTCTGGTCAGAATTTGTAACAGTGGTGTGTATTATTTTCCTTATGGAGGTGGTCATTACTGAAGTATTTGGTACTAATCAAATTCTAACATAAAATTCATTGCTTCCAGTAGTGGAAAGAAGCTGAAAGTGTGGCCCTCCTCCATAAACTATGGCATGCCTGGCATTGCCTACCTCCTGACTAATATACTTGTGTGGTTCTTTCGGTAATAAATAGTTTACTATTACAACTGTCATCATTATATGGTCTGAATGTGTTAAAGCAAGACACCACAGATTTATTTTAAATAAATTATATCACAATCAATCTTTTCCAATCGATTGCTGACAGTTTTTTTAACCTAATAAAACCAAAAATCTAGTCTTGATGTTTTATTTCACTGTGAAGATGTTCAAGAAAAAGACCTTTCTTTTTAAAAAACATTTTTTTTAACGTTTGAGAAATCCCACTGTAATATCCATTATAGAAACAGGAATGAACATTTCATGAATGCTGGTCGTCTGGAAACGGAAATTTTTGGTTCTGAATGTTAAAAAATGTTTTACGTATACACACAAAGTGATGTCAAGTGCTTTCACTGTAGTCTATAAGATTTAGAAAGGAAACTGACATGTATGCTATAATGACATGCATGACACTGACATGGTGTTATTGTGCTAAATGGGGTAGAGTGAAGCCTTCTTCAAAGTTGCTAATGCTGTGGTTGCAAGCGTGCAAAAATAGTGAAACATATTTTTAGATTTGTTATTACTACAGTGGAAGAGAACAAGTTATAGATGCAAATTATCCAAAAAATAAAAAGAATTATTAGTGCGACCAAAATCGTCACTTTCACCTGTAGTGTCTTGCCTTAAGAACTCAGTCTCACTTTAGAAGTTAATAGAGCAGAAAATGTCTGCTATAATGCCTGTGAGTTTAGATGAACTGAACTCACCAAACAGTCGGAGTATCTCCTCATCCACTCTCATGAAAGACAGAGACACGCCCGCCATCTCCAGCGAAGTCATGAATGAGCCAGACATCACCCTGGCAACCTGCACGCCTCGTCCCACTACAGATAGCCACAGATACATCAAATAATGCATGTTAATGCAAACTTTTATTTAAAGTATGACATAAGTGGTATATAAAAATAGTGCCTATTTAATAATGTAGATATAGCTTGCCTTACACAGAAACAGCTTTTGTAACTTGATAGTTACTGATAAGTTTGTGTCAAGAACATGAAACCTGAGGCTATGGAAACCTCCACACTGTTCCTAACTGTCCACCACAAGTTCAAGTCTCAGGACTGCCAGAGACCTACTGCTGGGCCCTTGAGCATGACCCTCAACTGTTTGGACTGTATCTTCTTTCAAACCTTTTCTTTTAAACCTAATTCATTAAAAATAAAGTCTTGTGCTAAACGTGTAAACATAAATGTCTCATTTAAGTCTCACTTAAACAGCTGATGGCAGCTCTGGTGACAACAGCCATCTCCAAACAGGATAGAGCACCAAGATTATTCACACAGAGGACCACGCTGTCACCTGTAACAGAAAACCACACAGCTTCACACATGACATGTGGAAGAAAGTATTATTACACCAAAACTCCTGTGCCTTACAGCCTACCTGATTTCAGTGGCAGATGTGATTGGCTGGAAGGGTCAGTCATGTGATCAATCATAGTCTTGACAACCTCATCAGCAGAGGCCATCTGAACATAAAGCAATCGATCCACATATAGTAAAGCCAACAGAATACCATCAAGCTCTATTTCAGAAGGATCTCATTTTTCTAATATAATATGTCTAATATAAACAGAGCACTCACTTTATTAGGAACACTATACTAATACTGGGTTGGGCCTCCCTTTGCTCTCAAAACAGTCTCAATTCTTTATGGCATGGATTCCACAAGATGTTGGAAACATTCCTTTGAGATTCTGGTCCATGTTGAATTGCATCGCGCAGTTCATGCAGATTTTTCAGGTGCACTTTCATGCTGTGAATCTCCTGTTGTACCACATCCCAAAGGTGTTCTAATGGATTCAGATCCAGTGACTGGTAAGGCCACTGTAGAACACTGAACTCATTGTCTTGTCGACTTTTGCTTTGTGACGTGGTGCATTATCATGCTGGAAATAGCCATTAGAAAATGGGTAACTTGTGTCCCTGAAGGGATGCACACGGTCAGCAACAATACTCAAATAAAAATTCCCAGGAGATCAGCAATTATAGAAATACTCAAACCAGCCCATCTAGCACAAACAATCATGCCTCGGTCAAAATCACCGAGATCACATTTTTTCCCCAATCTGACGGTTGATGTGAACATTACCCGAAGCTGCCGGCTCGTATCTGCATGGATTTATGCATTGTATTGCTGCCACACGATTGGCTGATTAGATAATTGCATGAATGAGCAGGCATACAGATGTTCCTAATAGTGCTCAGTGAGTGTAATTTTATGTGTTACTTTGGACGCTTAATGGGCAATGTGCATTATTACCACCTCCTCCTCCTTTATCAATAAAACCAATGTCAAAATATGCAACATTTATTACATTTGTAATGTACAATATATGCTTGTATGCATGGGTGACTAAAAATGTAATATACATTAAAATAAAAGCATTTGAATTTAAATAAAATTGAATCAAGTTGAGACTAGTATAAATGGAACCAGTGAGGACACTAATCAACAACTTCAGTATTAAAAAAAATAAATAAATAAAAAATAGTTGACTGACCTTGGACTTTTTAATGCCCGGCTCTCCATGGATTCCTGCAGAGACACAGGCGTGCTCTGTTCAATAATTTATTAACAAACTAAAGCAATTTGTAAATCATTCAACACAATAAGGTCATAAATATGGACTTCTCTCAATCTCCTCTGTATTTTGTACCCAGTCCTAGCTCCATATCTCCTGGCAGAAGTTGAAAGGTGGGTAGGCATCCTGGCACACTGCATGGAGACAGACTGACACCCAGAGTCCCTACCACAGTGAAATTGCACATATTTCATTATGCTTAGTTCCCTGGTGAAAATGAATCTAATGTGCTTGCTAATTACTCTCACCAATGTTTTTTACTGCCTTTGACACTTTCGCAACAATCACATCTAGTGGACAGCTTTCCTCAGCCAGTGCTCCAGCCAGCTACAGATTTGACACACACACACACAAAGTGAATAATTAACACAAGAAAGAACCATGCCATATGACGTTTCAAACTTTTATATTTGCAGATATGAGAGCAGCTATTACCAACACTCTCTAAAGTAAACAAAGATTATCGGATGACTTCAAAATGGTGTTATGAAACCAGCACTGTTGGTGTACCACATCCTCTCCATATCACAGATCTGTAAAATGAGCTGACATCTGTACCTTATGAATAAACACAGTTCCACAGAGTCCTCTCCTGCCTGCTTTGCTGGGCTGATTAAAAGCACAGTCATCAGCCACAACCACCATGTCCACGGGGACTCCTAGTGCCCGTGCTTTTTCTGCAGCTAGGCCAAAGTTCAGGCGGTCACCTGTGTAGTTCTTAACCAGCAGCAGGACACCTGAAGTACCACTCTGCCAGAGGGTCATGATGGCTGCCAGAATACTGCCAGGAGGAGGGGAGGAAAACACCGCTCCTGCTATAGCAGCTGATAGCATCCCTCTTCCAATGTAGCCTGAAAGGTATATTTCAGTGTTAACATCAATGGACTACCACAACGTTCCACTGAACATTTCAACATCCAATGATTTTCCAATGTTAATATATTATTTGTTTTAGAGGGTTAGGGACATCTATAATTTTTTATTTATTAAAGAACAACACAACATACTTGGTGTAGTTTATAATTACACTTAATGTTGTTCAGTGTCCACAAAACAACATAAGTTATAGCAGCTATAAACAGTAATTTTGACACTTTCTCTTGAAGTTAATAAGACCAGGAAAAAAATGCAGCTTTACCTCTGACTGTTACAAAGCACTGACACTGGAGTCTCCTTCTATATCAGTGTTTATTGATTGGATTTATAGGGGTTTTAACCCTTTTACTATTAGCCTTAGTTATGTGTAGCATCTGCCATGCTGTGAATGAATTGATACTATGGAAATGATAATGTAGTAGAATGAGCACATTAAAATAAAACAGTGATCTGCATTTTAACCAGCACTAGTGTCAGAACTGCTGTTATAGAAAAAATAATCAGCACCTTCTGAATAGAGAATTCAACAGCTCTATAATATGTGAAAATATGTCATTAATATGTAAAATATTTTACTGATATGTAAAACATTTTATTAAGTGTTCAAGGTCTAAAATTATGTGTTTCTGTCAAATACTATAGGAAGTCATTTTTGTGCCATCTTTAAACCCAAGCACATTAAAAACCACCATGAAACCATTTTAGACAACTATACACTCTGAGTAACATGTTATCATCAGAAAACACTGTCTCACTTCAGAGGGAGCAGGACATTAAGAACTCAGCATTTACCGGCATGTGCAGGTTCATGTCCTGAGCCACCCCCAGAGATCAGTGCCACTTTTCCCTTCAGGTTGTGGAGGTCAGAGCGCAGTGCCACCCTGTGACCCCTCAGGAGCATCAGTCCCCCATTGCTGCTCACTATGCCCTCCAGGGCTTCATCCACACACCGCTCCACAGAATTCAGCAGCTTCCTGTGTACCTGTCCAACCCACAGGGATTTCACATACTTTTAGAGCAGCACCTTTAAACGGACACCTCTTTTTCTCACATTGTACACACAGACTATAACACACACGTCAAAATATATGCATAAATAATAGAGAGGAACAGCTGCAGCTCGCATTAACTCTGTAGTCAGAAAGTAAATTGTTGCAAAAAGGCAAATGTGTATACTTATGTGTCAGATTTGCTTTAAAAAACAGGGAAGACTAAAGCAACACGCTAAGTCATCCAGCTTACCTCCATTTGCCTCCGTAGTATGTGTCCAAAAAACAGAACTAGCCAAAGGTGTATACTACTGCACTAAATAGTAGCCTAGAGTGACTTGCATTGGTATCGTACTACTTTGTCATAGTATGGAAGTATGCAGGTTTGGCTTTTTGCTCAGATCACACTTCCGCCCATACTGATGACGCTGCTGTTCATGCGCGAGTCACACACAAACCACAGATACGAAACTCTACTTTCCTTTTTTTGGGGTCGTAAAATAAACATGTCAACGGTGTCGCCATCTTGGTGAAGCCGAATTAGCAGGACTTCGCACTTTGACTCCATGTTAAGAGTTTTTTCTTTTTTATTTATTTATTTATTTATGATAACAAGGTAAAAGGGGTTCCATGAAACTCTGGCATCTTAAAAAAAAAAAAAAAAAAAAATCACATTCCACATATGAAAGCTCTAACAATAAAGTTGTTTTACTTTTATGAGAAACTATATATATTTTTGCTGCTGATTAGGTAATTTTAGAGCTTGTTTATTACTTGTTACCTCTAAATACATACCTTTAAATAATGTTCTTAGTATCTGATGTGTGTGTGTGCGCGTGTGATTTGAGTGGACTTAGGTCAGATTGTTGTCATTTAGTTTTTGAGGCCTGACTTAATTAGGAAATTAGGACACAGACAGTAACCTGAGCTCAGGATCGAACTGTGAGGCAGTAATGCGACCCACTTGATAATTCTATATAATCCATTATGGAACCATTCAAACCTGATCTAAGGCAAATGAATGAAAGGGAAGTCAAGGGTGATTTCATTGGATTTTATATGAATTATGATTAAAAAAAAAAAAAGTTTAGTTCCCCTCTGAAACTAATGGAATCGCATGGCCAATTATTTTGTTTTTAACATACACTGAAAACATTTGATTAATATGAGACGATAGATCAGAATTTCAGCTTTCATTTCTATATATTAATATCTAGATGTGTTTTGTTTGAACCCACCCCTTTTTCAAGTCTTGAAAAAATATTGGAACTTGCCTGACAGGTGTTTCTTGTTGCCCAGGTGTGGCCTGTTAGATTGATTGTTTAAACAATTAATAGCTCTGAATGTCTACTCTTGGTTTAAGCCCTGGGTTTTGCCTCTGACTGCATTTGTTGTTAAAAAGGTTAAACCAACATGAAGAGCAGAGAGCTGCCTATGGGAGAAAAGCAAGGCATTTTGAAGTTGAGAAAAGAGGGAAAATTGATCAGAAGATTGCACAACCATTGGGCATAACCAATACAACAATTTAGGATGTCCTGAAAAAGAAAGAAACCACAGGTTTACTAACAACCAGACATCAAACAGGTCAGCCAAAGAAAACAACAGCAGTTGATGACAGAAACTTTGTGAGAGCTGTAAAGAAAAACACAGTGACATCACCAACACCCTCCACAGGGCATACCATTTGAAGAAGACTATAGCGGCCATACCACAAGATGCAAACCACTCATCAGCAGTAAGAATCAGAAGGCCAGATTCGAATTCACAAAGAAACACAGAGATTTCTGGAACCTAGATTAACCTCTACCAAAGTGATGGAAAGGCCAAAGTGTGGAGAAAGCAAGGATCTGCTCATGATCCAAAACATACAAGCTCATCGGTCAAACACGATGGAGGTAGTGTCATGGCTTGGGCTTGCAGGGCTGCTTCTGGAATGGGACCACTAATCTTTATTGATGACGTAACTCATGACGGTAGCAGCAGAATGAGTTCAGAAGTCTACAGAAACATTCTGTCTGCCAATTTACCTCCAATTTAATTGGGAGGAACTTCATCATGCAGCAAGACAATGACCCAAAACACACTGCCAACACAACAAAGGACTTCATCATGGCAAAAAAGTGAAACTTTTTTGACTGGTCAAGTCAGTCACTAGACCTTAACCCAATTGAGCATGAAGCAGAGACTGAAGGAAGAAACCCCCCAAAACAAACAAACTGAAAGAAGCTGCAGTACAAGCCTAGAAAAGCATCAGAAAAGAAGAATGCAACAGTTTAATGATGTCAGTGGGTCGCTGGCTTGATGCAGTTATTGGCAACCAATCCAGACCAATGAGTAACCACAGTGTTTTTTTTGTTTTTTTTTACTTTAATTTACTTAAGACTATCTGCTCCTTTTGCTTACTTAAGAATTGGGTGGACTACCACCAAAGGTGCCATATTCTAAGTTGTTTAAAGCATCTAGATGTAAATATCAGGAAATGAAAGCTGAAATTCTGATCTATCATCTCATATCCATCTTTTGATCTCAAACCCAAATGTATTCAGTGTATAGCAAAAACAAAAGAAGTGGCCTTTCCATTCCAATACTTTTGGAGGGGGCTGTATAGAGAATCGTATTTGCGTTAGGGTAATTGGCATTTCTAACACCCATTTAATGCATATAAGTATGTTTGTCAAAATGCAATATTTCAGTTTCCTGAAATATAGCAATAATAAAATCAATACATTTGTGTAGAATGCATTTTCTATAAACCAAAAGTATCATGAAAACAACATTATTGTAGTTAATCTAAGGACATACCATGAACAACAACTGTCCAATTGTAGGGTAAGATTTTTAGTTAAGTATATCAATAATGTAACACAACACATCTTACCCACATTTTAATGTAGACTGTGACACAATTTTGCGTTTTTCTCTTGAATTTTTCATAGATGTGATGTTCACTTTTGTAAAGCAAAAAAAAGGTACATCAGTGGAAAAACTCATCATTATGATATGATGAACCACCTCAAAAAATCAGTAAGGAAGACCATTAATTGGTTCAGTGCTATGTATCATTCTAAAAACTGAAAATAAATAAATTAAGAAAATTTACAACATGGTATCTATACATCTGCAGGTTTCCAGAATTGCAGGCTCACTTTCTCCCATCAGTGTTTCCTTGTAAAAATAAATAAATAAATAAATCCCTACTACTGTAAAGTTTGTGAATAATGAAGAATTTCAAAAGTAAGTTCGCTATACCTGAAGTTCCATCCTTTTCTGAGAATCACAATATGACCGTTGTGACTGAGTCTTGGTCATAGAGGCAAAATTCAAACCAGACATCTGAAAGATTTGTGTATACCTACAATGTAGGTAGTAAACAAAGTTCACATTAGGTCCAAATAGTTAGAAAAAATTTAAAAGCTTACACACCATCCAGTTATCCCACAGCTAACTTCTGTTTAGTCATTGAAGAAACATGAGGAAAGTCGAGCCACTGATGCAAATTAGTGAAGATCATTGCTGTCTTTTTATATAAAGCTGCTAAACATTTTTCTCACAGCAGATGGTCATTTGACTAGTGATATGATATATGGATAGATCAGCGTTGACCACAGAATGACAAAACACTCATTGATTCAAATAAAATCCAACCTCATGCATGTTTGTCACAGCTGTTTTTTCAGGCCTATAGTTATTTCTGTTGTTGTTTTTTTTACTAGTCCTCTCCAATACTTCATTACCCAACCCCCCCCCCCCCCCCCACACACACACACACACACACCACAGACACACACACACACACGCATACTGAAGCAATTTAGCAGTTTTAAGGGGCAGCCACAATAGCTGTATTAGATAGAATATCCAGTGGATATAAAAAGTCTACACACCCCTATTGAAATGGAAGGTTTTTGTGATGTAGAAAAATGAAACCAAGATAATAAAGTTTTTTATTTTTCCTATTTTCCCCTAAAATGTTTCTCATTGTTTTTCCACTTAATTTTTATACGTTATAATTTCACATTGAGGGTGGAAAAGTTCGGACATGATTTATCTTGGTTTCATTTTTTTACATCACAAAAACCTGCCATTTTAACAGGGGTGCGTAGACTTTTTATATCTACTCTATGGGAATGCACTATACGGCCAAACATATATGGACACCTTAGTATTGTATTACTTAGTATCTCATTCCAAAACCATGAGCGTTAATATTGAGTTGTTTCTCCTTTACTGTTATAATAACCTCCACTCTTCTGATAAAGCTTTCCATTTTGGAGCATGGCTGTGGGGATTTGCATATTCTGCCACTAGAGTACAAAAGGTTGGGCACTGATGTTGGGCAAGAAGGCCTAGTGGGCAGCCATCATTCCAGTTCATCCCAAAGGTGTTCAGTGGGGTTGAGATCATGGTTTTGTGCAGGCCACTCAAGTTCCTCAACACCAGCCTTGGTAAACCATATCTTCAAGGACTGTGCAATCTCTGCACAGTTTCAGAAAATGTTATTAAAAATTGTCATGAATTTGGAAAATGATAAAGATTTTATAAACCCTGTTATTGTCATTACTGCTGTAAGAAATTAATTATAGAACATTACTTTTGCCAACTCCTTAATATGTGTTCAAATCCTGTTATTGAAGTTGATTTACTGATGCCATGAACAGTCTTTAGTGTCATATTCGATCAAAAGTCTCAGTCAGGCCTGCAGTATATACTATATATAATAGACTAATAACCACTTAACACAAACACAGAAGGCCTGAAACAGCACATAACTTACACATTCTATAGAATAAATCTACATATTAAAAACCGACAATAGACCTACACTCACCATCCACTTTAATAGGAACACCTGTACACCTGCACATTTATGCAGTTATCCAATCAGCCAATCATGTGGCAGCAGCACAATGCTTAAAATCATGCAGATACATGTCTGAGTTTCAGATGATGTTCACACCAAACATCATACTAGGGAAAAAGTGTGACCTCTGTGACTTTGATTGTGTCATGGATGTTGGTGCCAGATGGTCAGGTTGGAGTATTTCAGAAACTGCTGATCTGGGATTTTCACACAAAACAGTCTCTAGAGTTTACACAGAATGGTGCGAAAAACAAAAAACATTGAGTGAGCGATGGTTCTGTGGGTGGAAACGCCTTGTTGATAAGAAAAGTCAGAGGAAATTGGCCAAATCTCACCAAAGTCTCACAATGTGTAAGTAACTGTTTGTTACGTATAATACAACAGTTAGTTCCAGTCCACTAATTTGAATGGACTAGCATCATTTCAAGAGTGCTTATATTTATGATAAATGCACTGGGACGTTTCACTGTTTCACCTTTAATGGGAATGTACAAATCAATGTGAGCTAGCTAGCCAGCTAGTCAACAGGCTACAAAGTGAGTGTGGCTTCTTTAGGATCTATTTTCGTGCGTGGAGCAAAGATAAACAAATTATGTGTTTATATTTAGTCTGAAATGTTAGTTACTCAATATTAATTTCTTATTTATAAAACTGTTGTTTAATTAAGCAATATTACACTGCCAGTTGTGCTGGTATACTGAATTTCGGCACGTGCCATGCCAGTATTCAGTATAACTGCACTCTTGCTCATGCGATATTGCTTAATTGTAGAACCAGGCTGAGTTTTCGTGAATATACTGGAATGATAGATCAAGAGACATTTTTTCTGCATTAAATGAAAGCATTATTGATGGACAAATAAAGACAAGTCATTGCCCTGATTGGTCAGAATTTGATGATCAACATCATTTGCTTCTGTTCTGCTTACAGAGCCAGAGAGTGAGTGTTAAAAATGTGTATTTATAATGAATTTACTATTTTATTCTATAGTGTAACATAATTTATTATCTACTAAAAATTTATTTATTACTTACAGTCACAAATGCTTAACTCCAGATCTAATTTAATGAGTATATATACTGTAACAATGTATATTGCATCACACAATATGTCAGTGCTTATGCCTTTATGTTTTCCAGCTGCATTGTAAATAAAATGACCACATGTGCCAGGTTTGTCAGGTCTGTGTGCCAAAACTAGCCCAGACCTGGCAAACATGGCATTAATGGTCACTTTATTTTCAGAGTAGGAAATACATGTTGTGGCTGTTATTTTATAAAATATAGCAATTAAGATGTTTCAGAATGGCACAACTGTAAAGTTTTCATCTCATCATCAACATATCAGAAGTTTAAACCCTGATGATGCCAAAGCCATCCGTGGCTGGAAATCTGAAATACCAAAACAGGCCCTGATCTCTGAGTGAGAAGGATGGCTCTCCTTTCTGTCAATTAAAGTGATGCTACCTTGTGGGTGTCTGTTAGCTCAGTCAGACTAGTATACTTAGCATATGTACAGTATATTTCCAATTCCCTAATACTATCCGTTTCTCAGATTTCCTGGTTACCCTGTTTTGGTCTGTTCTTGATCTCTGTCACTGATTACCTTTTCTGCCTGCCTGATTACCTTTCTGCATCTCTGCTCCATAGAAAAACCCATCAGAACATATTATATAATAACATGAATATCATGTATCCTACCACATCATCCCATCATCCCATCATCTGTTACATAACCGACTTATAAATTCTTTCCCTTTTTTAAAATAAGTAAAAAAATTTAATATTTTGTGCACATTTGTACTGTAATACAGTATATTAATACAATTTATACTTATATATTTTGTATATATGTCTTAAAGAAAGCATGTTGGGCAGATATAGCATAAACAAACTTTAAAATATTTAATAGCAGTGTCTTCTTGAGACAGCAGGTACAAGTAGTTTAAAAAAGACAACAGTTTCAGTGCATGCTTCTGTTTGTTGCTGTTTATTTCATGCTTGAAATGGCCATACATTTACAATTGAAAATATAAGTAAAATGTTTGGTGAGCAGTTTAATGTTTTCAGTAGTTTAAACACTAATTTGTCTATTTTGGGGAGTAAAATGACTTTATCTTTAGTGCCCGGACTATGCAAAATGTAGGTGAATAAACAAATATTTATCACAATTAAATACAATTATATAAAACAACATAAGTGACAAAAAACAACTATATCAATATTATAATTAAATCACAATGTTTAATCTTCTAAATTGATATTATGGACACTCTACAATATAACATAGATAATATAAACAAGAATATAATAAATACCATCATATATTTCACCTAAAATAAGTTATAATAAATTATAAAAGTTTTGTTTCTTACAGTAATCTCTGTCGTAGTCATATTTTGTAAACGACATGAAACGGACACACAAAACCCTTTCAACATAGAGCAGAGTTTTTAGAATCTGCCATACCTTTTCTTGTTTCTGTAGATGTTCTTAGGCTAGCATACCTTATGTTTTGAAGACGCGTGAGATGTAGAGCAGTGACTGAAAGACAGCTCCAGGCAAAAGGAGAGTGACTAAAACAGATTGGGCTATACATATTATTTCAGGACGTATTTGACGCCAGCATAATACTAAACATACATATGGGGAGTAAGTAATAATTAACACCACCATGGTCAATGCAATTATTCTGAAAGCTTTAATTTTCTGATGGTGCATTTTTCTCCTTTCTCCCTCACCTGGATTACATTTCTTTAGCGTTGCTAATGTAGCCACACCACAGAAGAGTATTAATACAATCAACCCAAAAAAAGGTGTAATAAATAAAAATATACCAATTTCTTGTTGCATAAAAATACATATTCCTCCAAAAACACTGGATGTAACCCAGGTGAAACTCACCCACACCATTTTGTACATTTTGTGTTTCAGCTTCAGGTAGAAGATGGGGTGAACTACAGCCAGATAATGTTCCAAACAGATCCAGGTGTGGAATTGAGCTTGTGCCATTAAGTTAATACTCAAAATGCAACCTGAAATATATTGTAAAAAATTGTTTGACATGATAAATGTGAATAAACCACTAAAAACAAAACCTATGCAAAACATTACAGATGCGAAGATCAGGTTAAAATGCAAGAGGTCAGAGGATGCAGAGTCCCTCTGTGTGGTTGTTGTCTTCATATTGAGCCAAAAAGCCCAAATGTTGAGGGGGAGGATGATAATGCTTATCACCACTACATGAATGTAGAAGATAATTAAACACACAAAATTATCATATGTAGCATGCATTACAGTGTTGTTGGAACAGTTGGATGAGATGGAGGTGCAGTTATCTACATTGACTGCCATGATGATTCTAAGGAGTCTTTTTTCCTGTAGATGGGAAATAGCATGTATATACAGTCAGGTACATGAAAACACAAAGAATGATATGAAGGGAGGCTGTGGGCTAACTGTAAGCCCAGCGTTGTAGGTTGAAAAGAAAAAAAATTATAAATCACTAATGCAGCTCCCTATCTTATTTAATTGTGTGTGTGTGTGTGTGTGTGTGTGTGTGTGTGTGTGGTGTGGTATGGTGTGGTCTGGTGTGGTGTGTGATAATTTGCCCCAATATTATCTACATTTACAGCATTACATTTAACAAACGCTCTTTTCCAGTGTAACTTACAGATGATGATGATGATGATGATTATTATTATTATTATTATCAGTGAGACCTCTGGATATAAAGTATTGGTCCTAATCCTAATAGTTTTATTGCTATTGAAAGATATTATATTTTAGCCCTCCCACCTAATATCATCACCAGCTGCCATTACTAAATATACACTGTATACACAAATGCCGCAGTGCCACTAAAAATTCTAGTTTTATGATAAATTTGCATTCAGTGCAAATTTCAATGTTTTTTCCAACGCAGTACAGAATGCAAAAATTCTGTTTCCCGACTAGTGGAAGTTTGCTCTATTGATGTTTATACGCCAGTGTATAAAATCACTACATTTGCGAATTTTCTATATATCAAATACATCATGAAATCAACATTATTATAGTCGATTTCAGGACATAATGTACCAAAAACAACTAATTTTAGGGTAGCATTTTTAGTAAAGTATATCAGTGACATTACACAACACAACTTACCCAAATTTTAAACCAGACCGTGATAAAATGTCTTGTTTTTCTTGAATTTTTAATTGACATGAAGTTCACTTCTGTAAAGCAAAAATAAAATAAAATAAAATAAAATCTATATTAGTGGAAAACTCACCATGATATACTTTAGATACAGGTAGCTACTAAGATGAACCACCTCAAAATGATCTATAAGGAAAAACATCAATTCAAATTCATTATACAGTGGTTCATTTTCTGAGAATAAGGTATGAGACCACTGTGACAAATTCAGACCAGACATCTATAAGATTTGTGTATACCTACTATGTTCACAGTAGACATTTAGAAAATTTAAAAAAGCTTATCCAGTTATTCCACAGCTAAGTTAAGGTTTATTCTTACTCACTGGAGAAGCATCTGGAATTTCTGCAAAGTTCCAAGTAGCATTCTGTTAATATAGACCATGAAGTGAGAAAGGCTGTAAAGAGAACAAAAGCCTAAAATAAACACAGAGACATTTATATACCACTTATTGTGCCAATCCATGTTGATGATAAGGAAATAGTCTATGAAAAGCCTTTTGCTAATTACTATGATACCAGTGTTTTCTTATATAAACACTGCTTATGAGTGAAAATGCTGATGCAAATCAGTACAGGTCATTGTTGTCTTTTATACAAAGCTGTCAGTAAAACATTTTTCTCACAGCAGGTGGTCATTTGACTAGTGATATGGATCAGCATTGACCACAGAATGACAGAACACTCACTGATTCAAATGAAAAAAAAAAATTCAGGCCCATTAAGAAATATATATATATATATAGGTCCTATATACTTAGGTCCGGAAGTATTTGGACAATGACAGAGTTTTTGTGATTTTGCCTTTATACAATCACCACAATGGATTTGAAATAAAACAATCAAGATGTGATTGAAGTGTAGACTTTCAGCTTTATTTTAAGAGGTTCCA